>CM026082.1:19620843-20368343 GCA_014839685.1 Anableps anableps
AATGCATCTGCAAGACAGCCTTAGATCTTTAGAAAATGTTCTGCTCTGCTACCAAAACTATAGTTATGGTTTTAGACATTTGGGGCTCACTGCCTACCATGATGACAACAAAAAGATGGTTACAGTTGATGTTAAACCTTCTATTACTACGCATTGTTGGCTAACATGTACTGGCTTGATGTTAGCAACAATAAAATCCATTCGATCAAGACTACATGAATATAACATTGCTGGTGACTGAAACACCACTACACTACAGATCCTTAGAATTGTTGCCATAAAGATTTTTTTTTTTTTTTTTTTTTTTTATTATTATTATTAATTCCTCATGAACAACCTATAATTACTCATCCTAAGGCATCTTAAAACAAAGAAAAAAGCTAATACTTGAGCAGGTGCATTTAAATGTGGAGCTATGAGATGGTATTCAATTAGTGCCAGACACAATTAGAAATTGGTTCAACTATGAAATATGTTGACATCACCACAATAGAAACAGAGTGCAATTAAAAAACAAAACAAAAAAAAAACAAACAAAAAAACAAACAAACAGTGACACAGGTCATGTTCCAAAAGTATCACTGGCTGACACCACAGTTTGACAGTTCATAGGAGGAGCTCTGACACCTTAACCAAAGTCTAAAAAATAAATTGGATGTCTAACAAGGACACAATGGGTTATAGAATGCTGCAATTAAATGTACTTCTACCATTAATTCACAGTAGTTCTAATTCCAAAAGTTTGAATTATCTGACATTATGTACTAAGGCAATATTCCATAACAAGCATGCTAAAGCAGTGTGACCTATACATCTGCATTGCAGTTATTAATAAGATTTTAGGCCTAATTCTCTTCTCTTGTGGTCTTGTATTTCCTCAAGGTAAACAGTCGTTGCTGCTTGGAGCACTGACAGTATGGTTCATCTTACCTGCTACCCGTTCGTCTGACTCTCGGTTGCCGTCATCTGAGTAACGTGCAAAGTCCAGAGAGTCCAAGGTGCTAATACTGCCAGCTCGATCTGCAGAGAAACAGAGACAGTATTGAGACAAGAGTAACATCAATTGCAACAATTACGCAAATGGTTTCACAGCTCACACAGCTTAAGAATGTGGCAATGAATTAGGAAAGTGTTTGAGAGACACTGCCCGAGGTATGCCTCTAAAGGTATGAGTCCTCTCCATCACTCAATAACAGAGCTGCATCATCTAAACTTTTAAAGCAGAGCTCAGTAGACACTGATTAGAAAGGAAAGTCAACTCACTGCATAAATATGCTGTAACTAATCAGTCGTAAATACAGACTTTGCTTAACTTAACTGGAACAGCTATTAAGATACAACCTTAAAACTGAGAAGAGAGGAAGAAAAACAATTTTAAACTTTCAAGGACCAGATAAAGCTGACAAATAAGGACATTCAGGCTCATATTACACTGAGCTTGGCTGCCCGGTTTGCTTCGTCAATGGTGTTACCTTTCTTTGTTACCTTTCTCACTGGAATGCAAGTGCAAGATTGGCCTTATTTGTTCTCTATCATCCATAGACAGCAGAAGGTCAAGCTAAATGGAGATGTTCTGGCCTAAAAAGCCAACTTGTTTACTGTATGTTTTAATGCATCTATCACATGTTTAAGGATTTGAAAATACAGTTTCAAAAAAGACACACCCCCTAGATCCTTTGAGAACTCAGCGAGAAGTCTTTCATCATATGAAGGCAATAACTGAGAGAGTTTTCATGTTTGCACATTTAAACAACACAAAAAAAAAATGTTGTAACTCCCTTTTATCTTCACCCGCAGACACACAACAATGTGAATTAAAAGCAGTGATCGGAGCACAGCTGCGCCCACCATCTCAGAACCTCCCCCCCCCAAAAAATAAACAATTTTATTACTGCTAATGACCAAGTTATTGTGTTGTATGTGAATGTTTATAAAACCAGACGGCATTTGGTCCTTTGATTTAAAAGAGCGCATTTTCGTGTTCACATGCGGTGTGGTCTAACTTTTGCTGAATAAACACCTGCATCTGACCGAAAATTATTAAATTTGCTTTTTAAAACATGAAGAATTTTAAGACAGGAAAGTAAAGGGAGAAACAGAACACCAGGCCACCTGCAAGTTTTGTCCACTGCCAGGATTAAATGCGAAGTGAGCGGGATGACACCGAGTTTTACATATCTACAGTGGACATGAAAAAGTAAGTAGTAGCCTAATGGGAAAAATATGCACACCAGTTTCAACACTAAGCAGTTAAATAATAATAATAAAAACGTAAATACATGCTAGACCTGCATCACCGCTCTACATGCAAAACTCACCCGATGAAGAAAAAAACTAAGGCTCATCAAGCCAAAAACATAAATTCAGTCTTACCTTCGATGTTTTGGTCATAATCCATGTTAAAGAAAATATTCCCACTTTGCTCCTGTAACCTGTTGTCCCTGCGTCATCCCTATTGGTTACATGTTTATTGTAAATCCCACGGATTCTATTAGCTCTCATGGTTTTGGAATTAATAATTTACTATTATGTCCAGCATGTGTTTTTAATATCTGTTGCTCTTCTGAATTGGTTTTATTCAGATAATCTTGAGAGGAAAGATTTTTTTTAAAGATGACAATTTTTTAATGATCAAATTGATCAAACAACTATTGTGCAATGTGAGCTGATCATTTCAGTTTAGGGAATGTGTAACAATGTATGGCTGCATTTAATAACAAAAGTACTAATTTATTATGAGCATTATTAATTTAATACCACGAAGTGGTTTTGGTTGAGTAATTAACTGTTTTTCCATTAGTTTTTGCATTTTGTGGTGTACAAAAAGCAATGTCCTAAAATATTTGTCGACGTTATAAACATTCGGCCTCGGTCTTGGTCTCGGAACAATCAGTCTTGACTCCAACCCTGATGTAGGGGTTCTTTTATAACCCTGAATCAAAATGAATACGCCTCATATTCAGACTCTGCTTCAGCCAATAAATGATTATCAAGTTGAAACAAAGAAGTATTTGCAAAAAAATGGGGTCAAATACAATACCAGGATGTTGCCAACAAGCTCATTTACTTTAATGAAGAGTTGTTTTGGCAAGAATACGACTAGCTTACAATGTAAACGAGCATGGGGCAAATGGGATAAATAAAATAATAATATAAAATAACATACAAATAATATAAAATCATAATTTGAAAATTGCATTTTGGATTTACACAGGTTCTCTTCGACAGGTATTAACATTTGTTTAAATATTTGAAACATCCATGGGTGACAAATAAAAAGAAAAAAATGGGAAAAATATTTAAGGGGTCAAATACTTTTTCACAGCACTGTAATAACATATCAACACTGTGGTTATCCCCAATCACAAGGTTAATTTCCAACCTTAAATGATATAAAAGAAAAGTACTGCAATAATACAACCAGTTTATCAAGAATAAGCATCCTAAATGCATTTATCATCTTTTAATTGCAGTGTATGTAGGTATGTGAAGGCAATGTTTTTGAATCAAATTATTGTCAATAATACACTAAAAAGTAACTACCCATACAAAGAAATGTTTAAGCTTAAAAGGCTTTCAGATAAATAAATTTGCGCTTTAAATGACAAAAGCCAGATAACTGCAATGAAGGCATTTCTATAGAGCGAGCCCTATGCAGAGGCCTGCTAACGAGCCATTATTTGATCCAGGCGTGTTGAACCAGGGAGAGAACTAAAACATGGAGGACCCTGGCCCTTGAGGATCAACTTTGGACACCACTACCATAAGGCAAAAACTCACACCCTGTCAGAATGTGGCATGCTTAGTATGGCTCAGACGAGAGTTACGACAAAATACACCTCAGATCATTTAAAGGAGTCTGACAGGATACTAATAAAAATAAAAATAAAAAATAAAATAAAATAAAATAAAATACAGGAATGAATACACATTTTGTTGTTGTTTGGACAAAGAAATCCACAATACAAGTCGGTAGTTATGGTAAACCAGCTGTATCATTATTGACCGAATGAAACTCCTTCTGTGTGCATCTTACATCTGAGCTATGTCGATAACAACCAAACACAACTTGTTTGTTTTTTGCTCAAAAAGCACACAAACTTAATTAATATAGCAGCTAACTGTAAAGCTTTCAACCATTACTCCATAAAATGTGTCATATGATCAAACAGCTATCTGATTATCAAGTCCTGGTGTGAGGAGAGCATCACTCATACCTTCTTGCTGCAGATTGACAAATGGGTGGGAAATGTCTTGCTGTGTCATGTGGCCTCGAGCAGCAGCTGCAGCCCAGTCACTACCCATCTGAATGCTCACTGAAATCAGGTGCATGACTAGCTGACACAGGCTCTGTGTTCAGAATGGCCACATCGAATACATTTCCAATAGGTCAGCTGAGGATGTCTGGGTTTTATTGTGCTTTTATAGCATATAAGATACATGGTATTTACACATTTTCCTCCTCAGAAAGAATGAGAACCTTGAATATATCTGAACAATGATTCTAAAGCACGAGTTATAGCAGTAGATGGCTTTAGCAAAGCCAGGGCAAGCCTTCTATATAAATAACGACAGCTATTTTATTATTTTACCCTTTGTTTCAGTCATTAAATAAATTAATAAATAAATTTGTACATCAACAAACCTTTTTTTTTTTCCTTCAGTCAAGGTGAGGAGGAGCCTACAATTAAAAAGATCATTCCTGCGACCACATGAGATCTTGATGTTGAATTTGTCAGGAAACAAAAAAATTACATGGCCTGGGGCAATGTCCTCCCTTTGTCTGTAGATAATTGACTCTGTATTCTTTTATTTCATTCTTTTCTGGACTACAGTTAATTTAACAGTTTGACAGCGTGTGATCTGCTGGCTTGTAAAACATGCAAATGATGCTTAAACAGCAGCCTCCTTCCTAGAAGGAGACTCTGAAATAATGACCAAAGTTATCTTGCATGGCTACCAAACTGTGATTCTGATTTCCCTGTGCTTTGATTCTGATAACACCTACGACTGCCACGTTTGGAGCTTAGAGAAAGCCTTTGGTGCTTCTCAATTTCAAGCTGAATCACATCAACGGATGCGATATAACACTTTATCAACAAGATCCAAAGACCATCTGTTTTACCAGAAACACAAGGAAATCTTGCCATTTCAGCGATAATTCAAATAATTCAGGAACTCAAAGTCGAGTCAGTTCCATTTGCAATAAAATAAAAAACATAAAAAAAATACTAACACATTATAAAAGTGCAGCCATTTTTTGTTATATTTTTTTTCCAAATTATAAGCCATCTCCCAGGACTGTCTTCACAACTGAACTTTTTGCCCCCACTGAGTTCTCGCAAGTGTAGCCAGTATGATGCCCTTAGATCTGGGGAAGCTTGAAAGAACTTTATTCAGTATTTTTTTTTTTTTTTTTTTTTTTTCTGCAGCATTGCTAAATTTCAATTATAGAGCCAAATGAAAGCTTTGTCAACTACCATACCCTTAGGTCAAAGGGCTACTTTACTTTTTCACTGCAAGTAAACAAGCCGCTTGTTTACCAATAACCCAACTAATTACCTTTCTATTTTCAATCAGCTAGTTATACTTTTATTTCCATATAAATAGCATAAACAAGGAAAATATTCTGCACATAAGCATTTAAAATATACTCGTAAATTTAGCGGCTGTTCATTCATTTTTGCTGGTTTTTGTATCAGATCAATAACTAAACATGATAGATAATAATATGTTGGGTTATTTAAGCAGCAGTCGGGATAATTGTGATTTTTCTGTTTTAAATAAAGACAGTCAGATCATGTTAAATATTTTTGTCTTAAATTTTTGTTCTGATACGATACCAATAAACTATTGTGTTTTTGGTCAATGTTATCGTTTTATGACATTCTCATGAAAGTCCTTTCCTTTTCACAACAGGTAAGATTGCTTTTAAAATACTACAACAAGCTTTAATTGTTATGCTGACAGTAACTATGGTAATCATTTGCATGTTGGGTTTGCCTGTTGGCCAAGTGCCTCTCCAGCTTTCATGTACCGGTTATTCTATTAGAAGCCCCATAAATAGATGAGAATGTTACAGACATACAGCTAATTTAATTTTGTTGTATGAGTCTGGTACAGAGTAAAATGAACACTTGCAAGGTACTCCTAAGATCTATAGTAAACCTAAAGTCGACAATAAGAAGACAATTATTTAATTTCTGTATACTGCTGTCTTATCTTTAACAGATTTTTTTTTTTTTTTTTTTTTTTTTTTTGGGCATTTCTGCAATTAGATACATCATTGAAAGGCAGGTAATGTAACAATACCTCACTTTTTTCATCACTATTCTGTACTTGTAGCTTTTTCTGACTTCTGACCTGCAGGTGGCCTGAGGAAAGCTGTGTTTTATTACACCAGGTCCATCATAACCTGTCACAATATCCCCCATTTACCCCCTTCAATCTATCTTCATCCGTCAATTTCAAACGTTTTCGTGACCTAATGCTTGGATCTGACTGCCAAGATAAATGACCAACAAAACCCGTTTGATGACTGCGGCCCTCAAGGGGTTGGGCAGGAGCAGCAAGCTGCGATCTCGAGATCAACTGACTTCCACAACAAGGTTTTGAGCTAACGTTAGCGAGCTAATGAGTTATGTTTGTGTAATATTGCAGTAAAGACATTGTAGGCAAACTGCTATTTGTAGCATCAAGATGAGCTAACGCTACTTACTCAGTGGTCCCCCAGGTCCGAGCACCTGGTCTTTGGCAGGTGGAGTACCGCTTTGTCGCTCGAAGTTGCCAGGGTTGGAGAAATAATCCCTTAGCCGCGGAAGCTCCCTGCCTGCTTCCAGCAGTTCAGTGTGAAACTCCAGGGCCGTAAGAATGTACTGGTCCCGTAATAGCTGAGCAGCAATTACATCCACAGACACCCGCGTCTCGACACCGCCTGCCATAATGGATGTAGCTGCGGCCGAAACCGACATGCCCTCACCGCTGGGGCTTGTCCGGTTGCTAGACAGCAGCAGTGTCGGAGGCTCGGCATCTGCAGGCGGAGAGAAGGGATTGCCTTGCGGTGGTCCTGGCGCCCCCTCACTCGGGCTTCTTTCTGTGTCAACTGTCTCATTAGGACGTCGTTCTGCTTCTTCCTCAGAATCACTGACATCAAATGGGTTGACCGACGCCATTTTTCCACTAATTTTTTTTTTTTTTTTTTTAATCCAGGCAGGCTAAGCTAATCAGACAGGCTTCTTCCTGAAAGGATACTGGCGTGTACGGCGAGGAGGGGGGAAAGGAATGCGAAATTACGATTGGCTAAATTTGGGGGACGTCATCTCAAAGCCCGCCTTTTTAATGGAATGTTGAAAAGTGATTGGATATTTCCGAGGTAACTGGGTAGGGCATGATTGTTAGTTGACAGCTCATGCTAACGAATGTCGTCAAAAATTGAAAATTTAACATATATAAATGAAAATGTGTATTTTTTTTCCTGCTTCTCATATATTTAAGCAAATGTAAAAATTACGAGCTACTAATTTTTGTACCGTTTTATTTTAGAAAACCTGCTTGAATTGAAAAAAAATTATGTTCATTAACTACACTACCCACAATGCAGCTATAAGCGCATGCGTCAAGCGTCATCTCAGAAGTCACAACAAGGAAGTAAATTATCGTGCTGCCTGTATTTCTTGTAGTAATCTTGTTACAAAGAGGGATAGTCGGTTTTGTAAAAGCATCTTCTTAAAGATTACGCTGATCTTGTTTCGAAACAGCAGATTTAATCCGCCACCTTCTTTGGATTGATGGCTCATTGACGAAGGTAACATTTAAGAAAATGACATTGTTTTGAAAGGCTAACATTTTTCGATCACTTGGTTATCCTTTAAAGCACTTTATGTCAAGATCAAGTTGACGTTATATACAGGTAAGACTGATAATTGCACTGTCTCAGATCTAGCAGATTTTCTGATACACATACGATATGATGGAAAAGCTGTTTTCATTGAAATGCCACGAAATCAGGTTTTTAATGTGTTTGTTTGATGTTTGGCAGATTGGCTAGTGGCATATGGTGAACGGATTAGTCCTTTTACTAAGCCTTTCTGATACATTGATTTAACCAGTCGAATTGTAAACCTGATATGTCTTCTATCTGGCTTCTCTTAGCAAACTTTATATTTAGTAGACTATATTTACAATATGTACCTTTGATATAATCTTTATAGTTCTATCTTGTTGCTTTTATACTTTTTCACTTTCGTTCATCTCAGAAAACCTCAGCATTGCTCTGCAGAGCCAGTGCTGTCTCCAGCCAAGATGAGGATGATCACCTTTTTCCTGATAGGACTGACAGTCCATGTAGTTTTCTTCTTATCCATCTTTGACATCTACTTCACATCTCCTTTGGTCCACGGCATGACACCCCAGTCTACGCCGCTTGCACCCCCTGCCTCCAGACTGGTCTTAATTGTGGCAGATGGCCTCAGAGCTGATAGTCTCTTCACCCTGCTTCCCAACGGCTCATGTAGGACTCCATTCCTAAGGTTGGGAAACTGATTTAAAGTAGGGAATGGAGTAGAAGGCATATTTATTTTTATTCTGTAAATTGACTTTATCTTATTTTTGCAATCAGGACCATAGTTGAGGAGACTGGTACCTGGGGTGTCTCTCATACACATGTGCCTACTGAGTCTCGGCCTGGTCATGTTGCTCTGATTGCAGGCTTCTATGAGGATGTCAGTGCAGTTGCGAAAGGTAGGTGCATGTTGAGCTCTTCATCCTCCTCCTCTGAATACATTTTCCTAACATTTTCTTTGCATATTTTCAGGTTGGAAGGAGAATCCAGTTGAGTTTGATTCAGTGTTTAATGAGAGCAGAAACACCTGGTGCTGGGGGAGCCCAGACATCCTCCCAATGTTTGCCAAAGGTAGTCATCAGGATTCCTACTCAGTCTGGAAGAATATGAAATATGATTTTTCATTCATCAAGTCGGGATAAGATTAAAAAAAAAAAAAAAAAAAAAAAAAAAAAAAAAAAAAAAAAAAAAAAGAGCTGAGCATGAAAAAAAAAAATTGAGTTTCTCAAATTTATTTGCTATCCTGTCATCTAAAAGATAAAATCTGAATTTTTGAAAATTAAATAGATTTTTACATTGATTTAAATGTAGACGATGTCCTATATCTTTGATTTGACATATTCATTTCGCAAGCTTTTGTTCAACTCATTGATCATTTTGGGTCTTGAGTGACGGACAGAAACCACAAATAAACGGACACTTAGCCGAAAAACAAACTAGGTCTGTTCGACAGCTTTTTCTGCTTGGTTTAGATGGGGAAAAAAACCCCACATTGATAGCACTGATATGTTTTTGAATTTTTACAACCAAAACGAAGAGCTTGAAATGGCAGTTGTTTAGGAACACACGTGTGAGAGTCAAGCACAAAAATGATAATTTAATCTCATGAACGCACAGAACCACCAACCTCTCAAAAATCAAAAGCTTATATATAGCTGTTCTTAAAAAAATAATACTAAAGAAAAAAATGTATCTCATTTTCTTCTTATGGGTCTTGTAGGTGCAACTGGTGATCATGTTTATACCCACACATACCCAGCAGAGGAAGAGGACTTTGCTTCCACGGATGCTTCCAGACTGGACAGCTGGGTTTTTGCTCAAGTCAAAGTACGGCTGTAGAAAAACTGATAGTAAAGATGACTGCTGCAATTGATATATTTATACAGACTAATTAAGTCTGCAAAATTAGATTTTTTTCAAGTATATTTGGCACCTGATATTAATTAAAAGTCTAGTTTTCTTAGAATAACAGAGTTTATTTTTAAACTTTGTGACAGTCCTTCTTGCAAGCTGCAAAGACTAACTCCACATTGAAAGCCACTCTGCTTGAGGATAAAAATATCTTCTTTCTGCATCTGCTTGGCATTGACACTAATGGACATGCTCACAGACCGATGTCGCAGTAAGTAGGTTATTTTAAGTTGGGATGTTTCTCTTCTTGCTTTTGGGATTAAGTTTATCACACTTTAATTGTATATTCTTACAAATTAGCAATCCTTGTTGAGGCCTTATCATTTTGTGTTTGCTACAGGGAATACCTGGACAATATTGCTCTGGTAGATGCTGGTGTAGCCGAGGTTGTGTCTTTGATAGAGGACTTCTTTGGCTATGATGGCAGAACTGCCTATGTGTTTACCTCTGATCATGGCATGACAAACTGGGGTAAGAGTTTTGTTCAAGTTTAGTTTTGATGTCTGGTACATAAGTAAATAGGTATTAATTTACTGCAGTTTTTCTCTTCTAGGTTCCCACGGCGCAGGCCATCTGTCTGAAACACTCACACCATTAGTGGTGTGGGGAGCTGGAGTTAACAAGGCCCAGAGAGTCACAGAATCCCAGCCATATGAGGATGGATACTTAAAAGGTAAGTCCAAGTTATTCTCAGTTTTTAACCCCCAAAATGATTACATGTTAGACAATGGTTCCATGAGGACACCGGTGACCTCATGACAGTTAAGAGGATTTACTAACACTGTATGTCTGATTTCATTTAAACTATTGTTTTTCTTCTTGGTCTATTTTCAGATTGGAGCTTGGAGCATATTCGAAGAGCTGATGTAAATCAGGTGAGAAGAATGCTTAAAATTGTGCCTGTCATCAGTCAGTACCTTAAGAAAAAATTGTTCATACCTCTTGAACCCCTTCACATTATACCCACAACTTGAAAATGTGCTATTGGGGTTTTCTGTCATAGACCAATACACATAGCACATAGTTACAAAGTGAAAGGAAAATGATACAAAGTTTTCTATTCAGATAAAAATCTGATAGCTATGTTCTGCATATGTATTTACCCCCCTTTTAATCTGTTACCTGTAAAAAAAAAAAAAAAAAAAAAAAAAAAAAAAATCCAGTGGAATCAACTGCTTGAACCAACTTGATCTAAAACCACATCCAACATACAAATACAAAAATAAATATGAACAAATCCCAATGTAACATTTCATCAAATGCTAATCCAATCTGAAAATGTGAAGAGCATAAAAAAACCCAAAATGTTGTGTTGGTCTGTCTGTCAAAATTATGATACGTAGAAATTGATAGTTGTAATTTAATTAAACTGAAAAAGTTCAAGTCATATAAATGTTTTTACAAGGCAACGTTGAAATTTTTTTTTTTTTTTTTTTTTCAATTATAATTTTTTTTTCCCCAGGCTGATATTGCTCCACTAATGGCTTCGCTCCTTGGTTTGTCCATTCCAGTCAACTCTGTTGTAAGTCAGTGGATAATCTGAAGAAAGATTACATTTTCCAAATATACCTATTCGGTGCTTAGGTTGCCGAAAAGAGGATTTTCTACTAATACTTAGACAAATAATAATATTATAACCAAATGTTTTTCAGTACCCCAGTTCTGATTTTGAGATGTGTTTTTGTATTTGTCTGTTTCCAGGGTGTGATACCGCTCCTATATCTTAACAACAGTGACCAGTTCAAGGCTGAAAGCATGTACACTAATGCTGTCCAAGTACTGGAGCAGTTCAAGGTATCACAGCTTGCATTTCTGCTGTATAGTAACTGGCATGTCACACTATGTGAGACTTTTGTGATACTGTCATTGATATGCACAGCAATTACTCTAAGGTTTGTTTTTTTTTTTCTTCAATAGATGAAAATGGCCCAGAAAAAAGAGACAACCCTACCTTTTCTATTCACACCTTACCAGTGAGTACAATACATGAAGAGTGGATAATACGGTAAAAGTTAGCTTGTTTTCATCATAAATTAAGCAGGTCAGTAATTTGATGTTTTTTTTTTTTTTTTTTTTTTTTTTTTTTTTTTTTGTTTGTTTTTTTTTTTGTCCAGACTCCTGACTGAGTCAAAGCAAGCAGAATTCACTCACAGGGCCCGGATACTGATTCAGTTAGAGAAGTATAATGATGCTGTAAGTATGTGGGAATTAATCGCCCCACAGTGTTTTATAAAAAAAAATGTTTAAATTTAATTAGGGAAAATCAGAAAGACATAAAAATTTTTTGGGGTTTCAATGTTTTATCCTTCTGATATCTACAAAATGCTGTGAAATCCATGCCTGTATTTTTTTTCAATAACTGTGTGGTAAAATTCTTGCTTTGTTTTTTTTTTTTTTTTTTTTTTCCTTCTTTACAAAATCACTCCATTTGATTTTCTTATATATTCCGTCTCTTGTCAGATCTCTCTGTGCCAGTCTCTGATATCCCTCTCTTTAGAAGGTCTGGTCTACTACCACACCTACGACAGGTTTTTCCTGGGTTGCAGTGTGGTGCTGGGATTCATAGGCTGGACGTCATATGTCATCTTGGTTATACTGAGGACTCACGCCAGCCTTATTCGTTATCCCAACCTCGCTAAACAGGTACGAACAGAAGAGGGTAACCCCAGTGTTTAAGAGTCCTTTCACAAACAGGTTTACAACTCTTGTCTGTCTTGTTAAACTGGTATTGCATTTCTGTTTTTGTGTAGAATCCCAGTCAGAATTTGGCCAGGCTTTGTGTTGCTGTGGCTGTGGTGATCACTCTGTTCCTGCTTATCCAAAGAAGTCCTGTTACTTACTATATATACTGCCTGCTGCCCGTTCCTGTATGGTACTCAGTTTTAAAAGAGTAAGTAACACATTTGAAAGGTGTAAAGAAGATTAAAAGATTCCACAGATCAGTGTTGGTATTTTTTATGATGTAAGTGTAAAATATGCAATGTTCCTGTATGACCTACTGTATAAATTATTGAGCAATCACACAGGATTCCAAAATACACTCAAGACATATATATGTGGGTGTCGTTTAAGTCCTTTGAGGTTGTGTTGTTTTTGTCTCGCTCCTGCAGATGGATAAGAATGTTATAATTTACTGTCTCTTTTTCCTGAGAATTTTATTTTTTTCTTTTTCCTGTTTAGGTCTGGAGCTCTGTCAGATCTGATCCGATCAGCTCCCTCTCTGCCACTCTTGAAATGTTTGGGCTATTTTGTGCTGGTTGCCTTTGGGATCGAGTTGCTCGTAGGTGTCTTTAAGCCAACCCACATTTGTTCAGTCCGAGTTATCTACAAGTGCATCAGCTTTTTGTGGACAGTCTGACAGCATTCTGTATCTTGGATCACTGATTGTCATTTGCTGCCCCCAGGTGGTGAGTTTCTTTCACCGCGCCATGCTGACTTTAGGTCTGGGTTTCCTTTCGCTGTGGCCCCTCCTGACGGGACTTTTTGGCAAAGCCAAGGTAACTAACAGATCATAATAAAAGTTTGTGTGTTTTATCATGGAACATTAATGCCATCCAGGAAGTTTCCAGGATGATAAACAAATATTCAAACAAACAAAAAAATCCATGATATGGTTTGCAAAATTGTTTGCAGATGAAAACTGTGTAATATTGTGGTGTAGGGAGATCCATATTTTGATTAGATAAATTATTCTGAACTTTGACATACAGGGAAAAAAAAATTACATCCTGGAAATTTTCACTTTTGAAAACATCCATTGATGTGCATGATAAAAATTAGCTTCACTTCATCACTGTATGTTTCAAAGAAGAAGTTAACAGTTAGGAGCAAAGATGGCACAGCTGTTTGTTTCTAGATTTAACATCCATTTACATGCAGCTAAAAATTAATATGACTTGGTCAGTCCCAGCTTCTAAAATTATTTACATCTAACCTCAAATTTACAGTTTATTTATGAAACAAAAATGAGGCTGAAATGGAAATCCTGTGTGTGACAAATCATGCAAACCTTTTCTTCTTCCTAAGGTCTTTGAAGCACCGTTACTGTTATTCAAATATGCATGATAAATTTATCGTCAAGTATGATCACCTCTATAGAAGCAGTTCGCTGGTATGCAGCATAAACGTGTGCATTAACACAAAGCCAGGGCGGAAATATATTAGCAATGATCTTAGAGAAGCATTTCTTATTGCCCAGCAATGGTTGTTAGTTTCCAAACAATCTGAGGTCAAGCATTCTACAGTAACAAATATTATTTTCAAGTAGAAAACAAAAACCCAGCATATCAGCACAAACGTATCACAGCAACACAGAACCATGGGACCTTGCGTCAACAAGGAACCTCTCTTCGTCAAAGTGTTCTTTAGTGAAATTTGGGGCCATGTGTTGAACAACCAAAGCTTGGTGAAAATTATGGTCTCTCAACACCAAAATAACCTAAAATGTCCCAGCAAATCTGTAACAGAATGCACAGAAAAAGGATTTTTAAAAGAACATATAAACTGTTTAAAACCATTTCATTTTTTTTTTCACTTTGAGCTTTGTAAGTTATTAATATCTCAATCTTTGGATGTTTCAATTTCCTAAAGTCCAATTTTTATCTGCCAATTTTGTTGCTTTTTTTTTTTTTTTTTTTTTGGGCCAGGTAAACAAATTTTGTACCATTTGCTTAAACCCCCACTCACCACTGCTTGTAGTTATTTTTGACTATTTTCCTGTGCAGCTCCGTTCAGTGAGCTGGTTTCTTGGCTGCCTGTGTTTGGCTGTGTTCCCCCTGTTGCCAGTTGTGGGTAGAGAGCCTAACCTACATCTGGTGTGAGTACTTCCTTTATTTGTTTACATTTATCAGAATATTTACCACTACATCCTACCATGTACATGCTCAAAAGTGAGATGCTAGTCAGATATCGAAATGTGTTTTTGTTACTCTCATTGTTTGAAATTCTTGAAATTAAACATTTATATCTTCTGACAGGTTGCAATAAAAAGAAAGGATGTTTTGTGCTTTTGATAATTCAGCTCCATTCAAAGTTTATTTATATAGCACATTTACAACAACCTTATCTTCTGAAAGACATAAGATAAGAAAGGAAACTATTGATCTATAACTTTCTTAGTAAAGTTGTATAAGTAACATAACTTCTGTAAAGCTAAGAAAAACCCAAGTGAAAATGGATTGACTTCCCTCTTCCAAGGTATAGAAAATGCAGCATCATTTTGAGCTGGAGTTGGGGGGAAATAATTGCAAAGATATATTTCTTCATCTTTAGGGTAAAGGTGTGAAGTACTTTCACTCTGTAAACTCAAGCCCTCTCATCTGGAGAACTTTTTTTAGTCTTAGTAGTTGTATCTTCTCAAACACAGAAAAGGTCTCGCATTAAGGCAGAATAATGAGCATTTTTTTTTTATTGGAAGAAAACAGATGGGGATATGATTGGACATTTGATTTCAAGAGACTGTTATTAATGTAGATATTTTTGAGTCACTGTGCAACTTACCTGTCTACCATACCACCTATGACTTTCAAAAAGAAACGAGAAAAAAGTTAGAAATGTGACCAGTGAACAGTTTGAGGGATAATTTCTAACTCCTGGTTCACAGTAAAAATTTTACACTACATACACATGCTTAAATAAAGCTGTGTAAATGTGAATGTGAAATGTAATAAAGCTTAATATTTGTCCCCTCAGTAACTGTGCAGGCCTGCTCACTCTGTTCACTTCGGCCTGTTACCTCTGGTCATCATGGCGGAGGACACCGCTGCACCCTAACGACAGACGGCAATTTTTCAGTCAGGTAATTGTTTGCTTAGTCCAGGTTTGTGAGTGATTTTTCATTTCTCAACAATTGCTAAAAGATGTATTACTTGTCAACCCTAACAGATGATTCATGTGGCCGTGTGTTCATATGTGCCATCGCTCACACATTCTAGCCTGCAACAGAAACAAGGCCTACCCCTTCTAAATCAGATCATCAGCTGGAGCACATTAGGTTGGTGGATGAAAAAGACTTTTCTCAATGTCTCAGAAAACCCACTGAAAGTTATACTTAGTTAAAATGTATTTTCTGATTTGAAACATTGATCTGACACGAGTGAAGTTATGTTATGCATGCTGCCTCTCTCTTTTTTTTCTTTCTTTCCAGTATCTTCTATATTTGTCCCTATTTTGAGCTCAACACGCCTTTTCCACCGACTTCTCAGCATATTTTTGTCTCTCACATCCACTTACCTACTTCTCAGTACTGGGTATGGTGAGACTATTTTAAATGTAGTTGTTGTGTAGTTTTACAGCTTCAGAAACTGTTGATACAAAAAAATCTTTCTGTTCTCTCCAACTTAGGTCAGAGGCGTTGTTTCCTCCTGTGTTATCTTGGTTGATGTTTGTGTGGATCAACATTGAACAGGAGGCCTTACTCGCTCAGGGTGTCTCCAGAAGACAAGAGGTAGAATTAGAGTACAAATTATAATGAGAAAAAAAAAGATTTTTTTTTTTTTGTGTGTGTCCATATCAGCTACTTTTTTCTTCTAGTTTCACTATTAGACTTAGATGAAAACTACTAAGACTTGTGATCTAAATCTTAGTTGTTTAAAATAAGAACCACAGCATTATGAAGCTCAACCAGAGTCAAGATGCTTTGTGTTTTTTTTGTTTTGTTTTGTTTTGTTTATTTTGTTTGTTTGTTTTTTTTTTTGTTTTGTTTTGTTTTTTCTTTTCAGTTTTTGTTTTTCAGAGTTTCAGTTTAAAAATGTTCCTTTAATATCTGATTTTTCAAATCAACATAACAATTTTGGCCCAAATATAAGTTAACTGATGTTAAGCCATGCTTGTCTGCCGCATTTCTATGTATTTTCATACAACTTTAATTTAGAATTAGTATTATCTTGTGATAATTAGATCATTTTGTCCATACAGTTGAAAGCAGATATTTACATACACCATATAAAAAGGCACATAACCTTGTTTTTCCTCTTACTCTTGGATATCAGACTAAACCTTTTCTGTTTTAGTCAGTTAGTAATTATCACTATTGTTAACAGATTTATCACTATTGTAATATTTTTTATTATTATGCCTTTAAATAATTAGGGAAATAACATATAGTAATGTGGCTTTGTAAGCTTCTGACTAGTTCATGACATTTGAGTTAATTAGTAACACCTCAAACTCTTGAGAATTTCTGTTGCACCGAGATGAGTATGATTTCATGTTAAATGTTGGTATCAACATCAGAACAAAAGCAAAACACCTTATGAAAGAAGAAGCTAGGAAATAGCCATTACTCTAAAAGCAATTTAAAAAAGTTCAATTGAATGCAGTGACAAATAATATAATTTTGTGGGATAAAACTAAAATTGAAGTGTTTGGCCATAGCCAGACAAACGAGTCTTCCAAATGGACCAGAGCCCTAACCATACAGCGAATGTTATTACAAAGTGGCTTAAAGACAACAAGGTCGACTGGCCACCACAAAGCGGTGATCTCAGTCACGGAAACTTTGTAAGCTGAGCTGAAAAGTTCTGCTCGCAAGTTGCCCCCCCCCTCCCTTCAAATCAAACAAAATTGGTGTCAAATGTCTGTGCTATGTTTGGGCTGGTTTGTGCTGTTCAGATATTCCTGCATAAACATAGAATAGCTGCAGAACAAAAGTTTAATACCAGTTTTGCTTAATTTGGGTTGTGGGGGGGGTGGACCTTTGACCTTTAAACTTTCATGAATATCTTCAAAACAAACACAGCACAAACGAACATTTTAGCAGCACAATTGTAGCACTGTTGACTGACACCAAATTTGTTTGATTTCATAAATGTGTGAGGGGCTGGTTGACCTTCTAGGACCTCCGGAAACTTTTATATCTTAAAAGCGATAGCAGCACAAACAAAAATGTTTGCTGCACAATCTTTTAGCACCAATTTTGTAGGTAGGGGGGCAACTTCACTCAGGTAGTCATACAGTTTAAAGTCAATGCTACAAAATACCAAAGAAATGTATGTCAATTTGTGTCTTAGAAGAAGAAGGTATTACATTTTTCTCTAAGGTCTATCTCTCTCCTGGCCTTTACCAAATATAAACAGAAAAAGCTTAGTCTGATCTGATGTTAAAATGTTATGCATCTTTTGATCTTCTGATTTCAGCTCTATTTTTATCCATCTTATTCCTAGGGATTCTGCTAAAGAACCAATTATGTTAGTAACCTCTGGTATGATGGCAGCAGCTGCAGCAAAGCAGATTTTTGGTTTGTTGTGAGTTGTATTTTTAAAAGTAACTGGTTAGCAATTTAGCTAATTCTCTTCTTTTTTTCTTTATTACAATTACCACACACCTACAAATATGTCCTTTCAAAGGTTGGACCTGCTTGAACATGTATACTTGTAGTGCTGCTTGCAGCTGCACCTTTGATCAAAGATAGCTTAACCTCTGGCTTCAGCTGGTGCGTGTTAAAGAAAAATTGTTGCTGCACTCTGGATTATTTTCCATCGGTTACCAACAGAGGAGGAATCAAGACTAATGTGATTTAAGAATCTAAATTTAAAGCAGCCACTGAACCCTGCAAGTGTGCTCTTTTCACTTGTAAACTAAAGCCTAGGGAGGAGAAAATTCCTCACCCTATTTGGGCTTGGCCTACGACCCACCACCAGAGAACTGCTGGCTTCCGAAAAGGATTAACAGTACTGCTCAGAGCAGATGAAATATGATTTTGGGTTTCAGAAATAACGAGTAACCATTTTCTTCTTGCCATTATGTTATTATCCAGTTTAACATGGAAATTTATACGTTGCCACATGTTGTTTTTTTGTTTTTTTGTGTTTTTTTGTTTTTTTTTTTTTTTTTTTTTTTTTTTTTTTTTTAACCCATATTTGCTCAGCAATAGACCATTTGTTTACATCTAAAAATGCTAGACCGTAAGTTACAAACAGAATTTATGCAATACATCACATAATGTGGGAATCAGGCAGATATCTTTTTAAGTCATTTATCATGTTCTTACTCAGTCAGTCATGCACCCAATCTAAATTGCTCATTAAAATATACCCAAAAGTTGTTTCTGTCTTTCTGTGTTTTCAGCTATCTACAATTGATTTCTCAGCCAACATTGACATCACCAAAATCCGACAGCTGAAGCTGGATGACATCAGAAGATCATATTTTTTTGTATCCTTGGTATACTGTATTTATTTGTAGCTACAGCACAATAACTGTCTGAACTGGTAAACTTAGAGGTGCTTTACTCTCAGTGTGTTGCTAAAGCTAACCCTAATAAATTTAGATAACCTTTTTAGAATTTTAGCAGCACTCTTTCTCATCTATTAAAACAGTCAAATAAATAATATTTTACATTACTGAGTTTTCACCTTGACTCTAAATTTTCTTCAGGTATTTTTTATAATAACAGCTTTCTTTGGCACAGGGAATATAGCATCTATTAACAGGTAGTACAATGTTTGTGTTTTTGGATGTATATTTCTGTATTTATTTTGTTACAAATGACATGAATCTTGAGTGGGATAGTTCTAGTTGTTAACTTTGTGAACATCTCTTGCGTGCTTAGTATCATTAATATTTGCTTTCTTTTTTAATTTGCTGTTGAACATTTAAATAGAGGAAGCAGAGTAGTGAACTGTGACATACTTCTGTTTATACTGTGCTTTAATTTGTTTAGAGAAATTCATCTCTGAAGGTTTTGAACCAAGACAATTTTTTTTGGCACCAAAACATGATCTAAATGTGTAGTCTAAAAGTACTTTAAATAAGCAATACATCAGTGGTCTGTTATTCTCCTCAAAATTGGTTCTTCTTTTGAAAGTTTCAGATTTACTGTAGCTCTGGATTTGTCAGTAGTTACTAATGTTTCCTCTTTTTGCTGTTATCTAGTTTTGACCCAGCCTCCATTTATTGTTTCCTCACCGTTTTCAACCCATTTATCATGGGCGGGCTCATGATGTGGAAGGTAGGTTATTGTAGGAATCTTTTTTTAATACCATGTTATGTGAAGAGCTTCACAATAGTATTCAGTCCTCTTTTCCTTTTTCACTTTTTGTCATGTTACAACCACACACTTCAATGTATAGACAAACATAAAGCAGTATATTATAATGAAGTGAAGCGAAAAAGATTGATTTTTTTTTTCCCCAAAATGTTGTACACATAACAGTCTGAAGAGAGTGATGTACATTTGTATTCAGTTCCCCTGATTCAATACTTTGCAGAACCACCTTTCATTGCAATTACAACTGCAAGTCTGTTTCATCCAGCTTTACATATCTTCCCCCCACATTTCCCTTTAAAAGAGGGCGTTAATGCTTCTTTTTTTTTTTTTTTTTTTTTTTTTTTTTTCTTTTTTTTTTGTCCCTCTTGTCAGTTTGTTTAAGCAGACAGATATATTTGGGTAGGTTTGCAGTTGTCACATATTTCCATTTTCAGATGACAGATTGAACTATTCTTTGTTAGATGTTCAATGCTTAGGGCATTGCTCTATGACTTAATTCTTCTTTTAACCTCTCCAACAAAGTGTGTCATTTCGTCTAGTTTACCAGTGTATTAATTTCCATGTAAACATGAAAACTTCAGTTTCTCTAAATTTTATTTTATTTTATTTTCTCAGGTTATTATTCCATTTATCATAGTAATGTGTACGTTTGAAACCATCCAAGTTGCAACACAGCTCTCATCCAGAAGGTAATCAGCTTTTAAAGTTACAAATAAAACTGTTTAGTCGACTCACTAGAGGAAGTAGTCTGATGTAACATGAAATTTATTCATGTTCAACTTGAACAAATTTCTGCACTATTAAGAAATATAAAATAAATATTTTATCTATGTTGTTTCTGAAGATCACAGGTAGTTAGGAATATTGATTCATATTTTTTTTTTATGTCCTCTTCCTTTCCAGTTTATTCCTCATTGTCCTGGTTATATCTGATGTCATGGCACTGGTAAATTATTTGAGTTAATATCAGACGAGTGTGCAGTTCACTTTACATTTCTATTTTCCTTAATACTTATTCCGATTAAGGTCAAATTTATGTGAACATTATAAATGTTTAACTTCGTTGTCTTCAGCATTTCTTCTTCCTGGTGCAAGATTATGGAAGCTGGTTGGATATTGGCACAAGGTATGTCCACAAGAACGCAGTTTGTGTTAAATAAATACCAGTTACTAATTACATATTTGCACAAATTGTTCCCACTTCTTCTTGTTTTGCCGTTGTTTTGTGACCTGTAATACACAGATTTATCCATAAACAAGTTTACTTTTTTTTTGTGTGTGTGCTGCAGCATTAGTCACTACGTGATAGTGATGTCGATGACGATCTTCCTGATGCTGCTCAGTGTGGTCACACACATTCTCACCTCAAAAAGACTCATCCTGTGGACTAGATCTAAGATGCACTTTCCTTAGATGAATATTGATTTATGTTGTAGGTTGTGTATGCCAAATATTTTATATTTATTTTGTCTAGATATGTTTAAAGTAGTGTTTATATAAATGCATAGGATTTGGGATATACCTTCAAGAACTCGCACACTTTTGTCCAGCCCTGTTTGTGAGCCGGCCTTTACCAAAGGCCTTTTTATACCCTTTGAAATTTTCCATATTTTGTCACATTACAACCACAAACATAAATATATGTTATTGGAATTTTATGTGAAAGACCAACTCAAAGTGGTTTACAGTTGTGAAGTTGAAAGAAAATTATACATGATTCAAAACATTTTGAATGCTTTATGTTTAGGGTTGTTGTCCTGCTTGAAGGTGAACCTCTGCCCCATTCTCAAGTCTTTTGCAGATTCCAACACATTTTCTTTCAAGATTGCCCTGTATTTGGCTCCATCCATCTTCCCATAAACTCTGACCATCTTCCCTGTCCCTGCTGAAGAGAAGCACCCCCAGAGCATGATGCTGCCACCACCATATTTGACTGCGGGGATGGTGTGTTCAGAGTGATGTGCAGTGTTTGTTCTCTGCCAAACATAGTGTTTTGCATTTTGGCCAAAAAGTTCAATTTTGGTCTCGTCTGACCAAAGCACCTTCTCTCATATGTTTGCTGTGTTCCCAACATGGCTTCTGGCAAGCTGCAAATGGGACTTTTATGGTTTTCTTTTAACAATAGCTTTCTTCTTGCCACTCTTCCATAAAGAGCACATCTGTGCAGTGTAAGACTAATAGTTGTCCTGTGGACAGATTTCCCCCACCTGAGCTGTGGATCTCTGCATTTCGTCCAGTCCAGAGTCACCATGGGCCTCTTAGCTGCCTCTCTGATCAGTGCTCTCCTTGTTTGGCCTGTAAGTTTAGGTGGACGGCCTTGTCTTGGTAGGTTTACGGTTGTGCCATACTCTTTCCATTTCCAGATGATGGACTGAGCAGTGCTCCGTGAGATGTTCAAAGCTTGGGAAATCTTTTATAGCCTGTCTGCTTTAAACTTCTCCACAACTTTATCCCTAACCTGTCTGGTGTGTTCCTTGGACTTCATGATGCTGTTTGCTCCCCAGTATTCTCTTAACCTACCTCTGAGTCCCTCACAGGGCAGCTGTATTTGTACTGAGATTAGATTACACACAGATGGACTCTATTTAGTCATTAGCAATCATCAGGCAACTTCTGAAGGTAATTGGTTGCACTCAGAGAAAAGGGGGCTGAATACTTTTGCACACTGCACTTTTCAGTTTTTTATTTGTAAAAAAAAGTTTTTAATCATGTATAATTTTCTTTCTACTTCACAATTGTAAACCACTTTGTGTTGGTCTTTCACATAAAATTCCAATGAAATATGTTTACAGTATGTTTGTGATTGTAATGTGACAAAACATGGAAAAGTTCAAGGGATATGAATACTTTTGCAAGCCACTGTATTGGTAAATGAATGAATAAATAATTGAACATATGCTTCTTGAATATTTAACTGGAAAGTAAAACTATTCAAAAACTGCTGATTTGTGACCTTTTAAAGTTTTAAAGTACTTGTGTAAAAGTACATGAAATTCATTAAAGTTACAAGAGAAAGAATGTTTTTACTTGTTCTGACTACATATTCACTAATAAAAAAGGAACCAAATTGTGTGTTTAGTTGCTGTTTTATGTGAGTTACATTTGCACAATAGTAGAAACCTGTTGCATTACAACTGTAGAGTTCCCCAATATGTTTGGGATATTAGTGAAACATAGTATTATGCAAAATTGATTTTTTTTTTTTTTTTTTTTTTTTTTTTTTTTAGCTTTATATCATGTTTAACTGTTATTCTTTTATCAAATACATACCTGGAGTGTTGCTTTGACTCATTCATGCATATTTGAGAGATCCTTGAATCTCTCGTGGCAGCCTTCAGGGTTGCGTTATAGCAGCAGTAGGTACCTTTTATTTAAACATTTTTTTTTACATAGTTAAAACTGTCACTATGTCCTGAGAGTAGAATATGAAACCGGTAATGTGTGAAAAATAGTCAAGCTCCTCTACCTCTTCCCTGTGTTCCTACTGCCATATGCAGTGATACACTGCTCCTTGTCAGAAACAACCAACGAGAGCCAGGAGGAGTGTCTCAGCAGTAGCAATCATGCTAGTGTACACGTTGCTGCTCACACCCTTCCCCTGCACAGAGCACACTGTCATTCAGGCTCAAGATTGCTGGTTTGCTGCAGCTGTCCTAATGATGGAGAAACTAACATTACAGGAAAACTGTTTATGTGGCGCCATTGGTGGCAGTGACTGTAGTTCAGCAGAGAGCAAGGAAGAGGAAGTTGACACCTTACAGAGAAAATTAGCTGCTGCTGCTTTAGCACCTGCTCATATAATGCACCGTCTGTTTACCCAAAGCTTCTCCCTGGAGCAGCAGCAATTAGCAAACACTTGGTGGATATGCGCATCGACTGAGCTTATCATACAAACTACAACATTCCTAAGAACGGTTGTGAACAACAGGAATGAACAGCATGGAGAAGCATTGTTGCAATACCGTGCTGAAAGGGGAGCGTCAGAAAGGAAAGGGTAGGAGGTTCTTAGACAGAGGCCAACATCAAGGCATCAGATACGGCTGTTATGCAAAGTTAAATTTGTTTTAAGTTACGTTTGGTATATACAGCATTTTCATAACAACTACTTGATTGTGCTATAAAATGGCACCATGTGCCTGGAGAATACGTAATACCTCCCACCCATCCCCTTAAGGAGAAACTTCTTAAATTTATCTTAATTAACAGAAAAAAACTCCTGATAGAGCTCACTTCTGCAGGAGAAATATTTAAGCTGCACTTATTTACAAAGGCAAAAGCACCTTATATTAAATGTGACCATAGCAGATTAACAGCAGGAATGAACAAAGAGCTAATAGTAGTCTACTTACAATCGAAACCTTAACTTACCACTTTTTTTTTTTTTTTTTTTTTTTTATCACCACAAAGCCTTGCTAAGCAAAGACTGTTATTTGGATGGTCAAACAATATGATGTGATCAGCTTGAAATACTTTGTTTATTTTAGAAGACATTACATGAGTATCTGAAAACCCAGTATTTCTGTTCTTAGCATTCAGAATGACAAAGCCCTTCTTTTTTTTTTTTTTTTTTTCACAAAGCCCATCTCAAAGAAAATAAGGCATTGAAGCTTAGCATGTAATAATAAGGAACCTCTTGCACCTATGTTACAGCCTGGTGGAACCAGACTACAATAATGAAAAATTTTAGTCCTAATTAACAGCATGACATTAGCATGTTGAGGTGATTCAACCTTCAACGGTACAGATCCTCTGCATAGTGAAGCATGATAATAAGTAACATTAGTAGGTCATTGCTCCATTAAAGTAGCACTAGTGTGTATGGATTGGAAGTGGCATCTGTGTGAGCTATATGTGGTGTGAGATTGCAATGCCATTAAACATAATGTTCAAAAATAGCAATCTTGCTTAGTTGTTGATCAAATTCCATATGCCATCAGATGCATGGATATTTGACAGTTATTCAAGGAAAGACACTTCCAAAGTTGTACTCAAGGAAGAGGATTAATTCAGTAATTTTTTCCTCAAGTAGAAGTAAAGAGGACTTGTCTAAAAAAAAAATTTAATCTGACCAGAATGTTTTGAAAGAGAATAATTTTGTCCCTCGATCCTATTCTTTAGTCCAGACACATGGAGACACATGGCACCATCCATGGAGAACTCAGGAGATTATTATCACGTGCAGAACACAACTAGTAGAAATTCCTGCAACTCAGGAAAGCTGGCAAGAGGCCAAATGCAGCACTGACATTTTCTCAGTCTTGTCTTTTCACAAATTTTGGAGAAAACTTCCATTTTAACAGAATTTTTGCATACCCTAGATTGATCTCTTTGTAGAATAAGATCTTTTTGGTCCTTTGTAACTTATCTAAAAACTATGATTTTAACTAATGGATGCAAATTACAAAATGTCAACAAAATTATAAAAGGATAACTGTATTCATTGATATTCAGATTTTCAATGGCTGGTGGCAGGGGTGAATTCAAGAAGACTGAGGGTAAAAACTGAATAAAAAGGTACTTCAACAAAGTATTTGATTAAAGTGGTGCACATTTCTACAACCAGATTATTGCAGGATTTTGTTTGCTTTTTTTCCAATTTTTTTACTTTAATAAATGGGTATTACATCTACATGTTACAATTTAAGTGTCACCACAAACCTGGCTTTTTAACCAGGGTGTGTACAGTCACTACAGATCCCCATTGATTTTTATTAAATAGTTCCATGTCAATATTCAACTTATGGGTATCTGAAAATATTTTTTGAGCTAATCACAATATGAATGCTGAAAATACTTAACATTTTACAAAGTTTTGTGAATATACCAAATTTTACTCAAGAAGTCCTGACTATGCTACATATTTTGGAATACATACATTAAACTTATTACTTTTAAATTTAGATTAAATGTGGATATCTGAACTGGGACTTGAAGTTTTTAATTTATAGATATCTGCTTTGAAAATTTAGGTTAACTCTTATTTGTTAACTAAGCTTAGCATATAGTCTTTCCCACTATGTTTTTTTTTTTTTTCCCCCACAGCACTTGCTACCCGCAGCAACAACTGGTGAATAAACATTAACAATGCTGTTGTTATTTTGCACCTAGTACTTTCCCTATATTTTTTCTTGCGGTTTCTCAACAGTAAACAGAGCCTTGTGATACAATGCTCTGGTGGTTTTTTTTATTATTCATTTGCACTACTGCAAACAGCACAGACATTCCAACAGTTTATAAAGGAGGTGGTAGATTTGTTTCATCATAGTATTTTAAAGCATATCATTTTAAAGAGTAGTTTAACCAGTTTTACACATTTTTATACCCAGAATGACAAATGGAAAAACTGAATTAGCTCTGTGTTTATTAGCTATTGAATGGGGCCCTGGTATCTTGAAGCCTTAGTTAGTTAATTCTTTACTTTTGCCTAGTTTTCAAAATTTTAAATTTGATTTTTTTCAAAATTTTTTTGGCAAATGTTCTTTAAAGTAAGAAGACAGAAATTCTGAACCTGTTCGTGTGTTTCAATGCATCTTGTTTTTGAGGGTTTAGTTGGCTTGCTGTAACCAGATAGACCAAGTAGCAAACATGACAAATAACGAACGGGAAGAAAAGCCCAGACGTTAGTGCTTCCATGGTCTCCAAACTCTGCCTGGATCAGTGGCCAGTGGTTTCCATTCCTTTAACATGTGACTGGGCCAGTTCCCAGTCCAACAAAAAGAACTTCCTTGTATGGCTCCTTATTGTAGTTTTAATGCCCAAATAAGCACGCAGTTAATACGCGACCAAGGAATTACAAGGTCAGTGCTAGTGGCATATTAACCCACTCTATTGGGCTCTTACATTATAAAGGTATTCGGCTCAATGGGTATTTCCCCTAACTAGCTTAGTTCAATGTCTTGCAACAAGACTGTGTCCAAAAAAGTAACATTTTACCTTTGATGGTCAGAGAACAATATAAGTATTTGGATAAAAAAAAAAAAAAAAACCTTTCAAGGATTTTTCTACTTTCTACTGTTTTCTGTTTGGTACTTTGGGTAAAGTTTGGTGGTATTTCTGACTTGATTTTCTCATTTGACTGTAATGTATTTCAACAGTTTAGAAATAGAATTTGTGCATATGGGTTTCATAAGTTGCCGGCATTCTGGAAAATAGGAGTGACATTGAGCATCAAGCTACCTAAAATCAGCTCGAAAAAATGGGCCCTCAAAAAAACAGATTTTATCTCAAGGGACCTCCTGGTAAAATAATGATTAAAAACAACAACAAAAAGATCATCATCTGGGCTTTTCCTCATTGCTATATAGAAATTATAATCATTTTGTATGTAAACTTCTGATTTTGAAGACCTTAATAAATAAATCTGACATATTTTTACTCTTATTATTGTGGCATTTAGCAATTAGAAATGATTTTGATAATTCTAACTGACCTAAAACAAGAGAAGTTTGATCTGATTTAACCCCAGACAGTGAGGAAAAAGTGTCTTTTTATTTGGTGTATGTAAATTTTTGGTGTTCACCTAAACTGTTGGTGGTGTTGGCCCCATGAAGGTACAAGGGTTGAATTCCATAGACAGAACAAAAGAGACTGCTAAAACCTCTGAACCCCAGAATGCACAACATTAACCCATTTTCATGTTAACCTCCAGGAAGGAGGAGTCACAGCTGCAATTCTCACTCTCATAGAGCTACAAAACTCTGTCTGCAGCAGTGTTCCTTTTTTTTTTTTTTTTTTGCTAGATTGCAACTTTGAAGAAAATGTAAAGTACAGTCTTCTGTTTGTGTATCCAGTGACTGTATCCTGGCCAAAAATAAGACTAGCTGCCTGAAACTGGCTGTTAAGCAGTTCCCTTCCAAAACAGGTGGTATCAGTAGTGATATCAGCATACTCCTATATTTATTAATATAGCAAGGCTTTCAAGAAAAATTTTTGTCTTCAGTGAATTATTTTGACAATACAGATACTGTGCTCTGAAGTGGCTCTGCCACCAATCATTTCACCCCTGAATGAGCAACGGTCTCAGTTGGCCATCCCTTGAACATTTTTTGGCTCCACCACTGCTTCTATTGCCCAAAAAAGACAGCATTTGAAACTTCAACTCCTCAAAATGGAACACTACAAGGAAACACTATAAGTTGAACACTGCTTTCTATAACGATAAATGATGTATTTACAGAAACTGAAAAGGGAATGGGCTGCTCATTGTTTGCGGATGACGGAGCCATATGGAAGAGGGGTCAAAATCTAGAATTCACAATAAAGAAAATACAATATGCTATTAATAAAATACAGAAATGGGGTTATGATTGACGATTTAAATTTTCAGTTCCAAAAACAAAAGTAATGTTTTTTACTTAAAAAAGAATTACAGAAGAAATTCAATTGAAATTATATAATCAAGAATTGGAAAGAGTTGGATGTATAACATTTGTTTGATGAATAGTTAAAATGGAATATTCATGTACAAAAAATTATTGATAAAAGTAAGAGAGTTTTGTACATCATGAAATATTTGGTGGGAAATAATAGAAAGATAGAAAAAAAAAGAATTCACATAGGATTAATCATGTCAAATATAGATTATGGAAGCATAGTATATGGGTCAGCAGCAAAAACACATCTGGAGAAATTGGATAACATTCAACTTCAAGCATTAACAATATGTACAGGAGCATTTAAAACCACACCAATAGCAGCACTTAAAGTGGAAATGTCGTTAGAGTTAAGAAGAACACAACTAACAATAAATTACTGGATAAGTTTACAAGAAAATAAACCAGATCATCAGATATTAGACACATTACAGCCATGTTGGGAAAAGGAGAAAAGGAAGGAAATAAGAAGTTTTGAGTGGGTGAGTAATAGGAAGGCAGAAGAAGTACAAATAAGTAATTGAACAATTAGTCCAGTAGTTCCATTATCAGCTGTCCCATCATGGATTTTACCAGATGCTAAAGTAGATTTAACACTTACCGGAAAAAAGAAGGATAAAGGATTCAGTTTTAATTCATACAGCAGTATATCACCAACTACTATAATCATGTTCAGATATACACAGATCCATCAAAAAATTCAGCAGGGAAAATAGGAGTTGCATTCATTGAACTGGAATTTCAAATCGCACTAACAAAACAAATTATTAATGGATTGTCAGTATATACCGGGGAAATTTTAGCAATGTTATTAGCAGTTCTATGGATAGAAGAAATAAAACCATTAAGAACAATAATATGTTCAGATTCTATTTCAGCACTTATCAGTCAACAGCACAGTCAATCAGAAAGCCGACCAGACATTTTATTGGATATACAGCAAAGATTGTTCTGAATTCAAATGATGGGATTAGAAGTTAGATTTTTATGGGTACCAGCACATATTGGAGTTGAGGGGAATGAAATAGTGGATAGAGTGGCAAAAAGGCAACAACAGGAGGAATCAACTTTAATTTAACCACAAGTAAATCATAATTAAATAAGAACTGAAGGAAAAGTGGCAGAAAGAATGGAATGAGGGAAAGAAAGGAAGATGGTATTATAAGATTCAAAACAGAGTAGGAGATATGAGAGCCAGAAGGAGCAATAGAAGAGAAGATCAATTATTAACAAGATTGAGATTTGGTCACACTGGACTCAATTATAGATTGTTTACAATAAGTGAACATGATACGGGAAAATGTCAATATTGTGGAGAATCTGAAACAATAGAACAATAGAATAGATTTTAGTATGTTGGAGATATGATAAATAAAGAAGGTTAATGTTGGAGGAATTTAGGAAAAATATAATTTAATAAATGTACTACAGGGAGAATCAGAAAGTAAAAGCATTCAAATTTTAATTAGGTTAGGACAAAGTTGAGTAACAGAATTTGA
The DNA here is from genome assembly GCA_014839685.1 of Anableps anableps. Lineage (NCBI taxonomy): Eukaryota > Metazoa > Chordata > Actinopteri > Cyprinodontiformes > Anablepidae > Anableps > Anableps anableps. The sequence goes on from CM026082.1 coordinate 19,650,454, forward strand.
TCATCTGTAATACATGTATGGGATAAACTCGACATTTTGAACATCACAAGCAAATATAGAAAAAATTCTACTGTGGTAAATTTGTAAACTGGCCACGCTGACCAGAGACTATCACTGCTGCTTGCGTAAAATAAAGAACTTAATAGTTTCTTAACAGAAACTGATGGTAACTGTACCTTGACATTAATTATATAACATCAACTATGAGTAAACATTTAAAGACCACACGCTTTGGACATTCTATCATGGGTTAAAATAAGAAAGCAATTTAAAAAAAATAAAATGATCTTGATAAATATATGCATCTGGGCAAAAGCTGAAACTGAACTGAAAGTTGTCGTTTTAGTAGACTAATGAACATTATGCACAAGCGAAAGCTCTTGCGAAGGGCTTGAAATTAAGGAACATGATATGTGTAATTTCCTTCTGACAGAAAAGCAGCACATTTTTGCGTAGTAAAAAACTTCACAAGACCAGATGTATATTTTCTAAAGAATAATTATATGCAAACAATTATAGGGATAAATGAGTGAACACACAGGTAGCTTTGCATACTGACGTTAAAGTAACAGCGGAACTGTGGTTTACACTGTTGTCTCGGGTACTGCAGCTTTCTCACACAGTTCAGAAAGTCCCTCATGCAACCCTGAACAGAACCCATTGTCTAACTTATGGATGGACAGACATTCAAATTTTAATAGAATTGTCAAATAGTAACAGTATGATCCACATTGTGCAGCATCACAAACCACATATAATTCCATTGCTACAAAAAGACAATTTGTCAAATTTACTTAAAGTCATGTGATATTTTTTATTGTGAAACCTCTGTGACTAGTTAGCATCGACAACATCTTAAGAAAACCTTTGTAATGCATTCTAATAACTGCAATATTTGTAGACTGAGAAATGTCAACATCGCTACTCTCATCACATCCTGACTAACTTCTCTTTACATGTTAATTAGCCCGTCCTATGGCAATACAATGCAAAAGTCTACTAACACAGAGGTAAGAAATTTGAGACCCTCCAGGGTAATTTCTATACGAATAAGAATCCATCAGATAGTCATGTATATTTAAGTTTAAGCCATTAGATAAAATGTATTATTTTATCAAAGGCTTTAAACTTATGCTAATTAAGTTGGACAAATGTAAAGGAAATTTTTAACATTTATGAAAATAATTTCCTCTATGTGGAGCATAATTTATTGTGTTATATTTATTAGTATTCAAAAAAACCCAGAATGCACACAGAGGAGTGGTCTAAAGAAGGAAGCTACCAGTTTTGTGGTTATGCTGACATGAAGTCACCTCCTGTTTCAAACAGAGCACAGAAAGGCAACATGCAAACTACTTCTTGACAGAGACACATGTCGCTCATTTCAGTAACATTAACCTCAGCTGACTTTAGACCCTGGTAAATACATTTTTTGCGAAAGTGTTTGACGTTTACTGACTTTGTAAAAACCTGCAGTTACGACTCCAGTGGGCTGTAGGATAGACACAGTTTTTAAAGTTGTGCTTGGACCCCTAGGAGGAGGCAGTAGCCAGATCTTCTTTGACCACAAGGTAAGTCTATCAATAACGTTTAGGTTTCATCTCTTTTTGTGCTTATCATGAGGTCATGGCCTTGTTTTCTTTCTTTATTAATAGAAAAACAAGACACATTTTCAAAAAATATTCTTAAAAATAAAATCCATTTTCTGTTGTGATTAGAGTTAACATAATGTTTCAAGTAATTTGCTGCTGCTTTTATTATTTTTGTTAAACTAATTACGTAATGTTAATGTACCAACTCTAAATTACATTTTTGAAAATGTATTTATTCAGACATCACCGACATTTGTTGTAAGTTACTGTAAAGTTGGGTTACAAGAAACAGCTTCCTTACCACAGAACTGAGTACACCTTTAAATATTTAAATCAAGAATTCAAACTCCTGTAGACTTGCACATTTCAATATAATCTTCAAAAAATTTCAAGTAAATCCAGTAATCATGACTGTAATAAACAGTAACAACAACAACAACAACAACATAAAAAAAGATAAGATACGATTTGAGATTTTTTTAAAACAACCTAACGACAAGAGCATGTCCATAACAGAGCCTTCAAAAGTAAAACCTTTTTTACTTTGGGAATAATAAGATGTGTCTTTATCATGGTTTCATGTAGAGAAGAACACAAGTGCATCTGCTTGTGAAAAATAGAAAAACTTAATAGACTGCAGAGAAACCGACAGGATAAAACAGAATGCACCGAAATGAGAATAAACAGGTAAATTAGTCTGGATGGTATAGCACAGATATACCAGTGTAATATATCAAATGGAACACTGTAACCTGCATCCTTTTGAAAAAAATCCTTTACACAAAGAACAGTCAAAATGATAAAAGACTTTGCAAAGAAGGATTTAAAAATGAATGTGTCAAGCTACCTTAAACAAATGTAAAAAACAGGTTGCATTTGAAACAAGGTTTGCTTTTTTACATATAAGGAAATACATAGTTGAGTTAAGTTTCTATATTGTCAGGCTTGTTAGCCATATTACCAGGATTTTGAAAAGGTTGAAAAAAAACCCTCAGCATTGACACATATTATCTTCTTTTCTTCCCTCTCATATCTGTAACACTACTCATTTAATTTCTTCTCTCACCATCTCCATTTTTGTCCCTAACAATGGTTCTCCTTCCATATTTTCCTTCTCTCTTTAGGATGAATTCCACCATGACCCCACAACACCTGTCAACCTTCATGATGACCACGAACACCACATCTGTCTCCCATTCATTCCCAAATTTTCACATTACCCTTCTGGTCATCTATTCTGTGGTTCTGCTGTGTGGTACCATCAGCCTGAGTCTGATGATGCACATCATGAAGTCCAGTGCTGGTTCCGCCACCTCTATTACGGTGTTCAACTTAATTTTTGCCCACTTCATCTTCCTTCTGACTGTGCCCTTCAGAATTTACTATTATGCAACCAATGAGTGGAAGTTTGGCACTGAGTGGTGTAAAATGGTGAGCGCTATGATCCACATTCACATGTACATGTCTTTTTTGCTGTACATGATCATCCTTGTTACCCGCTTGTGGCCACACTACTGCAAGATTAGGCAGGTGGACTCCTTAGGCCTAATGCAAGCACTCATTGGCAGTGTAGTGATGTGGGTTATTGTGCTCATCCTAATCCCTTGCATGACTTTTCGTTTTTATGGCACCGAGAAAAATCAAAACGACAATTCCACTGATATGAAATGCTTTCATTTTGCAGACAGCATGAATGATGCAAAAGCCCTGAACTACATATTGAGCACACTAGTGATAGTGGTGGCTGTTGTGTTGACAGTCCTTCAGGCCAATGTCCTGTGGGTACTGTACAACAGGGATCGCCAGGGATGCAGGTCTCAGCAAGACTTTGGGGCTCAAATGAAGAGCCTCTGTTTCACACTGATCATGCTAGTCTGTTTTGTTCCCTACCATATTTTCCGGCTGTATTACATTGAGAAAACTGATCTTGAAAATATCAATGAGGTTTTACTGAGCTTGACCACTTTCAACTGTTTGGACATGCTCACCTTCTTGGGAAGGAGAACATTCCAGATATGCTTAAGAAGAAGGGATGCGTGAACAAAGTCTCGACAATAACTGTGAATGTGTATACTCGAGACAAACTGATATGCCAACATGTATTACTTTGTTCTTTTTTGTTCTTATTTTTTGCTGATCTGAAATTATTTGTTAATTATTTCATATCATGTTATGATCCTATGCCCTGTTTCATTATCTAACCAATGTTGTTCCATCTGATGACTATATTATTATTTTTGTAGTGTTGATTGGTATTTGTTGTAAAAAAACAAAACAAAAATGTTTTGTCCACAGATTATGAGGTCAACTTTTCATGTTGTATTTATGAATTCCAGAAATGTATAAAACAGTTTATTGCCCAGAAATAAATGCTGTCTGCAAACTAATCTGAAGTTGCCTCCAAAACGAATGAACTCCTGCCATCTGCTGGAGTTTATCTGTGCTACACATTGTTCAGGCTTTGGAACTACAGTAGGATCCCGGACCAAGTGAAACTGACATGTGACACAAAATTTAAAATTTGATCAGAAAAATATATTCTTTTCCAACAGTTGGTTAAACACAAACTAAAATCTCTTGGATTATATCTTTGTGCACTTTTTGTGTGCCTGTGTCACTCACACATAAACACACTCACATACACAAAGTGATGTTTCTCTTCTCTAGTTTTTATGGACCTGGGTTACTGTTTAACATCTCCACCCTAGTTTAAGTTTGTTTAGTAAATCGATCTTATGACAGGGCTATGATGGCGCCATCCAATGTGTCGCTCCATGAATTATTGGCAGCTCAGCTCTCCAGCCTTCCCTTTTAATGTTTTCCAACACTTTACACTATTTTAAAACTCAGTGCTCCATAAGCCTGATGGCTGACTGAGGGCTGCTCCCTGTCAGAGTACAGCGATACACTTGGATAAATGTACATACTAGACGTAAACAGTAACACAGGTAAGTCAAACAATTTCTTTTTAAAATTAGTTTTGTTTTTAAAATTCAAAATATTTACACTTAGTAAATACATAAACTGTTTAATGTTATATGTTGAATCTTACCAGAATATCTTGGTTTTTGTTGCAGTAAGTTCCTCAAATCATGTGGTTTTGTAATTTGTAAAAAAAAAAAAAAAAAAAAAAAAAAAATTGCTTGAGACCTCATTCGAACAAAGTGTAGGTGCTGCTTTAAAGTATCTTATGTAGCACAAACATGTGAAAGGAGATAAGAAAGACTCACCTCGTCATGAAAGCTGTGCTGTAAAGATCATATGATAACCCATTTTTACCCGAACACGCAGGACATAGACAGGAACAAGATATTGCTCTCTTCACAATGTGTTTTTCCTTTTTGCATTTATCAGGGATTTTTAGTACATCCAAAATCAATGTGGTTTGATTACCAGAGAAATAATGACTTATGTGATTTCTATAGCTCCCACCTAATTTACCTCAAAAACCTTTTCCACCTGCAGTAACACACTACTTTCGGTAATGTGTCCACTGTATGTTGCTTTGAATAAACTACAAAGACAACTAGATTGTTGTCAATTAACTCTTGGGGTTATAGTATGAGATATAATGTTGGAGCATCTCAACAGTCTTTTAGGCTTTTCTAACTGTAAATTCTTTGCTATGCATTGTTCTAACCTTGTATTTTACTTAAAAACTTTTTCTAGGAAACACAATTATACAGATAATTTATGTAGTTTAAAATTTGTTTTTATTAAATGTTTTAAATTCTAAGGCAGTAATGAACCAAAAGTGTAGTTAATCATTTGAAGATTTGGAGGTGATTACTTTTCTGAAGAACTTTTAACTGCTGTTTGGGTTTCAGGAAGTTGGTGTTTTTTGCAACAGTGGCTGGCTGATCATTATGTGTGTCTTAAGCCGTTAGTTTAAATACAGGCGCTGGTATTATGGCAATTTCTCACAGATATTGCCTCTTAACTAGGGGTTTTATGGCAGCAGAGAGCTTTTGGTTGATAGGCGGAAGCAACATTTCTCACTTAGTCTGTCTTCTGCAACAAGCCTTAACAACAGCTTACAGCTGAAACTAGATGTTTACATATGCTGCCTAAAAAAAAGTTGCATTCATAATCTGACATTAAATCAGATTAGACTTCTCCAGTATTAGTTCAATTAAAATTACCAAATTTATTTCTATTTGGTAAATGCCAAAATAGTGAAAGATTTTTTTTAATTTACTATTTTTAATTGAGACGTTTTTCCTTAGTCTTTGGTAAAAGTCCCCTTTAAGCTGTATGACCTAGGTGACACATTTTGGATATCCTTCCACAAACCTCTTACGACAGTTTGTTGAAATCTTGGCCCCTTTCTTGTGATAGAGTTGATGTAACTAAGCTTGGCTCATAGGCATCTTGCTGTCACATATCTTTTCAGCTCTTTCCACCATTTTTAATAGGAATGATATCAAAGTTTTCTGATGGCCACATGAAAACTTTGACTTTGTCAATTTGTGACTATTGTGGTGGTATGATCCGCGCCCTTGTCTATTTGGAGGACACATTTGTCCTCAAGATTTAACTTTCTGGGTGATGTTCTGAGGTGTTGCTTCAATATTACAACCTAATATTATTTTATGATCAGGCCATGTATTCTGTGAAGAGCACCAGTCCCCCCTGCAGAAGAAACACCCATACAACATGATGCTACCACCCCGTACTTCACATTTATTATAGTGTTTTCAGGCTTGTAAGTTTCACATTTTGTCTCTAAATATGATAATTTTCATTATGGTCAAACACACTGTCCACCAGACATACGGTTTCTTCAACGTGATTGTACCTTGTGAGCATTTGCACACATTTTGCACCAAATCATGGCTATTGCTCAGACACAGAACACCTCTCCTTCCACAAATGGTCTGTTGGCTGGAAATTGCTATAGTATTACTTATATTTAATTGAACAGAAAAATATGGCACCTTCAGACATCTGAATTTGTACCCAAGGACGGGTCAGATTTGCTGAGGTCCATAGTTCTCTTGTGTTCTTTAATTTCCTTTGATTTTTCCATGATGTCACATAGAACAGTAGGGTATTTCAGCTTTAGCTTTGAAATGCATTTACAGGTATGTATCGATTCAACTCAGAAGTTGTGAATTAGAAGCTAATAATGGCATGACATCATCATTTGGGCTCTCTCATATTGTAATAAGGACATTGTAATCTAAGTGTATTTAAATTTCTGAATTATGAAATTGAAGAAAATAATTAAACAGTCTTCAAAATATTCTGTCTCAATATTCTGGCATTTAGCAAATAGAAATAACTTGGATAATCCTAAAGAATCTCAAACAGGAAAAGTTTAGTGTGATTTGCTGTCAGAGTGAGAAGAAAAAAATAGTTGTGTCTTTTTTATACAGTGTACTGTGTTCATGTAAATATGCTCATATTTTGATTTGACCTGAAATTAGTCACGGTCATTGAGTCAATGTGTCAAGAGATTTAAAACATAATTATAATGAGTCAGTCTGAGGCCACTTTTTGCAAATTTGATGAGTCAGGAGGCCTGGGTTTACCACCGAGTTAAATTATAATCCATTACACTTCTCACTCCCTACCTCAAGCCTGCTATCTAATCACTCTGTCTTTTAACCACTTTATTTCACCCTCCAAATTGCAGTACATGGTAAAAGTACTAATACAACATTTTTGTTTTCATAGTATTTTTTGCAGTACTACAACAAACTTTGCAGAATTTTATTTGGATATAATCAGATATAAAGTAGTACATTATTGTGATATGGAAGATAAAGGGGTCACACAAAAAACTGAATAGAGCTGTGTGTGTTTGTAATGTATCCCCCCAATATGTTGGGGGGATACAATCAATTGTACAATCACAATTTGCTGCAATTATGCCTTCAAATCTGATGGGGGACGTCACTACAAGCTTTGTACAAATGTGTCTGCTAGCTGTTAGTTGCAACATAGCTCAAGCTCAGCAAGACTGGATAGGTTTAGTCTGTGAATATCTATATTCAAGTCTTGCCACTGTTTCTCAATTGGATTAAGGTGCAGCTTTAGACTGGACCAATCTAACACGTGAATATACTTAGAGCTAAATAGACCCATTTTACCTCTGGTTGTGTGATTACCCTGCATCCATATTCCCATCTAAACAGTTTTCCTGCCCTTCTCAGGAAAATCATCCACATAGCATTTGGATGTCGTCCAAGAACCCCCATCATACTCTTATATAAACAGACCACCTTTCTCTATTCATTTCATGTGCTCCTTACCATGGGACATACCAAACTACAGCAATCACTCCACCTTTCTTATGACTTTCTCATAACAATTCAACAATCTTGCCATTTTTCCATTTTAGTCAGATTTTTGGAATATACAAATAATAGCAATAATTAGCCTCTCCTCCAGAATGGGCAGAATGGTCTTCTATGAGATCTTTAAAGCTTAGGATATTGTTTTAAAGGCTAAACCTGCTTAAACTTTTTCACATCTTTATCCCTGATCTGCCACATATTTTCCTTGGTCTTCATTATGCTGTTTGTTCTCTAATGTTCTCTAAGAAGTCTCTTAGACCTTCACAGATCAGCTGTACTGATATTATTACACATATGTGGAGCGTATTAGCTAATCAGTTGAAGATTTTATTTGGGGGGGTATAATAATAAGGGTGGTGAATACATACGCACACCATGCTTTTCAGAGTTTTATTTGTAAAACTTTTGAAAAGCCATGTGATTTTCTTTCCACTTCTCAACTATGTGCCTTTTTGTCTGTCACCATAAAATCCACAGAAGCTTGGGGTTGTAATGTGACAAAATGTAAAAAGTTCCAGGAGATTAAATACTATTATAAGACAAAGCAAGTAATACCTTTCACAAAGCCATGACCTCATATTAATTGCTTTTTTTCAATGCCTGTTAAGCAATTTGTGATAATGTGTATTCTGATCTCATTTCCTTACTGTAGCATTATATTACCCTCTTCCTTGCTGAAACACTCCTTTCCTTTTTTTCTGACTGACCAACTCATTACAGATGTAGAGCATCAAATCATCCATATAATCATCTTATCTTTTACAATCTTCTTTGTCACAATGCCCTAAACTGATTGCCTCTAAAATTCACAATAAGATTTAGTGCAATGAAACTCTTGATGTAAAATGGGTGGGTGAGAATATTTAACTGGTTTTTGCCATGAGAGCTATTCAATGTGTTTATTATGCCTCTGCCCTAAAATATGAACATGGGAGGAGGGTCATTCTACTCATGATTTACACTTTTGAATTTGTTCTTCACTTAGTTTTTGTTAAAGGAGGTATAAAGTGCATCAGTGACAGAGTTGCCATAAGCTTATTTTCCTATTTTTTTTCCTCATCTTAGACTATGCTTTGGATGTATTCTAAGTCAAAAAGATACAAGCAAAAAGAGGATTAAAGTTAAGTGCAGGGGGGAAGGTGTTTTTCCTCAACAAATTCTATGAATGAAAACACTTAGGTGTAAATCTCAGGTGTGTATAGATGTGTTTTTGTCTTAGAGTTAAAGGAAGTTATCGGTGTTCTTCACATTTTTATATCTATCCATATCTACTGAACTGATAGTGCTGTTACACCACTATTGATTAGATTATAAATCCCTGGAACAATACACACGCACACACACACACACACACACACACACACACACACACACACACACACACACACACACACACACACATACAAAAACAACAAAAAAACAGAACATTAGCAAATTGTACTCACATAATACAGACCTATGGCTCATAAAGACAAAAAGTCCAAGACTGGACAGAAGAAACTGGACAGGTAAATTTCTCCTTTACAACTGTCTATTTATTTCTATGATAAGTGCGTAAGTGGAGAACAGATAAGTAAGGTGTAATAAGCTGAGAAGTCTTAGCTCTAGCTCCACCTTTTTTGTGTTCATGGCCCAATCAGATCACATTATACACCTGTTATGCTAGTGATCTCCCCTGTTGAATGTGTGAGACTTAGATGCAACAGTGACAAGAAAACAGAAACAAAGACAAACTGTGAGAAGATATAGAGAAAATATAGCTCAGCTTGAAGCAAGAATGAAGTATCCTTCAGCTCCTCAGAGTAAATCTCTGTTAGATATGGAGGTGGCCAACTACTGTGAAGGCCTGGATCCATCATACAGCACACTAGGGTTTGAAAATGCAGAGGTTCTCTATGCAGGAGGAGGTAAGTGAGTTTTCATACAGATACTTAAACACAGAGGCACTTACATACTGAGAGTCCCATAAATGTCTAACTTGTTTTTGAAACATTATGATAGTATATAAACATAACACAGCTGTACACTCATTCATATTCATGGGTAATGGCAGTATGGATACATGGAGAGGTATGGCTGCTGACTGATAAAGTACCATGGAGTATCATAGATAAAAGTTTGCTTCATAAGAGGTCAACATGTTCAGAGCTGGATAAGGACATATTATATGGGAAGAGATTTAATGATAGAAAGAGGCTAGATGAGCTGATGTCAATGAGCTGGTATTGGGAAACAGCAAAACTTGGCTTTAATGTGCTTTTGATTAAATTCTAAAACTTGCCAATGTGTGAGTGAATTTAAGAATTAGACGCCACCAATCTGTATGCTGCACGTTAATGCAAAGAATATGTTAGGTTGAGCAAATTTAAACTATTAAATATACTGTTTTGAAGTAGAACACTGAGTTGTATTAGTTCACAAAAAAGTTATTTTGCAATGTTCACCATGTAAATCTCAACCTTTTGTATACTTGTGTAGCAAGCAGTTCTGTTTTCTATTTGTTTCTCATCATTATATTTTGGTGAAATACGCTTTGCTTATTAAGAAAAACATGAGTATTTATTTGATCATCTGCTTCAGTTTTAAATATGGTCCAGCCCCTCCTCTTACTCTGGTGTGTTGTTTTTGATAAGTGATTTCTTGTTTTTGTTTTAAACCGACAAACAGCAAAAAGAGGAATACTGGGTCATTTAATTACAGAGAATGATTTACTGCAACCACTCAAGTGGCCCTCATGCCCCCATCCTTTTTTTAAGCACACACACACACACACACACACACACACACACACACACACACACACACACACACACACACACACACACACACAAAATCTTATTCCAAATGGCTTATCCCTTGGCAAATTTGTGACAACATCAGACATTTGGTAACTTTTAGTAATTTTAAATGGTATTACATGCTCATTGCCACAATTACTAATTCAACTTTACTTATATATCACTGTCAAAAACAATCACAACCAAAAGTGCTTGATTATAAAAGACAAAGACAGAAAAAACCCCAACTAAAAATTAAAAAAAAAAACAAAAAAAAAAAAAAAAAAAAAAAAAACTACATGAATTAAAACTGGCTAACTGACAGACTTTTGTCAGTTTTTGTGAACTCATATTAGGATTGAATCTGATTTGAGGCACACACAGATGACATCACACAGCACTGTGCCCAAGTTAAAATACGCCCAACCTACATTATTTTAAGTTGGGCATAAAGTGCTGGGAAAAATACTCAGCGTAGTGTTTCCCACTGCGAGTTGCCCAGCAACACCTACACAAGAAGGCATTTTACAGTGGAGTGCAGCACCCACACCTACTGCTTTCTCTGTGAAGACAAACAAACACAACCAAAGTCCTTCAATGTCTTTTTCTCTGTTTTTCAGTGAGACAGTTAAAAATTGCAATTCCTCAGCATTTGACAATCTCACATGTAGTGGTCTTTATCGCTGAGATTTAGTGAACTAAGATGAGTTGAAGACGTGGATCATAAACAAAGTTTACTAAAGAGTAAGAACACTACTCAGTGATGTCACCTTAGTTTTTGATCTGAGAGTTAGTCGAACATTAACTCATGCATTGTTGGTACATCATGGAATTCAGCTGAGTGAGATATGAATGGGACTGAAGATATTTGTCTTAGTGTTCATCAAGGTTACCTACTTGCAATACATTTGTATGTTGGTTCTATATAATAAGAACTGAGAGAATGATTAATATGCTTGAAATAAGGATATCTATAGCATCAGTTACAATAATGAATGCTAAAAAATTGTACTGATGGGGCTGTCACTATTTTGTTTAGAATATTTCATGTTTAGCATTTCAGCAAAGCATTTATATAACATGCTACTAACTATACTAAGAATTAGTTCACACTATGGCTTTACACCAGGACAAATCATGTCACAATATGTTCTATATTATGTACAGTGCTTCTTATTCTTGATTTGTTTGTAATTTACACCTGTGTAAAAAGCATGAATAATTACATGCCAGTGCGTTGTGTGTTGCAGACAGTATGCCAACAGAACCAAGCCACCCTGGTCCAGATGGGCTGAGCACTAACTGTGCAATCTGCGGAGACAAAGCTACAGGAAAACACTATGGGGCTTCTAGCTGTGATGGATGTAAAGGCTTCTTTAGACGCTCCATACGCAAAAGCCACGTGTACACCTGCAGGTAAAGACAACTGAGGCATATATTGTGGCCACATGTTTGCACAAATAAAATATACAATGATAAAACCCTAAGGATTGATACTTATTTTTTGGTCGAGACATCTTGGCTTGGCACCTCTCAGTACAACATAGGATGGTAGAGTAAATTAAATCTTGCTTTGTAGAGTTAGGCCATATTGTTGTTTTTCATGTACAGGTTCAGCAGACAGTGTGTGGTTGACAAGGATAAGAGGAACCAATGTCGTTTCTGCAGACTCAACAAATGCTTTAGAGCTGGCATGAAAAAAGAAGGTGAGATGACAAAAGTGACTCACATATTGCAGCTCCTCATATATATTATACAGTATGGGATACATATTAAGATAGAAAATATCTACATTTGGCACAAAGAACAAGGTGATAACTACAGCCACTGCAGGAAAAACTGTTGTCATGGAATCTCAAAGCTTCGTGAAGATAATCAAAATTGGTTTAACCATAAAAGAAGGGATGACTTTGTGTGTGTGTTTGTGTGGTGTGTGTATTTATGAGGGATATAACCTTGGTGCAGAATTTTATGACATCTAATCCTGTGATACTGAAACATGTTGTTCTGTGCTGCAACTGGTTAACGTTTGACTCCCTGTTGCTGATCCCAGCATCTGTAGCGACTTTCCTAAATATTAACCGGAACGTCTGTTATCATTTCCCTTTAGGACCCCACCTTAAGTTTTTACACTAATGAATTAGTCTGAGCCTAAATGTCAAAATGAGTACATTAACATTTATGTATATATAGAAATAAAAGCTGCTTTTGAAAAAACTGCTATTTTTTTTCTTTTTTGTTCCATTTGGTTTTCTTTTTGTTTTACTTCTTGTTTTCACACATGCCCACAATAACCTTGGTCTTTATATCTAGCTGTGCAGAATGAGAGAGATCGGATTAGCTCCCGAAGAATCATCCCAGATTCCCAAGACCTTCCGCCCATTACAGTCTTAGCCCAGGCAGAATCATTATCTCAACAGGTAAGAATTTCCTGCTTATTTTAATATTCATGGGACGAAGGCCTGCAATGCATTTGCAAAACATTTTTACATTTTGACATGTTGCATCCACAAACTTCAGTGTATTTTATTAAGATTTCATGTGATAAACCAACACAAAATAGTGCTAAATTGTTAAGTGAAAGAAAAAGAATAAATTTCTCCAATTCTAGCTCAAGCTCAGTCACACTGGATTGTGAGGTGGTGTCCAAAGTCAATCCTCAAGGGCTGGTATCCTGCATGTTTTTGTTCTTTCTCTGGTTCAACATATCTGAATGAAATGATAGTATATTAGGAGGTCTCTGCAGAACTTTGACATACTAAGGAGGTAGCTGGACCATTTGAATCAGCCGTGTTGGAGCAGAGACACGTTTAAAACTGGCAGGACATCCGCCCTTGAGGACTGGAGCTGGGCACCCATGGGATTGTGTCTTTGAGCAGCAATTATCAAATCTGGTCACAGATTTTAAATTGGATTAATATCTTGACTTTAATTGGAACGTTCAAACAGATGGATATGCTTTGATCTGGACTTCTTCACTGTTGCTCTGGCTATATGTTCAACTCACTCCACTCCAGTCTATACTCTTTTGTAGTTTCAAACAGGTTTTCTTCCATTATTGCCAGTTATTTAGCGCCATCCATCTTCCCATAAATTCTTGTCCCTCCAGAGCAAAAGCATCCCCATAGCATGATGCTGCTACCACCTTGTTTCATAGGGGCATGTTGTGTTTAGGTTGATGTGTGGTGATGGCAAGCTGACCCAAAAGTTCTGTTTTGGTCTCATCTGATCAGAGCATCTTCTTCCACATGCTTGCTGTGTCTCCTACATTGCTAGTGTCAAACTGCAAATGGGATCTTTTTTATGCCTTATGTTAAAATGGTCCTCTTAGCTGCTTTTCAGCAAGTGCTTTTCAGCACTTGTCATCTTAAGTTTTTGTTCTGTTTCACAACAAATCACAACTATGCAACATTCAGTGTATGGTGAATAAAACATCATATGTGTTAAGAAACTACTATTTTTGTTTATTTTTTTTCCCCTGCAGATTATCACTCCTGTGGCACTAGCAGACATATCAGATGTGAAATCAGCTACTATAGGGGATGTGTGTGATTCCATGAGGCAACAACTATTGGTTTTGGTGGAATGGGCTAAATATATTCCTGCCTTTGGGGAGTTGCCACTGGATGATCAGGTAACAAGTCATATAAATGAGCTTAATCTGTAAAAATGGATTAGCTCGTATTAGATCAAACCTTTGTGGTGATCTCACGTCATTTAAATAAAAGAAAAAAACAAAACAAAATTAAAAAAACTAGAGTAGAACCTATGGTATTCATCAGATTTGCCAGTGTTTCCATTAGTCTTATTTAGCTTTTCCTTGTGTGGAAAAAAGAAATGAATTCACTTTGCAAAATGCAGCAGAGCATTAGCCTTTTTGCAACGACTATGTGGTATGTTAGGTAAAACCAATTTATTTCGCCTTCAACACAGTGTACACCACCATAAATATAATGAAAAGACAGTAATCTCTGCTCTGTTTATTTTTTTTGTGGTTAATTCTCTCTCTCTCTCTGTGTGTGTGTGTGTGTGTGTGTGTGTGTGTGTGTGTGTGTGTGTGTGTGTGTGTGTGTGTGTGTTTTTTTCCAGGTGAGCTTGCTCAGGGCTCATGCTGGTGAACACCTCTTGCTTGGGGTTGCCAAAAGGTCAATGCCATTCAAGGACTTCCTCCTTTTAGGTAGAAGATGACCACTTCATTTTTTTTTTCTTTTTTATAGTTTGATGTAACCATGTGTGTCAGCATTGACGTGTGTGAAGCCTGAGAATGATTAACTAAAGCATTCTTTTTTTAAAATGTAACTTCATGGTTGTACTTTGTAAAAGGAAAAATAAACATCATTAATTGCTTAGAAAATAGCAAACTGTACACACAGTTGTCATATACAAACACATATTTTCTGCATTACCATACTTCTTGGACCTTACAGATTACCATTTAACTTTGATACAACCCTTTAAATAGGACCTCTCAAGCTTTAACAAACCCCTCATGTACACACCAGTGCTCAACCCATAGCTGCTCAAATAGCTTTCTATCCCAGTCAACTCTTCTCCAGTAGCTGTGTCCACTGTTTCTGCAGGTAATGGCTGTGTGATACACAGGAACAGCCCTGAACTTGAGATTTGCAGAGTTGCCAACAGAATATTAGACGAGCTGGTCCAGCCCTTTCAAGACATTCAGATAGATGACAATGAGTATGCAGCTCTGAAGGCAATTGTCTTCTTCGACCCAGGTAATAACTGAATGTTATACGTATTAACTCATAAGCCAACAATTTGTAATTTTATGGTACATATGTTGTAGATACTTAAGTCTTTGCTGAATATAGCTGTAGAAAATCCATTTATCTAAAAACCTTACTTCTTTGACTTCACAGACTCTTTAATTTTAACATAACTATTCAAATAGGACCTCGCAAGGTGGCCAATGCATTTGCGAGATCCGTACTGATTTGAAAACCCTCAGTAAACATAAAGAGCAACATTTGGCTCTATCTTCAATTCAAATGTCAAAATGATTTACTCGGTTGTGACCTGTTAGACAATTTGCTTATGTTTTTAGTATCAAAAAATGTAACACCCTTGTAAGTGTTGAAGTCACTTATCCATTTTATGTGTAAGAGAGAGCTGTTTTACTCAGTTAATTTGACCATTTCAAACTATATTTTAATTTGAGAGTTGTATTGAAACAACTGGTTACTCCTTTAGCTTAGAGGGGACAAATACCCATAATGCCTTGCAAAAGTATAAATAACCCTTGAACTTTTTCTGATTTTATGTGACAGATCAACACAAGGTAGCACATATTTGTGAAGTGGAAGGAAAAATAATACATGATTTTTAGTTTTATGACAAATACATGAAACATGGTCTGAATTTGCATTCATCCTCCTTCAGTCATTATGTTGTGGAAGTACCTATTGCTACAACATTCAGCTGTAGGTCTTTGTGGTATGTTTCTACCAGCTTTTAACATCTAATGAATTTTTTGGCCTTTTTTCTTTGAAAAATAGCTCATGCTCAATTCAGATTGGATAAATTGTCTGTGAAGATCAATTTTGAAGTCTTATTTGTTATTTTCAATTAGACATATCTGCATAATTTGACTGAACCATTTTAGCATATCAGTGTGCTTTGGTCTGTACCATTTTATTGTAGCTATGCTTGTATGTTAAGGTCATTCTGCTGGAGAGTGACCTTCATCGGAATCTCTAATAGCTTTTCTTTCAGAAATATTCCACATTTAACTCTATCCATCTTATCATCAATTCTGACCTGCTACATAGTCCCCGCTGAAGAACCAATAACCAAAGCATGCTGCCACCACCATGTTTCACAATTTGGGTGTTGTGCAGTTATAGTTTCTTTAAACCAACAGTACTTCGGGGAGTCATGTGGTGCAGTGGTGAGAGCAGGCACCCTGTAGACAGAGGCTGCACACCTTGACGTGGCCATCCTGAGTTCAAGTCCTGTCCTTGGTGCCTTTGCCGCATGTGTTTCTCTCCTTCTCACTGCCCCTTTCCTGTCAGATTACTTGCAAATAAAGGCCACTAAAGCAAAAAAAAAAAAATCTTTAAAAAAACAGAAGTGCTTTGCATAAATGCCAAAACAATCAGTTTTGGTCACCTATGATAAGAGTCCCTTCTTACATATGTTTGGTGTGTAATCTACTTGGCTGGTGGAAAAAAAATGAGAGGATTCTTCTCATGATTCTCCATCAACAAGAGAGTTTTTCCTTGCCACTCTTCCATAAAGGTCATATTTGTAAAGAGCAAAACTAATAGCTGTCTTGTCAACAGATTATCCTACCCAAGCTTTTGGCAGCTTCTCTGATTAATACCTTTCTTGCCCAGCCTGTCAAGTTTAAGTGGATGGCCATGTCTTGGTATGTTTGAAGTTGTGCCATGCTCTTTCCCTTTTTGGATCATAGACTGAACAGTGCTATGTCAGATACTGAAGCCTTGGGATATTATTTTATAACCAATCATGGGTTTAAATTTCTTCACAGTTTTATTCTCAACCTGTGTGGTGCCCCTTGGTCTTCATTAGGCTGTTCATACACTAATGTTTTTTGATAAATCTCCAGGGCCTTCACAGTAAAGCTGTATTTATACCTGTATTTATACTAAAGATATATTACAAACAGGTCAACTTTAGTTTCTAAAGAAGTGTACTCTGCAGTTGGTTCTCTAAATTAAAGGGATCTGAATTCCTACACATACAAATCACTCTTTTCAGATTTTATTTTGCAAAATATGAATTAAACCATATATCATTGTCCTTCCAATTCATAATTATGCAAATTTGTGTTAGTCTATAACATTAACCCCAATAAAATACATTAAAGTTTGTATTTCTAATGTGAAAAAATTAAATAGGGTGTGAATGCTTTTGCCAGGCACTATATTATACAGTGGGTGTTTTTTCATAGCCATTGCAGTTTGAGAAATAGGGAGCACATTTGATTTTTCTGCTGCTTGTGCCACTAGATGTCACTACACATTGCATAGTGAATCTATGCAGCAAAAATCATATGTGGGACACTGATATTTCTTGTAATACACAAATCAACTAGAAAATAATTGAAATATTATATTCTAACAGAAAGACAAAGTGGTATATTCAGTATAATTTTAATAAAATGTACAATTACATAAAAATGAAAACAAGTAGTAAAAGAATGAATTATGGAATTTATTGATGGCATATCTATGTTGTTAGAAACTTGAAAAAAATTAAACATTTTTTTTTATTTTATTTAAACAGAAATCCAATATTATTTCTGTCCTATGTTTCCCCTCATAGTTAGATTCCAATCTCTCCATTACCTACATATGAGCACTATCACTGCCCTGATCATGTGTTACCCCTTTCTCTCTCCTTCAGTAAATCCCCTCATTTTGCCTCCATGCACCAGTTTAACCATAATCATTCTATCAGTTCCACCCATATCCTCAATTTCATCCCTGGTCTTTCTAGGGGTTTTTTTCTGTCCTTCAATCCTGTCCTCCCCACCTCAATGTACCTATCTCTTCAATTCTTTGCTCTCCAATCTCCAGATGCAAAGTCCTTGCGGGACCCTACGAAAATTAAGACTATGCGTCTTCAGGTAGGTCAACTATTTAATCTTCAGAATTACAGTGAGACTACAGCTGTTTGCACTACATTCTTTAACAATTTTAATCTCAGGATTTAGGACATAATTCTTTTTTAATTGAATGGCAACCAACTTTCACTGTCATTAGGCATTTCACTTTACATAGTTAAACATTTGCTTTGGATTTCAAGCGCAGCTTTCTCACAGTGATGGGTGCTTATTGTGTGTATATTTACAGGTTCAGATGAGTCTGGAAGACTATATAAATGACCGTCAGTATGACTCCAGGGGTCGTTTTGGAGAGCTCTTGCTCCTGCTTCCCACCCTGCAGAGCATCACCTGGCAAATGATTGAACAGCTCCAGTTCATTAAGCTATGCGGCCTGGCCAAGATAGACAACCTGCTGCATGAGATGCTGCTTGGAGGTAGGGCTGGGCTGGTGTTTACATTTGTAATTCTGTAAACAAATAAGGTGACCTTCAGCAAAGCGACTGCTGGAACCTCTGAGAGGTGAATATGGGAAGCCACATGAGGGCTTGTAGAAACGGAAAAGTATACTTGCTCAGCAAAGTTGTCTAGGACATATAAATATACAAAAGTATAAAGTGAAAAAAAACTGTACTGAAGAACAGTGTAACTTTGCATAACTCTCATGTATAATAGGAAAAGCAGAAATAGACCTGGTTTGCCACACAATGTGATGCGAAGGACATTTGCACACATATTTAGATGTGTATAAATAATAAGCTAGAAAGCATCAGATATATTTTAAGGAGGGCTATGTCAAACAGTTCAAACATAATATGAGGTCTGATGTAAAAAGTCATCTGAAAACATGCCCCACAGCTTTCACCACTCATGGTAAAAAAAACCCCCTCATTGATATGAAAACTTGACTTAGATGACAGTGTGCAGAAAGAGCTGCATTTTTCTTGTCAGGATGTGGAATGACTTCCTACAAAAACAGTAACAACAGCAGCAAACTTTCTCCTATTCTTATATTGTTGGAATAATATTATATTTAGAAAACCCAAATATGGAGATTTTAATGGTGTATTTACTGTCAACAATTTATTAAATAAGTAATTCATCAAAGTATGCTCTCTATATTAGAGTTACTGTATATTTACATGGCCTTGCAAAACCATCTATACTCTTTGATGATTGTCACATTTTATCACATTAAAATTAAAGTTTTGAACAACGAATCAAAACTAAAACTATTCATAATTGTAAGATGATAAATGATACATAGTTTTCAATCTTTTTTTACAAAATGGTTTTTAAAAAATATGGCAATCTGGCAATCTGGTCAATACTTTCTAAACATACCTTTTGTCACGCTTGCAACTGCAAGTTTTTGGGGTATGTCTCTTCTAGCTTTCAACACTTAGAGAAAAGAATTTGTGCTAATTTTTTCTTTACAAAGTAGCTCAAGCTCAGTGAGATTACATGACGAGTATCTGTGAACACCATTCATTAAGTCTTGCCACAGATTCTCATTTGGATTAAGGTCTGAACTTTGACCGGGCCGTTCAGATACATAATTATTCTTTGATTTAAACCATTACATTAAAGCTCTGGCTGTGTAGTTAGTCACTGTTCTGCTGCAAAGTGAACCTTTGACCCAGATTGAAGACTTTTTCAGCCCCAAACTGTTTTTCTCCCTGTGTTTAGCTCCATCCACTTACCAACATCACTGTCCCTGCTTAAGAAAAGTATTCCCATAGCAAGCCATTTCATCGTATGTGAGATAAGGAAGTATCAGTTCAGGTCATTGGACATGTCCTGCTAGGTTTGCAGTTGTGACATATTCTTTCCATTTTCAGATGCTGGCTGGATGTTTAAATCTTGAAATATTGTTTAAGCATAACCATGCTGTCCCCACAGCTTTTTCCCTGACCTCTTTGGTGTGTTTACTTGATTTTGACATTGCTGTTTGTTCACTAATGTTCTATAAAAATCCTCTGAAACATTCACAAAAAAATCTGTACTTATATTGAAAGCTTGGGATAATATTTTATTTAGACGGTATCAGAGTAAAGTGTGCCGCATAGAAATAAAGGTCTCAATTTTCAGATTTTTATTGATAACATAAATAAAAAGTCATTTTTCATTTTCAGTAAAAAGCCTTTTTTCTTTTTAATCCTGCTTCACATTTACCATATGCACTACTTTATGTTGATCTATGATCTTACTGAAATACAGTCAAATTTAGGGCTGCAACATAACCAAATGTAAAAGTTTAAAGGATTTAAATACTTTTGCAAGGTACAACAGTTCTTTTTATTCTTGAAAAGACAAATAAGGCTTAAACTTTGATGTTTCAAATTAACAAAACTGATTTTGAAATACATTGACTTAAATAGTGAGGCTAACAGAGTGGATTATTTAGCAAACTGCTTTCACATCTTCTTACATAGTAAACAAACTGATAATTATTTATGGGGTATTTTGTCAGATAATATTAGCTCTTCAGCTCATTTCTGCTGTATGTTCAGGGCTAGCAACAGAGTCCAGCCACCTTCACCACCCAGCACACACCCAACTGGCCCAGGACCATGTGACTGGACACACCCTTGTCATCAGTACCATGCCTGTTGCTCACATTCCACAAACAGGTAAAGTTCCCAAAAACAAGTGCTACACACGATAAAGAGACCTTTGTGGCAAAATTACCAAGTGATCTAAAATGTTTCTATGTCTTCTTCTCATTTTGCAGCTTCACCCGAGACTCCCATCCCATCACCACCACAGGGTCCTACCACAGAAATGTACAAACACTTTCCTCAACCTCATTGTCCTCCTGCCAGCCCATCATCCTCTACACAGACAGACCCCTGACTCCTTCCTGCACTATATCGAAGAGTCTGTCATGGAATCAGTTTTTTTCTTGTCCATAGTTTTTATACTGATGTGAAAGTTAGGAAAGCACTCCTTATTCAGTATGTGTCTTAGAGACTTTCTATTGCCTATCCCCCTAGTGTTGCTTGTGCTGCAGCAACAATGGTCTCAGAATAATTGCCTGCCTTTCAAAAGTAAGCTTTTATTCAAATTTAAACCATCACAAGTCGACATCTTTCAACAAGAGACCAGACACAGGGGCTTCAGCTGTAATGATCAGAGGGTGCAGAGCAATTTAGGGGCTCATTTAGAATCCAGCTGGTATTCCACCCTGCTCCGACCGTTCGGATCATTCCCATAGTCATCTCACAGTGGTAGAAATGATGTGTGTGAGTAAACTGTAATGATGGCATAGCAGTAACTTCATTACTAGAATAGCCCTACATGACAACAGGCTCAGTCATCTGAAAAGAAATATTGTATATATTTTGAGCAACTATTTCTTGCGGTTTGCAGGCTTAAAAGATCAATGTTCTGGAATTTTTCTAAATGCCAAAATGATTCATAATCTCCATCAAACATAGGATGGACTGGAGTAGAAGGGACATATAAAAAGAATAATTTTGAGAGTGAGATATATTAATGAGGTAAAACATTTCAAGCAGAAACTTTCATTTAGCTGCTTTTGAATTATTCCAATAAATATTTGCTCATCTGCCTTCCATCTAACCCATATGTCTAAAAACAAATAAAGCACAGAAGTCTTTGAGCTTTGGAGTTTGCTTAGATGATTTGATGAACAGTGAAAAACAGAGGAGCTGTCACAGTGATCTGTTACTCGCATCAGTCTCTAAATCCAGCCAGCCTGGCTCTCTGACTTGACCTGACCCAAAACTAGGTATGGGCACAGAGCTGCATGCAAAACCGTTTAGATAGAAGACAAATGGTTGAACATGGAACAGCACAGTGGAAAAGACTATAAATGAAATCATACAGGAACATGTGATTTCAAAGGTATATCATTCATTCTTTGTCGTAATGGATTTCGATCTGTTAACTAAGTGAACAGCACACCCAGCACAGACTGACTTCCTGAATAAATAAAAACCCCAAACAAAAGATGGGCTTATATCAGTGTAGTGCATTTTTCTATATAATGTAATAGTATAATCCTCATAATAGTAGAGTGCATGGAGTGTAAGGTTTGTACAGTTTTTAAAGAGGCCTGTTTATTTTGTTTTTCATGTCTGAATGTATTAATGCGATGACAAAAAGTAGCACTGTGTTTCAGTCAGATCCACTGATATTCCTACAACCACAGCTCCAATTCATGGCCTGTTTATTTTTATAAACATAGGTACATAGGTAAGATCTATTCTGAAGTAAGGAATTGTTGTAATTTTATTTTTGGAAACTTGGGTTGTCATAATTTAACCTTTTGTTCATTTGCTTCCTTCCTTCTGTTTGTATTTGCCAGTTATTGACACAAACAACTGCACCTGGTTTTCTAGGTTTTGCTCTTTAACAATAAAAAATTACTATGTGTCAGTGCCCATTTTTTATTTATATATAAAACTCCTATTTAGATTTTCCTCTGTCTCTAAACTTTAATCCCAAAACTCTAACATGAAATTTAAGTACGCTGAGGTAACTCTAAGTTCAACAAAATAGACCATACATCTTTACAATTTTGCCAAGGTTAGTCTTTAGGTTTTGATTTGTCTGTTCAAACGACTGAGTAGATTTAGTCTTGATAACAATAATGTTTTTAATGCCTTATGAGGATTTTCTGTGTACAGTGTATTACACATCAAATGTTGAATTCTCAAAAAAAATCTAAATATTAAAAATTAATTGAACAACATGTATCAAAACATTGAAATGTAACATGTGTGACCTTCTCTCAGACCAAATTATTTAAGTTGTCACACAAAAAAATAATAATCATGTATTTTTTTCAGGATCTGATCAGAAAGGGCACCTGACAGCTATAACTAAAAAAAACAAACAAACAAAATTAAATTTTGTGGTTTCTTCTATTAGATTCTGAGCAATGAACATATTTATCTTTCAAAGTGATACATACATATTGCTATTATGCATTTCTTTAGCAGCTAATACTGAAAATAAATTCTCTATATAACACTTTCTTTTAAATCTTAGTTTAGATTAGTTAGATTTTGTTAAATTACAAAAATGTAAGATATTTAGCAACGTAATCTTGAGTGCAAAAATTGATATCTTGAAATATTGAACTTGTGTAATACAAAATTATAACAGAACATTTTCAGTAACTGCATCATTTTTTTTACAGCTTTATTTATTTTGTTTGTATTGTGTAGATGACGTGTGCATTTCCAAAATTAAAAACTGATTACAACCCCTTTGAAATGATAGTTTGATGGCCAGTAATAATTGATGTTCTATACTGATATGCCAAATATTGTAAAAGTTCCCCGTTTAGAGCCTAAAGTAGCTGTAACTAGCCAGAGGTTGGATACAGCACACTTGGGGTGTTTTAGTTGTCTGTTCACAAGGTTTAAATGTTTGTGGGATGAGGTTTATGCTGATTGGATGTACTGATATGGTGGACAGCTAGTGTAGGGGACTCTTTTTGCTATGAGGGGATGTTAATAGTTAAAAAAAAATAAATAACAACATTAAAACAACATTCAGGTGAAATGCAAAGTAGTGCTCTCTGTTACTCAACTTATCAGTGATTAGAATGTACAGAAACTGTGACAAACAAAGCTGGATGGGTATCCGTGTTTATCTTGCTATCACACACAGTGAGCAGGATTGTATGGGAAGTAAAATAAAAGCAGCGATCTTGTGCTTTTTTCAACTGCTTGCCCTTGTAAGGTATTTGATTTTGAAAGAAGAAACAGTCATGACAGGAAGATAATGACAAACTGACAGAAAGTATTTCAAAATCCTTTCCCCACATGCTGTAATATGCCTTATGGTTTGTCTATTACTTCCATCATGAAAGCCATCACACTCTACCATAGCTCTATTGCTTCTGGATATAGACTTTGTATACAAAGCTTTATTGGTGTGCTGTTGAGACCTCACTGCCAGATGATGTTGTTCATCTCAAATCAAACTGTATTTTCTTCCTGTCCATTGGAAAAAAACACACTTGGTGACAAGCACTGAAACCAAACACAGAATGGTAATTGATGCTGGAACCGGCCTACTGTATGTTTAAAATCTTTGATTTTGTTTACATCTATCCCCACACAATAATTTCCTGTCATTTTCTTTGGATTTACGTGTATGTGCGAGGTTTTGCTTGCAGCGGATAAGATCGAAGGATAAAGCTGAGAGCTCTTATGCTGTGTATATTGCTGTGTGACTCATAGGTAAAAAAAAATCAGGGTATTTATGGCAGAGGATATGATGTTGTCTAGAATCAACATGGCCAAATCCTTCTATCAACTCCATAATGGACAAGCTACCTGGCTTAGGTCAAAACAACACCACCTACGACAGGGAGATGTGTGTAGGTGCATATACAGTACGTGTGAATGCTCCTACCTGCAATTTATTTATAATCTGAGTGCCTGCGTGTGCGTACACTCTCACACGTGTGCGTTTGGAAGTGTGTCCATGTGTGTGTACCCAGTGAGCTTTAATCAAAGGCCCATACTGAGGAGATGTGGGGGCCCTGTCTCTCTCCTTTCCCTCAGATAAAACTGAGTGTTAGCATGCCAGTCACATATCTCATCTGAGACGCGCCGCTCTCCTCCACACACCTCACCGCGGCCCACACTGACAGCACGCTATTACACACCAGTATGATGCTTGCTCCACCTGAGGAAGATGACAAGGGGGAAAGATAGAGGGATAAAGGAACAAAGGATGGACAGGAATATGAAATATCTTTTTTATGTTGTTCTGTTGCTCATAAGTGGGGTTTATTGAAAGTGATTGTCCCCGTTTAAATCTGGCTAAAAGGTGGAAATGGTATTGATTTAATTTTTCCATCTACAGAAATTTTAAGACAGCTCTTCGTTTGAGAAGGAATCTAACTTCAACTCCACTTGTTAAAGAAATAAAGACCTAACCAAATCAGCTTCTACTAGTAATGGTCATTATCACAGAATTCTCACTTAGTGAAAATCAGCATGTTTCACATGACATTTTTCTATGTAATCTTTAAGACACAATGCAGTTTACAAAATATGACCTGAAAAAGATTTAGGGCTGTTTCTGATTACACCCTATTTAAATAAATGTCTATCATTAAGCATGTTCTCTTATTACCACTAGATGGCAGTGTAAGTCCACGATAGCTTGAAAAAATAACACTAATGGCTTTTATGTTCTTTGTCAATCAACTTTGATGTAATAAATAAATAAATATTCTTTAAAAAAAACTCAGCTTACAATGTCATTAGCATCATTTATTTTACTGCAGTTGCCTAACAGTACAATGTAAAACATTAAAAAAAACAAAGAAACAAAAGGCAAAGAAAATAATTTTATCATTTAAATTCTGCAATGATCAATTTAAAATAAAAGCATCATGATTGGTAGAAAAATACTAAAGTTAATTTCATGAAAAGTGTCAGAAAATTATGTTTTTTATTTTAAAAATTATTTTAAAAAGAAAGCAAAGTCACTCTGTGCTGTACCAAACAGTGCAACATTGAGAGAGTGAAGTGAATGGCATGTGACAGCGACCCCAGATTACAGCCAGAGATCGCAGACTAGCACTTCTTGCCACTGCATTTACTCATAATTCCCCCTATGTCTCCAACATATCCAGTGATTCCTCCTCTAGGAGACAAGGTGAAATGGTATGAATCTCTGCCTTCAATTCTTGGAGTGAATTTCAAAACCTCTCCTGAGTGTTTTTCTATGTCTCTGTCCTGCGACTTCGTATGGCTTGAATCAATGTGTGGTTTCTGATTATACCACAAACGGGTGAAGGAAGGAAAATACAGCGACAGCTTCATTTCCAAAGCTGAGTTCACATAAATGAGGGATTAAAGCAAGCAGCAGGGTTGAGGGTTCACTTCAGCCTTCAATGACAGCTTTCCCTCCTTAAAATCACTTTTTCCCTTTCCTCTGTCGACATCTTCAGTCTCACCATTCTGTCTATTTTCCTTTGTTACAATCTTCTTCCCTGTTTAACTTGTCTTGTTACTGCTTATTTTATATGCAAAGATAATCCATACAGCTAGGTAAAGGTAAAAACTGCTTACTAAACAGTTGGCTACACACATACATACACAATAATTTACATAGGTCCAGGGAGCTAAGGTGCACTCTGCATTATGTTGATGGGGAACAGGTTAGAGCAATGAAATTAGGGGTTAGGGGCATCGAGGGATGAGTTTGTGTGTGTGTCTTTGTTGGGTTACATTAGGGAAATGAAAAGGGGTGGACCACTGATGGGTTCTGAGATGCAGACTTGTTAGAATAAAGGAATATGAAAAGGACATGAGACAGAGGAGATGACAGTGTGGATGATAAGATGAGTCGAGCAATAATAAAATGGTCCTGTGTACCCCAAGATTACACAGGGAATGAGATTGGAGAAAAAAGGGAGAGACAGAAAGAGGGGTGGGGGATGTACTGTAGAAGAGGGGATGGGGTCGCACCGATCTGAAGGGGAGTGAAAAAAATTGAGAAATATGGAGACTCGTATATGATGAACCATGGTGAAAGTCAACTGGAACAGACATAGCGAGCTGGCGTGAAAGGAGAAAAAAATGGAAGAAAAGAGCAGGGAGAGAGAGGAAGAGAAGAGGTATTACAACTCTGCGCGATGCAGCCCCACTCTGAATGATAAGTGTCCCGCACACTCTGGGTTATGGGAAGTTCACACAAACAAATGACTCCCATTTGCCAGAGGCGAGGGACACAATTGAGAAAGAAGGGACGAGAGAGAAAAGGAGAGAATAGTGAAGGAGGCAGAAGACTGAATCCTAGAGCCATGATTTCAGATAGCTCCATCTGCATTGAGAGAATTCATACCTTTATACTCATCTAATGTTTTCATTGGTTTGCTATAGACACTAAAGCACCTTCAATCCAAAGGATAGGATGAATCCTGTAGAGAAGCACAGTGGAAGTCAGTGCTCGGTATCTTAGATTATAGGCAGTCCATGGACCTTGGTCAATAATAATAAATGCATTGCAAATTGTAGCATGTAGGTGGGCTATGTTTTTCACAATGAGACGCCATATCAAACTGTAATAAAGGTGCATAGATGCTGCCCTTATTTATACACTAAGAGGTGTGGAATCAAAGCCAAGGATGGTTGGATTCCTCTCTTTGAAATGCCTTCACTGCAGTTGCTTTAACTGAGCCTCTGCACAGTTTCATTCATACAGAACAGGGAAATATTTTGCTTCTTACTCTTACTGTTTAACCTTCAATTCAGTTCAAGTCAATTAAATTTATTTATATAGCGCCAATTCACAACAAATGTCGTCTTGCGGCAATTTACAAGAAAAAAAAATTCAATCATACATACATTCCAATTGTTATCAAACAGTACAGTAAGCTCAATTAATTATTCAAAATAGTTAAAAAAAAGTTTCTAAGGAAACCCAGCAGATTGCATTGAGTCATTGACTTGCAGCATTCATTCCTCCTGGACGAGCATGTAGTGACCGCATGGCATTGTGTCGTTGACTTTACAGCAATCATGTATGTAGTGACAGTAGAGAAGAAAAACTCCCCTTTAACAGGAAGAAACCTCCAGCAGAAGCTGGCTCAGTACAAGCGGCCATCTGCCATGACCGACTGGGGTTTTGAGAAGACAGAGCAGAATGCACAAGAAAAACAGATGAACTGATTGTAGGATTATTTTAGATGTTCATGAAAGTAAAAAGTTAATAGCAGGAGAAGGAGAACGATTAGTTGATGGCAGCATTATCTCAGCTGAATATATATATATATATATATATATATATATATATATATATATATATATATATATATATATTTGTCCAAGCACAGAGACCTGTGGTACTCCACAAGTAACCCTAGAGTGAGAAGAAGATTTATCGTTCACATGAACAAGCTGGAATCTGTCTGACAGATAAGATTTAAACCAGCCTCATGCTGTTCTTTCGATACCTACAACATGTTCAAGCCTTTCTAAGAGAATATTATGGTCCATTGTATCAAAAGCAGCACTGAGATCTAGCAAAACCAGAACAGACACAAGCCCATTATCTGAGGCCGAGAGAGTATCATTTGTAACTTTCACAAGTGCTGTTTCAGTGCTATGATGAGCTCTGAAACCTGACTGAAACTCTTCAAACAGGTCATTACTTTTAAGATGCTCACACACTTTATTAGCAACTATTTTCTCAAGGATTTTAGAGAAGAAAGGAAGATTAGCTATAGATCTGTAATTTATTAAGTCATCTTGAATGAGAGAAGGTTTCTTAAGTAAAGGTGGCTTCATGGGATTGGCACTCGATAAAAACATGCTCACTACCAGTTTGCTACATACTGGTCAAGAGTCCACTGTGTAGGCTTTCCCAAGCCTAAGGTCTCCTAGAAGTCTTAGTTCTGTGGTATTTGGGGGCTTTTGAGCATGTATATTAATATATCAGTGTAACAGATGTTTTTCAAGAGAATATTTCTGACTGTGTTGTTCTGACTCATTTTTTTCTTCCATCTCAATTGGGTTTGTCATGGAACTTCTTTGCCCACATTTTTGACATACATAAAACATCATGAAAGAAAACAAAGATTGGGAACATTCACTGGCTTCACTGCAACAACAGTGTCGTTTTAAGGCCTACATTTTCCCAGAGTTCAAAAACGTAAATCAATTTCAATGAAACTACACATAAACAAAGAAAAATCTGTACTCTCAAACCGGTAATATCCTAGATGTTTTTTTTTTTCAAAGAAATTCAAAGAGATAAAGTGTACTGAAAACTGATGTGCAGCAAGCAAAATTGTAACAATGAGTTTGAAAGTTACCATTGTTTAGTGGAATTATAGCTACCAGTATTACTGTAAGGTTAAGACATGCTTAGTGAACTGAATTTTTTATATGCCTGTGCAATAGGAGTGTACTTGTATTTGAACAGAACATTTTCTGTACAGCCCTTTTGGTTCAGCACACATGTGAGCCAAACCAGTACAAGTAGTTTTAAAATGAACACCTGTAGCCTGTTTACGTGAGAAGCTAAATTGCAGACCTCTATGTTCCACTGCAAAAACTTTGAAACAAACACCAAAATGTTAGCAGAGTTTGAGGTTTCCCCACTAACAGTAAAGTCTTCTATCTGAAAAACTTCAGTGGACTGAGTCAAAGAATTATCTTTGCTTTTTTCAACAGCAATACAATATGGAACTTATTCTACATTGCACTTATTTATACACTTGAAACGGCATCAAGGTTGAGCCGAGGTGAGTCCTTTGCTCATGAGGTGTTTCCCCACCAGGTGTGCTTCTGCAATGCATTCAAGTACAACTTGTACACTGGATTGCATAAACACCATTCTCTATTCTCATTTAATGCTACAAGCAGATTTCGAACAACTCCACAATGATTTAAACATTTATTTATTATCAAATGTTGGCTTAGTCTTGTTCAAAAATTCATAAACGACAACCCTGACTAATTAAAATTGTTTTTACAGTTACATAATTCTGTTCATTGACAAAATCAAACCAACTTTCCAATCAGCTCTATAGAAACCCTCTTTTGAAATGCTAGAACATATAAAGTCTAGTTATTGTTAGATATTTTTTTCCATTCTTTGTTTAGTGCTAAAGAAGGTTAAAAAAATAGTTGCAGCAGTTATTTTATTTATTAAAATATACTTTCAAGTATACACTTTTTTTCAATTTTTGAATCCACTCAGGCTGAGATGATTTGAGACCAATTGTTAAAACCTGTCATGCCACATTGCATGCAGACATGCATAGCAACTCATAATTTTTTTGTTTGTTTTAAAGGTCAAGCTTTATTAGTCCCTTTCTTTGTGTTAAGCTTCTTATTTATTTGTGTTCTGATTTTTTTCTGCATTTTAGTTTAATCTCTAGTGTTAGGCTTGTTTTATTTTGTGTTTGGTCTCCTTTCCTCAGTTCCCCTGCTCAGAACTCTCCTCTCGCACCTGTTCCACATCCCACTGATTAAGCTCATCTAAATCCAAGTTCATTCTCAACCCCTCCCTTGGTACATAAGATCTCTGGTTTTTACTGTACAGGTTCCCTCCGTTACACTGCCTGATTCTTAGTTCTAAACACCTCTTGCACTCCCTGCTGTAAGTTAGCGTTTTTTCCATTAATAAAAAGTTTGTTCACTATGCTACATCCAGACTCCTGGTTACCTTTTGGTCCTTCTACAAATTCACAAATTATGACAGAAGGAACCAGATGTTTTAAATGATTCAGGGTTATTGTATCAGTATACCAGCATATCCTCACAAACCTGAGTTCACTGTGGTGGCGATTAAAGGTAACAACTAACTTTAAAGTCCAAGACACACTGGATCTGATTTGGCATCCGATCCAACGGAAAATTGGGGTGGATGATGTAAGCAGCAATTAGAATGCATTAAAATTAGATTGCCAGCAATTCTTTGTAACTGACTGCCCAACTAAGATAAACCTGGGTTCTATGTTGGTTGGGACTACGCAGCAATTTGATGATGAATATCAAAAGTGAGACAGAAAGTGAGGCACTGTGGCAAAGTAAAACACATCCGCTTTGGGGGAAAGTACAAACTAAAATAAAAAAAAAAAAAAAAAAAGCATTTACTTACTCAGGGTAGGAGCTCAGAAGTACAGAAAAAAAAATGAAAGAGTGAAACGGTGAACTTGTTTGAAAAGCTTTGAGTTTACTGCCGGACCATCTTATGTTTATGCTGGTGGGATTTCTGGTACATACTTTTGCATGAATACTCAATCTCGCAAGTCTGGTGGTCCATAGAGGGATCCTGAATGTCAGGAAGCAATCGAGTTGGAGTGTGAACAGTTGTACGTAAGTGGTGTGTCTTGGCCTTAAGAGTTGGATGGAAGAATGGAGGAGCATAGTCCCTGATTGTGAGTGGTAGAAATATTTGTCCCTGGATCCTAATTGTCACCAGCTCTGGCAGCCATGCCTCTTGTGCCACAGATCAAACCTCCTCAAACACCACCTGCCTTGGCAGTTATTGCTACTTCCTCTTCTCCTTGCTGCAGATGGCAGCATCATTGAGATGCCTCCACACCAGGCCTTGTCTCAGACTTCATTCACAACCCAGACCTACTCCTTGCTGTGTCAGCACTTCTTATCTAACTGCTTCCTTTCTGATGTAGACAAGCTGCTGCTCCAACAGACAACACCATAGAACAGGGGTGTCCAAAGTCAGTCCTCAATGGCTGGTATCCTGCATGCTTTAGTTCTCTCCCTGGTGGTAGTTACTACCTCCTCAGCATGTCAATGTTCTGCAGAGGCCTGCTAACGAGCCATCATTTGATCCAAGTGTGCTAAACACCCCTGCCAGTGTTCGCGAAAACTTTTGAGCTATGTCTGCCAAACTGGCAGACGTTGAAATTTTTCACGCAGGAGATATCTGAAACATGTGGGACAATTTACTCATGTGCTGCAGATTTGTATCTATTTAACTGAGGGTATTTTAATGATCTCTAATTTGTATATTTTACACTGTATTTTAAACATGGTAGATTAGAATTTTATAAGTACAATAAATCACAGCTGCAGTTACAACTTCTGAAGGGGACAGTGATATGCCTGACAAGGATCTGTTTGAATAATTTGAAAAAAAAGAACATCAATTTGTTTTTTTTTAATGCTAAACATACCATGTGGTTTGAACCACATGGTAGACAGTCCCTATGCTCTGACAAATATACTAAACCACCTCTGATTAGGTCACCCCACTAGATAAGAAAGTCTTATCTGGATAATATTTTCAATGAATAATAAACTAAAGAAAAAAGATAAATAGCTTCAATTATAACTATTTTTGTGTTTTACAATTTTAGGTTTATGTCAATCTTTGACCATCATGTTGTGAGTCACTCACTTTTATAAAGTTTATTCCAGCCCTGCTTCCTGTCTGGGTTTTTATTTTGCTGAGAAACTCTAAGATCATCAAGGGACACCATTTAGCCATCTTTAAACACTTCCTGGATATACCCCTGCTTAGCACTCTTAAGGAGGCATTTAATATAAACATTAATATTCAAGTATTAATACCTTTAAATATTTTGAATATGACATACTAAATTAAAACTCACTCAAATGTTAAACACTGCAGGTCTGACACACATTTAAAAACATTGTTATTAATCTAAACTCTCTCAGAGGAGTCTGTTTTTTATTTTTCTCAGTTTTGTTTTGTTTGTTCTGGCACTGAGAAATCTCTCCATA
Source organism: Anableps anableps (assembly GCA_014839685.1). Classification (NCBI taxonomy): domain Eukaryota; kingdom Metazoa; phylum Chordata; class Actinopteri; order Cyprinodontiformes; family Anablepidae; genus Anableps; species Anableps anableps. Next base: position 19,682,932 of record CM026082.1, read on the forward strand.
GCTGAAGTCCGTGAACCTACTACTCTGCGTGTCACTGCAGTGCACCCAGCATTAAGTGCATTGTGATCAATACCGGTTTGCTTTTCCTACCAGAACCTGCTGCACAGGGCTCTGAAATATATTTGCATGTATTTCATTAAGTGCACAGCAGTAGTGGCTTGTTTTGATTCGCACCACAATCTGTTCAGCTTGGATGCAGCGCAAAGTGCACCATGATGTGAAGTCATGCTGCCAACAGAAATACAGACACCTGTTGAATACAACTGTACCATGGATATTTAAATCCTAATTGATTCATCTCTTATCTGTCACTGAAAGTCTCTGCTCTAAGACCGACAAAACTATTGCAGACTTTGGTCACAACGTTATCGGAAACATTAGCACAATAATTAGTTGTTTTTTTTTTTTTAAAAATTGCAAATGCAACATATTTATCACACTGTACAAAGCTGCGATTTTCAAGTAGTTTTTGATTGAAATGTATTTGCAAGGTTAGAGTAGAATCATGTCGAGCAACATTTTTAGTTTTTCTTCTGACAATATTAAATTATGTTGGTAATGTCCAATGGTCTGACGTGTTTTCTCAAACACCGCCCTGCCATAGAAGATGAATGATGCCACCACAGAGTCAAAGAGGTCTTTGGGAGCAACTCCTGGAGTCCAAAAGACCTCAGCCTCCTCAGCAGGTAAAGTCTGCTCTGACCCTTCCTGTAAAGAGCATCAGAAGCCGTGTTTCCATCAAAATTTTACATTTTCAAAATACATTTTGAAGTATTACATTAGAAAAGGTTGATGGAAATAGAAAAATTTTAAAAAACTTCCTAAATTTCACAAAAAAGTTTTTACGCTCACTTTAGGTGCTTTTTCGATTTTCCGGAAAAGAGTTAATGCACAAGAGGGGAGATGGAAACACATTTGCCAAATAAGTTTGGATGTAATGAACTTTCCCATTCACTGGTGTGTTTGTGGATGAAAAAATTTCAAAGTCCAAACCTCCAGCATGGAGGGGAGAACTGTCAGCCTAGAGTGTTCAGCTAGAGGCAATCCAGGCTGGGATGGAAGTGGTGGAACCAGGGGTCGCATTAACGGAATATTTTCTTTCTTTGGCTGATTTTTTTAAACAGTGATGGGAAAATCTGCAGGCCATCAGTCATTTTGATGGATTCCAATTCACATACCTGACTACTTGGTGCAGACACGCAGACATTTTCAACTTTATGCACAGAGTACATCATGTAGGTAACTAATCAATCAATGATAATAATAATAATAATAATAATAATAAATCCCATCTGAGTATCATCTTTGACCTGGACTCTGTCTAAATGTATTTCTCTATCCAGGAGCTGACAGTGCATTGAAGAGTTATGGAAGCTTTGGAGCGCATCTGATGCAGAAGGAGCGCACCCTCCCTCGCTCAGAAAATCTTGCTAATTTCTGATCACTTCAATTTGAGAAATGTTCCCTGATTTCAAAACTTTAGCTGCTGCTTTTAATTCCAGTGTCACTCTGGTGGCAGAGAGTGGATTCAGCCTCCAGATCAATATCAAAACCCTGAGACATTTGACTACGCACAAGTGGTTGAACAATTAATATTTAAGTGCAAGTTACATGTACTCATCTGCTTGATATGTGATGGTATGATGTGGATTCTCTGTTCAGCTTGTTGAATATTAATTAAACTGAATGAAAATGAAAGGCACTTGGATAAGTTATTGCTTTCATTTTAAAAACTGATGGGTAAAAATAGATTATGATGGATTTTTTTTTTTCTTTTTTTTGATCATGTCTTGCAAAATAATGGACAATGAAAAAGTCTAGTGCAACCTCTGTGTGGGATGCTCTCATCCACTGGTGGACTTGTGCCGTACTAGAGGAATGAAACTCAGAAAAATGTCAATATCTTGTTTTTTACAGCCATGTGTAACACACCCTAAATCTCCTACAGTCTGGGTGCTTGGTTTGTGGGCTAAGATGGTCTTCAGGCTATTTCAAACCCCACTGATGTTGCTCTGCTTCAGCTGATTGTCCATCTTCTTTCTGTAGATGTTTTTCCATCCTTAATTTTCTTTCACAATTCTTTCTGCACAGCTCTCAACTTCTCCTTCTTTCTTGATTGGAAGGCTCTCTTTTTCTACTTGAGGAGAGCCTTTATTTCAGGGTTGATCCAGGGCTTGTTACTGGAGAAACACTGTACCTTTATGATGGGCACAGTATTGTCCACACAGAAGTTAATGAAGTCTGCGATGCAGTCAGTGATGTTGTCAATATCCTTCCCAAGAGGAACAGAGAATTCTTCCCATACCATGGAGCTGAAACAGTCCCTGGTAGCTTCTTCAAACTCCTCAGACCATCTCCTTATTGTGTGTGTCACAGCTGGTTCTCTGTGTACAAGAGGTTTGTACACATGTGGTGCTAGATCACAACAGGTGATGCTAACCCATGTGTGAATGTAGCATTATACTGTCTATTACAGCTGTAGACAGCCTTTGCAGATGAGATTTTAAATGTTGCATATTTGTTCTGAAATTAATTAATGCCCTATTGAGAAAGCATATTTTTGGGTTTTGGAAAGGGAGTTACACAGAAATCCTAGGTTTGACAGTAAATTGGTTTATTTTCTATCTGTTATTTGTTACTGTCATGTTTGTGTACCATGATGGTTTATAAGAAAACCACACTGTTGTTTAAGTTTGGAGTCATTGTTTTGTATGTATGCAAGTTACAATAACTCAGCGAGTCAATACACGCTGTGGCAGAGGAAAGAATGTGCCTGTGGCTCATTTATTGAATTATTCCCATTTTCAGGATTTTTTATACATGGTTTTAAAAGAATACAGATGGCTTGCCATGTACTTTGCAGATTTGGTAAATGGTCAGTAATGAAAAACACTGGTACATAAGTGTGATTTGAATTGTGTGAGTAAATTAAGTTAAATCAGTATTTCATCCTGATTTAACTTAATGAAATACACCTCAGGAAGTCAAGTAAAACTACACATCAATCAATTTCACCTGCAGCGTAACACATTGCTGGATCTTAATTTTAGAAATTTATCATCACAAACACACCAAGTGTAAATAATTTGCCTTTCATAGGAGATATGAGGCACTGAATTTCCAAACCAGTTCTGGATTTAATTATTTTAGCTCGAAATTAAACTGAGCTCACTTTAAAAGGTACAAAGGATTTCACTTGTCAGCGTGTAATTAATTTCATATTACTATTTACCTCTTCTTCAGTTAATTAAGGTTTGCATATATATATGCTTAACACAGACTAGTGGTACTTTTGCTAGGTATGGAAAAGTAGTGGTGGTAAAACAAAAAGTGTGAATTTTACACACATGACTTCCAGCACTAATCAGGAGCTTTCTTAGTTGATATCTAAAAGATACACTTGGCTGACTTCTTCGGTGGGATACCTGCATATCATGGATGTATGTGATGAGGCAGTTAGAGACAATGTGTATGCACGCTTGCTGAAGATCACCACCCAACAGAGAGGAGTGGTTAAGGATATTAAGCTGCAACTGCAAAAAGATTCAAAAAGTGACACCCTTAATATAGAAAGATTACCGTGTGCAGAATCACTTTGATTTCAGTTGAATACATATTCCTCCAACAGACTTCTGGACATTTTTGAGCTCTGCAGAATGGATGAAAAAAGCCTTTGCTTTAGTTTATAAAAATGCAAGAATTTGTTAACATGAATGGATACGTAGTAAATTTAAAAGCAACAGAATGAAACCAATGGTATTTTTGTCAGTTACTTTTGACAAGTGCACTTGCTAAACATGTCCTTGTTCTGCAAGAAATTAACCGATTTGTGGTCTAAGCATGACCATCTTCAGCCGTTGCTCAATAATTTAGTATTTTTCCCTTTATCAAATAAAATTCTGACCCAGCAGTTAATTCAAGATCGTGCTTACCTCTGTTATTAATCTGAAAAGTACTTTGGAGCAGAGGTAAAAAGCAGGGGATGTGTTTTTCCTCAAAGTGATTTTTTGTTAATGATCCAGATCAGGGGTATTCAACTCCACTCCTCGAGGGCCGGTGTCCTGCAACTTTTAAATGAGTCCTTGGTTCAACAGACCTGAGTCAAATGGCTGAATTGCCTCCTCAGTATGCAGTCAAGTTCTCCAGAGTCCTGCTAATGACCTGATTATTTGACTCAGGTGTTTTAAAGCAGACACACATCTAAAAGTTGCAGGAAGCCAGCCCTTGAGGACTGGAGTTGAATACTCCAGATCTAGATGATTTCCACAGGACAGTACAGAAAAGGAAACAAAAATAATACATTTTAGTGTGATTGTATTTGATTGCCAAACCCAAATAGTCCGTAATTTTGAAAGAGCAAAATAAAAACATACATTCTTCAAATTTTTAACAAATATAAATCTGAAAAGTGTCATGCACATTTGTAGTCAAAACTTCCTAGTAGTATCTCACTTGGATTTTGGTCTGGACTTTGACTGGGCCATTCTAATACATGATTATTCTTGAAAAGCTTCAAATACGTTCTGGAATGGGGCTGCTTTTCAAGAGCGGCTTTCAGGTCAGACTCCGCAAAGGAGATAGGATGATAAATGACTGGTAAGGCAATCAGGAAGTAATGTTCAGATAGAAGAGGCGGTTTTCTGCACTTTCCTTTTTGGGGACTCAGACCTTGTTTGGCTGGGATACTTGAGGTTTAGACTGGGAGGGACGTGTCTGTTTACTGGAAACCGTAACACCCATAGGACTGTACAGAAAAGAGAACCCTGAAAAGGATGGAAACTGAACGGTGAAACCTTGTGAAGTAGGAATTTAGCCAGATAAGCCTGCTTACACTGACCACTGCAATGTTCTGTTTTCACCACAGGAAAGTGAATGATCACTTTGCCTGTAATCCTTTGATCAGTGGTCTGATAAACAGTCTTGGCTGGCAACAGGGCAGGCAGAACAGATCCAGAATTTGTGAGGCAGTAATCATGGTCCAGGTACAAGAAGCGAGGTTCAGAGCCAAAAACAATGTAACTCACATTACAGGCAGAGGCATTGGTCAGGAGGCTCATGTACACAATCAGAAACAATAACATTGAAGGCTGTAACAGGAATGACAACAGACGGCCTTACACTGAGTGAGTGGAGAGCAGGAGTTAATAGAGGCAGCAGCACAATATCAATAATCATCAGCTAGTAGGAGCGGAGACACAGGTGAAAGCAATGAACTAATCAGCAGGTAAGAGAGGGGCTGTGAGCAGAGAAGCTGCATGAGACTTGACAGGAACATAGAAAACTTAAGACAATTCTTTACCCATTGTCGCTGTAAATTCAGAACTGGAAGCTCACCTGGAAAGTTGACCTCGGTATCAAGTATTTTTCTTTTTTTCAGGATTGTTTTGTATTTAGCTCAGACTATCTTCATGTCACCTCTGATCAGCTTTCCTGTATCTCTACAGAATGATGCTGTCACCACCTTACAGTGTAAAGTATATACTGTGTGGCCCAAGGTAGCATTTTTGGATTTAAAAGCCTGTATTTCCAGTACTCTGTATTTTTATCATTTTGCCTGACAAGACTCTGGAGGTTTGTACACATGTATTAAGAATATAAGACTATTATAAAGGTAGTTGTAGTTTATTTAATAGAACTATTAACATAAGTTTCTCAAGCATCTTTTGTTCATTTTGGTGAGCACATATACACTTGCGTTGGACTCAACAAGTACATTGTACAATAAAGATTTTCAAATGTTTTCTGGTTATAGTTGATTTAAGCTGTGGAATTGTCACAGGTTACTCAGGTTTGTGAAGATAACTTGTTTAGAGGGACCTACCTGGTAGATTTGTGAGGGTTGCCTGCTTTGATAAACATAAGCTTATATGGTACAGATGATATTTTGTGATAAACGTACAGAATGGTAGAGTCAAGACAAATACATGGTGCTCAGTATCTAAAAAGAAAAAAAAGGGTCATGTAAATTTCATATTTTAATTAGAAAGTTCAGCATAAAGGCTGCTTGTGAATCAGTGTTGTACCTTTTAATCAATCTATAATAATGTTTTTATTAATCCTAAGCATTTCAAAAAATGCACTTAAAGTACCTTGTTTTGAGTTGATTTTTTTTCTCGGGTAGTCATGTTCCTAGATTCCACAGGTCAGGTTGCTCCATAGGTGCTCACTAATACATATAGGTATCCTTCTTTCCCATCAGCAGATGTTGGCAGATATGGTGTAGGCTTCTGATATTCTGTTTCAAATTCATCAAATTGTTCTCATCTGCTTTATTTGGACGATTTGTTTTTAATGAAAAATAACATCAGAGTGAAAGGTATTTATGTTTTTGTGTGAATATATGTAAATTGGCTGTGATATTTAGAAAATTATGCAGGAGGCACAATCAAAAGTCTTCCTGAATATCCATTTGCTGCACAAATGAAATGAGCAAAATAAAGCAAAAATAAACCCAAAAGCAGGTTTTCTGCACCATCTTTCAGTATGTTTCTCCTGTCGGTGAGGTTAAAAAGACGCCCTCTGCACCATTCAACCTTTTTGTTTATTCAGAAATTGGGTTGTGATAATAAGTGATTCAGATTATTCAGACTGACTGGTCATTGTTTTAGCCAATTAGTGGACAATGAAAAGATAGGTGGTGGTAACAGAACACATACTCAATGTGCCAGTTTCTTCTCAGTGGTCAACTTCATTTATCTCAAACAAGCGACACTTTTTACAAGAACTGAAGCAGCTAATAAGATGATCAAGAAGCACCCACATTTATATACATTACTGAAGCCCAGAACAAACACTGCTTCTGTCTGGTCTTTTGTTTGTGTGGTACATTTTGTAATTAAGTAAAAAAAACATACTATTGGTGATTTCACACTAAAAAAGTTACATGTATTTGCTCAGATGTGAATCATATATTCAAGCAAAAAAAACTGTACATCTAAATTATAAATAAATGCTTTGACTTGCATAGCAGCAGGTGAGATGAGGAGACAGTATGGGGCTCATTTTCCCTGATAACATTTATTTGGTGTTTGAGACCATTATGTCTGTTTGCGGAAATAAATCTGAAGGTTTCACTGCAGATCAGCAGATTGGATATAATAATAATAATAATAATAGTATTAATTACCATATTATGACAACCTACACTACTTGTTGGACCTTTTAGTTTGCCAACCATTACTGGAATTAAGATTCAGGTCCACGTCTTTTTCATTAGTAGAAATCTTTGCTGCAGCTGTGAGTTTTTATCCAGGAATGGGATAGGATACAGTTTAACGTGTTACCCAATGTTAGACAAGAGAATCATTATGAAAGCTTTGGCCAAAAATACAACCCATGATTATTCATAATTAATTCATAGTGCCATTTTGGTGTAAAAATAACTACAACAGTGATGGAATTGCATTTTATAGAGCATCAGTCAAAACTTTGGCAACCTTATAACAAGTACAGTACATTTTCTTTGATGCCTTAAAATAAAATCTGTTATCACAGTTGTGCACTACACAATGTATGGTTTGTCAGCCGGCATTTCTTACTTGCCATATCATTTGACTAATTAGAAAACATTTCCTGAAAGTTTTACATCTCATTTCCACCTCATTAAAATAACAATACGGATCACAACAGCCCTGAATTCCGCTGGTGTCAAGTGTGGTATCAAATCTGTGATTGTGCCGGGGGAAAATATGTCAAAATAAAAGTCCCCCGCCTCAGGTCAAAATATTCTCAAATCCCCGAGGTGGACTTTGAGAATCAATCAGAAATAAAGTTCGTCAGTGGAGCCAGGAATCTGAGTAGGAGAAAAGCACCAGGGAGGTCCTTTATATAGCTAATTCTTCTCTATTTGAGATGTACATATTTCTGCAGTGCTTTGATAAGGCCTTGGGGACATACATGTTTTAATTAGACCTGAGCAGTATGAGCATTCTGGTTGAACAGTTCATAAAAAACTTTGAACATTTTTGCTGAAAGCCTCTCTCTCTTTGTGACAGGCAATGTGTAATTAGTGGCATATGTGCATTTGCATATATGCACCCCGTGACATGTTGCATCTTATTTGAATAAAGAGACATGTCTCGATGTGATATCCCAGAAGTGAATACATGAATATGAGCCGCTAATTACACCAGTCTTGCAAATGATATATTTAAATATTAATATCCTTTCACTTTGCATTGTTTGCTCATAGCTTTTTAAGTCAGTGAGTTGTGTGTGCTTGTTTATGTCACTTCCACCTAGGCTGCAGTGGGTATTGTCCTCTAGATGTCGTTTCATATGCGGATGCATTTAACAACTGAATGCAGAAACATGGTCTCCAGTGAAGACAATGTGTGATTTTGAGTTCTACAAAGATGATGAAAAACAGTCCACGAGGCCACAGTATGACAAGCTGATAAAAGAAAAAAAGTCACTTTGGAATTTATTTTTTATAGAATGGAGCAGCATCCATCTAACAAACAAGCTGTGGAAACTAGACTACTGCCCAGAGAAGTTTCTTAAATACTAAATTACTTTTGTTTCTCTATTATACTATTGTACGCTCATTCTAAATAAAATTAGAGCTCACACAGTTACCATGTTATAATTTGAGCCCTTCTATTGTAATTTTTCTTTGAAACTCTGATATTCCTAAATGAAATTAAGGGGAACCAACTGCCTTCAGAGTCCATCTGTGTGTATCCATCTTATTCTCTGTCAAAACAGCTGTTCAGTTAAAGCCTCAGAGGTTTGTTAGAGAACATTAGTGAACAAAAGCTAACCCTGTATGAGCTGCAGAGATCCACTGTTCAGGTGTGAGAATCTGTTTAGAGGACAACCATTAGTTCTGTGCTTCCCTAGGGGTTCATGATGGTGGCAGCACAATGCTGTGGGGATGCTTTTTCAAACAGGGAAAAGGAACCTGGTCAGAGTTGAGGGGAAGATGGATGAAGCTAAATACAACACAATCCTGGAAGAAAACCTGTTAGAGGCTACAAAAGACTTAAGACTGGGGCAGAGGTTCATCTCTCATTAGAACAATGACCCTGAATATACAGATAAAGCTCGTTGTACCAACCTCACACAGTGGCACCAAAAATGTTGGTAATTAGAATTTGCATCAATGTTTGACTTATGTAGTTATCAATAATTTATTATTCATACAATTATTAACAAAACTGAAAGTTCTTTAGTTGAATCAGGAACCACCAGAGTCTCTGGAATCATAAGTCAGACTTCGTCAGTCTCGTGAAGGAATGAAGTCAGAACCACTGGTAGGAGAAACTATTCACACAATGAGCAATGATCGCTGGCACACTTTTTTCTAATTAAGTCTGAGAATTTATTGACAAAATAGTCCGACCTTACAGCTGAATTACTCTGCAAATAAATTCTTTCTTTAACTATTGGCATGGACTCTAACTACTGATGAAAGGACAAAAAGAGATATATGTTGAATAATAAAAATGGGTATCAAATCAGATTAATGAAGAAACTATGAAAAAATCTTAGATCAGCAAAGCAACAAAATACCATAAAATATCACAGCATATAGTCAGCGAAGCATTAGCAAACATGCAACAGAAAGGCAATTACAAATAGCCTTATTCTAAACACCTAATTATGCTTAGATAATGGAATGGTATCACTTGAGTCAGTCACTTGGTCAAGGCAAAATGTCCAGAGGTTCAAAGAAAAATGATGACAAAAGAAAAAAACTTGTTCTCAGGCAGGTGAATGAATGAGGGTTTTTGGCAGAACCAATGGTACTGTTCAGGGATGGAGTCAAGACAGGTTCTTCTAAGACCAAGACCAAAACCAAGACTGGACCTTCCAAGACCAGGAACGAGGCTGAATGTTTATAACGTCGACAAATATTTCAGGACATTGCTTTTTGTACACTGCAAAATGCAAAAATTTATGGAAAAACAGGTAATTACTCAACCAAAACCATGTCTTGGTATTAAATTAATAATGGTCATAATAAAGTAATACTTATGTTATTAAATGCAACCATACATTTATACACATTCCCTAAACCGAAATAATCAGCTTACATTGCACAATAGTTGTATGATAAATTTTAAAAAACAGTGAGCACATTGCAACAAAAAACAAAAAACAAAACAAAACAAAAATAGGTGAAATAACTGTACATAAATACAACTCAGATGAATTTCAGCTATGTGGATGTTGGAATTTTAACTTAATTCAAGTGACTGAATGTATCTATGCTGTTAAAGAAACAGCAGATCTGCTGATGTCCTGTTGACTGCTCAGCTGACAGCCTATTTTATGACACTGCAGTGTGTTTATTTGTAAGTAAAGCGGGTAACTGGGAATTGTTCACTTTGGACAGATTTTATTGCCAGAAGTGAATTTTGTTTTTAGGCTCACCTAAAAAGCATGCACCCAATAGCCAGGATGCATGCTAATGCAACATATTTCAATAAACTCACGTCTTCTGCTGACAATGTTTTCTTTCAGAAAATGTTGCTGAATTTCTAAGCTAACACTGAGATGTTTAATATTTGTTTTGATAAGACTTGTTAATAAGTTAACTTGTAAAATTTTTTAATGCAGCAGTGAAAAGTTGTTCTCCTTCTCCATAAAGTTAGCATTTTACTTTCAACATAATGCAATTGTTTGATCAATATTTGCACCTGCCCTCTATCAATTTCCCTCATGATTAGTTGTGATATGTCAGTGCAAAGAGGAAAATGATGATGCAACAGAGAGGAGGTTGTTGTTGGGTGAACAGAGGCAGGTGAGTAAGGGATGTGAGATCCGGTTAGGTGGTTAGGACGGCTGGGGATTTTTGAGCAGAAAGACGAAATGAGAAGGACCGAGGAACTGGCCATTTACTTGGAAGCAGAGCTGACAAGGAAGGAGAGAAGGTGAAGTTAAGTATGAGAACTACAATAGTAGAGTGTAACAAAGTTGAGATTCTGATTACTGACTGTATGTGAAAATCTGGCATCTGCCTCAGGGAACATTACTTTTAGTTTTCTGCTGTCAAAGCTATAAAATATATTTACTGCTTCTGTGGCACAAATCACAAAGGTTCACATCTAAAATATCAAAGCCAACTGACGTAGAAAGACTGTATATTAAAATCAAAATGGCTTTTTATTCAGGGGTTAAAGGTGTATTTTTTTAAACATGCTGGTACGGTGTAATTGCACTCATCTTTGAATCTCTTTCTGATGTTCGCTGCCAAGTGCGTTGGACAATGAAAAGCCTCTGGTCAAAGCGAGGCCAGACTGATGAACACTACTCAGCCCTAATTGCATGCTAGTTTTGATGTAAGGCAATCACGAGGTCATCTGTTTGAAGTGGATAGGTTTGTTTGATTCATCTTTGAGGGAGCCTGTGCATGTGGGTCCTTGAATGCCTTATCATCAGCTACCTGGTGTGATTATATCTGACATAAAAAGAGAAAACAAAAAAATCTAGAGTGTATATGTGTAAACAGGCTATAGTTTGAATATCTACGCACTGAGGCTATACTGTACAGAACACACTTAATGCCTGTGACAGTCAATCAGCAGCACCACAAACTTCAGGACACTACTGCTTTCAAACTCATTAGAATGAGCAAAGTGTAGCTGAGAAATATACCCTTTGCAAATTAAGTTGTACGTCCTAATTGTTTTCATGTTTGTAGGCCTTTCGACAACTTCAGTGGGCATTTGTTGTTGCTTGATGTATGCTTGCTGTGCCTCAGGCAGTGTTTTTTATGACCATTATTATTCAAATGAGCCAGAAATGTGTTTTGAAAGTCCTAAATCATTGAGCATGAATGGCTACCCTTGGCGTTTATAAATGACTTTCCACACAAGCAAACCTCCGCCTGCATGGCTTACTTCACTGAGCTCATTTGGGTATTTGAAGTCTGTCAACAGAATTTGTGTCAGTTGTCCATTGCCATGACAAGTTGTATTAAAAAGTTTGACAAGATTTCTTACCTCTGGTTTCTGACTTTCAGAGAGAAAAAGCGATGTTTTGGTAACCAGAAAGTTGTGTAAAAATGCTCACAGGTAAGGTTTTTAAGATATTTGTCAGATTAAATGTCCCACAAGGAGAATGTTATTTTGTAGTTATCTGTGCAACAACTTCCAGAAAATCAACAATTCTTGTATTACATTTATTTATATGCAAAAGGTGTAAAACTCAAAAGATTTTATATCCTTCAAAAATATTAGACATTCACAATTTATTCTTTACAAGTCCAAATCAGCTCTCAAATTTTATGGGGCTAGTCCAAGTCCCAAGTCTCTCCCTGCCAGTCCAAAGCATGTCTCAAGTCTTTCGTGACTGAAATTAACATTCACACATCAGCTACATGCTATCTAGTCTGCCTAAATCAGTGTTTGGTTAAGGTATGAATTCAAATAATTCTTAAGCCTAATTTAACACATAGACGTTTAAAATATCTTTTTCCAAAATTTTCAATTCAAAATACAATAAAATGATATTAACTGATGGAGCTATTTTGAAAATATTGAGGTATAATATTTACCCCCTTAAAAATGTAAATATGAATTTTCGATCAAAGAAAACTTGCAGAAATAAAACTAGTTAATGTTGAATTTTTGAATAATACAAATAGTAAGTGCTTATATTTTAAAGAATTCTTAGCATTTTTAAAGAGCAAAAGCAAGTTGCAAAATAGAGGAAGAGTGACCATTAATGTGTGCGATCTGTGAATCCTAGTTGACTGCAGAGATACTCAGTCTGACCAAAGGGATCTGCATAGTCAAGCTGAACTGCTGAAATCAGTTGTTATTGTCACAGGTGCGTGACGAAAATCATGTCATTTTGTTCTCAGCCTCTGGCAAACTTTTGTCCCCCCGCTCCCTCCATGTGACACTATTGGGTGGTTGGTCTGAATTTTGTGGGAGTGTTTATTTATGCAGAGAACAGACCCAATTACTCAGAAGCTGTTTTTTCAGCCACAGAATTTTGAGGAGCAATTGTCTGAGGCCGTGAGGAAGTACGTACATTAAACTCCCCCTGCTCAGTTCATGTTCGATGCAGTGGTATAACGTCTTACTGACACCCTCCGTTCTTATTTTCTGATAACATGGAAAAAAATTAGATGTAGCTCATCAATCATTATTTCCTCTTGTGAACTTGTAATAATCGATCTTCTCTGCTATGATCGCTGTGTTTACTGTACTGTTGTAAACCACATTTGTGGCAAAACACCATGACGTACACTGCATCAGGAGGGGTTTCACAGGAGTTTGGCTCAGTCTGTCTTATGGACTGTGAAGAGTCTGTGTGAAAACGAAAATCTGAAAACCATGTAACCGTGCGTTGACAGTTTGATTTCGGTCTGACCATTCTGGGCCCTTAATTCATAGGCAGAAGTGGGGTGGGGAACTCAGATATGGGATGTAAGAACCCAGGGGAGTCTCACTTGATAAACCAGCTAAATATATTTCCTACAGCTCCTCATCAGGGTAAGACAACAGGTTTAGGAATCTCAGTACCCGTGGGATAGAGAACTTGTTAAATGTTAACCTCTCAGAGCTGGAAGTTAGTTGGGAATGAACAATGAAAGCTCCTAGTGTTTCTTTTCATTGAAAACTTCTCAGATTTTTTAAGAACATCTGTCTTTTTTCAGAATGTACTGAAGGACAATATGAAACCAAACAAGATATCAATGACTAGCTGTATCGTCAAATTAACTTTGGTCATGGTAAAAAAAAGTACACTCCCTTTTAGGGATAGTTTATCACTTTTAAGTGAGGTTCCATTAAAATGTTGTAAACATGTAATATCTTAGCAATATATAAGTCTGTTTGGATTTTCATTAAGTATAAATCCAGATTAGTTGTATCGGGAAGATGAAGCCAAGACCAAACTGGACTTCCATTGTCTTCAACTAACTTAAATCCAAAAGAGTTTACGGTCACACTAACTGTCTTTTAAGAAAAGTAAGACAGTGGATTGCTTCAGTAAACTAGCATTAAATCTCAATGATATTTTTCCTTTTTACATCAATTTACCTTAAACTGCATTTCATTTTGGAAGCTACTTCATCAAACAAAAAACTTGTAGTTTGTAATTTGCAGTTATGCTGAATTTGATTTGCCTCAGAAGTTGGATTGGGGAGGGATGTTCCACCCACGCTGAGCTTCTTTAGCAAGTTGGAAAACTAGTCGTAATGTTGTCATGAATTATTTAACTAGCATTAAAATGTGACTTTGTTAGCATACTTTCAAAGTACGAAGGTTCTTCTTAGTGCATTTACAACTGGAACATTTGCATGCTACTGGAGATTAAGTGCTCTTGGGACCCTCAGGCCAGTATGGGGCCCTAAGCAGTCACAAAGTTTCTTATTATATCAGTTCAGTTCCACTCTGATCACATCAGATGCATGGACATGTTCTGTTCTTTGTCCATCTTTCAGACAGGAAGATCATTGGTGGCACACCGCCTTCTACCTCATTTCCTGTTAAAATATTCATTTATTCATTCTCTGTAAAAACCCACCCATTTAAAGTGTGACAACGATTCAAAGACCAATAAAATAGCATTTTCACAAACTGCTAATATGTTTTTTTAGGTATTTGTATTGCCTTTCTTACACCAGTAATGTACTTTGTTACCATGACTGATTGTATGGTGACACTTTTCTATCTCTTGAAAGGACAATATGGAGTTTGTTGTGGAATAAGTCCAAAAGCATTGGACTATTGTCACTGTGACTTTATATTTGAGACCATGCAATGCTGCCAAATTAATTTGGGAATGATCAAAGGTTGTTCTCTTGCGAATATGCTGTTTATTAGAATTCATATATAATGTTTATATACTATAAGCAAATAACCCGAGGAAACGTCCAATTATATCTGTTAATATTGTCTTTTGTCCTAATGGCAGAAACTTTTCAATACAACTACAACAGCTTGATAAAAATGATAAAAGTCCAAAACATTTTGACTTACAGCAGCTAAAATAGGTTTAGATTATTTCTCCAGTGATTAGATTTGGTTTTACAATATTTTTTATCTGTGTCATTGCCCAGAGTCAGAATACAATATCCAGCTTGCACTAAAACTAAGCATACAAATGCACAAGCACTGCCTTGAACTCCTATGTCTTTTTTGCGACCATGCACACACACACAGACACTCACTCATACACACACAGACCACATCTTGATTAGGTTTTCATAAAGTCTGGGACTATGCTGAGTCTGTAATTGACTTTGACAGCAGAAGCCTCCATGTCCTATGGCTATGTTAAACGAACAATTTACATCTTCATTTCAAATTCTACATGGATAAAAAGCTATTAATTACATTAGTCTGCAGAGAGCCATTCCAGCTGTGTAGAGTATGTGCGTGTATCTATGCCTGTGTGTGTTTCCTATCCTCCCTGTATATACACTTTTGCTCATTTGTATATTAATGCTGTCTTGCGGCCAAACAATGCCCGGTAACTGCTTCTCTGGAGATGAGTTTATAAACACGGAGAGGACTTTTACTCATTTGTATTGCTTTGCAAAGCGGGCACACGGCTCCTCCTATATGAGAATTTTATGGACAGGGGAACATTTATTAAATCTATTGACTTGGCACTGCTTGTGCAGGTGCCGAGCTTTACACCACTTTCAATTCATAGCTTGTAATGCTCTTAGTTAGGACTTTCAGAATATTTTACTGAGCCTTGTGAAAAACAAGTTCTGTGCAAAAGCACATCACCTGTTACTGATAGATAGATAGATAGATAGATAGATAGATAGATAGATAGATAGATAGATAGATAGATAGATAGATAGATAGATAGATATGTATGTAAAGCCTATATTTGTGCACTTATGCCAACCATAATCAGAGTTTGGGTTTGAAACCTGATTTTGCATGACAGTGAAGCAACTTTTTTCTCTTTGAGTGCTTCCTGCTAGCTTCAAAGAGTGCTTTAGGAGGCTGCAAAAGTGGCTCTTTGTACAATGGCACAAACAGAAGGATCTCAGCCATCATTTCTAAGCTATCTGCATGACGGGAAGAACAACATAGACCCCTGTGTTTGCTTTAGAGATAGAACGATCAAAGAACAACACTAACCATATAATGAAGGGCCAGATGGACCTTATATGAAGTGGAGAGTGACAGAGGAAGAACTACAGTGAGATAGAGGTGAGGCGTAGACAAAATCAAACTGCAAATGCAACAATCTTTTTAGTGCAAAGAGAGAGCGAGAGAGAGAGAGAGGTGTGCAAGGGCGGGGAGGGGGGTTATGATGTGGTGAAAAAGTGCGAGCCATCTCGTCGCATGCAGGCTGCCTGCGCTGAATGAGAAAGCTAAAAGGTAATTTCACGGATAAAGAGGAGGCCTAATGCATAGAGGTAATGTAGCAGGGGATGGAACAAAGGCAAACTTTCATCTCTTTAAGCTTGGATGGAGAGAGAGTGAGAGACAGCCAGAGAGAAAGCTTTGATGCTTTGAAAATGATAATAACAATCTCAAAGTCAGCCTCAGAAGAGAATGTGCCCCCACCCCACCATACCCCTTTACCACCACCACCACCGCCGCCGCCTCTCCCTCTATGCCCTGTCCCCTTCTATTTTGCCCCCTACCACTTAATACAACTGCACAATGACTGTCTGGGACAAGGTGGGATGTGGGTGTGTGTTACTGAGAAGGAGGGGCAAATTGTGACACTTCGGACCTCAAAAATTACTCGTTGAACAAACACAAAGACAAGAAAAAAGGAACTCCTTGTTATCTAAGATTAGAGGACTTCTGTGAGTACACAAAGAACTGGATTTATGTAAATATCCTATTTTACATAGGTGGTCTAAAAAGGTTCACTCCAATCTAAATGTTAAAAAAAGATTGAGTGCAGCTTACTAAAGGTATCTGCTCTGTGCTAAAAAGAGATCTAAAGCCTTTGTAGATGCTGAAGTATTTGTTTTCTGGACAGATCCTCAGTTTGCACACACACACACACACACACACACACACAAACACACACACACATATATATATATATATATATATATATATATATATATATATATATATATATATATATATATATATATATATATATAGATAGATAGATAGATAGATAGATAGATAGATAGATAGCTGTTTATATAACGTAAAGAGCTGGTTATAGTTGACATCTGTTTTAAAAATAAGTAAATACTTAATCTTTTAACACAACAGCATCAAATTATTATCAGCTGTAGGACTTTGAAACGATTGTTTAAATGACTGAATCCATTTCAAAGAAAGACTTGCTGAGCTGCTCACATCAGATCTTTATAACTCCATTGAAGCCTCTATTCTCATTAAAACGACTTTTTTTTTCTCATAATTTTATGACTTTCTTCTGGCAATACTGCAACTTTATTCTGCCAACAATATAACTATTCTCAGAATATGACTTTGTTTTTGTAATATTATGACTTGATTTTTTTTATTACTTTTTCTTGTATTTAAAAAAAATCTTAGTCTGGCAATAATACTTCTGCTTCCATTTTTCTTTTCACTGTCACAGTCTTCTCCATCTATCCTCTATGGAAGTAGACATGTTTCAAAACATTCGCTTGTATCCTCCTCCTCTGTTTACACTGGTGTCTGAGAAGGCTAATTCTTCTACTGGCTTAGGCAAGCAGCCTGTTGATTAATTTGAATACTGCTGCCACCTAATGACCGGAGGATTATTTGTCAGTCAAGCTTGAATAAAGGCAATAAAGATCCTACTTCTTGCGTTTCTTGTGAATATTATCTCAAATCGTGGGCGTACTCAGTAGCGATTTCTCATTTTAAAAGTAGCAAAGTAGATTACATGGTCTAACTTGTACTTAAGTATGAGTAAAATTGCATACTTGAAAGAAATACTCAAAAAGTACAAATACTCAAAAAAATCTACTTAATTATAGCAACAAGAGTATTTGTAATTTGTTACTTCCACCCCTCCTGATATATATATATATATATATATATATATATATATATATATATATATATATATATATATATATATATATATATATATATATATCCTATGAGAGGTAGGATCGTGGCCCGAATGAACACCAGGCAATCCCGATGCCAATTACAACGGCTGAGTGAAGTACCATCAGAAAGTCTCATTGAAGATGTGAATGCAGCATTGAGAACGATCCCTACCAACACCATAACGGAAACCAATGAGCTGGTGTACAACTCAGCATCAGTGATCCTTGAGATGCTCGGCTATAGGAGCAACCATGAGATTCAATACCCACCATGGAAAAGACGGTTAGAGGCTAAAATCAAGGTAACAAGGAGGGAAGTGAGCCAATCGTCAGAGCTCCAAAGAGGTGCAATCAAGTGGTACAGCCAGATGCCCATACCTGAAGCGCTCGAAACTGCCAAACAAAGGCTTGGCCAGTCGCCTAAAGAGGTACACGAGAGAAAATGATTAACCGGCTCTTCTCCACCCAACCGGCTAAAGTGTACTCTCAATGGCAGGGTAATAACAATAATAACAACAGAGCAGACATATGGGATATGGGAAAGGGAGGCGACCCACAACAGCAATGCACAGTGGCTAATCTCTCTACGAGATGACCACAGCAACCTCCCTGAGCAAGCCCCAGTAACTATCACAGTGGCAGATGTCCAAGAAAGAGTCTCAGGTATGAAAAACTGGACAGCACCAGGTCCCGACATGATCCATGCCTACTGGCTAAAGAAACTCACTGCCCTCCATGAGCGACTGGCAGCTCAAATGAACCAGCTGCTACAAAGTGAGACTCACCCTGAATGGTTAACTGAAGGGCGCACAATCCTGATCCAGAAGGATCCCTCAAAGGGTTCGGTCCCATCCAACTATCGGCCAATAACCTGTCTCTCTACAACATGGAAGCTCATGTCAGGCATCATAGCAGCTAAGATAGGTGGGCACATGGATAAATACATGAGTACAGCACAGAAGGGCATCGGCATAAATACCAGAGGAGCCAAACACCAACTCCTGGTAGACCAAACAGTCGCCCGAGACTGCAAAACCCGACACACCAACCTTGGATTGATTACAAGAAAGCCTATGACTCAATGCCACACACTTGGATCATTGAATGCTTAGAGATGTACAACATCAACAGGACTCTAAGAGCCTTCATTGCAGCCTTGATGGGGATGTGGAAAACCACCCTTGAAGCCAACTGCAAGCCAATTGCACAAGTGTCCATCAAATGTGGCATATACCAAGGAGACACTCTGTCCCCACTGCTGTTCTGCATAGGTCTGAACCCCCTCAGCCAAGTCATCAACAAGACTGGCTACGGATACCGACTCAAGAACGGAGCCACCATCAGTCACCTCCTCTACATGGATGACATACGCTAAGAGCAAACGAGACATCGACTCACTGATCCACACCACCAGGATCTACAGCACTGACATTGGGATGTCATTCGGACTAGAGAAGTGTGGTCGGATGGTTACACAGAGAGGGAAGGTCATCCACACAGAAGGGGTCTCACTCCCAGAGGGAACAATAGCAGACATTGAGGACAGTTACAAGTACCTGGGAATACCACAAGCAAATGGCAGCCTCGATGAGGTCACAAGGAAAGGTGCCACAGCCAAATACCTCCAACGAGTACGGCAAGTCCTGAGAAGCCAGCTCAATGGCAAGAACAAGATCCGTGCGATAAACAGCTATGCCTTGCCAGTAATCAGATACCCTGCAGGAATAATAAGCTGGCCAAAGGAAGAGATAAAGACCATGGATGTTAAAACTCGGAAACTACTAACCATGCATGGAGGGTTCCACCCTAAATCCAGCATCCTGAGACTATACATGAGCCGTAAGGACGGAGGCAGAGGACTAGCGAGTGTGAGAGCCACTGTCCAGGATGAAACATCCAAGATCCATAAATACATCAAGGTCAAAGCCTCAACCGACGATGTGCTCAGCGAATGTCTCAAACAATGGGGACCAGAGGATGAGGTGCTGGAGGAACCATCATGGGAGGATAAGCCCCTACATGGGATGTACCACCGACAAATAACTGAAGTGGCTGATATCAGGAAATCCTACCAATGGCTGGAAAAAGCTGGACTCAAGGACAGCACAGAGGCACTCATCCTGGCTGCACAGGAACAGGCCCTAAACACCAGAGCAATAGAGGCTCAGATCTACCACACCAGACAAGATCCAAGGTGTAGATTGTGCAAGGAGGCCCCTGAGACAGTCCAACACATAACAGCAGGGTGCAAGATGCTGGCAGGGAAAGCGTACATGGAACGTCATAACCAAGTGGCGGGCATAGTGTACAGAAACATCTGTGCAGGATATGGACTGGAAGCCCCGAGATCAAAGTGGGGCACACCCCCAAAGGTGGTGGAGAATGACCGAGCTAAGATCCTGTGGGACTTCCAGATCCAGACAGACAAAATGGTAATGGTGAACCAACCGGACATCGTGGTGGTGGATAAACAACAGAGGAAAGCCGTTGTGGTGGATGTAGCAATACCAAGCGATTGCAACATCAGGAAAAAGGAACACGAGAAACTGGAGAAATACCAGGGCCTCAGAGAGGAACTGGAGAAGGCCTGGAAGGTGAAGACCACAGTGGTGCCTGTGGTCATCGGGGCCCTCGGGGCAGTCACCCCCAAACTGGAGCAGTGGCTAAAACAGATCCCAGGAACAACATCAGACATCTCAGTCCAGAAATGCGCAGTTCTTGGCACAGCCAAGATACTACGCAGAACTCTCAAGCTCCCAGGCCTCTGGTAGAGGACCCAAGCTCAGAGGTTGAGAAAGACCACCCGTGGAGGGTGAGAAGGGAATTTATATATATATATATATATATATATATATATATATATATATATATATATATATATATATATATATATATATATATATATCTTATGGATATCAGCAGTAACGTGTTAATAGTCGTAAGTGAAAAGAAAAAGATGAATGAGGAGAGTCAAAGTGGTATGCTCAGCGGCAAAATTCACTTAAAAAAAGGACACCCTGATGGAGTTTAGATAAAACCAAGGTAGTCGGTAGTCCACCATCCCAAACTTCACATCTTTAATAATGTTAAAATAAATCCCAGTTACAATCTCCTCTCCTGAATTTGTCAAAATCACAAAACAAACAAAGGAAAACATGTAGAATAACATTTCCAATATGCCAAATGAGTCCCATCATATCTCATAAGCAACACTTTGATCAGCTTTACAATTTGACGAAGCACAACTTTGTTGTTAGTGTGTTATTCATTCAATGAAGAACTCAGGAGGGTAGTGCAGTGCTAATCACAAACCCATCACAGATGACACAGATGCCTGAATACACTTTTAATATTCAATTCAAACTTATACTAATCAACCTACAATAATATGATTCAGAGATATGGAGCAAAGAAAACACATTTAACCTTTGTGGGGGATCTCCTGCTTTAGTCACAGCTCTCTGCTTTGCACTAGCTGGTGGCACTTTCTCTTTACGTTTGACTTTGTCACCAGCACATTGTGTACAGCGAACCTTAACATTGTCATTTTTAGCTGACACATACTCAAAAATAGTGACAATATTTCCAGCTAGAAAGCATGCATCTCTGACCTACCTTCATTATTGTTTACGTTTGTGTTGCTGGCTGCTGCGTA
This sequence comes from Anableps anableps, assembly GCA_014839685.1. Classification (NCBI taxonomy): domain Eukaryota; kingdom Metazoa; phylum Chordata; class Actinopteri; order Cyprinodontiformes; family Anablepidae; genus Anableps; species Anableps anableps. Next base: position 19,704,552 of record CM026082.1, read on the forward strand.
TGTATGTAATGCGGTGCAGAGGTGCAGCCCATTGCTCAATTTACCATGTAAATTAGGGGTTAAACCGAAATTACACTGCTTGCATCTCTGCCCCACCATGGAATGGACTCCACAATAATTAGGCAAACATTACCCCTCTGCCGGACCACAAACTGGCAAAATTACCCCCAATTACTCAGAGCTGTCTCCATGCTGAAAATTTGACTTGTTGCATATGTAATGCCACTCACCGCATCACAAGAAGACAGCAACTATATGTTTTTACAAAAGAAAATGACAAAATGTAATGCAGAGTGACTTGGATAAGTAACTTTAATCTGATTACTGGTGTGGAAATAGCAATGCCTTAGATCATTCGTTACTGAAAAATGTGGTCATATTATGCTGCGTTCAGACTGAACATGTTTTGTGCATAAAAAAGGTGTCCAACACCTCAAGTTGGACGCTTGATTTTGAGCATCAAAATTGCTCTAGGCATATGTCTGAGCAAAGTGTGGAGAGACGCATGTTAGGAGGAGCATCTTGACTTTTGGTTGTTTGCCTTTGCTGGTCTCTTTGTACAATGGTGGATAAAATTGAGAGAATGGCTTGGCTTTATTTATTGAAAGCAAGAGAACATTGTTGGGCACACCTGCAGTGTGTCTGGATCCACCAAATAACTCATAGGTGTTCTGAGTTTGGTGAGTTTCACTACCTACTCCAGGAGCTGCGCACTGACAAGGGTCGCTTTCAGCACTATTTTCATCTCACCCTTGTCCAGTTTGATGACCTGCTCGACTAGTCATAGATAACAGGATGGGCACAAACAGCGACAATAAGTTTGTCTTCTATCGTTGTCTTTGTGTGATGCTACTTCCCGGCCTCTTGATCCTTCAGTCCCATTGGAAAATGTGCCACTATGTCACATAGAGTTTCTCTGATTGGTTGATGCTCCACGTCCAGCTGAAAAAGTTCAGATTTTCTAACTCTAGCGTCTGCTGCTTTGGACGCGCTGTACGCACATCAAATGCTCAAAATCTAAAAAGCATCCAGTACCAGAGGCCCCCAAGATGCGAGTATACATAAACTTTGTGTGTAAACCTCATCACGTTTGGTCTGAATGCACTATTAGAAGCAGGGGGATTTTAAACAACAATTACCCAGAAATAAAGCCACTTTTCCTGGGTAAAGAGGGTAAAGAACTCCCCTGGTTCTCTGGTTCTTAAGCAGTGTGATTTTGGACTATGTTTACTCAGGAATAAAGCCTCAGACAGGTGACAGGGCCCGTCCCAAAAATTTTTCTCCCATCCATCCAGCCAGCCAGCCAGGAGATGATACGCTTTTACACAGTGCTTGTTTTTCACATGGCTCAGTAAAATATTCTGAAAGTCCTAGCTAAGAGCATTACAAGATATGAATTAAAAGTGGTGTGCTCTACAAATTAGGCTTCTGCAGCTTTGAGAACAGAAGTTGTCTATTTTATTTCACAGCACTGTTTCTTCTTTGCAGCTCTGGCTCTCCACAAATCTGCACACTTTAGTAGTTCTACATATTTTTCAGCAAAAAATAAAAATCTCAGTAGTTTTAGAGTTAATAAAGTTGGAGAAAGCATTGTTCCTGCACTTGGCAATTAATCAATTTATACAGTCTATCTTCACAGGGGGATTGTCAGCTATGTTTGAAAGCAATTTCAACACCTGGGGTTGGATTTTGTCAATATAGTCTTTAAATACTGAAGTCCTCTCCCCATGTCTAATTTCAACAGCTCCACTTTGGTGCCATATGTTAAACACCACCCAAATAAAAATCAATATTTTATCTCTGTAGATTTGGCTAAAGGTGCTAAACTAAATTAAAGTGATCTGGTTCACTTTACTTTAGTCACTTCAGTCAGAATTGTTTGTTCTCTTGTGGACAGAATAAATTATCCAGACGGGAAAATATCAGATCTATCTACACTGTTTCTAAATAAAAAAAACACCAGTGTTGTTTTCTTCTTCTCCTTCTCTGGCTTGTATTTCGGTTTTTTTTTTTTTTTTATTTTAATTTTTTTTTTTTTTTATTATTATTATCTGTTGCGTGTATGGGACCATCCCTTAAATCCATTGTATCCTGCCTGTGAGCTGTGCACAGTCACTCTGTGTGAAATCAGAGAACCAAGTTATCGGAATCCGCAGTATTTCCAGTGAGTTTGCTAACTCAAGTAAAAGAAACAATTCTTTCATATCATCTGAGGCAGCCATGTTTTGTGTTAGGCCATTGTCCCTCTGTACACCTGCTAACTGGTTTTGTGTGCTTAGCAGGAGCCAGCATTACAGTTCATATAATCCAGCTTAATGCAGACCTTAGACTTCTGATTCCTCATTCAGTGCAAAGAAACGAACCATTAACCTGGGTGCCAATGGAAAAAAAAATACTTGCAGTCAGCTAAGTCCCTGCAGAGGAGGATGCATGAAATCCACTCTCATCGTTTCACAGCAGTGTGTAACTGTATTTCTTGAAAGCTCAATTATTTGATTCAAGATGATATTTCTGGCTTGTTTAAAAACCCTTAAACAGTGACCCATCCACCTCAACAAGGACTTCTTTTCTCTTTTTGTGTCCTTCCATGAAGGCCTCCTTTCCTTAATAATATAAGGACTCACCCTAAATGATGCTTCAACTGCTGCTTTTGTTTGGAATTTGGTTGTGGAAATAATGACTGCCAACTTGTTACCTTTGTGTGTAGCTCATTTCACTTTTCAGAAATAGAATGAGGTTTTCAAAAATCAAAACTGTGTTTTGAATAATCTGTAGTCACCACATGATATTATAATTTAGTCCAGATTTGACTTTTAAGTGCTGTAATGTTTGAGCTAGACCACAACTAAGGTTCTAAAGCCAAAGACAGTAGGAAAAAGCTCCCTTTGTTGTGATTGTATTGACACAGTTGTCATACATTTCCAACTGTATATTATCAAATGCAGTCCACATTCCATTGCAAACCCTGGCCCTTTAAACGTGACACTATGTTACAGACACAAAATAAAATATTGAAATTGTCTGTGTTTGCAGATATCATGTTTAAGAAATTATACAATTTGTTTTGAAGAATGTTTAAGCTGTGCAAAATTCATACCATTGTCATCCATACAATTGTGAAGTGTCAAACCAGTTGTCAACTGTCTTTTTAGCCAGCTACATTATATGGCAATATTTTCTTACACTGCTTATAAAACATCGCTGTCTTGTCTGTCACAATTTATGTTTGTTAATCATGCACCTAAATTGTTATCACATAAATTATTCAAAAGTTGCCAAGGCTTGTTTTCCACAAACAAAGTTATGGTGACGGGACTTAGTAGTGTTTCCAGAGACAGACTTTTTTCAAGTAACAAATATCTTATTTGTAGGATGTCACATGGCATTGCAATGTCACGTACCATAAGATTTTCTTAAATGTCTGGTTAGGAAGTTTTTCCTCCTACAACTATTGTTTCTTTTTTCAGATATCATTTAAAAAAATCTCAGCAAGTTCTTCAGCTAACTCTCAAGGTTTACTGTCAGGACATATCAAGCATAGAAAAAAGGCCAATATAAAAGTTTATTTTTTAATGCCTAAAGTAATTTTTTTGTATGTGAGAAAATGGCTGCTACATCATATTGAAATGTCTGTCAAGTATATGAAAAAATAGCAAAAAACTTTATAAATTCTCATTTTGGAAAGCGCATTATGAAAAAATGATAAATAAATACATAATTAATCAACATTTCCAACAGGGCCTTCTGGATATGTAATCATTTGCATGGTATGCACTGGAATATGCTCAGTCTGTCCATCTGTTCTTCACTGATTACACTTACTTTTTAAAATCTGCCCTTTTCAGTTTTCAGTGAAAAGCAGCAAAGCCATCCAGTAGAAGTTTTTTTTTCACAACAATAGTCTTCTGATAATGTGAAGTGTTGTGGTACAATTTTTCCTTATTATCAGAAAGGTATGGACGATATTTAAAGTCCTTTATTGTCTTTAAATTGAACAGACAATCCATCTAAGTGCATCAAACCGATTGAGTTCTCAAGCTCATGATCTTTGACCCTCCAGGGTGGGGGGGAGGTAAACCATTAGCATGTGTGTGTATCTATCAAAGTGGATTTCCTCCCCCATTCTTCTTTCATGAACACAATTTAACACCCAATCTTCAATTATTCAAACCATTTGCTTCAAATGCAATCTGACCCACTCACACTATCACACATCTCAAGTGAATGAATCTTGGATTGCTTTATCTCTCTAAATATAATGTGTAATATTAATATGTCCTGTTGGTAAATGAATGGCTGTAAATATATTATTCAAACAACAAACAGTTATAATTTTCAGAAACAATCAAAAATGTATTCCACATTCATAATGTTATTATTTATATTATTTAAGGTGTGGCCTTCCCCTATTACTGGAGTGAAATTCAGTTCTTATCACCGATAAAATTCCTCCACAAAATGTCCTTGTGCCTTTCCTCATTGGTTATTCAGTGCTGGTTAGCACCAATTGCGCATAGAGAAAGGACTCCTTTTTTTCCTCCTTTCTCCCTCATTTAATTTTTTTTCTCCTGACCCCTAAGAGTATCACCAGACCTCAAAATTGCATTGAATATATAAATGCTAATGCTAATAACTGCTAGCAGGAGATGATAATGTCCTTGACTGGTACAAGAAAAGATCCTTTTCTCTTACATGACTCACTGGCTCTGAATAACATTAGAAGCATTCACATTCCAGCCTCTTATTTCTCTCCCATACTTTTCATACACTTTTCTTTTTTCTTAATTTACTTGACACCCCCCTTCTACCTCTAGCTTTCTTGTAGCAGAAAAAACCAAGCTGAAGTATAAAATATTAATTCATTTATCCAAAGTGATAAGATCTTGCTGGTTCACTTAAAAATTCCAATGACATCCATTTGCCATTAAGTCAGTGCAACACACTGGCAATGAGGCCTCTGGAGCTTGTCTGTCTTTGCAGCCTCCTTCACATCGTAGCTTCATTTTAATACTGCTGGAAGCTTTTCATGGTAGGAATTAAACTATAATACTTGTTTCAATGCCATACATGTTAATGGCCGCAGCAAAGCTGTCATTTAAGAGACATGACAAAATGGCCTCTCCCTGAAACACCCAGAATTTCTTGTCAGGACTTCTTTTTGTTTCTTGAATGATGGTGATAATCCTATTATCAAAAGCACTGCATTTCTGAAATGATTGTTGATATGAAAATGTGCATCATGATTGGTTTAGATTTAAGAGTGTCCAGTGGGCTCCGAAACCCCTCTTTTTGTCTTCCCGGTGGGACCTTTCAACAACAATGGAGGAATTAAAGGAGCCCGCTCAGGAAAAAGAAGACCCATGACACAAGTAAGAGGATAAATATTCACTTGTTTCATATAGAAACTTGCTTCTCTTTGAGAGTAGATGTGAAGAGACCTACATGGCAGAATTTGCACTTGTTTAAGTTTCCTAAAAAATGATTTATTTCCCATCTGACAGGCAGCTCTCCAGAGGTGAGAGGCTGCCTCTTAACATGAGTAGGTATCAGTCTTAAAAATGCTCAAAGTAATTGTACCTTTGAAGTTACACACATCAGAGATGGCACAGACAATATTGCACCAACTCGTCTAGGTACTTTGCTCCCGTCTCTCCTATACTTCTTTTTTTCCTTGTGATGAAAACTATGTTATTTGTCACAAATGTTTTATTAAAAGAGGCCAACCATCAATCAGTCCTGCAATCACTCACGCAATCACATTAATCATTCCTCTATGCCTTATTTGCATCATTTGGTATAGAACATTCAGTCCCCAGGAGAAATGTACTTCATTGCTACTTCTGGTTCTGCATGCGCTTTCAACAGCGAGCTCTTCATATCATGTCAGCAATGTTCACTTGGAGCAATAGTCATAAATGCCATTAGATTTCCCTGGAATTTCAAAAAAGCAACTTTTCATGGCTGGTTTTTTCTGTGTGTTTTCTTAACTTTACTAAAGCAAAGTATAGAATTTATTGTGACCAAAACAGGATGGTGTAGTTAAATGACATATATTATCATTTTTAAAACTTTTCCTTTTCAGTTGTGTTCAGTCTTATAGTTCACTGTGGTTAGATTAATTTCCATGTCCAAAATCAAGAATTATGTGAAAAAGAAGGGTAACAGAAAAAAGTCATGGTTGGAAATTTAAACATTCTATCCATCCTTAAAATAGAATATTCAGGTTAGTGGAATTTCTGCTTCAGTTCTCATGAACATCATTATTTTCATTTATTTCAATTTTGAAAAAAAAAAAAAAAAATCTGTCACCAAATTACACAGTGTAATATGCACAACACACCTGCTATTTCCTTAATAATCTCTCAGCTGTCTTTGGCACTAACTATCTGTCCTAACAGTGGCAAAAAGTGTGTTGTGTACTCTTCACCCCTCTCAGGTTTAGATTTTTCTTTCCATTTAATCCAAGATTTCAACTGTTTCACTATCTTGGGGCAAAAAAAAAATTCGATTGAGAATTTTTTTTGAAAAAAAAAAAAAAAATTCGATTGAGAATTTTTTTTGGGAGGAAATATCCATCCTCTTCCCATTGTTCACTTTAACAGAGATCACGTATTTCCTGCATCCATAGATGATCTTTGAAATAAAAGAGGTGTCAAAATCATTTTTCTGTTTGCCAATAAGTGGCCACACATGCATTCAACATTTAAAACCTTCTTTTTTTTTTTTTTTGCTAAGGAAAGAATCTCTCTTGTCATTACAATAAGAGATATCCAGAGCGTGCCACTGATCATGCTACGCCATCATCATCATATCTGATTTCCAGGCATATCCTAAAGAAAGTAAGTTTTGAAATTACTTCACAACTTGGAAAAACAATGGAAAGGTCAATTGTGATTCTTGTAACATTTATGCACACTATTCTTCAGGTTCTCTGATTCCAAAATGTTACTATATTTGACCTTTGGTAATTTAGCAATAGTAAAAGCTTTAACTTAAGCTTAAAGTTTGTGAAACTGTATTTTACTATTGTTATGTATTCTAAATGATAATCAAGACATTCCAATGTACACTTGTAAAAAGTTAAATCACATGAATCTTAACTTGTCTTGAACATAAAACAGGATTTATGTTGTGCTAATTGCAAGCAGACAAAGCTCCAAGAGAGGATGAGGGAGCTGTTAAAAAAGTTTAGAGGAAGCCGAGGTTTATAGAAAAGCTGGTCCTCACCACATACTGCCTGCATTACACAAACATCCAAAGTAAAATAAAACAATGAATGTCTGATAAGCAACAAATAGTAAAATAGCCACAGGCAACCACATCCCACTGCAAAATACTGAAAATGAGCACAGCATTGCTCAAAGCACCGTAAACAGCAAGGTTTTAAGGAGAGAATAGGGAACAGACATCAATCCACGTGTGGCTCTGTAATGAGAAGATGAAACAGATTTATCACAGAGACACAGGAGTTTTTGGGTCTCTGCAGGTATAATGCCGTAAATCATTACCACCTTTCAGAATCACGGCTTGAAGAGGAGCTGTTACAAAATCCCTACACTACTGTGTGATTTTCTCAGAGAGAAAATTTATCAGGAAACCATGCAAGTGAGAAAGACAGTGAGATTGGCCCTTTCAGCACAGAAAGACGAGAGGAAAAAAAGCAAACACCACAAACAAAAAAGAGCATTGAGATGGAGAAACAGCCTGCACAGGAAGACAATGGGTAAAGTCAAGCTTGAGAGGTTACACAAGTTTCCTGCCTTGATTAATAAAGTCTGTCTGGGACTCAGGTCAACTCACTGCTCATCTTGGCCTGCTTCAACCTCTCACACATTTAATGCTGTCTGCCAGCTTTCCTGTGTTGACTGACATGCCCTGCCCCCCTTTTAATTGTTTTTCAGATGGTGCTGAGCTCAGGGCTGAATTTGTTAAAAAATACAAATTCAGTTATTTCCATGGCCTTTTATGTGTCTGGATACAGCAAGTGTTCTACCCAGTTCTGACACTTGATATGCTGGCTTAGTGCATCTTTCTGTTTAAAACAGCAGGTAAAAGAACGCATTCATGAGTATATTGGTGGGCCATTCAGCATAACCAGTGATAACACAATAATAAGGTCATATCAGTATTCATCTGACAGGCCGGATCAGGGTCTAGTGTTGATAGAAATTACATTAGGCTATCCAAGATTAAGCACATTTACTCAAATACGTACTCAGGTACTTTAAGTCTAACCCCACATAATGGGTCCATTCAGCAACTGCATAATGGGGATCCTGTTTCAAACTGGATTTAAAAGAATCAAATAAAACATGTCATTTTGATCAAAAAGTAAGAAACACTCACCAAAATGCATCATTAGGACAGCCCTTGCCCACAGTTTAAAACATTAGGGGCGTTTAGCCATAAGGAGTGGTGAACATAATGGGCTGGGCGTGGGTTCATCGGGTTGTCTGCTAACATTTTTATTGCCTTTTTGCTCCATACTTTAGCCATTAAAGAGTTGGAAATGTACAAAAATTGTGTGCCAATTTGCCAGTTATTTGCCCGCTAAATGTTGAAGCACTTTGCTGTCATTTGAGGTGATCAATGCTTAATGAATTAGTCTGTTTTTCACCTCCGTTAAAGGCAGACATGCTTAGCACCTTCCCAATCCCTCCGAGACCCTGTCTGATGGAAGCCTTCCACCCCTAATTTATGAAAAGTGAGGAGCTAAGCAGTTCATGCGTCTAGAAGTGCTAGCTTTTTGGTAAATTGCTTTTTGTGAATTCACTTGAGTCCAAGACAGAACTCAACCTCGACTTTCATTAAACCCAGAATGAAAGAATGTCTTGAGAAGTGGCGGAAATAAAGAGGAAACAGAGACAGAGAGACTCAAAGATAAATGGCAAGAGCTCAAAGCAATGTTTACATGATGGGGATGAGCGTCCTAATGCAGTGATGATTGCAGAGTGTTTCCACTGATTCCATTTAGCCTATTGAATTAGACTGAGCTGGAGTCAGCACACTGGCCCCTGTGCTCCAGAAACAGACAACCAGGCATCAAAATCTAATTAAATACATTTGTTAAATAATGTAATGACTGCTTGAGCACACTTTTCAGTGGGACTCCATTCATTGTAAGCAATAAAAATGCCATTGTTTTCTGAGCTTTGAGAAAGGTTATGCAGATTGATAGAATTAATTGTCTGGCAGGGAAAAAAATGTCATTAGAACACTCAGATGGCCATGATGGCCCATTTATATTCCCAGTCTGTTAGCAGCCAACCATTTTAATTTGTAACTTGACATGATAATGTGGCTGGTCTGCAGCTCAGAGACATAAATATTACATTGATTAAAATGGGCCGCTCCTTCCTCATTCAGATTTGCTGGACACGCAAACGAGTTAACAATGTTAACTTTATCTTTTTATCAACGTTAACTTCAAAAGTCATGACATCAAACAATAATTAGCGTATTTAAAGTCATACAGCCAAACTTTAAAAGACACAAATGTTATACTGAAACTGCCTTTGTTCTCACTGGACAGATTTAAACTGAGAATGTGGGAATTGGTAAAAACTTGACAATGATCAGCAAATCATATTGTATCATTCAGCAAAAATATAAAATGTTAACATGTTTACCTAAAATGCCAACTTTAAGAATTTCAGACAATTTTTTTATGTATAAGGAATACATTTTTACTTCACTTTTTCACATGTATGACATGCAGGAAGAACTGATACTAACAGTGACTGAAGTTCTCAGCCTGAAGAGGTCCAAACATCAGCTTCCATATCTGTGGACTGACAGACCAGATGCCAACACCTCTTCAGAGGTCTTACATATGGCTTGAGACTTAATTAGACAAGAAAGAAAAGGCCTCTAGCATCATGAGTAGGGGTGCAGGCTACATTTCTATGGTAACATATTCAAGGGTTCCGAACAACTGGATCATTAGGCCTAACTGGACATTTGAAGGTGAAAGGTTAGAGGCGCTGCAGCCCAAAGGGAGCAACTATATATCTATCATTACATGGACTCATAAACATAAGCCACACACACACACACCCACACACACACTCCTCCCCCAACCACACACATACACATAAAAACAACACATCTGATTAAGGGTAAATAGACAAATTCAAATTCAAGAAAAGCTCATGATTCACAGCAATTAAAGACAAAAAATTCTACTCTTTATCATGGCCAACATGGCCTCTCTCTGGACATGGCGTTCTCTACCCATTTTCATGCCACATAAATCAACTCATAACAAGATGTTAACAGTAAAAAGTGTTACAGAACATTTCAGTGAAATCACATTTCTTAATTACACCACACCTCACATAATCCACCAGTTTATGTTTTTTCAGATTTTATTATTTTTTTCCACAAAACAACTTATATCATAGCAAGATAGAAAATGGGGAAATATATGCAATGTGTAACATAAATGTGTGCAGATTTGCAATGCAAATAACAGTGAGATTGCCATGTTTTGCTACAAATGTTTCAGGTATTAGGAAGAAAATATTATTTTGTTTTCGGTGTAAATTAGCGGCAAGTAAACAGATTTCGTTCATTTAGCACTCAAATGCCCTTTACTTGTCAAAGGTCATCATTTACAAATTGTGTTCATCTGCTTTATCCAAAATAAAAAAAACACAAACAACTCAAAAAAAGACCTTCAAAAGGTTCTATCTTCTCTTTTGCAATTGTCACAGTTGCCTAGTTCCTGACATTTTTTTTTTTTTTTTTTTTTTTTTTTTTTTTTTTTTTTTTTTTTTTTTTTTTTTTTGGGGGGGGTGGTATCTAATTTTGCCTTTGATCGAGATAAATCAGAATGATCAAAATACTGGTATGCTGGTTTGGATTTCTGATCTCAAAGACTGGAAGCTGCTACACACAAAACATCTGATGAGAATTTCTACACCAGTCCTATATATTCTTATCAAACCTTATCAATTTTTTTTCAAAGCAGTTAGACGTATTACATGTCTGCACTTTGTGCCTAACACCAAAAAGAAGAAAACACAGCTGTCTTGTGAGATGATGTATGATTGCAGACAGTTGAAATTAGGATTTCAGTTTAACCAATAAACACAGTGTTCAAAATATTACAAATGGCACTCCAATAATGAGCTCCACTCAATTTTACATAATCAACGTATCACTTTGCAAACCCATTCTCAAGACTGTGCCCTATGCATGATTTGAATTTTGCCCTCTGGAGAAACGCAGTTTAAAAAAGGGAGATCAATACAAAATTAAAGCTCAGACTTCCCTAAACAGTCCAACCCCTTTAAAATGTAAACAATTTAGATGTTTGGAACAGTTTACTTCAACTGAATATTGACAGGATTAAGAAAGAGAGACAACAGTTTTGAAAAATGATGATCAGTATCTTAGAACAAAAACTTTACCAATCATAGCGCTATACATACCATTTCTCATTTTGAAGGTAAACAAGATTTGCTTTGAAATTCTTTTGCAGCTGAAAAAACAAAATGTGTTAAAAGCAATTTTATATCTTTTTTTTTTTTTTTTTTTTTTTTTTTTTTTTTTTTTTTTTTGGATATTTAATTTTTAATGGTGGTGGAGAAAACACATATGAAGGATGTCCAGTCCAATCCCAGGTATAGCTTATGATCTCAGTCTTTGCTTTTTTTTTTTTTTTTTTTTTTATCTGATCAGTATCATTAGTCTCTGACAAAATTCAGCTGCCAAAGCTTGTTGCTGGTATACCATCTTTGATTTTGTCATTCACAAACCCAGCAAAAAGCATGGCTACGTTTTCTGTGGCCAATTTCTAAAAATTACCACCTATTGTTGTGCAGGTATTTCTAAGCTGTATTGTAGTTCAAGCTCTTGTGAATCAAACCTTGGTTGTCTATTTAGAATTTAAGCCTTTTTCACTCTTCATGATTATGTTAAATGATCCAGACCTACTCTGTCCACTGCACTCATATTTCTACAGACAGCTCTCAGTATAGTAGGGAAAAACTCTTGTCATAAAGTTTTACAACTTGCAAATCAAATTGGTTCTGGTCTGATGAACTGCTTAAGGCACAGGTGGATTAGTGGTAGAGCAAGTGTACCATACACACAAGCTACAGTCCCCAACGCAGCTGTCCCAGGTTTGATTCCTGGCCCTGGGCCATTTACTAAATGAATACCATGAATAATTCTTGGTGCCGACAACATCAAACAGGTCTTTTAAATAAGGCCTTTATGAGGAGTGACTTGCTTTTTGGAATCTGATCAGTTATCACCTACAATGTTTCCAAGTTCACTGTCTTTATCAATGCAGGTTTCAATTTTTTTCTGTGTCACAAATCGTGTTCCAACTGGGTGCCTTCTCTCAACACAATTAATTTTTCCCTCTGTTTTGATGCAAGTTTTTCATCATGTCATCACTGATACATGTAGAAGTAGCCAGACCAGAAAAAGAAGCCAGTTTTGAGAATGTATGGAGTAAAAAGTACAGATAATGGTGTTCAAATGTAGGGAGTAATTGTAAAAAGTTGTCAGAAAAATACATACTTAAGTACAGGTACCTGAAAGAGCCACATAAATACAGTAAAAAGTATTTGTACTTTGTTTCATCCCATTTCTTCCCAAGATTATTGGAAAAATATTCTTTGGATCCACAAGACAAAACTAAAATATTCTCATTGTCACAGCTGTGTGGCAAAAATTGCATCATTTTGTTCTCAGCCTCCTGTCATTCGCCCCTACTTGTCACAACTCCCTTGGCGAACTTTTCACCTCTCTCTCCAATCAGCCATTCTGTGATTGGTGTGTTTATTTTTGTGGAAAACAGCCCCAACAACTCAACTTCCAGAAGTTGGTTTTCAGCCACAGAACATGCTCGGTTCTGGTTTGATGCAGTGGGAGAACGTCCCACCAATGCAAAACACCATGATGTACACTGCAGCAGGAGGGGTTTCACAGCAGCTCGGCTTGGTGTGTCTTGTGGACCGTGATAGGTCTGTGCAAAAACAAACATCCAAAAACCATGTGACCACGCATCGACAGTTTGACTTCGGTCAGACCATGCTGGGCCTTTTTTGTTGTGCTACTGAACAATGACATGAAGCACACCAACAAGTCCAAATCTAAATGGCCTAAAACAAACAAACAAAACCCCTACAAAATGAATATTATGAAATGGTCCAGTTAAAGTCTGAGCCTAAATCTGATTGATATGTTGTGGCATGACCTTAAACAGCCCATTCATGCTAGAAAACCCTCCATTGTGGATGAAATAAAACATTTATGTAAAGAAGAGTTGGAGACTCTTACCAATCATTGCAGTTGTTGCCACCAAGGGTGGCAAGTTATGTTGAAGAGCAGTAACTTTGTCACATTGTAGCAGGTTCGGTTTGGATACCTTTTTCACCCTAATACCTAACAATAGATTTGATGAAATGTAGCATGTTGATTTTTTGCACCGCCAAGGTAGTAGTGGGTTTCACAAACATACACTCTACATTGTATTGTCTTAATCAGGACATCCCTAATATAAATACTTTTCTTCAGACAAATGGCAAAACTGTCCAAAATAAACAATTCACTGAAATGTTTTGATATTACCGCTGATATTCTGGAGTCAGTTTTCATTCTCATGTCAGAGAGCTTTGCTTGACCGGCCTTTTTGTTAAAATGTCACATTTTGATACCTAGCAGGTATAACAGTGCGTGACTAAAAAATAGGTAAAAAATACAAAAGGTAACTTTGTACCACATCTAGAATCTGTTAATATTATGACATTAAATTGAACATCTTGAGAAACCCATTTTTATGGACAAACCGCACATCAACACAGAAATATGGACAAAGTGCCCTTTGGGGTTCAAAGAATAACATACCAACCTTAGAGCTATTTGATGTAGTCATTGTCTTTTAAATGTGCAACAAAATTCACTTAAGAAGTAAGGATATCTACATTATTAATTCATGGTACTGCAGCATTGGAAATCTGGGTTTGACACCGAAGCGAGGCATTTTTTTTTTTTCATTTTTATAACATTCTTCTGTCTTCTCTGTAAACTTTATAGGGAATGTCAAAACTTATCTTTCTGTTTTATAAATAAAGGAACCTCCCCTTGGACTCAGCAAAATTGCCACTTTCATCATTTCTCAGTCTGTTCTGATGTGTTAGCGCTTCAACCCGTGGACTTGCAGCGGTATAAAAATAAACTTGTGTATGATGGATACAGCCTGCTGGACCCGTATTTTGACCGGCTGGACCGACAAGCGGACAAACACCCGCCCCCTTCAATAGAGAGTTACTGGAAGCCTACAAGTTGCTAGAAGTTTTCAAATATTTTGCCTGTGGACATGTGAAAGGTTTATTATACCAGAATATGAGCCCCAGCAGCCCTGTGTGCTTCATTAAATCCCGGGGCAAGCCTGAGCAGAGAATCACTGACCCGCTGCATGATAGTGGATAGTGTCAACACTGCACGTAAGTGGCAGACAAGTCAAATATTAGGTATATTTGGTCTAATTTGATTATAAAATATAGTCCAAATAAAGTGCTTTACCTGAATTTAGTATTCATTTAGCTGTAGGCTATGTAGGCAATTTATAGACTATAGAGTTTTATAATTTGATATAGATTTGTATATCTATGTAATAAGATACAGGTGTCCACATAACATTAGGATTGTATATATTGACCAGAAAAACAGAACAATTATTTCTGGAAAGTAATACATCGATGATGCTGTAATTTTAAAATTTCTATGGAATAGCAGATAAAATGATTAATGTTTAAGTCCTATTGAAATCATTACTGTTTTATTTAGAATAAGGAAACAGAAGAACTCAAGTTTTGGAGAAGAGTGGGACTAAATAAGTTGGTACATCTTCCTACTCATTTTCAAATATGTTTTCATTTTGTTATCTTGTTACATTACTTTTTTTAACATTTGACAAACTTAAACTACTACTATTATTCAATGAATGTTTTAATAAAGGTATTTTGCTGCCTGATGTGGCTACCTTTGGGCTGATAGATTTTAACCCATGAACTCCTAAGGTAGTGCCTATGATCCTATTTCCCCTCACTTGGTCGGAATGGAAGACCATAAAGAGCAAAATGTTCTTTAATGGGGCAGTATTATGTAAAATTGACTTTTTTTGAGCTTGACATCATATTCTAATGTTATTCCCTCATCAAAATCATACCTGAAGTGTTGCCTTGATGCTTTCATGCATGTTTGAGAAATCCTTTAATCTCCCGTGGCAACCATTCAGCTGTGCAAAATACTTGGATGGGCCTAGCATCGCCTTTGAGACCCAGCTCCTCCTTCGAGCTGCAGTTTCTAAGCTTACGAGCTTCCACCTCACAGAGCACGTCTCCCCAGTGACTTCCCCACTCAGCTCCTTCAGACTAGCCAGCAGCAATTAGCAAACACCTGGTGGAACTGCACACCTGTTGAACTCATTATACTTGCTACTTCTCAGTGCAACATTGGTAAAAATGTTGTTAAATTGTTAGCTGTTGTGATGACTTCCTGAAGTCAGAAAGAGCAGGAATTTCTTAAAGAGGCCATCCGCAAGTATCAACTTCTCTCTGACTGAACACTGTCTGGTGTTGGAGTGTGTGGGACAACAAAGTTGGTTGGCATGTTGTCAGGGTCTTCAGGATCATTTGGTTTTGAACCTGTAAGAAAATAAAAAACGATGAGCATATCATAGATCACGGATGTTGGTAAAATCCATACACGGCGCAGGTAAACAGGAACTCCCTGCTACATAACAGGGAAGTTGGAAGGGCACAAATTTAATTATAGATATGTCAGTAAATTAAATTTCAATCTACTGTGTTTTTAGGCTTGCCAGCTGTAATAAAGATGACTCAAGCGATGTTTAATCTCAAAGTGTGCCACTTAAATAAATTTAATAACCTATAGCAAAATAAAAGAGAAAGCCTGATGCCAAATCCATTAAGATAAACAGACACTGATATTCAAATAATGATCTTGACTTCATTTTAATATAAAAGACAGTAGCCAAAAATAATATGTAAATATTTCAGTCTTGGCAAAACAGAGAAACATCATAAAGTGAGGTCTGAGTAAAAATCACAAAGATCATTTGTAAATATTGGGTGTATGTGATATATTTATGTTGAAACTGGATCAAAGAAGTAATTCCGTATAATGGTGTGCATGTGCATTTATTAATAAATTGACAGTTGCAGCATGTACCTGAGATAAAATGTCCACTAAATCCATACAAATGGTTCTTCAGGACAAACTCTCCAGATGTTTCTGATCCAAAAACCACATCATTTGTGGTCATGAGTTGAAATCCTGTAGAACCACGCAACTGATGAGCATTTTGCTGTTTTATACGATTGTTATTACTTTGCCTAGAGCGCATTGTCACAAATTGGTTTGCCATACAAAAAATGGTGTCTCGCGTTTGCTCACCGGAAGTACGTCATCATGATTTTGTTTATATTTTTTCAGCAATGTGGTTTTAAAATATTTCAGGCAACATGCTGAACCTAACCAATATCAGTAATACTAAGATACTTTTGCAGTAAGAGTGGCACAGTTTAAAACATTTGGATCCCACTCAACATCATCCATAAGCCCACTTTTGTAGTAGAAGACTAACAAAAAAATTAAAGATTTGGACTAAAATTAGTGGAATTGCCTTCCTATGCAATTCCACTCGATCCTTATCTCCCTTCAGTGCTCTGTCTGGGCTTTCTCCTGTTGACCTGGTCTTCTCTGGAGAATTTCAACCCGGCCAATCAGCAAACAGGAGAAGTTGTGAACAATGATGTCGATTTTCTGTGCTGTTTTAGAATTGTAGTCTGTTTGTAGTTTGGCAATAGCTGAAAGCAATCATTTCTCAATAGCCAAGGGTTAAGACCCTCTATATGAAGCAAAGCATAGATATAGGGGCTGGTTTTTACTAGGCTAGACTAAAATGCACTTTACATAACCAGCAGAGTGGCATGGTCACTGAAAGCAATCTTGGCCTGAAATTGCAAACATTAAATCTATGTTATTTCAGTAATAATAATCTTAATTGTTCATTTGCTGTTTTATTTGTTTTCCCTGTGAATAATCTGTACCATAAAATGGCACAAAAACAAAAGAAACAAAAAGTAATTCTAGTTCTGTCTCTTACTTCCTTCTCTGGTGGCACCTGCATATGGTTGCTGTGATGAACCTCAGTCACAGAAACGGGTATAGATTGAACCCCATCACATTCGAGGGTGACTGGATAACAAGTGTGAGATAGTGAAAGAGAGGTGGAGAAAATAACCTCAATTTACACTCATTTTCACATTTCTTTGGCAAATGTTGCAACATATTGGGCTCTGCCTCAGCACAGCCTATTTTATGTCCAGCTTGTGTGTGTATATGGGGCATGTGTGGACAATGGGCAGACTCTCCCAGTCTCCTAGTTGTCTTAAACCCCTGTGGTGAGGCTGAATAACACACCTCATCCTAAGCTTCTTTTCTCCTGCTCGCTCATTTTCACACCCACGTTTTCTCTACTTCCAAAAGGCTGAGACAAAAGCAGGCCCAATGTTAATGCCATTTTTTTTTTTTATTTTATTTTTTTTTTATTTATTTATTATTATTTTTTTTTAGTGCGTATGTGTGTGTATGTGTGTTAATGTATGTGTGCATATAGATGTCCTGTCTTTCCCCTTCAGGAAACAGAGCATCAATAGGCTTTCTCTAGTTGTTACAAAAGCAAGCAGGGTCTCAACAATTCTGTCTTAGGAATTAAAAAAAAGAAACTGAAAAGGTTCAAGACTAAAACAATGTGCATTAAGCATTGTAAGAGATGTATGCATCACTTTTTTCTTTTGATTTTTTTCTTATGTGAAAAAAACTTATCGTGATATTTATTTTTAATGACCTTGTCACAACTGCAACCATATAAGCTGTGACCATTCACATCTGATCATAATTATCTTGATCAGCTGCTGCCATATAAGGGCGGATCTTCCTCCTGCACAGTGTCAGATTATTGTGAAACCCTATTGCCAGGGGCGCCCAAGTCCACTCCTACCACCCTGCAACTTTTAGACACATCCCTCTGACCCAGCCTTTTTAAAACTTGACAGTAACCAAGAGAATAAAAATGAGTCATTTACTCAAAGTCCTCAAAAACAGTGCTTGATCTGGGCCAAAAGATTCTTCAGGTGTAACCCCTGGAAATGGAAGAAGGTCAGCAGGGTGAGCATTTAACAAGGCTGCTTGAGATGTAAGTTTGTTTCCTGAGATTGATTTGTCTCTGAGAATGAACAGATGAACTTAGGAGAAATATGTTCTGAATATCATTGGAATCTGCAGACTAGGTTCCAAGGGTCATGTGGCACGGTTGTACAATCTTGGGCAGAAATTTAGCTGCCTCAATCTGAGGCCACGAAAACAGATTCAGTACACAAATGTTTGAACTGTACATGATGGTTTTTAAACCAAAAATAGCTTTTACTTTCTTTGTCCCCATCAAAAAAAATACTTTTATTATACATTTTGTTACAACAAAAAGGAAATTTCAAAACAACAGTTTTACTAAAATTACACACAAATGCATTTGTTCAAAAGACTACAACTGTGAGCTTTTTATTTTGTCCTTAATGTCCTAATATTTTTCTGTTACTTTGTTGCAGCTAATGCTGTCCTTTGCAGATGTTTTTAGATTGCTCCTTTTTCTGCTTCTAAAATGAATCATGATGTTATAAATTTGACTGTTGGACTGTAAAACCAGGATCAGAAGAATACTTCGCACAAAAGTAAGTACATTTGTGTTTTGTCAGGTCATTTCATCCTCTCCAGTCCAAAATTCTACATTAAGCTATGTCGTGCTGTTCAAAACGTATTTGAAGCAATATGTAAGAAGGTCAAACTATATTAATTAACTACATTACTGTTATTCAGATGCAACATACATTAACATTAGGGTTGTTTTTACAGGCTTGAAGTATAAATGCATTCAACTTAACCTTCCTTAGGTACCTTTCTTTCGCCTTTTCTCTCTCTCTGTTTGGACTGTCGTCTCTAGTTTTCCCTCTAGTTTTCACTCCTAAGAGCAGCACTCTGCACCAGCTTCGCAGCCAGACAGGCAGGAGCTGGTGGTGTTGGTTTTTGAAAATAAAGTAAATTTGAACAGTTCGTGATATTTAAATTCATTTCAAATTCTGATTATGGTTGGCATAAGTGCACAAATATAGGCTTTACATATCTATCTATCTATCTATCTATCTATCTATCTATCTATCTATCTATCTATCTATCTATCTATCTATCTATCTATCTATCTATCTATCTTCATTCTGAAAGTGTGGTGTCTTTTACTTTGCCGTGGCAGTGTACCACTGATGTAGAGGAAACCCTGGCACTGTCAACAAAGAATAATCCAGATATATATATATATATTTTTACTTTCTCTGCTAAGTTTAGAAGACAAAGCAAAATCCATTAAGGCCAGGAAAAACAACACAGTATTGAAATGCAAATTTTTAAATAAAATTAAATAAAATTTAAATAAAATTGATTTCTTCAAACATTCTACATGCCATTTTCATATATTTAGATTGTTAAACATAAATGACATTTCTTTATAACTGAGCTCCATGTCTATCAGAATATGTTTATGTAACAAGTGATTACACATTTGTATGTCCATTGTATCTGATTACCAGGTGATAAAAGATGAAACAGAATGATTTTTTTTTTCCCTTTGTCGAGATTAGTCCTTTACTTCCACCAGTCCTTCTCATCTTGTTGCCAGTTTCCAAGAACTATTTTATGCTATTTTCGATTTTTTCACAGGACTTGTGATGAAGTGCAATATTAAACCAGGTAGAATGTTCATTTTCTACTCATCAACAGGCCCAGCATGTGACTGTAAGATTCCTGTGGTGCAGTAGAAGAGGAAACGGATCACTGAGTCTCCCTAAGGTCCAGCAGAGTGATTAGGTTTTAGATAGGAGAGATCATCAATTCATACTGGGATCTATACTGGCTGTAATGAAGGGGGGGAGGCTGGTGTCTATGTACAGTATGAGTGTGTGTGTGTGTGTGTGTGTGTGTGTCTGTTTATGTGTGAGAAAGGAGGTGGAGAGGACGGGATGTGTTAGGTGGGAGATAGTCAATTAAAATTTGAGGCAGGCTAAAGAGAGTGATTATGTGCTGACCTTTACAGCAGTTTTAGACACCCTGACCGTGAACGGGTTATAAGGAAGTCTAAATTGAAACAGACACACACACATAAACACACATAGAAATGCAGACTCTCCATACACTGCATGCCTTATGGATTGAAATTAATTAAACTTCTAGGTGATTTAGCAGAGGCTGATTGGAAGCTAATGTCCTTCTGACTGTTTACCTGCCCAGAGCTGAAACAACACACACCATAACTAATAGGTTGAAGAGTAGGTGAAAAAGCGCACCCCCATACACATGCACTGAGAAACTCCTCCACACACGACTGGGCAATTAAAGACCATTCTTAGTTGAGATTGTGGCTGTTGCAAAAGCAATTGTATTTGTGTATTACAGAGCAATAAAGTAATAGCTTGAAGGGTTGTGGTTTGTTTATACTCATGCAGAGTTTAAAGGAAGTTAAATGTTGCAGAAAAAAAACAAGATTTGAAAAAAAGTCCTGACCTGTGTATCCCAAACAATATCTAAGCAAACATGAATTTAAAACTGATGATTTTTCAACTTTCATTATGTTGAAAATAGTTATCAATACAGAACAGCCATGAGTTCAAGTTCATGTATTATATTTTAAAACACAATTAAACAACATGAGTGCCACATGAGAGCACAAAATAAAACAAAAACATTATGCATTTTTATTGGAGGTTTAGCAGCATAATTTCATGTAAAATAAGGGTTTTGCTCAAGGTGAAAAGAAGACTCAATAACTGAAAGATGAGTTTATAATACATAATTACCTTTGTTGTTTTTTTACAAGCAAATTTTGATTTGTTTATATTTCTTTTCTAGCATTGGCTCATTGATCTATCCTGATATATCAGAACTATTCCACATATCTGCAAAAATACCATCAAATCTTCAATTTCACTTTAAAATCTGGTTATTGTGTCTGCAATACCTTAAAAAGTGAGCTATTTTGGTCTGAATTTAGACATTCTTTTCATGATGACAATCAACCCCAAAAGTGTTTTCCATACACAGTTTAAATCCCTACCCATGGTCCAGGTTTTGTAGAGTGCCTAATTCTTGCAATATAGGTACAGTGCACCATGAAAGTATTCACAGTGCCTCACTTTTCCCACATTTTGTTACGTTACAGCCTTATTTCAAATTGTATTAATCTCTGTCCTCAAAATTCTACATACAAATACCTCATTATGACAATGCAGAAAAAAAGTTTTTGAGATTTTTGAAAATTTATTCAAAATAGAATCTAATTATGAATAATAGGGGTCCATACTTTATATGAACCTTAATATGGCTCATTTATGGTTTATTACAGGTTCACAATTTTCAACAGAAAATTAAACATTTATTTAATGAATCAAGTAAAATAGAACACAATATTTATTACAGTAAATAAAATTTTTGCTTTGCAATGTCTTGCACTCTCTGTACATGGTTTCTGACCTTGGGCAGGAAAATTCTCACCTTCATTGCAAACACTTTACATTTTGTCTTATGAAATACATATTTCAAGAATTTACATGTATGTTTGACACATCCTGAGAGTTAAATGATAAAACTTTTCAGGATGGAAAACCTGGTGTGTCTATCTTAACGCCACATTTTACCACACTGAGTGCACTTGTTACACATAATTTTTTACTTTATTTCATTTTATCAAAACAACTTAGTTTTTAAAGTTTTTTATTGGAATCACTTTATGATAAGTTCATGTACTACTACAAGAATAAACAGTCTTTTGCTACAAAAGTGTAGCCACAGCAGGGCAAACAGAGACAAGCTATTTATGAAAACTTTATAGCTGATATTTTCACAATATAAGAAAAAAGTAACAGGCAAAATTGAATTATGTCAATTTCTCTTCTAACTTTGGAGAAGATATTGATAGAATTTGTCAGGGTAAAATGTTGGTCTGTGGTGCTAAACTATGTTTTTTGCACACAAAATGATCTTCTTGCCTCCTTACCCTACCTCAGTTTATTGGAGGTCACCTTTAGTAAAAGTGTGGAGTACGGGTAAGTTACGATCTGATGTTAAATCCTCGTTTAAAGCAGCTTGCACTGTCGTGAGTATCTGATGAATCAGTACTTCTGATCTCACTGATGCTCATTTCCACAAATAGCATTAGTTTTACCTCCTAAATGAGCCAACTGTTCATGACTATTCAAGAAAGTGGACTTTAAAGCTCGCTGAGGGACATTACATAGTGCAAAGCAAAA
This sequence comes from Anableps anableps, assembly GCA_014839685.1. Classification (NCBI taxonomy): domain Eukaryota; kingdom Metazoa; phylum Chordata; class Actinopteri; order Cyprinodontiformes; family Anablepidae; genus Anableps; species Anableps anableps. Next base: position 19,726,946 of record CM026082.1, read on the forward strand.
GGTGGAAAAAAAATACAAGATAGTGATTAGTAGAAGAACTAAGAGACAACGAATGTCAATAAAGGCAAAAACAGCTGCAGACAGTAAAGGTGTACGTCCTGTGTGGGAGACAATCAGAGCACAGGTTGGATGTCCTTTTATATCTCTCAGGACTCATAATAACCAGGTTAAGCGTTTATATTAACACAGCATATCAGCCTTGCCATCAAAGCAGTCAATGATAGAGAAAAAAAAGCACACATAATTATACCCAGGCCTGGAAATGAACTGTCGTTAGTTTCATACACATCCAACAGAAGGGGTAGGAGTTGGGGAGGGGAGACACGAGAAAAACTGAGAGAGAAGCAAAATCTAATTTACCCCTTCAAATCACATTCATAGGCTGGGACTGCCACGGACCTCCTGAGAGGAAAAGATGACAGAGAGACAGAGGGAGAAAGACTTAGGAGGTTGAAAAGGTCAGGGGACCTCAGCTTATGGGGAGATAGCCAAATATTATGTTAATGTGGATTCTGTTTTACATACAGAGCTAATCAGTGTGGCCCAGAATTAAAGGGGCAGATAATTAATTCTAGAGTAAGGGGTTATCCTGCTTGCCTATTGTCTTGGCAGGAAAGAGGAGGGCACAGTGAGACAGAGGAGGAAGAAAAGAAGAGAAGTCCCTCAGAATGTGTTGAACATGCAGCGATAAGAGACGAGTCGGGACATGGGAGGACGGGGGGCACGGAGTGACAGATGAGAAGAAGAGAGGAAGAACAGAAAGATGAAAGTAAAAAAGTATGTTGGATAGAAGTCACACAAAGGCAAATCACACAAAAAGCTCTCAGTGAGGGAATGATGTCTGCAAGGGTGAATCTTTTTGCACGTTCTTCACATCCATACTTTCATTTCTTACTGTGGGGGGAAAAAATATACAGTGAAGGATGAACTGGCTCGTTTGGACAAGCTCAGTGACCAATGCATCTAGAGGTGTGATAATGGTGTTTGATAAGTGCACTTGATATATATCCTGTCAGCGGCATTGTGAAGTATGGGGTAAAGGTGTTTAACTTGGAAGTAATTTGTCTTAACAGATAGTATGCTGCAATAAATCATACAGAGTTCTCAACCTAATTTTCACTTTCAAAACTTACAAATGAATGACAGACGGATGAGACGGTTTCTGATTGAGGTTTACCTCATTACTTCTCTAGTTTTGAGGTTGTGAATCTTATTATAACTAATTTGCTGGAATTCTTTAACGATATGGTGGCCACACATTAAGGTTACTTAACAGAAGTATAATCAGAACTAGTCAGAACTATTGTTCCTAAAAACTGTTTGCTCAACTAATTTCAAACTGTGAATAAATAAGTAAATAAAAAAGAAATAAAAAATATTTCATTAAACATGCCAACTTGCAATAGCAACTAGTAAAATCATCACAAGAAGTATTTGAATGTCACACTTGTATTTTGTTTCAGTGATTGAGTTTCTTAAATAACATATCGTGGTTGTTCTTTTCACCATGAAATTTGTATTCTGAGACAGACAATGCCACTGTGCTTAGTCATAAAAAACACATGGTTTGAAAGAGCTTGAAAGTATAACATTTTTTTTAATTATTTGAACATATCTGTTGCCATGGATTTTCTCTGGTGTACTTCCCCTGTGGTTTGGCATACCTATCGTTTCCCACCATTTATTAAATTAAATAACTATTTAATTTTTTTCTAAGAAAATTCCTGATGAAGCTGCAAGATAACTGAAGGACAATGTGTCACACAGATCCTGCCAAGTCTTTAACGGATTTTACCCTTTCTTTTTCTTGAAAACAGGCTTTTCGGATTTTGTTCATGTGTTTTAGACAGTTTTAAGGCAATATCAAGATTGACCAGACCATCTACTTGAAGATACTATCCCAATTGTAAAACAGGGTGGTGGTGGCAGCATTGTGCTATGGGGATGCTTTTCTTCTGCATGGACAGGGAATCTAGTCAGAGCTAATGGAAGAAAAGAAAAAACATTTTAGAGGGAGTGACAGGTGGTTCTACAAAGTATTGATAAAGGGTGTCTGAACAGAAATTCACCGCTGCCCATAATGTTGGAATGGAATAGATTTTAGCTCTCCATATAAAATAATGTTAACAAATGTGATTTATACTTGACTTTTCCCAAAATAAATAAAATAAATAAAGGGTATCTCCTCTCTGCAGTCGACTGGCGACCTGTCCATGGTGTACCCCGCCTCTCGCCCATTGACCGCTGGAAATAGGCACCAGCTCCCTATAACCCTTCAAGAAAATGTAGGTATAGACAACAGATGGATGGCTAGACTTTTACAATGATAAAAGAAATGCAGGCTACTTGGAAACTAGTTATAAAGGTCATTTGGACAAAAGTGAATATAGCATAAAGAACAGAACATTTTAACTGCTGGATTTTTAAGGATATGATGTGATAAGTAACATAAATTGTTTGAAATTTTCCCTATCTAAAGTCCATTGTCCATTCTGCTTAAACCTTTTGAATTTTGTTTACTAAATATTACTCAAACTTTCAACAGAAAAAAAAAAACTTGGAATGTAATAATTATCTTTCAGTCAGTAATCAACAGCAATAATTAAAAGAATTTCATGTCAGACTTGAGTCTTTAAGGAAAGTAAGTTCAACACATCCTCAAACAAAGCCAGTCTTGAACTCACATCACTGCATCTTTAACCTAAAGTCAATGGGCATAAACTGGGAGGTAATGAACTATCTTGTATGAACACAGGGAATGTAGTAGTCTTATTTGTGCTGTAATCCACACATCCATGCTTCTCTAAAGAGTAAACAAGCATAGACTTCTAGATTTTGAGGAAATGAAACAGCACTTAAGATTGATTGAAAATAAAACAAGCAAAGCATCTTAAGATGATGCATACATCCAATATTTTATAGATTTGAAGATATAAAAGAGATCTGATCAGGTCTAGTGTAGTTTGAGGTCATGCGTGGCCTTTAAATGCTCTCGCATCCTAACAAACGCCACAAAATCTTTAAATTGTGCAGCATTATCATTTTTGATGTTTCATCCTTTATGTACTCTACCATGGGTGAGTAAAACAAATCAATGCAACGATGTGAAAAAGCCTCCTTCTTCCAAAAAAAAACAAAAAAACCCCACTTTGGTTACCTTTACAGTAAAATGCAGTGAACTGTTACAGCCCTAAGCTTGGTCCCTCTTTATTTCTCTGCCTGAAGAAATGCTGCTGATTCTCTCTGTGTCTCCGTCTTTCGGTGCTCATGTTTAAATCATGAGGGAGACAGCCTCATTACATGTGTATCCCTCACCTGCCACTACAGAGGAAATATGACAAATACACCTCACATACCTCAACATACACGTTCATGTTTGTCTGTGCACGCCCAATTGTCCAAAACAATAATTTTGCATGCATTGACAAAACTGTACCACACAACAGCTTTTAATGACATTAATATGTGACAGCACAATCATGTACAAAGTGACAACAGTCTGCATGAGCACGTGGACAGACAGAGTGCCACACAGTCAGCTTAGGAAGAATATGCCCTGTTTACATGAACTAATGTCTGTTAGCAGGTATTTACTTTGAAGTATCATCCTCCATGCCTGTAGAGCAGGCTCAGATTATGTTGAGGCTGTCACTAAAGGGTATAAACAGAGGCCTACAGACATAACTACACTCACTCATGCACTGCAAAAAAAAAAAAAAAGAAAAAAAGACATACACACAGACTTACGCACATAAACACTACAAGCTTACACTGTATCAGCCCCCTAAGCAGTCTAAATGCATCGTCTAGCCGGCCTTAGAAGGTGCGCATCACGGTTCTGATTTACATACATGAAGTGCTGTAAATGCAGCCTGATGTTTTCACCTCTGCAAAGAAAAAAAAAAAAAAAAAAAAGATGATACCGCCTGCTACTTTGCTACATGAAACGTTCCAGCTAAAATGTAATTTTTACCCCCATTGTCGGGAAATGAAACCAGGCATGCGACAAAAGACAGGATATGACAGGAAAGATATGGCAGAGGTGGAGATGAATAAAAGACTTGGAGTGAGAGAAGAGAAGAAGGATAAAAGAGGGAAGATTCATGTCTTTGATATTCCTAGAAAAGATGCTCGACGAGGAGGAAAACACACAAGTTGGCAAAATAAGATTATGCAAAAATCACCTGTGGTAAATAAAGAATGCCTCCAAAGTTTCATGCTGCATTCTTCTTTTTCTCTTCTATGCTTTACATTACAACATTTAACACTGTATTTAACACTGTTAATCAATTGACCTCCATTGTAAGCTAATCCTTAACTGTGCCTAATTCATTGAACTGAAAGTGTCATTCGACTGAGTTTTGTTCCCTATCTTTTCAATGACACTCATCCAAATGGGACTAATGTGGCCTCAACAGAGTCACTTAATTTCCATCTGCTCAATTTAGTGGAGGATGAGTATTAATGTGGGAAGAAACAGAGGGGGTACTGCCTTGTTTCTCTTGTCTCAGCTCAAGCTCAAGCTTGAAATATGTGTTACATTTACAGAGGATGCTTTGATGTTTTAGACTCTTTGAATGAAAGAGTGAAGTCCAGCAAGGCTAAAGAAGTTCTAACGTGAGAAAACACTTTCAAAACTACTGGTTTCCTTTTTTCAGGTCTATAGGGTTAGTGTCTTTATGAATTTCCGCCAATGCATTTCATGGCAGCAGTGTTTTTGCTGGTAGAATGTAAGCTCTGGTCAATAGTAATGCAATCACTGATGTTTTACTCCATTTTCTGTCTCTTTTAGATGGAAGATCAGACTGTGCTGCTTCAAACAGGATCACATGTATATAAGAATTCTTACACAGTATGTCCATACATCCACATGTTTATGCTTCCTTACATACATTGTATTCGGATAAATATTCCCTTGTCTTGCTAGCAATTCTTTCTTAAGCGGAGTTATTGAAACATATATCTTATCCTTTCAACACCTGCTCCACATGAGGATAAGGCATTTGATACGAATGCATAAAAAGCAGAAGGGATAAGATAAAGAGGAAGAAGAAAAACAAAGGAAGGATATGAATTAGAGTTGAAAACTGGAAAGAAGGGACAAAAGAATTGGAAGAAAAGTAGAATAAGACTAAATACTGATGATATTGTAATGTGATGTCATACCATGGGGGTTCCCAAGTCTGATTTCTAGATAAGGTCAAAGGTTCATACTAGCCAGTGATCAACAAATCCTTATGCCAACAATTGTTTGTTTATGAGTGCCAGCTGCTCTAATATTTTAAGAGATCTTACTTTGAACTTTATCAGTTAAATTCTTGTATTACCTCAATGAATTGCCTTTCTTAGACAAAATAAATAAAACCTGAACTGAAAGTGTAACAATCCAGTGTAAGATGAAAGGAACTTATGTTAAAGTTACATGTACCAAGAAAAAGTTGGCACTGTCTGCTTTTATTGAACTGTCTAAATCTAAAGTCTAAATAAAATGAATGTGATACTTTTTTTCCCCACTTTCCCATAATCTATTTTTAATCTTCAGACATCCATGTTTTGCAAAATAAACTTTTTCTCTAACCTAAGAAGTATTCAGTTATATAGTTAGTGTATTAAATTTCAACAGTTCCATAGAAAAATAATCCAGATTTATTGGAATTAACTTACTGTTTTTGTAAATGCCTAAAAATCTGCCTATTAATCATTTACAAGTAATTTTAAAACAAAAAAAGTAGTACAAGTGTTTCATAATAAAGTAAACAAATAATCCTTTTTGTACAATTAAAATTCCTCAGATCTCATCTTAAAATTCTGGGAATGAGAGAGATGCATACATCCCCTATATGTAGCTTTATTGATTTATTTTTTCTAAAGGACTTTGTGACTCTTCACATATGGCTACAAAACAATTAATAAATACATATCTTTTTTTGATGATCTTTGCACAGAGAGAGATGTTTGCTGCAGTGCTAGGCTAACCTTAGCTTTCTTCTGCTCTGTGTATTGATAATACTTGCTGATTATTTGGCGTATAACATGTTTTCCCTGCAGTTCCAGTTAATTGTGAATGGACAAAACTTCCAGCATGAGTAGTTATCCTTCTTCACAAAGTGATTTGATTTTAATGTCATAATTCTTAATGACCAGTGTAAGTTTCCTGAGATGGACTGGTGACCTGTCCAGGGTGTATTATGCCTTGCACCCAATGACTACTGGAGATAGGTGCCAGCCCCCAGCCCTCCAAGGATAAACGGGTATTGACAATACATAGATGGATGCATAGTGTTAGTTCCCCCACACACAGGTCAAAACTATGCACACAGGTGTTGGTTGAGCCTCAACTGAGCTTGGCCTAAAATTAAGATGTGGAGATTGGACTTTAAGAATTGCTGTCATATAAAATAATAATCTGATTGAATCCTGAAACTTTGTTTTTGCAGCTTTTAATAACTCTAATGAACATAACACAGATTACAACAGGATGTCTTTATTTGCTTTCACCCATTCTAGAAACTACAAATAGATTGCAATCAGAGCAATGAACCAGTCCAAAAGATGTTTGCTATTGCATTTATTAAGGCATCATTAGCATGTTAGCTCATTCTGTTGTAATGTTGGCAATATAAACCACACACTGCAGTGTCTATCGTTATTTGTCCAAAAAATATTATCTTCAATTTGCCTTCACACTGCATATCACCTCATCTAATAGAGGTTCTGGAGGTTCATTGGTTTTGATAAACCAGGACTGAAAAAGCATTAACTCGAAAACATGGCTTCGGTTGTTGGCAACAGCAACACTTTGGCCCAAATGAACTCCAGCTATGTAATTGTGAGGGATTTTTTTATTATTACTAAGAAGCATTTTTGTAGAATTATTCCCTTTTCCACTGTCAGCCATAGAAGCCATTGGAAAGAACAGACTGCTAGACTGTTATCATAACTCAGAAATGCATTAAAAAATAACCACGGCACGGCTGTCAAAGACAATCGCGTTTACACACGCGCACAGGTTCACACATGAGTGAGCACCAAGGTGTGCATACACGCAGACGCACCGGGGCAAACATGCATGCACGGATTTAAGCGCGCACACAGACAGAGGAGGAGAGGTGTTCCCACAGATAGCGGAGTCGATGTTCTTAATCCGAAGCAGACCCCATCTGTCTCCCATTATAAAGACTCTGCCTTAGCCCCAAGAATGTCTACATTTCATAAATATTATCTGGGCCTGGCAAAGTCGGCCAGACAAAAGCCAGAGAGCAGAGCATTTCTCAGGGCCGCATCAGAGCATAATTAGCAATCATAACATCATCCCTGCATGCCATACAGTCTTATTTTCTGGAGGCCTCTTAATTGCCTTGAGGAGGAAAAAAGAAACGAAAATATGCTTCCTGGACTTGGAAAATAGATAGAGCCAATAACAACTTAAAAGTGGGTCAACTATTCCTCAACAAAGAAACAAACATAAAAAACTGAATACAGTAACTGCTCTGGACATGAGAGAAAGTTGTTTTTCTCTGCTCTAAAGCCTTTTTGCACACCAAAGCCAACAAATGCCCTTTAGGTCAAAGAAGTCTGGGGTCAAATATGTCCCAGTGCTCAATACATTAACCGTAACATATATATGGAACCAAATAAATTAATTTTTTTCAGCTTGAAATGTCCTACCTGGAGGGAAGATGAGACCATATATAGAAGAGAGCAGAAAAAAGATGTAAGCTCATTACTGAGACAAGTTTTAAAACCAGAGAGTGAGAAAGGAGAAAAGTAAAAGTTAAGCACTTCCTGAAACTTTTTTCTTCCTTCCTTTCTGTTTCTTGAAGAGTTTACCCCCTCCCTGCCATCACCACCATACCACCTGTGCTCCCCTAGCACCCCCCCACCCCCACCGCTCCCGCTTACTCATTCTCTCTCTTCACTCTCTTTGAGTTAAGGAGGGTAAGGTAATCGTAATGAAATGACCCCGTGAGGCACGATGGCAGCCCTCGCCTGATAAGTTATTCCTGACTGGCTTTTAAGCTGCTGTCAAGCAATTTCCCTTGAAACCTTGCTTTGTTTTTTAAGGATGGCGTGTGTAGTTGCAGTGATGGTGTTGGTGGTATGTCTGCATGTGTGGTGATGGTGGTACTGGGGGGCGGAGATGGGGTGCTTTGACACCCCTGCTTGTCTCCCATGAGAGGTACAGATGACAACCTCAAGGTATAGGTATGTGTGTGCAGACGTGTGCATGCTTGGGGTGTGTCTATGTATAAGTGCAGCGGGAGACATCTCATAGATGACAATCCCACTAATTGAAATGACAGATTATTCTAATGTGCAGAAAGTCATTAAAAACCCAACTGCCGTTTTTCCTCCTTTTTTCTGTTTCTCCTTGCTGAGAATATTTCTGACTTTAAGTCAGAGCTGGAAAATCTGCTCTTGAAGGAGATGTTAGCTTTCCTCCCTTGAAGCTGGTGATTATTATCAGGATTACCTGCCACATAGTTAACATCCAGGAGATACTTTTCTAACTTTCAAATTAAAACCATTGCTGGGTGACAAAATTTGCTGGGTTGGACAGCGAATTTTCCATTTTTTATCTCTTGCCATTGAGGAGAAAGAGTAAAGTCACAGAGCACCTTGCAAACATGTTCATTCTCACTGAAACTTTAATATTTTGTCACATTACAACCACAAACTTTGATGTGTTTATCAGGTTTTTATAAGACAGACTAATATATAATAGTGTTTAATTGTGAAGTGAAAAGGAAAATTATAAATGACTAAGATTTTTCCATATACATCTCTGAAAAGTGTGGAATGCATGTGCATTCATCACCCCTTAGCCAATGCTTTGAAAGGCTACCTTGTGCAGTTAGTGCTACAGCTCTAACTGCACTGGGGTTCTGTCTCTACCAGCTTTGCACACCTCAATACTGAAATTTTTGCCACTTTTTCATTGTAAAATAGATTAAGCTCAGATTTTCTGGAGTGGATCTGTGAACTCATTTCAAATCTTGCTATGGATTCTCAATTAAAATTAGGTTTGACCTTTTGATTGGACCATTCTAACACATGAATATGCTTTAATCTAAACTATTTCTCTGTAGCTCTGGCTCTATGTTTAGGGTTGTCGTCCAGCAGAAGTCTTTGTGGTCTCAGCAGTTTTTCCTTCATAGGAATGTATATTTAAATACATTCAAGTCAACTAAGACCACCTTCCCTGCCCATCCTAAAGCCTCTCCACAGCATGATGGTGTCGTCATTGTCTTTCACTGTTCAAGGTGATGTGCAAAGTTAGTTTTCTGCCACACATAGCAAGTAGGTCAAATTAAATTGGTCTCAACTGACCATATCTTCTTCCACTTGTTAGCTGTATCCCCTACATGGTTTGTGACAAACTACAAACAGGTAGTATTTCACAATTATTCACATAGCTTTTGTTCACCAATGGCTTTCTTCCTGCCACTCCTCCTTAGAGGCCACATTTATTGGGTGTGCATCTGATTGCCCCATCAATAGATTCTTTCACCCAAGCTATGGATCTTTGCAGCTCCTAAAAAATTACCATGGGCCTCTTGACTTCTCTCAAGTTCAAGTAAACTTTAATTAATTATCTACTTGCCAGGCCTGTCAGTTTAGGTGGACACAATGTCTTGCACCATACTCTTTCCTTTTTAAGGTGATGGGTTTAATAGTGCTCTGTAAGATATTCAAAACTTGGGATATTGTTTTATAACATTACCCTTCCCAACTTTGCTAAAATTCTCCACAACTTTTGCCCAAACAGGTCTGGAGTGTTCTTTGGTTTTTATTATGCTATTTATTCTGTAATGTAATCACTTAAATCACTTAAAATTCCAAATATGTATATGGATCCTGTGGTTGTAAGATAACAAAAAAAATAAAAAAGTTCAACGGTTGTGAATACTTTTTCAAGACACTATCATTCAGAATATTCATGATTATGTGGGGCAACAATTACATGGTAAGGAGCATTACCTCAACTTTCCAGTGGCTCTGACAAGAGACTTATTCTTGTTTCTTCCTGTTTTATATCGCAGAATACAATGCACTCACTACTCTGTATTATTTTTAATGCTCTATGTGCGACAAGAGTAAAAAAAAAAAAAAAGAAAGAAAAAAAAAAACAGGCTCAAGCTAAAATTAACCAGATGTCAGAGGTATAGGATCATATATGTGCCTGAAAATTAAGGTCAGGTGTAAAATGTTTGTTTTTGTTCCTTATTCCTCCCGTGCTGTGAACTTTTCCATTTCTTTCTAGGTTTAGCAGGAGGGCATGACACGGAGTAGCACATTTCATCCCTGGATATGTAAGATATAAAAAGAAATATTTAAGCATGCTCTGAGAAGCACATAAACAACGCAATGTAGATCTTGATCCCAAGTAACAAGTTTTTCTTGGTTACTGTCAATAACTCCTGCCCAGGCTCACCACAGGATGTCTGTCGTTCTCTGAGTCAAATGCTTGCCAATAAATAGAGTTCTGACACATTGCATGTGGCTTGGAAATCATGAATAAAAGGCAGACAGTAGCAGTAAAATTTTCTGCATGCTAATACTTCCTCTTTCCTCTGCTTCCGTGTCTGAGGCACAAATATCCAACTATTTTTCAATTTCCAGCTCTCCTTCTTTTTTTTTGTTCCTCACTCAAGCAAGCAGACTACACTGATATGGCGTCACAATATCCTAAAACATTCTGGCTGATATGGAATTTCTCCATGCAACAGATCCAGACAGTTAAAACAGCAGCCAGGGACACATTTTTCCATTTTTCTCCTCTGTCTCCTCTCCACCTACTCCTCCTCCGCTGACATTCAGCGGAGGTAAATATTTAACAGCATGCTACTGAGTGCCGTATGCAGTGTGGCACAGGCCGGTCTGCGGTAGAGATATGTATATAGACAAGACTGTTTTATTAAGAGTCGCTGCAGACATATTAAGGTAAAGTATGCCTGACACCTGGGGAGGAAATTGCCAGTATATGACACTATTCCTCAATACTGTGGCAGCTCGCTTCAGTGCAATTTTGCACCAAGCGAGTGACAGAGAATGACATGCAGAGAAGGAGGGAGAGCGAATGAGAGAAAGATGAAATAGTGAGTGTGCGTAAGGTGGTTCGAAATCGAGGGGTGTGTCTCCAGGTGTGTGTGGCTATGTGTGTGTAGGTGGCATGGTGTGGTGACATGCAGGGTTTGTAATTGCCTTACCCCATATGAAGGATTGGCCCAGAGATAGCAGTGTTTACCTGTGCTCTGCTTTGGTTGCTGTTTGTGGGCGTGATGGAGAGACAGGGAAAGCAGTGAATGATTAAGTTGGTGACAATGGTGTGCAACATGTATGCAGCCACATGCAGGTATAGAGGCAAGCACAAAAAGGTTGAGAAAAAAAAAAAAAAAAAAACAAAAAAAAAAAAAAACAGGCAGGGGTCTGATTACACATATGAGAGTACACAATGGTTTGAAAAAGGGACCTGTTTCAAAACTGCAAATGCATTTAGTGTTAGTAGTTATTTTGGTTTTTAAATCCTTTAAATAACATAACGAAGCATGTGGAGAAATCAGAGCTCTGATTGCTTTTTAGATCATTGAGTAACACTGCTGTCCCTCCCCCACCTATTTTATGTACTGCTGGTCAGCTAACTGAATGAAGGATCCAAATCATTTTCCCCCGTTTACAGTAAGTAAAAACTTGGCTGTTTCACAAAACATGGACAGTCATGGTATGTAAACTGAAATGAGCGGCACTTATCACTGTAATTAAGGTAACACTGTTTTAACACTACAGTTGGCAAACTTAGATAAACAATAAAAAGTAAAACAACAAAAAAAGTGCTTAGTTCATGTTATATATTTCATTCTAAACATTTGGGTGCAATATGTTTAGATTTTTTTTCCTCAGATCATGAAACAACACAGTGCTGGAGTCGGATTTGAGCACTACAATGTGATAAAGGGCCATCTTGCTATTTTTTGGCATAAGGACTAACTATGATTGGGTGATTTTCTTACTTGTCAAAATTATACTGTATTATACAACACTAAAAGAAGATTCTTTAAAGCATGAATTGTGATCTCATGCCTATATTTTGTTTCTTGAATAAGTTACAAAAAATTTTTCTGTTTTGTTTCGTACTTGAACTACATATTGTTTAAGAACTATAGGTGCAGTTTAAAACTGTGTTGTGGTAAGTCAAAATATGTTTAAATCAATATAAAAAGCCCTTTATCTTTTAGAAATTCATACTCGTATTGTTTAGATATTTGTTTGTTGAAATCTAAATGTTGCAGGGCACTGGTCCTTAAGGACTGGGGTTAAAGACCCCCTGATCTAAAGTCTGGTAGCTTTTATTCCTAACTTTTCCATATTTTAAAATACAGTATAAGATCAAGTATGCCCATTTCGTTTATGGCTCAAATCAATAATTTCATTGCACAATTCTTCATAAATAAGAATTTTTTTTTAAATGTTTGATTATTAATAATCCCCACTTGCATCAATTTCCCCCAACATAGGACAATAAAGGATATTCTATTCTATTCTATTCTATTCTATTCTATTCTATTCTATTCTATTCTATTCATCAGGGAGGCCCAGCTTCTTCACAATGAGGAAATTCTATTTTTACCCTCTAGAGGACACTGTTGCCCACAGCCTGAACTGCCTGTGCTTACTGATGGGCTTCCTTCCCCCTTGAAAAGACACCAATTCACGCAATTACAGTCTAATTAAAAAGAACAACCTAATTAACCCGGGGAATGTGTTCTATAATTCGACAATATTACCACGATCATCCTTGTGCTTGTAAATGATTGCTGATAAGAAGCTAAGTTAAAAATAAATAAATAAATAAAAATTAATGGTACTCACTAATTAAAAAATGTGGAGATAAACATGGGCTGGTGAAAATGAGGGAATTCTGAGACTTTATAGTTTTAAGTAGTTTTATTATGACTGTGTCAAATATAAATTTAAGTCATCATATTTGCTTTGAAGCCTGAAAGCTGTGATTGGAATGAGTGAGGCGTCACACAGTACGCTCTGCTCCTTGCCAGCTCCCCAAAGAGACAGATACTGAAGAGCTGCTCTATATCTTAAAACATGCAGAACAAGAGCCTCACTGAAAGTGATATGCTGGATCAAATTGCTATCATAAATTCTTCATAATTCAATAAAAACAGACTTTGTGTTACTAATACATTTCCAGTGTGTTCTTTTAGGATTCCAGGACATGTTGTTGTGCGCCGGAATGGCAGCACTTGACTGCTCCTGACTTGTGATTCGAAAATTGAACCAAAGGACAAAGAGGTGAAGCGACAATGAAGTGGAGAGACACAGGGAGAGAATTAAGGTGCAGAATAGCAGTACACTTCTGGAGCTCATCATCACCACCTATTCCCATTTAGCAATATATCTTTCAAAGCCCCTCATCACCATCACAAGGTAGAGTCCTCTGCTCATAATGACCCATTTAAAGTAAATAGCCTTGATCATCAGCATGGTGACCATTATCATAGATATATGGATGAGCATGAGACCACTCACGTGTCACCCGCAAACTTCGTCTTTGTCATTTGGATACGTAAATGAGTGCATGGGTGTGAGCATGCATGCATTACTAAACATCCAGTTAAGCATCATTAGCATACAGCTATAGCTTTTGACTTAATGTGTATAAACTGCTACATTTGGCATATAGTCTTACTATCAAAATGTAATTTCTTTCCCTGTAAAACAAATCGGAATCATTTTCTAAAAAAGCATTGATAGAATTGCATAAAAGTCTTACTGGAAGTGGTGGAGTCTTTTAGCTCATGGTAAATAGTAAGTACAATCGGTTACAGTTCTAAAGTTTTCGGTCTCAAGCCATAGCATACAGTACTTAGTAGCTCTTAATAATCAATATACACATCTTCAAAAACATAATCAAAAACATGACCCGTTACACAGTGCCGTTATTCATTTAAAAAAATTGTAATTAAAATGAGAAAAAAACAGCACATGTACACACCATGATTCAGAAGTGTATTGAAACTTTTCTAACATAAACTGATGCAACTTTTTTTCAGGTATTGCAATAGTGTTTCAGTCAGGATGAGGTCTGAACTTTAACTGGGTCAGAGCAATACCTGGATTTTTTTTTCTGAACTAGATACAGTATATTTGTGTGTCCAAGTTTATACTCCTGTAACATAAAAACGGTCTCAGCTAAGTATCAGCTTTTGCACAGTTTCACATTTGACTCTAAAATTCTTTGGCATACATGTGAGTTTATGACTGAACAATGACTGCAATTTGCTCAGGTAGAGTGGCGGTGCAAAACAAGCCCAAATAAGTACCTCTCCACCCCCATGCTAGGCTTTTGGTATGTGGTATTTGTGGTTGACATACTTTATTGTTTGTTTTCCCAATACATTCTGGCCAGACATTTCCATTTTGGTCTTATCTGTCTCAATCAAGAAGCCTCGGATTGTTACAATGCAACTTGGTAAACATGTGGCATGTATTTTTTAGAGAGGAGGACCCAATTTCTCCTCACAGCCCTTCAAAACATGCCAGACTTTGATGGTATGTTTTTAAGTTTTAACATCCCAGCTGAGGTTTGCAGGTTCTGAAATGTATTCTTAAGCTTTTTAAAAATGCCACTAGCATGGCATTGTTTGACTATTAGTATGAACTATATCGGAGTATGTTCATATTCCAGACAAACTCTTTTGAATGTTTGCTACTTTAGACTGATGGACTCAGTGTGTTTTACCAACATAACAAATAGTGCACTTGAAAAAAATGAAATGAGGTTCTGTATTTAAAGAGATAGTTGGTCCCACTGATGATCTATTAGGTAAGTATTTAATTAGTAAACCCTGACTGCTACTTAGTCCCTGTGGAAAAAATAAATCTAAATGTAGACACAAAACCTTTTTATTTTATTCTCGTTTTTAGGAAATAAATAAAAACACAGTTCAATATGGAATGTTTTGTTATTCATCTGAATGAGTCTGTATTTTAAGATCTATAATATACAGGATGCACATACTTGGAGCTGCTATTAGGATGCTGCACTTACAAAACCTAGGTAATAAAATTACACATGTCCCTATGTAAACACAAAATAATGCAAGTGTTCAGCATTAGCATAATTCCATGCATATTGCATACCTAGATATTGAACATTTTAGTGCTGGTCACAACCAAATGAAGTGTAGCAGAAAACAGACCACATATTTTAAAAAAAATATTCTATTGGATAAGAACCTGACAGTTGTTTGAGATGTGTATCACCTCAATGTATGTCTGAGAAACAGCAGGAGCATCATGTACAGAAGTGCATTTCCCTGTCCTTTACTGTACATGGGATAGATTAAGCAGTTGGAGAATTTATATGATTGTAATATAATGAAGCAGAATAATTAAAATTCAGGCTTTAAAGATATGTTTTTTTTTTCTGGACAGCATATGATGTACATGTGCAGACACACACACACACACACACACACACACACACACTTATACACAGAGGCAGTGGAGATGGTATGTGGCACAGCCTGAGGCTATCTGTCTACCATAGTGACTCTTGACGCCCTCCTGCCTGCATCACACCATCAGCCATAGAACGACTGCTTTTTAAAGACATGTACAGGGAAAAAAAAAAAAAAAAAAAAAAATTCATGCAGGTCCCCAGGTGAAAGGACCTCTGGTTTGTTTTAATGACCCAGGTTGCAAGGATGAGAATAAATGTCCTCTTCACCTAACAGCCAAAGCAGGTTACAGAAAAAGAAATAGACAAAAATAAAAATAAAAGTGGCTTTAGAAATGTAGAAATATCTACAACTGGAGGGAATATCAGAACTCTATGCAGCACACTCGCTAATACATAGTAAACAAAGAATAAATGTATATGTTTGACCCTGTTCAAGGCTTATGCTGTACACGACCCTTCTAGATTTCCAATGTTCATCTGTCTTTGATTATACTCAGTGCATGTGAAACTGAAAGTGCTGCTCAAGTGGCTGCAGATGTTTTTTTTCCTTCTAAAAGGCTTTTCCCCCCTTTTTTTATATGCATAATATACTGCACATTAGCACATACATATAGAAATTGAACATATCTAGTGCTATCTTTGGTCCAGAATCACCAACAGGATCATTTTTTATGGAAAAATATTGCTTTTGGCAGCTTTATTATTAATTCACAAAATTTATAGACTGTGATTTTGTATTACCATCCATATTCCCTTAATTGTGCACAATAAGTACATTCTGAAGTTTGGATAATTAGGATTTACTGTGCATCATGTAGATGGGGAGCCACTTCCACTCACTGTTTGTCAGGATACATTTGCAAAATGGATGTGGTAAAAATGCACAGATGTTCTTATAAAAGTTAATGAATACAAATGTAAATAGTGAGACATCAGCATAATTTCATACAGCATATTGTGAATGGGCTTCAGGTAGTTTGTCTAGCCCTGTGCTGGCAGCAGTGAGTGTTAGAGAGGAGGTAGTTAGGGCCTGGTGCTCTGCCAAGCCAAACTCCTGAAGCATGCAGAAGGCTAATGCTCTGCTTCTGATGTGTGGCACTGAAAAACCACAGGACCACTCACGGGGTCCACTAAAACTCCATCACTCACTCACACCCTGGCAGAGATGGGGGAGAGGTGAAGGTGTGCCGAGTAGGAAGGCAGGGAAAAAAGAGAGCGACGGCGGTAAAGAGGGAGAAAGAGGAATGGAAGCAATGTGTTGGGAGGGGGTTACAGTCGCAGCATTATGACCACATGATTGAGAAATGGTTGCCTATGAAAAAGAAGAGGGAACGTAAGGTGGAAAAATAGACTCTCTGTTTAGCCAGGGTGTCTTAATGCATATTCCATTCATCTCTTTTCTTCTAGGATTTCTCAGCCCTCAGTGGCGTGAGTAAATCAGATAGCCTGTATCAGATGGAAAGCAGTGGGAGATTCTGAAGTAGATCAAAGGTGTGGCTGTGGTTGAGATAAGTCTACCCGCCATCCAGACACAGTTCATCTGTCTTAAATGGCTGCTCATTTCTCTTGTCAGATAGAAGAAAGCCTATATATAGCTGTGATTAAGATGTACAGAGCAACTTTCCTCAGTCAACAAGAGGATTTAAAGGCCTTTGCTGCCTATTAATCATATTTGCTTTAAATTAGCTCTCGCTTTAGGGTTGTAACTTTTTGACACACTGGCATTGCTGTGATATACGCCTTAATTATGTGGCACAGATCCATCCAGTTAATCTTACGATTTACCAGCACTGTGCAGGCTGAGCAGTTCGTGCTCTGTGATTCCACTGTATGCTTTCCAACCAAAACGTTGCAGAGAAAAGTCAACCTTCTGGTGCTTAAACTGCAAATATTATGTGTGCTTGCAACTTTGCAAGCAAATATAATATATATGGAGTAATTTTTGATCATTTAGGATACATTCTTAGACTCTTTTAATTCAAAATTATTAAAGTGCCTTTAAGACTAATGAGATTATTATTCTTGTGCACATTTGAATTCTTTCTCATAAATTTTCTGCAGTTTGTCTTTTTATATTCACATCAACTATTTTCTAGTATGTAAATGTTTCATGAATTAATACATGCCATCTCTTTGGTTCTAAGAGATTAAGTTTTGACTATTTTCCTTTTATATCATTGTAATAGTGCATACAGACAACCTGCATAGTCACAAATGCCAAAAAATTGAAATTTAAGAAAGATTTGAAACTGCACAAAACACCCTGTTTGGAGCCAGAATTTCTGTTTCTTTCAGTCGCAAAGATATTTACATATCGTTTAGTCTGATACACCCTCAGACAAAGCATGAGCATCATCCTCACAATATTTTATTTCCAGCTATGTTCTGATTGCTAAGAGCAGAAAAAAATCAAGTCAAATTTATTTGTATAGCAGATTTTAACAACAAAGCACTTCAAAGTGCTTTACATCAAAAAACAAAAACAAAAAAAACCCATAGCAGCCAATCATAAAATAAGCAACAAACATTACACTTTGTCAAATGCCATTATCAAGAATAATAATCATCAAACTCATGTCAAATATTTCAATCAGTGTTCCAGCTGTTTTTAATCAAAGACAACTCTAAACAAGTGAGGTTTTAGCCTTGATTTAACATTCCTATAGTACTAACTTTTTGTTTCCATCCATGGTGTGTGGGGTCAGTTTTGACCCCAGTTTTAAAATTAACAAAAAAATTTAAGTCAGAATGTTTTTTTATTGGCTAATTTGTTTTGTAACCATTGGTTACTTTATTAGGCTTCCTTTTCCATCAGCTTTTTTTTAAAAATATTTTTATTGTAGTGTCCCATGACCATTTTTTCAACTTTTACCCCATTTTCAATAATAAAAAAGAATTAAAATGAACCTCAAGAAAATGCCATAAGTAAATAATTAGTTATCATATTATCTAACTATTACTGTGGGCTATTAGAACACATCCATTGAAAAAAATCAATTGTAATTTATCTATATTTACAATATTATTAACTAGAATATGGTGTTGGGGTTGGAATTGACCCTTATGTTTGCGTCAAGAAAAAAAAGCAACAACTTTTTTCCATCTCTCCCAAACATCCTGGTTAGGAGTAGCCTGGTAAAAACCAGCCCCTTGTTCTACGCTTTGCTTCGTACAAAGGGTCTGGACCCCCAGCTATTAGGAAATGATTCCTTGCTGGATGGATGGACTCTGTTGAAGTTTTAAATTTTACCCAATTGCTAAAATTTTGGCCGTTTGGCCGTGACTTATGTAATGCACCAGTTCAAAGCTATGAAGCTTACAGGAAACTGCCTGCACTGCCTGTAAACAACCATCCTCCATTGCGAACAGAGAAGTGCCGGGCCAAACGAGATGGCTGCTGATGTTAATTCAATATTTGGAAGCGTGGCCAACACGGACTGAACGGCTTTGTTCACTTCCTCCGCTGCCATTGCTAAAACTACAGGCAGAGTGCAATTCTAAAACACCACAGAAAATTTATGTCATCGTTCACAATTTCTGTTTGCTGAATAGCCAACTGGAGACGCTGCTTCTCCATGTCGAGAGGTGGCTCGGGCATCTAGTTAGGGTGCCTCCTGGATGCCTCCCTGGTGAGGTCTTCCAGGCACATCTCACCGGGAAGAGACCCAGAGGAAGACCCAGGACACGCTGGATGGACTATGTTTCTCAGCTGGCCTGGGAATGCCTTGGTATTCCCCCCAGAGGAGCTGGCCCAAGTGACTGAGAAGAGGGAAGGCTGGGTCCCCCTGCTTAGGCTGCTGCCCCCGCGACCTGACCCCGGATAAGCGCAAGAAAATGGATGGTTGGATGGATATCTCTGCTGTCAAATCTGAGGGTTCTTGAGATCATTCAAAAAGGTCTGAAATTACATTGTTGCTTTGAAAATATTTCTACCATATGATTTTTCCCAGAGGCTTTCAGTGGCCTCATTGCTGGATCTGTACCCTCCAGCAAGATGAAAACAACATAGGCATCCAGGTATTCTTCATCAAAATCAATCCATTTGTCACCATGGACTTTTTGTCCTTTTAGGTTTGTCATTGTGATTCTATCCCTTTTAGTGACAATGGCATAAGCAATAAAAAGCATTTCTTGTTGTCACACTTCTTCTCACAATGAATCTTGTGACTCCAAAGGTCATTCTGATAACATTCATAGAAGCTTCCCTAACATGTATGTCAGGAGGTATCCAACAGATGTCTCCAGCTTTGGAGTTGAAAGTTTCAGTAGGAATGGGAACAACTCCCACACCAGTGACGTCTTCATCTGTCTGTGCCTTCGTGTGTCTGTATCTTCTGGTTGATATTGGACATCATCGTCATACTCCAAAACCTATAAAGTCTGATTGACTTTTTAGGCAGACCTGTGAAGACATTGTTGCAGTAATCAGCTCAGCTAAAAACAAACACATGGATGAGTTTTTCAAGATGTTGCTTGGACATTAGTTATTTCTGTTCTGATAAAGCAGACTGTTTCTGGCAAAAGGTGAAAAGAGGATATGATGATGTGTGAAACATCTGTAATGTGAACCCTTTGAAATGGACTTAAAAAAAATCTTATTTTTAGATCCACATGATATTGTTTTGTGAATCATAGAACTCAACATAGTTTAATTCTATGTATAGAAGTCCTCTAGGATGTGTTTTTTTTCCCAATAATTTAAAAATAATTAATTAACAAGCAATCTGTTCACTTTTCACAAACCAGATTTTACTGTACACTGTATAAATATACACATGAGCTTTTTTTTCTGTCTAACATAAAATCAAACTAAACTTTTCCTTTTTAGATCAATCCCATAGTGCCAGAATAATGACAGAGAAGACATTTTAAAGAATTTTTAAAACTTAATTCAAATTTTGAAGTTACATACATATATTTCCAAAGTATTTAGTATAATTCCTTTTTAAACTGTAGAATTTGGATCAAACATGCTGGGTATCCCTCCACAGGCCTCTCACAGTAGTTGCAGGGATTTTGGTACAATCCTCCAGAAAGAACTGGTGTAAAGTAACCGAGTCAGGTTTATAGACCACATTGCTTGCACACTCACCTTTCCACCTCTCTTGTTTTTGTCCAGAGGATATCAATAATGTAGACTATTCCTCAGATGTTAGATCAACAACCATTTTAGAGAGAAGCAGCACCTTCCTCCGAAGGAGTTGCTCAGGGAGTCAGTGTGAGTCAATGCTTAGTAGTAATATCCATCCAAAAGTATACGTTCAGTCTCCATGGTAACCAACTGCTAAACTGGACAGCGATTGGTGGTAGTCTTCCCTATGTTGGGGTTTTAAAATCCAGTGATTAAGGTATGTGTTTGCAGACACATCACTTTATTTATATTAGAAGATGATAGCTGCCTGCCACTGGTATGTTGAGCTACATTTACACATTTCTCTATGGGGTGGTCAAAAACAAAACCACAGCAGTTGATTTGCCTTCTTTGGTAAAAATACACCTATACTATGTGCATTCTTGACAGTTATCCATCCTGTTATCTAAGAGACCAGCATTAAGTAGAAGAAAGCCGTGGTCCATTTATTTCCTGCATGCTAGCTCTAAACCTTACTAAGCTAATTGTTTTGCTGCCAAGCCTTCATCTTCAAGCACACCACATTTCACATGTCTCTACTCAGCAAGACCCTCAGTAGTTGGCCATACAAACCTCTCCTCCACAACAAGCCATCCACCATCCTCCATTCATCAGCAAAGGCCATCCGTATTTCTACCCAGAACCAAAATAACCCTCAATCAAACTGCATGGAGCAAAAAATGAACTTTTTCTGGAGTAAGAGATGCTGCTGCAAGTCTAGCTGGATGTATGCAATTATTCTGAAACTATGTCTTAAAGTAAAAAACAATAAGACTTTTTCAATTACATTTTTTAAATGTCATTTTTAAAGTATTTTAAAAGTACAAAATTATGGCTTTGTTTCAGCATACAATAGAGAATCAATAAAATGAATAACAAACCACAAGTCACTGAAAAGAGGAAGCCTAAATGTGTTAGATGGCTTAATGTTAGCTTCAAAATCCTATTGTGGGCTTTTGCAATCTCCATGGTTGTTCACCACTTTAACAGGGCACAAGCAGAACTCAGAAACCTCAGACACTCGGTCTGTTACTATTGCTTTATGATGTCACTGGCAAACACTCAGTGCAGGAAATCACACAACCAAACAGTGAAACAATTTGTTTAATCATAAAGTGCATTTACATAAGGCAATGGCTGCATAAATGAATGCATAATTGAACAGGTTAATGCATAATGTAGTGCTCCCCAGGGACAATAAATAAAGTGCCTTTTGAAAAATGTGTGAGACGGAAAAAGATACAGAGCGAGGAAGCAAGAGACAACATTCCCCGCCATGAACGAATCAAACATTAAACACTTTGAATGAGACAATGCCAAGGCCACCAAGGTAGGGAGAAAAAGGGGGGAAAGACAGAAAATAAAAGAAATAAATACATAAAAAGGTGACACCTTGCTAAGAGGATTTCAGGACATGCTTCGTTTCTTTCCATAATCTGTCTATTAGCACCAAAGCATTTCCAGCACACATAACCATGGCAGGGACACCATTAGTGACAAGCTTATGCTGTAATACAACTTAACAGAGCCTCCTGAGAATTTATCCTTCACTCTCTTGTTGCATTTTCTCTATCTCTTTCTCTTCTTGGCTACTATGCTTTGTAATCATATTCTTTAAGCAGTCCCTTCTTCCAACTCGTCATTTTGAGTCCAGTGTGATGTATTTTGTTGAGACATAGTTGGCTTGTCAAGCATGAGCAGATATTAAAAAGGGTATAATTTCTAGTCAAAATTAGGGGAAGAAGCCATGAACACACCCCATGTATTTAGTTCTGCTGTCCTGTCATGGTACATTGCAGTTCCCTTGATGAAAAAGTAAAACTCAAAAAGAAGAATGAAAAATATGACAGCCTTAGTAAATGAGATTCAATGTACCTGTGAAGGTCAGATAGTGAATTTTACTCTTTTCCTCACTCTGGTGGTTTAGTAATCTTTAATCACATTAAATGTTAAGTATTCAATAACAGCCTTGTGAAACAGTAAAGACGTCCTGTTATATAGTTCTCAGCAAAAATACACAACGGTTACCGTCATACTGTTGAAGAATTTCAAAAAATTTAGCAAGGAAGAGTGGATCACTAAACTGAAGGTATTTGAAGCTAAAAGGGTTTTATGCCATCCAAACACAATAACTTCTTCAAAGCCAAAGTAAAGCAAAGTATATTCAATGTTTTTTTTTCAGCATTAGGACCACTTTAGAAGTAGACAAGGATACAATCCCTAAAGGGCAACTTGGACTAAGCTGTTTTACACTTATTACAGATTCTTTAAATCAAAATTTTAATTTGTCAAAAATTTACTCAGTGAAAACAACAAAAGGACTGATTACTTTTCTCCCAAAATTGTGCTAAAATCTCTTATTTTCGTCAAACCAATATGGTGTGCTGTTTTTTTTTTTCTTAAGATGAGTCTATTGTCAAACCCTTTTTGCTGTGTTTCCTCTAATTTTCACTTGTAAATGGTATGACAGCCTTGAGGCTTATAATCTGTGCTAGAAACTCTTTTTATGATAATAAACATGATGCAACAAATTACGCATTTACAAAATGTTGGTCAGTTGAAAGTCTATTACATTTTCATAATGATATAAATTTAGATGATAAACTGTTTGTAGCTGTCAGTGAACTGAAGTGATAATGTGGTAATGGACAGATGAAAAAAGTCATCATTTTGACATTTCACTGTCAAGATGCACATTCTTTAAAACCTACGCATGACTCCTGGAACCTGAAGGAAGCAAAACAAAGCAGCTGTATTCATTAAAGCAACTCTTATGTGCATCTCAGAGTATATTCAGATACCTGTCAGTGTCTGTTTGCGTCCTGGTGGCCCACGATGCAAACACCATTCGTGTGTATGTGGCTGTCAGGCATGATTGTGGCGTTTACACTGTGATGTGTCACACCTGATTACAGATCTATGTTTCTTTCGTTCACTCCTATGCGCTTCAAATGTATGATGCATGCACGAGCGTGAGCGTGTGATAGGCAGACAACGACAGCAGTTATGGCGGCTGACGCCGGAGCTGCGACCTCTGATGACGCCCTCCATTTTGTCACCAGCAAATCACGCAGATTACCAGGAGCGCCATCTTCTTACTCTGTATGCTAATGAAACACAGAGCAGGAGTAATGAGAAAAAAGTGACACATAAAAAGAGGGAGGGATGACAGTAAAGGCACAGGAAACAGTGTTCAGTATAAAGGAATAGGTGCGAGACACATAAAATGAACTAAAAGCTTCAAATGTGTGTAACTGTAATGAGGGAAAAAAGAGAAAATCCAAAGAGAGGGCACAGCTGTGAACACAGCTGTGTGAAAGAGATGAAAAACAAATATAGAATGTGGGAAAGAAAGAAAGGGAGGCTAATGAAGGTCATCAGCAGCCATAGTGGGGCTTCCATTGATAGAAAATTTAAGGAGAGAGGTAGGGGTGGCTATGGCGAGTATGATGAATATCATTAGAGCTGTGTGAGTGTGACAGTAATGAATTCGGGGTGTGGGTTAGAGAAGGGATATAGGTCTCCAGGAGGGTTGAATTTCAAATAGAGACACTGACTGGTCAACACACTGACTGTTTTGAATGTGTTTGATTGTGTTCTGTGCTGAGGTAGCCACTGTTAAGACACATTCTGGCCTGCTGTAATTTATGTGAAAAACAGAGTTGTCTGGAGACATCGTTAGCTGAAAGGCTAATTTCATTATTCCTCTAATATGGAGCATGATGACTCTTTTTGATGTCTTGCTCTCCTTTTCCCCCCTTCCTTCCTGTTCCCCCTCTTTTCCTCCATACCCACACCTCCTGCTGCCTTTTTTGTCTATTTACCCCTCCTTCCTCTCCTCCTTTCCTCCACCCCCTCCTTCCTCCTCCATTCCCGATTCAGAGGATCTTTTTTATTCAGAGCAGCCGGCCCTTTCAAGGCTGAGGAAAAATAGTCATGAGTCTGAGTGTGTGTGAAAAAGTGAGAGTGATTCTCATTCGTGGCCCTGTTGAAGGAGGTGACGGTGACTCACCTTCGGCCCCCAACCTCACACACACATACGCACCTAGGCACTCCTTCCTCTCTTCTTCGTCTTTGATGTATGTTTGAGTCCATGGCTAATCAGGTAGCATCAGGCCTAGTCCTCATTTCCCCTTCACACCAGCCCCATTAGGGAGCAGGCTTTCTGGAGCGGCCCGATAAGGACAATATGCTCCTCGCTCTCTCCTCCATATATACCCTAAATCTCAAGCTACTCTCTTATTCTTTTTTTTTTCTGCCATTTCTGCTCTACTCCCATCCCTTCCTGTCTGGCATCTCCTCATTCCTCTGTCATTCTTTCTGTTACAGACTTCTCTCACCTTTAACTTTGCTTTTCATCTCAACACCACTTCCCAAATATCCCATTACTCCTCCTCCTCTTTTTTTCCTACCTCATTTTCTCTTCTTAAACCTGTTGCTCTCTATACTAACCTCTTTATCCCCTAAACCACACACTACATCTACATCTCTTCCAGCTTTTGTCAGTCTCCCACTGCATTTGTCTGTTACTCTACTTTCCTTTTGACTTCCAAACTTATTTCCCAAATTGTGGATTTTGTCAGTCTCTACCTGTTTTCCTCATTCCCTGTAGTCCTAGACTGTTCTTCTGTTTTAAATTGCTTCATAATCTTCTGCTCCCACTAGGCTCCCTACTGTTTTAAACTGTACTATTTCCAACTATTTCCCCTGTCCTAATCTCAATGGAAACCTTTTTGGGTGAAAGAAGCCACATGTTCATCTAACCTATTACAAGTTGCAAATACATGCAATCTGTATCTCAGAGTTTTAAACTCACTAAAATACTTTTATCCTCAACATGAATACTGGCATTTACCACAAAAACATGATGATGGTGTAAATTTCAGAATACAAATGTTGTATTGATGATTTATTTTAAAGGCAGAGCTTTTTTGTAATTAAAATGTGATTAAAACTCAGTTAGAAATTTTTACCAGTTTCTTACATGCTCACTAAACAAGATGCCAGTTTTCCTTTTGATAGACTACATGTCATGAAGGAAGCTTATGTGAGGCTAACAAATTATTTTTAATGCTTATTTTTCCAGGCAAACAGAAAAATGCACAAATTGTCACAATCCACAGGTGTTTGGGTTTTGGTTTTCTTTTATGTTGATGTTTTGATCATTAACTTGTTGTTTATTCATGTTTGATAAGTCTTGCCATATTCAGTTCATTTTTCTGTGTTTACTAAGATGCTGACATTAGTTTATTCCTTTGTGTTCTGTTTTGTAGTTTATGCTTGTGTTCTGTTTGTGCATTCAGATTTTTTTCCTACTGGATCTTTTCTTCCCTGATTTGTTGTTTCTGTTGTTTAAAATCCGTTATATGGGAATATGTTGGCTACAGGGGAAAGGGGGACGGCAACTTGGAGAAATAAGTTTCCCTACATGCAAAACGTGTTTAAGGACAGTGGCAGAAAGAGGAGTACCACCCATCACTATTTGCTAAATTCAAGGTAAAGTTTATGCTGTCTTGAAACGAGCGAGCTGCATTTAGCGTCTAACATTAGTGAAACAAATATCACCATGTTACTGTAGTATATTGTGCTGGTCACAACTTGTCTGCAGGATGTTTTGGAGTTGTTGCATTGTGTATTTGATTGATTTTAAGTGAAAAGCAAAAGTATAGAGTGCCTTCGTAGCTTTACCTGAGCAGCTCTTTCGCTGAATGCGTATTTCGTATAAGCACGTGTTCATATTTGTGATCTGTCGTTTCTGTGAGTATACGATTTATATACCTAATCTGCTTTACTTCAAACACCATCTCAGACTCTAAAACACAATAAAAATTCACAACCTGATACATTACGTCAATAAAAAGACGAATGTTGTCACGCATTATAACTTGATTTGTCTTAGCTATTAAAGTAGTGGAAACACAGTTATCCTATTAGATGTAAACATTATCAGTATAGCTTGTGCTAAGTGCCCAAAAAAAAAAAAAAAAAAAAAAAAAAAAAAAAAAAAAAAAAAAAAAAAAAAAAATCAAGTAATCAAGAATAAGCACTCACGGAGGAGGGGAATGAAATTTCAGTATCACTCCTGTGATCTAAAAACAGCTTCTAAAGATCATTAAAGTTGTCTATAACTATAGAGATTATGGTGAGGTTATAGAGAGGTTATGGTTAAATTCAGGGCTACTCTAATTGTTCTTTTAAAACTGCAGTGGCTCTGGCAGCAACAGGTAAAGACAAAAGGTGAAGATCAACCCACAATTCAGCAAACATTTAAGAAGCAAATCGCCCATGCAGTCACATCAAGCATGCTAAAGAAAACACAAAATCACATATTTTAGAGCTGTACTCATAATACAGTGATATCGCGAAACAGCGATAGTTTTACCTAAGGTTATGATACCGTCAAAATCTTATACCGGCCCATGCCTATATATAACCTAAACTTGCTCCAAGTTTCTCTGGAATTTTAGCCCTGACCTGTCTGGTGTCTTACTTGTCACCATCTTAATGGTGTTGTTGTTTCAATAATGTCCTCTGATAAACCTCTGAGGTGTTCATAAAAGAGCTGTCTTATACTGAGATTAAATTACAAACAAATATGCTTTGATTATGAAATAGGTGACTTCTGAAGGTAATTGATTCGAACACATTGTATTTCAGGGAACTAAAGAAACATATGCTATTTTGCGTTGGTCTATCACATCAAAGATGTTGAAGTTTGCTGTTACAATGTGAAAAAAATACAAAGATGTTCAAGGAGTTTGAATACTTATGCAATACGTATAGATTCTTTCAGCTTAAAATGTTGCCTAAGTAGCATGCCATTTTCGTACTGACACTTTGAATTATCATAAACACAAGCTGAAGAATCAAGGTTTGTTCCCACAGCATTAACATTTGAAAAATCACAGCACAAACAGGAAGGAAATTTGAGTATGGTAAATTGTTTTTGTAACACTAAATCTTATCCCATTAGAAGGACCTTTTATTTCCACCTAAATCCTATTTGTAAGCAAAATGCTTTTGTGGGTTGAGCAGCAGAATTGAGTATGTTGAGTTGGACCCATGGAAAACTTGACAAATCCTCTCTGTCTTTGCCAAGCAGGGGTTGGTGTGGGAAGAGCGATGGTATGGGGTGGTCCACTCAATGGAAAAACAAGACTTGTTATCATTCAAGGGAATCTCAATCCTGTAAGATGTAAAGATGAGATTCTGCAACAAGTGGCAATCCCATATTGCCACTTTTACACGCTCCAAGACGTTATTGGGATGTAATATATATGTAATGGTGGTTAATGAATGTGATCCCAACCACAGCTGTTGTGTGCAACTCTCCCACTACTGAGGCCTCTGTTGGTTAACAGAATGTCATCAAACTTGTGTCAAGAGCAGAATAGGCTAACCAGAAAGAATATGGCAAGTTATTTTTATGGGTGCAGCCCCAACTCTGTTACTAAACCTATAAATGCAGACAGGATAAACAAATAGCCTTTCCAATGGTATGAGATTACAAAGAAATAATCTACCCAAATCAACACAAATTTCCTTACTTCTTATGCCAAGTTTAGTTTTAGTTAGACACCTTCACAGTGTTGTTCACTGTCATTACTGGGTTCAGTCACAATGATAAAGAGAAATAAAAAAATAATAGTACTTTATCTTTGTTTTTGTTAATTAAACTTTTATTTAACCAGGTAAAAGACCCACTGAGATTAAGATCTCTTTCACAAGAGTGACCAGGCCAAGACAGATAGCAGCACATATCATAGTGGACAAGATAGATAGACAACATAACAAAAACAAACATTAAGAATATAAAGTGCGGGCAATTAAACAAATAAAGTGCAGGAGATATTGTTGCAGTAACAATTTAAAAACAGTTAAAACTTAAGATTGAACACACTGGCATGACTAAGGATTTCTGTTGTTGGTTTCTTAAAGCGGAAGACTTTCAATAAAACAATTTGACAGTTTCTGTTTGGATTGGAGGGCACTCCAAGCAGGGGAACAACTGAAACCTTCCTTTACCATTTCAGTATGAACACAAGGAGAAATACAAAATGTCATTTAATTGTGAAGTATATGGGCTTTCAGTTCACAAAAAAAAAAGTGCATAAATAAGAGAACCACGCCAATAAGAGCCTTGTAAACCAGAGTCATGCAATGTGTGTTTTGCCTTACATTAAAGGAATGCTGGTCAGCTTTAGCATACAGTGGTAAGTTTGGTGGCTACAACCAGTGATAAATCTCAAAGCACAGTAGTAGACCAAAATCAAGGACTGCAGACAGCTGGTTGAAGCATGCATATACAACACTGCTATGATCAAGGACAAGAAAGTAACTGATATCAGATGTTTCCAAGCTCTGAGGAAGAAACTTGTTTCTGTAAAAGAAACTGAGCTTCACCCTAAATTTAGAGATCAGATTTTTAACATGTACTTTGAAAGAAAGCTCCCCATCAATAATTAATCCCAGGTACTTGTAACTGGTGACCAGCTTGAGAGTTTTACCTTGGGCGGTTCTTCAAGGGAACAGATACATTTGATAAAATAATTAATTTGGATTTTTCAGCAATTAAAATCAGTTTTAAATACTCCAGATGAATCTGACTGAATCAAAGGCAGACAGCTGAATTTTAAATGTGTGATTGTGAACAGCAATACATTAGAGAATCATCTGCTTAAAAATGGTAGGAGGCACTTGACAAGTTTGCACACAGATCAATAATTTAGATAGTGAACAAGATAGATCCTAATACTAAGCTTTGAGTAGGGTTGCCAACTGTCTTGTTATACCCAGGATGGCCCGTATTTTTAGCCCATTTGAAGTGTCCTGTACGGGATACTCTTTCACCCATATTTTGACTTCAGCCTGCAGTTTGTATTTACAAACACTAGATGGCACTCCTCTCTTAGAGGACTTTTTACACTTGTCCTCCAACCCTGTTGTGTTTGCACTGAGTGGAGTGCAGCCTCAAAAGTGGGCGGGAACCATCATATCAAGCAGATTCCTGCTGAAGCTGCCGAAGTCCTCTCCTCAGAGACTGCGGAACACTTTTTCCTTCCTCGTTGTCCCGTCCAGCTCCTTCTGTCAGCGAGGAAGCTGGAAAAAAAGAATTACCTCAGCTATACCCTTTAACTAAATCATTAAAAAAAAAAAAAAAAAAAAAAAAAAAAAAAAAAAAAAAACCCATCATCTGAGCATTATCTCTGAGCTGGACTCCTGTTTAATACAGCTTAACTACCACGACGACTTCCGGGAATTCCTCCACTGGAGTGAATCGAGATGAGGAAATCCCCTCGTTCAGAGTCTTATCAACTTCTGATCACTTCAGCTGGATGAATAGCTCATAATGTAAGTGCAATCATTTAAAATTTCATTGTTTATATGTAGTTACTTTTCACTGTGGAGAAAAGTTAGATGTATTTATCAGCTTGTGGAAAAAGGGCTCAAGACCTAAATAAAGAAGTCGTGTTGAAGTAGAAATTGCAACGTTACATAAAGTCATCTTTTCTTTCAATGAACAAAGCAGATTACGAAAACTTTGTCTGCAAGACACAATCGGCTTAATATCTGAGAAGCAAACTGCAAGAAATTTAGTTCACAAAAATGAGGTAAACTTGTTTCCCTCTTCTTTCAGTGGAGTGGGCAATCATTTAGAAAAGGCTGAATTCAAGAGTAATGCTATTCATTGTACACCGCTGCTGAGGTCTTATGAATATGTTTACAGATGAAAAACTAGTGCTGATTCGCTGTTTAATGTGTGACAAGATTAATAAAGCTCCTCTGTATATAATCAGTGAGCTTCTGCTGGAACATTTTGTCACAGGGAAAATAAACCTCTGCCTACTGCTTAAATTTGACGACAACAGCAGAATGTCAGCGTTTTACAGTATAGTTGAGAAAAAGTAGCCACAAAAGCGCATCACTGTCTCCTTTTCTTCATTTACTTTATATTTGAGATGAGACATGTTCCAGCTTGCTTTGTCAGTTTTATGTAGTTCTCAGCCTGTTTTTCCTCTCTGTCTTCATCAGAAACATCTCTGCAAATGAGAGTTATTACATCAGGGCAACAAAGCTGAGCAGTTACCAGCCAAAGCAAGTACATAGTTCTGAGACATTTTTCATGTCAAAATTCCCTACTTTATCATTTTCACCCCATCTTTACAAAGATGACTGGATGGATGGACGGACAAAAAGACAACTTTTAGACAATGTGTCAGTGAATAATGTCTGAAAATAAAAATAATCTTATGAACTGTATTTTCTTTGTTATATTCATCCAGGCCTGGAAAATACAATGTGAATTATTTAGTTTCCCTTTGGGATAAAAGTATTTTTGTATTTTAATTTGTGAAAACAAGAAGTAAATAAAGGGACCTTGCATGTGTCATATGATCAGTATCACACATCAAGGTCCCATGAATTAGCTTTTTTTTATTGTTTGTAATTAATTTACATTAAAGTTCTCTATTAGATCCCAGCAATACAAGAGACTGTGTTGTGGGGAATGTGCCCCAGGCTTCAGAGATAAGACAACATTTATTTTTGCCAGGTTTAGCTTTTTAATCAGTTTGCCACATTATCACAGCTTAGGAGCACAATAGGTAAAATTTATGTTGACTTAATAGACTTGTGATTGGTTTTGTTGACTTTATTGGCCACTGTCATGGTTTGTGGACCCAAATGCAGAGGGAGTGAGTAGATTTAAGATTTAATGAGAATGACAAAAAAAAAAAAAAAAACTTTCAAAAACACTGGAGGATGCAGGAAGCCAGAGCAAAAACCAAAACATAAATCCACAGAGCAAAATGGTGGCCCACAACAGGGAGACTCTCAGGCAGAAACCCAGGAGGCAAAACAGGGAGATAACAGGAGGAACCAGCAAGGAGTAGGAGAAAGAGAGAAGCTTAAATACTGGGGACGTGAATGCTGGAACAATGGGTGGGACTGATTGACTAAATGATTGCAGGTGTGGAGAATTGGCTACAGGGGAGACTGAGGAGAGAGAGAGAGAGAATGGCAGCAGGAGGAGAGGGAGAGTAAACACAGGAACAAGGAAAATGAATCTAACAGAGACAGGGAATAACTAAAGATTGTACTGAAGTTGAACCAAAACATGGCTGATCTAATAAACATAAGAAACACAGGATGACAAGACACAAGAAGATAACTGGAACAAGAAAAGACTCAGCTAAAGTACAAACCAAAACAAGACTGATCTCATCAAAACACAGGACAATAAACATAATCTAGAATAAACTGAAATACTCAACCTAAGAACTGGACAAACAAGAAATAAACTGGGATGAGTGAAAATAAGAATTCAGTACTAAAAAATAACAAAAGCAAGAGTCCAAAAGAAGCAGGACCTGACAGCCACTCAAAGTTTGTTCAATTGCTCTGTGTATCTTCACCCATTACAAGATGGTAAAAAAAAAAAAAAAAAAACACAAACAAAAAAAACGAAACAAGTAAAAAAGCAAACTAATATTGGTAGCAAACACAGATAGTTGTCAACTCATGGATACCATTCTACCACAGGTTCTATGATTGTTAGCAATGACTTCAAGAAACAGACTCACAACACAGCCCAAACTGGAGCTGGTAACACACATGGGCACAGACACCCCAATCATTTGTACCCAGAATAAGGATAAAGCCTCGTAAACACAGTAATGAGGGCTGTGATGATCAACAACTTCTGTCTCCATCGCTCCATTTCTCTTGTGCTTCAGAGCCCACAACGTTCACAAGCAGCCAAACGCTAATTTGGGATAAAAAGAAAATACTGACTTGCAATATTTTCCTGGTTTACCACAAACTTCCAAGGGACCACACATACAGGAGCGAAGTACCTCACATGCTCATTTGATAAAATTAGGTTAGGAAGGAGTCTGTTCTGCTCTTTCCGTCTTTGTGGGAAAGCAGCTCATGGTGTGGAAATTAGGACCCTGCGTGTGCTTGTGTGTGCTTAGGTGTGTGTGTGTGAGTGGTTCACTAATCCCTCAACAGAGCTGAAACGAGTTAAAAACACATCAAAGGGAAGCTTAACCTCTGTGAAACCTCACCGGGTTTTCAAGAACAACAAATGATCATTCTCCTCATTGTTTCCAGGGGGAATCTTTTCACCGCTGCTTTGCTGACTTTTCCCTCAGTCCTTGGAGTTTTCAAAAAGCCTCTGGTTTCATTTTTAATGACTGTGCCATTTGTGTGACTGTGCACGTGTGTTTGTGAAAGAACATAGGTGTGTGTAGGTGTGAGTAGGTGCATGCGTGTGTGTTTGCATTTAAAAAGGGGGTAGTTTTGAGTGTGACATGGCAAATGAGGGGAGCCAAGCTAACAAGGACATAGAGCTCTGCACGAAATCATTAAAATGTCCGACATCCTGACTGACTATACAAAAGTTATGTATATACACAAGCAATGAGGGATGAAAAGGGGGTTTGAAAGACAGACGGGGGCGATGGAGACAAAGAACGACAAGATGAAGAGGCCTTTAGGGGTCTGAGACCCGTTTTCCCTAAACTCTCATCATCACAGTATAATAGTGCTGTTTCTGTTTAAACCCCAATATTTACATACTTTTTCTGTCAGCCTTTTCTCATGTGAATGAGCACCAACCTTTTTCAAATGTTACAAACCTTAAAAAGTGATATGTCAACTGTAGACGTACAATAGAAGATAAGGCATAAATGTGCTGTATCACTGTATCTAAATCTGACTTCAGCTCATTTCCCTTAATGATTATGCCTGTTAATGTACTTAGCCACATCAAATCAAAGTCAGACATGGCTAAGTACTGTAATCAAACATTCACCAAAAGAGTAACTATGCAATGCTCACATGTATCTATCGGTGTTGCTCAAGCTGACAGAAATTGGATAATATTGGCACATTGAAATATGAAGACAATAGGTAGGGAAATATACAAAAGCAAATGTGTCTGTATTTTATAATCTATAAATAAAATTCCACCACAGAAAAAGCTACACTATTTTTAGGTACATAAAAAATAAATAAATTATATATATATATATATATATATATATATATATATATATATATATATATATATATATATATATATATATATATATATTCCTGACTTGGTGCAACAGACTCACAGAGAAACATGCTAACATATAACGCCACATAGTCGTGTTTCCTAGAGTAGATGTGGGACACATGGTGCACAGCTGCGGTGTAATCAGAGAATGTGTTAGAAGCATTTATGCCAACATCTGCACCATGTCTGGATGACAATGATGATGTGATGACACTCATTCATCGGTTGTGAGGCTAACATCATGTGTAGGATGGATTTACTCCTTAAAGACGTGGCACTGAGTTGCATATTGTATGTAAGAAATTTAGAATTCAAGCTGAACAGAAAATATTCTTTATCTTGACCTTTGGAATTTTTCAAACAAGTGTCGACAAAAATTTCTAGCTCGTTATGCTACATTCACATTTCTCCCCGAAGTTGGAGCTTAGAATTGGTAATGGTGTCTCACTGGAGTTGAGCGTGTTTTTTATTTTATTGCAAGCTGGAAAACCAGTGGGATTTGCTGATTGTTGAACACTAACTTCCAGAAGCAAAACAAATTGATAGTGCATTTTCTTTCTTATTTTTTTTTGCATTCAAAAACTTAAGGAACATTTTCCTACAGAGGCTGTTTGCATGTGGCACTGATTTAATGAGACAAAACAGTCAGAACTGATAATGAATAGATGTGGACCTCTCATTATTTTTTTTTTTTTTTTTTTTTTTTTTTGTTACTATGAATGGCAGTCATAAAATACTGCACTTGCAGATACTGTATTCGTTGTCTTTCATGCAAAAGTCTTCTGGTTCTGCCCCACGAGTCAAAAAAGAGGAACTTGGGACTTGATGTTGACCTACAGGACATAAACCTCATACCAGATAGTTTGCCCTGTGAGGAGCTGAGAGTCCAAAAACCATCACAGGTCAATGTGATCAGAGGGTTCTGTTTGGCCAGATGCTCGCTCATTTTCCTGACCAAGCACCTTCCAGACAGGAGGAGACAGCACACCCCACAGCTGGCTTATCCCCAAATGCTTTACCTTGCCTTGGACTCGCCTGATCTGTCACTACCAGCTCCTTTCACCTTAGTTTGAGTTAAAACCCTATCAGTGCCCCCTGCCACTGTTTTGATTCTCAGAGGATGAGACAAGCTCGGGGATGGAGGTAGAGAGGGGGAGGTGGATGGAGGAGTAATGCTGAGAGGTGGATGAAAGTAATATTTGTCGCTCTAGTCTTCTGTGTATGGACGTCTTCTCCTCATACAGCCTACGCAATTGTTTATTCCGCTGCAGAGGACATTTAACTGGAGAGAAAAAGAAGACATTTCAAAGGAAGACATGCGCAGACCAAAAGATTCATTTTTTGAAAGCAAATGACAACAATGTAAGCAGGGACACTTTTCGAAAAAGCTTTGAGGAATCCTAAACATTGAGTTCATGGAATCAAATAACAAAACTTTATTCAGAGTTACAAAAATTATCTGAACCATCAAAAGTGGACAACTGTCAGGTTTACCAAGTAGCTGACATTTCAATATGAATCTCATTCAGCTTTTGCTGTCCCTTTCTCATGCTGAAAGAGAAATGCAAATAGAAGTTGAGAGAGGGCTTTCAGGAATGCATTGTGTTCACGGCTGCAGCGGTTGCAAATAGGAATCATGCTACAAAAGAAATTTCTACATAAAACACAACCAATTTAAGAGATCATTAGAGGTCTATTTGACGCAAAATCATCCGTGACACAAAACAAATTGCACATTGTCAAAACATGATTGGGCTCACTGAAACACAATTACAAACAAGTGAAATTGTGTTTTATATATTTTTTTTTATTTTCTTGACAAAAACATTAGAGTGAAAGTGGAGAGAAATTTAAGTTAAAAAGTGGCTTTCAGAGCATAGGTGTCATAGGATTTTGCATCTGTTGTAAACCATGGCACTTTGCCGGTTTAAAAAATGATAATGAAACAGATAAAAGAATAAAATATTTGAAATACTAATTTTAGCTATAAGGAGGAGTAGAATGAGAACGGTAAACAGACAAAGAAAAAAGGAAATGTCAGATATTGACAGTTGCACACATCCATGTCTGTTTTCTGTGTGTGTGAGTGTGTGTGTGAGTAAGCTGGTTAAAGAATGATGTCACATTGACATGTCTGGCCATGTGTGCACTTATAACTGCATTTCTGCATGTGTTTGTCAGAAAGAAAGAAAAGCACAAACGGAGATGAGACAGACACATTTCCTGATGTTTCAGACCCCCCCCACACACACACACTTAGCATGTTTTTCTATCTTCACAAGAACTTTGCTTTGACTTCCATTAATTTTTCATTCATTTATAGTATGGAGGGCCGTTTCATTCAAAATTAAATAAATAAATACTGTTATTAATACATTATTAATAAATATTATTTTAAATCAATAAAGGTCCCTATGAAATAAGACAATTAACATTTAAAAAATAAATTTTTACTTGATTTGTTTATTTATTTATTTTTTTATTTCAAGACTTATTTATTTCATTGTATATTCATTTCATAATGGTGTTTTATTTTGTGACACTTTTATTTTCTAAAGGTACTTTACGTATTTCATGGACTTTTATTTTTTAACTTTTTCATTTCATGTTCTTATATTCAAATGAGGGGGCGAGTTTTCTCTGTGGAGCGGTGCTGCTGCTGGTCAGAGTGAAGCGAGCAGACCCCAAATTTCAGCGCATCTGCATGAGGGTGAAACATGCAGCTATAAGGGCTTGAACTGACATCCCAAGACAATGAAAGAAATGGAATATCTTTGGAGTACCGAGGGAACTTCTCTCCATTTAATCAAAAGCTCTTCACAACCCACTAAAATCAACACAACCCAGTTGAGGCAATGACTACCCCGGAAGAACCATGTGTTTCAAAACAAGAGCACATGAGTATAACTTAACTCCCCAGCTTACAAGGGAAAGCAATGCCTGTCATATTGATGCAGGAAACACAAATTCTGTCAACTACCTTGGCACGACACCGGTACGTCAGTTCAAGCTCTTCTAGCTCACAGCCTTGCAGGTTTTACCCTCATGCAGAGATGCAGCTAGCTTCACTCTGATCAGAGCCTCTCCACAAAGAAAACCCCGCCCCCTTACTTAAAAAGAACATGAAATAAAAAGAGCCTGAAATAAAAATGGAACTAAAAAATAAAGGTCATGAAATATGTAAAATGGCTTCATAAAATAAAAGTGTCACAAAATAAAACACCATTATTAAATGAATAAACAATTAAAGAAATACATAAATGAATGAATCTTGAAACAAATAATAATAAAAAAGCAAGTAAGGTAAAGATTTCTTTTTAAAATTATATTATTTTATACATTTTTTTTATTTCATGGGGCCATTTCTTTATTTCAAGGAATATTATTAATAATTTATAAACTATTTATTTATTTAATTTTGAATTAAACGACTCTCCTTATTTCTATAGCTTAACCCTGACCCTTACCCTAAACCTAATCATTACCAGTACATGCCTATCCCTAACCCTACCTTACACTCAATTCACACCCATCCCAAAAACAGCACTTCTTATGGGGCCTGGGTTTGGCCCTATAAGGAGCAGTGAGTCCTCACAATGTTGTATTTTTTTTTTTTTTAGAAAAATTTGCCTTACAAGGTGATAAATGCTAACACATACTCACAAAGACAAACACAGATGCTGATACATAATGAATCTGAGAAAATGTATTACATCGGATGATTAGAAATAACCTTAAGCTTCAAAGCCAAAAAACATGATGTGTCAAAACCATCGTAAGTTGCTTAAAGAGCATATACTGTATTCAACTAGAAAGTATCCTTCAGCCTGTTAATTTTATGTTACGCCAAAAGTAATAGAGCCCATAAATGAAAAACACTGAGGTTGACATTTATAATTAACTGCATATTCACACAGACCTGATTAATTTTGTTCATCTTTGGTGGCTCTGGATACTTTTTTCTAATTGCATGGGAAGGGGGTAAAATTAAAAATCAAAGCTCATCAGCTCACTCTTCACATACTACGGGTAAACTGGTGTGCATCAGTTTGATAAAAAGGATGTGAGCTTGTCTATAAGTGGGGTTGAGAGAAAGAAAAAGACAGAGACAGAGCAGGTGGGAGTTGTGAAATTTAGTGCATTTGAATAGCTTGGTTAGAAATGGTAAAAAGCTCAAAACAGCTTAATAAAGAAAGCAATGGTTGCGCCCATTTAAATTAGGTTACCTAAGATGTAGCTATTGCTGCAATTATAGATAAAGATTATTTTATACAAAATTATCTGCCACTGAAACCACAAAGTTTTGGAAACATTTCACTGGAATCAAGCAAAAAAAAATCTTTTTAAAACATTAAAACAACCAAGAATTATTGAAAATTTTAAACACTGAAAATAAAAAATGTGTTCTAATACTGTGGGCAGCTTATGCATTCTTCAGACTAGGTACATACAATTTTACTTAAAGCTGAAGTATGTAACGTTTATAAAAAAAAAAATATTCTACATATTTGTCGAAACTGTCACTATGTTGTAACAGAATGGTATGAGACAGATAATCTGTGGAAAAAATCGAGCTCCTCTGCCGTCCCCCAGTGCTCCCAGTGCTATCTAGAAACAGCTAATCAGAGCCAGGAGGCGGGTCTTAGCGCGGTCGATCACCGTCGGTGTGGCGCTGCTCATCCCGCCTCTCCCTCCTCCCCTTGCTCTCTGCTGTGAATCCTCAGGCTAGTTAGCATGACCACCGATGACGACGGATAAACTGTTTTCCTGTAATGGTAAGTTGTTTCTCCGCCATTGGTACATTTAGCAGCGAGTAAATGAAGTTGATTGACAGCACTAAGCCCCTCCTCCTGGTTCTGACTGGTTGGTTTTGGTCGGAACAATTTGGGAGCGGTGTATTTCTTCAGACAGCAATAGCTCAGGGAGGAGGTGGAGAAGATCAATCTTTTCACAGATTTTTTTGTCTCATAACATACTGTCATGACATGGTGACAGTTTTAACAAATATGTAAAAAACACATTTTTTAAAAAAAAATAAAAGTTACATACTGAAGCGTTAAGTGGTAGGTGTTCTTCTTGAATTAAATTAAAACGTTCAACAACTGACCAGTTGGGGGCAGCAATGCACCTGAGGTGCCAATAGACTGCTGCAAATATCATATTCATTAGAAGAACTTAACTGGCAATGTTGTTACATTTCTGGAAAAGGTGGTTGGTAAAAAGCACCCAGATCTTTTGAAGAGGTGCCAAAAGATGAATCTAAAATTAATCAGTATTTTTTTTTTCATGTGGAAAACTGGCAATGCTGAATAACAAACTGCTAGTGTGATTTGTTCCAATGTAAGCAGTGAGTGCTAGTAATTTCAGTACTTTGCGATTCTATAGGTTTGCAGTTTTGATCTTTTCATATCAGATTCTTAGTGATGTTTTGTACCCGTGTTGATAACTAATAATTTTAGGTTGTTCTATGACATATTCATGTCTATAAAGAAATGTGGTTATTTGACTCCTGTAAAACATGTCTGTCAAGAGGAGGTCAATTATTTAGTTTATTAAAACAACCTGAAAATTACAGAAATTTTATGATTTATTCTTATCTCCGTAATTTAGTGAAAAATATTTAATAACCTAATAATACTGAAATGGCAACATGTGGGTAAATAGGAGTGGTCCTTATAAGAAGGTACACACGCATGTTATATTGTTACATTTTATTTGAGGTACACTTCAATAAACAAACTTAATTTGACTATTTTTTATTTTAATTTTCTTTTTGGAACCAAAACAAATTTTACACAAAACTGTGTCTGAAATAAATAATGGCGTGTAAAGTTTTTGAGTTGGTTATCATTTCATTTCATTTTAAGTTCAGTTCTGTGTGCAAAAATTAAATACCACACTCATGTTCACACTTGTGATTTCTGTCATTTCTGTGTGTATACGATTCACATATATAATCTGCTTACACCAGACACCGTCTCGGAATCTAAGACAATAAAATCTCCTAATGTAATACATTATGTCATTAAAAACACGACTGTTGTCACGCAGTATAACCTGATTTGTCCTAGCTATTAAAGCAGTGGAAACACAGTTATCCTATTAGATGTAAACTTCATCAGTATAGCTTAATTGTGTTATGTGACAAAAAAAGTCAAGTCATCAAGTATAAACACTCACGCTGGAGGGGAATGAAATTTTATCATCATACCTATCTAAAAACAGCTTCCAATGACAATTAAAGTTGATTATGACTATGGAGGTTATGATGATAGGCTAATATGAAATTCCAGTTAAATTCGCATGTCTATCCTAATTGCTCTTTTAGAACAGAGGTGACTGGCAGCAACAGATCATGTCAAAGGGTGAAGATCAGGGTGTTTGCTCAGCAAACATTTAAGCTAATCACCTATGCATTCTCGTCAAAGAAAACGCAAAATAACACATTTTAGAGTTGTAATCATTATACCGTGATATCACTAAATCGTGATATTTTTACTTATGGTTATCATACCGTCATAATTTCACACCGGCCCACGCCTAGTTGTAAGCCGTATGAGAGAAAGCTATTATACCTTTCCCCACCTAACAAGAAATGTCAATTTGTCTTGGTGTGGAAACTGAAAGAGTGCCAGCAATCACGCTTTTTAACGTATCACTGTTTTAAAACGACAGTTGGAAAACTGCAAGAGGAATGTCAGTGAGGCATCTGAGTGCAGGTTCACCATCTGAGCAGATAGCCCGACAAATGAATCAGCTAGTATCAGATCATTAGACTTGTGTTAAAATAAATGGCACAACAACAAAAAGCTATTTTGTTTTACCTTTTGTATCTTATTATCATGATATTGTGAAACACTGAGATTTGCAAGTCTCCAAACCACCCATGCCTAAATACAAATGATAGTGTGGGGGAATATGTGCATTGCTTTGTTGCTAAAGTGGGATAGGGAATCAGGCTTACACGTGGACAATTTTATGGCTTTAATATTATTTTAGAAAGACTGCACATGTTCATTTCTACTTTTGTATATGCACAAATCTAGCCATAAAGCTAAAAAGATTTGCTTTGCAGCAGGCTTCTTGAGTTGCTTTGAGCTGAAAGTGAACATGAAAACCATCTAATGCATTTTCTCTCATCCCTGCATGGACGTTTTTGAAAAAAAAAAAAACAAAAAAAACAAAGGTTTAATGATAATCATGATCTCAGTTAATTTGGTGTGACATTTGAAAAGTTTGCATGAAATTAGCTTGACAGTGGAATGGAAATTAGCTGAATGTGTTCTACGGAGAGCCTCTGGGTGAGCGGGAGACCAAAGCCAGTGTTTGATAAGTAAATAAGACTGATGCAATGAGACAGACCTTATTTATAACCTGACACCTTGCACATGAATAAGCTGAGCAAAATCATCCAACTTCTTCACTGATATCTGAACATTTGTGTGTGTGCAGATGTGAGTGTCCACTGGACAGTGAAATATTTTATCCTTGCCTTTCCCAACAGTGTGTGTGTTTGTGTGAGAGTAGATTGTCCTTGTTGGATCGATGTGTGTAATGATTCACACTGGAGATTAAGAGGTGCTATTACACACCTGACCTGTTAAACAGCACCCTTCTCTTTCCCTCTGTCTGTTGCTTCCTGTGTGCTCCATACTCCTCTGTCTCAAACCTGCAACTAATGTCAGCATTAAAACTTCAACAAGTGCCAGCTTTCCTCGCAGCCCGTCAATCAGCGGGCCACTCCGCAAACTAACAAAAGTCGGGTGAGCCATTCCCCGGGCCCAGGAGTTTTGGAGAACTGAGGGGGCTGAGGAGTGCTTTTGATTTGTCTCTCCTTTGGTGATTTGTTGACTCTTGTGAAGTTCAACACAGTAAAAAATGTCAGCATTTCCCGAGAATATTCCTCTGTGTTTTTTCCCCCCACATTGTTTTATCACAGCGGGCCATTTCCCTGCGCTGTCATGGAGAGATCAGCGTGGCTGTATTGATATACATCTTTCTCTGAGTTTCATGAAAGGGAAATCATTTACCAGAGAAAAGAAACGTCACTGCTTTTTCCCGATACGATTTGTCCCCCCTTCCCCATGCCACACCACACCAACCCCCACCCCAACCTCGCTACAGACTTTTCACTTTTATCGTAGGAAGAGGAAATGGATGTCTGTGTGTGCCTCTGTGTAAGTGCGCTTGCATGTTTGAAGTTGGACGCTTGAAAGCTTCCTCTTCTGTGTGAGCTCAACAGCAGGTGGGCTGGTGTGTGGGTTTGTGTTTGTGTCTGTCGGGTAAAAGGACCGTCAGGACGTCGTGTGTTTTTTTGTGTGTGTGAGTGTGAATGTGTAACAATCTTACTTGTTGATTTTTTTTTTTTTTTTTTTTTTTTTTTTTTTTTTTTTTTTTTATGCCAATGGCCTCCAGGT
This sequence comes from Anableps anableps, assembly GCA_014839685.1. Classification (NCBI taxonomy): domain Eukaryota; kingdom Metazoa; phylum Chordata; class Actinopteri; order Cyprinodontiformes; family Anablepidae; genus Anableps; species Anableps anableps. The sequence goes on from CM026082.1 coordinate 19,769,041, forward strand.
TGCTTTGCAGTCTCGAATGCATGTCCTCGATTCTGTTGAGGTTTCGAGCAACATTCCTTCTTTTCAGGGCTGTAAGACAAGTGAAAGCATCCATACAAACATGAGAAATTAATCTGACACTAAGGCATTTTAAACTTAAACAAAGCAGATACATTAAATATTTACTACTACTGCCAATTGAAGTAGGCATTTTTGCATTTTGAGTTCAGCTCCAATCATGAAAAGTTTTTCAAAGACAAAAAGCAATTATTTTTGACATTTATGTTACATTCTGACAAACACACAAAGAGCAGATAGAAGAATCCACTGTAAAACTGAAATATTTTGGATTTTTTGTTTTAATACGTGGATGTGATCCCACAATACAAGATTTCACTGACAAATGAAAAGTTTTTTCCAATATTTGCAGTAACATTTGCAATAAAAGAACAGGGAAAGAGAGACCGTATTTGTTTCCTGTCTTCTGTGTGTGTTGTCATTGACATTTGATTGACACACTAAGTGGAAAAAAATTATAAAATGTAAAATTTAGAAAAATATTAAGGGGGAAAATTTAGAAAAAAAAGGGTTGCCACACTAAATCACTGTAAACAATCATTTGGAAGTTTGTCGTAATCAAGCATTGATTGATAGTGCATACTCATATGTAGCGTAGGCTAACAAATGTATTAAGTTTACACATCCTTTTACTCATTTCTCTACTGAGAAATGTATTTTCACACTGCTGCAGTCAAATGCTGATGAAAATTTAGAGCATAAGAAGCTAAGATGTACTGTCTTCGTTATGTCTACCTTCATTAAAACTTATTACTAAACTCAAAGACGAGGGAGCAAATAGGTTCCTGAAATCATTAAATTATAATGCATATAAATCAGAAAAAAGCAAGTGCAGACAGGCAACATTAAGAGTACAAGAAGCCATTTAAGATTTTAACTGTTTATTAAATCTGTTTTGGGAAATGACAAACAAATGTTAGGGTCTCGTATCTTCAGACCCAGGGCTGACTAAGGAATGACTATTAAATTAACGACGGTGGATAATGGTGCTCTGTGCGAGCTGAAAAGCTTGCTGCCCCCGCTTTACGCTTTTTCTTTCATGCTCCAATGAACCTGTCCAGTTAGCATTCGGGGGAAAAAAAAAACCCTTCTAAATACTTTAGTGAAGACTTCTTAGCCCATTAAAGTACCACTGTACCTCCTTTATGTTAATTTTCTTGTAAAAGAACAAGCTGGGATTTTCTATCAGAGCAGCGGATGGGGAAGACAGTCCCGTTTTGCTTCAGTTGAGAAGATGCATGCACTCCTCGAAATGCTGATAAATGGCATTATTGTTCCTGTAGATGTGATGGTGGCGGTGGGAAGTTGGGGGGCTAAAACACAGACACACACAGTCTGAAATGTTTGCCCTTATTAGCCACAAGTTAAAACATTTAAATTTAAAAGAAAGTTGCGAGATGCTATGTGAACTGACATACTTGTGTGAAAAGTTTGTAAGATTCATAAGTTCTAATGTAAAAGTCTATTGTAAACTTAATCTTTAATGATAAAATGAATAATGGCTGTGACAAAAAACAAAAATCACAAAATAGTAAAGAATCTGATTTCTTTGAAATATTAAGCTTTTGAATTTTAAGATTACATAGAAATATTTATATTTTTAGATACCTGTTTTATGCGTTTTATGCCTATGGGTTACTCTGCATCATTGTGTGAAACAGGCAAAAATAAAGAGACTCATTTTTCATTTGTATATATCATTGGAGTTATTCATACTTTTATTAGTTTATGTCAGCAAGTAAACATTAAAAATAAGAAAATTATGGATAAATAAAAATCCATAAACAGACGAGCAAACAGTTGTAATATGAATCTCTGCTTATAAGCAAGCTAATTTAGCTTGGGCAATAATAAGCCTTTTTTTTTTTTTTAAGAAAAACTAATTTCCCAAAAATGACATTTACCAACTGAAGATAATTGCAACTGACCCTCACAGATCTTTTAATTTCACACCATAAAGATGATATAAAGAATGTTAATAAGAGAAATGCAGAAATTCCCTTTGATCGCTTCCATTCCGATACAAAATTGAGTTCCATGAGTTTCCAATCAACCACTGAGGGAAAAACAGGCAGCATGAACCAGCTCTATGAAATCCAAAGCGCCACATCGCCACAGATTCTTCAAATGATTTAAACTCTTTTCTCGATGGTAATGTGGTCTTCAGCAGATCATGAATCATCACTGCTGCTGAGACAACTGTGAGATTTATGCACTCCACGAGAGAGCACAGCGATGCGCTGAGTTCCTGGCGTGACGCCTGTGTAAACATATGTTCTTCTGTTTACACGCAAACATGGATGAGTGTAATTAGCGGCCTAACCCAATCAATGTGCGTATAATTACAGTCATTACCGTCAAAGCCAAACGACTGTGCTCTCTAAACCAGCCAATAAAATACATGCTCCTACTCTTGCTCCAGTCTCACTCATCTTTCTTATTTACTGCTCTTATTTGGCTGTAAATTTTATGCAAGACTTGACTCCCTTCTTGCGCAGCCACACTCTTATTGCCTGTCTCTGTTTCTCTGTCACTTCTGTTCTCTGTGTTTGTACAAATCCTCTGCTGTGATCACTGGCTGCTCTTAATTGGAGGCACATCATTAGCCGTGGGACTGATAAAGCCTGATGCTTTATGAGCGCTTCCTTTACACGCTTCGTGTCAGACAGTAACTGAGTCAGTTTTGCCAGAAGCAAGCAGCATCAGTATCTGTTTCCATCACGAAGACCTTTTCAGGAGCTACATTTTCCCTCCATATACTTTATTTTTTAATACTTGGGTTGTACAGTAATGTTTTTTTGGATGTGTGTGTGTGTGTGTGTGTGTGTGTGTGTGTATTTGTATGTGTGTGTGTGTGTGTGTGTGTGTGTGTGTGTGTGTGTGTGTTTTGCAATAGAGTATTTTAGACAGCAGTCAGGGTACATGTTATACAATTAGGATTTCACCACTTTTTCACCTTAAATGTAATATGTTTCCATACTGGACACTGTAGTGGAGATCTTGTATAAGGCATTAAGGATACTTTCATATATGGCTGAGAAAGGGATCAAACATAAACGCTTACCATAAGGGACGGTCAGCTCTGCCTCGTGAACCACACTCCCATGCTGTGCTTCTCTTTTCATATGATGCTGTACATAAATTAAACTTTTTTCCTCAACTTGTAAAGATTTCTATCTTGGATAAAACAGTTTGAAGTCATTTCGTTTTTTCTTTTTTGAGTAAGAGAAAGGCCTTTTTGGTGAAAAAAAAAAAATCTTGTTTACTCATGTGGTGAAATCTAGAAGTTTAATCCCACCTGACAATTATCTCTTTTCTGCATTTTCTCTCTGTGCTTCATTTGCACAGCCTTTGGTTGAGGTCTCTCAGCCACAATGCAAGTATTATGGACAGGTGTTATTTAGTTATGTTATATATAGAGGTATTGCTAGATCTCATGGCACGAGATCTGGCAATATTAACAACACAATTTTTCTTGTTCAAGTATAGTCTGCCATGTTATGCACTGTCCATTTGCTGTCAACTACATTTGGGGGAGGCATAAACATCATTATGAGCCCTGGGTATTTACGATTGAAACCCATTTCTCATTTTTTACTCTTATTTTGAAGTTAGAAAGGAAAGGAAGAAGTTTGAGGTTTCCTGCTATATAGACAGAGTTGACAAATAACTGCTTCTTCTTGGGCAGTTATATGGCAGCAGTTCAGGTATTTGGTAGAAAGGACAGCCACTGACAGAGTGGCATATATGATTCAGTTTTCCAAACATTAAATCTAGAGAGGTTTTACATGTATGTGAAAATATGTTTACATATGACACACTAAGGAAAATAATTTCAAAATTAAAGGAAACCACATCCTTAAAGGCTTTAGCAGTTTAACTAATCAAGAACTATTTCTCTTGTTGTTTTTTGACAGGCTTTCAGTGGGCTGTATTATTTAAGAAATACTGTTTACACTGTTAGATTCTTCTCCTTTGGAAAAGTAGACCAAGTAATCATTGTAAATCTTTTTAATAAAGCATTATCCCGTGAGGAAATCTTAACATTGTGCTGATTGCTGTCAGTGATAGTGGCATTGGAGACAATGTTAAGTTAAACCCTTTGCCACGAGTAATGAGATTTAGGTACAGAATGTATAGGCCTGTCATGCAAATATCATGACAGATTCGTTTTCTTAGAGATCTGTGATTATCATATATATGGCATTTTGGCTGAGTGTGTCTGTGTGGGTGTAATGATAAAATAATAATGAAATGAAATAAATTAGGAATACTCATAATAAACAAAAAGGAAGATAAGAAAAAGCTGGAAACACAATGGGAGGCTCTATGGAAGACACTCATTCAGTTTTTATATATCTTGTTCCATGTTATTATATTTGCTCAATCAAAACCTCTCTTATGCATACATCTATATGAATTGCCTCACTCTCTGTCCCACTCTCTCGCTCATTCGCAATTATGAGGGAAAGACAAAGAAAAGTGATTCATCTTTCTGTCGCAGCCCCTTAATGATATCATTAAAATGACTGACAGCTTTGAATAGCACTGGGAACCTACCCCAGTCAAAACAAATCTGATCCGTTTTGGAAACAGAGCCTGGTGGTTCGTTAGGGGAGGGCGGGGGGCAACATGAGAGGGTGCACGTGTGCAAAATGGGTGAGGTTTCGGGAGGGCTGTTAATGAGGAATACCTCGGAGGGGACACATTGGCGGCACGGGGGGAATACTGCTTCAGGCAGGTGCCCACACAAACACCCGCTCCCCTCCATGCATGTTCTTCTTTCTCACTTCCATCCTACACCCAATCCCATCTGTGCCACATTCATTTTCATTGCCTTAATGAACCTAATAAATATATCTTCTCTCTATTGATGAATGCTATTTGACAGCCATAGGGGTGGCAAGGAGGAGAGGATAGGCACTTGATTGGAGTGTAATCGTTGTTAAAGGCCCAGCATGAATAACATATTCAGACTGAAGATGACATATAATGTACACACACACACACACACACACACAGACACAATTATACAACTACACACAGGTGGCCTAGACCCATGGGGTGTTTCATTCACAACTTGACAGGCCTGCTGTTGTTATCATCATCAGCTTTGTTTAGGCCAGATCGTATATAAAAGAGCGAAACATGGTGGGCAGCGCTTCTGTTGGATGTGAATGCTTAAATTTGATCAGATGCTGAATACACACATATGCACTTTCATCTACACTCTCTCCTAATATATACAACACATCCAAACAACACGCATACAGATGACTCATGTTCTGGATGCCCCAGTCTTTTTTCTGGGCCTGTAAACAATTACAGCATGAAAAACAATCTTGTTTATGATCAACTCTCTCTTTTGTCTCTCCCAATTTGTAGTTTATAGCACTTTGACCCTGCACTTGTTCACCTCCAAGCATTTCATGTCTCTCTCCTTCTGATCCACCATTTCTTTTGTTCCCTCTACCTCTACCTTCAACGAGTCATTAGCTCCCTGAAGGTGTCCACCAAAAGGAAGATTCAGTGACCAATTAATAGACAATATGCAAAGAGTAGCATTGTATTACAGATACCTATTATCAAGAGCCTCTTGTAAACTCATCAGGCAAAAAAAAGAAATTATAGAAAAGTACCACACAACAGCAATGGTGTCTGTAACTCTCTTTTCACAGAAGCCTTTAACTAGAGGTTCAGACAACACATCTGACTCACAAACACACTCATTGCCTCCATAAAATGAAATTCCACACCTATTAAACATTTACCCCTGTGTGTATTTACTCCTGTATGTTGTAATACCAGCTTTCAGACTCCAGAACTATTACTTATGCTACAATTGTTTTATGAGAGCTGATGTAGACAAGTCCTATCTATAGAATTTGGAGGTAAAACACAAATTCTAGGTAAATTAAGAGCTACCTACTTAATTGGACATAATGAAAAATATGCAGTCTCTATGTTCTATGTGAAGTTGGCTACATCTGTAGCCTTTCATACTTTGCCTTGCAAAGCCTCTTCATACCGTGAACATTTCCACATTTGGCATGTTACAACCATGGACTTCAGTGTTTTTTATAGGGGTTTCTGTAATAGACCAATACAATGGAATGAAGGAATTGTGAAGTGGAAGAAATGCATACATGGCTTTCCAAATGTTTTCCAAAAACAATTCAGAAAAGTGTGGCATGCATTTGTATTTAGAACTCCTGAATCAAAACTTCATAGAATCATCATTCCCTTATAAGTGTTTAACCAGATTTGCATGTGTTGAATAATGCACATTCTTTGCAAAACAGTTCAAGCTAAGTCAGACTACTGGTAGAGTCACTGTGAACAATAATATCTGAAGTTTTACTCCAGATAATAAATTGAATTTAAGCTAAGCTTTGACTAGACTATTTTATCACATGACTATGATTTGAGCTAAAGCAATTAGTTGGAGCTTGGTTGTATTTTTTAGCATTGTTGTCTTGCTGAAAGGTGAACACTTGCCCCATTCTCAAGATTTCTCTTGCCTCTAACGTGTTTTCTTCCAAAATTGTTCTATGTTTAGCTCCATTCATCTTCCCATCAACTCTAACCACTTATGCTGAAAAAAGTATTCCATAATAAGATATTGCCACAACAATATTTCACTGTAGAAATGTTGAAAACCCTGTTTCCTTCCACTTTACAATCAATCATTACTTTGTGTTGGTCTACCACATAAAATCCAAATAAAACTGAAGTTAAAAAATATGGAACATTTCAACATGAATCAATAATTTTACAAGGCACAGTATAACAGTCACACAGATTCTAAGCTGAGACAGAAAAAGAAGCTGCTGTCAGGATTCTATTGTCCATCATCACCACAGATGAGAAATCTATGACATTGTGCAGGGCGACAAAATAAGGTGCTTCAACTGCAGTGATCCAAGGGAAGAGAAACATGTCATGCCTTTGTCTCTGTATTTGTACACTGCTCAACAAAATAAATGGAACACCTAAACAAAATAATGTAACTCCAAATCACTCACACCTTTGTGGAATCAATGTCACCAGTTAGGTAGTAACACTTATTGTGAATCAATTTCACCTGCTGCTGTGCAAATGGAACGTACAACATGTGGAAATGAGAGGCAATTAGCAAGACAACCCCAATAAAAGAGTGATTCTGCAGGTGGTAACCACAGATCATTTCTCTGTTCTCATCCTTTCTGGTTGAACTTTTAGTCACTTTTCAATTTGTCAGTGCTGTCACGCATAGAGGCATCATGAGGCGTTTTTTATAGCCCACTGAAGTTGCTCAAGTAGTTCAACTAATCCAAGACGGAACATCAATGTGAGTGGTGGCAAGAAGATTTGCTGTTTCTCTCAGCACAGTGTCCAGAGCACGGAATAGGTACCAGGAGATAGGCCAGTACACCAGGAGACATATAGGTGGCCATAGGAGGGCTACAACCCAGCAGCAGGACCGCTACTTTGTCCTTTGTGCAAGGAGGAACAGGAGGTCTACTGCCAGGGTCCTACAAAATGACCTCCGGCAGGCCACTAATGTGCATGTTTCTACTCAAACTGTCAGAAACAGACTCCATGAGGAGGGTGGTATGAGGACCCGACATCCACATATAGGGCCTGTGCCCAGCACCATGCAGGATTTGCTAGGGAACACCAAAATTGGCAGATTCGCTATTGGTGCCCTGTGCTCTTCACAGATGAAAGCAGGTTCACACTGAGCACGTGACAGACGTGACAGAGTCTGGAGACGCTGTGGAGAATGTTATGCTGCCTGTAACATCCTCTGGCATGACCGGTTTGGTGGTGGGTCAGTCATGGTGTGGGGAGGCATTTCTTTGGATGGCCGCACAGCCCTCCATGTGCTAGCCAGAGGTGCCCTGACTGCCATAAGGTACCGGGATGAGATCCTCAGACCCACTGTGAGACCATATGAAGGTGCAGTGGGCCCTGGGTTCCTTCTTTTGCATGATAAGGCTAGGCCTCGTGGCTGAAGTGTGTCAGCAGTTCCGACATGATGAGGGCACTGATGTTATGGACTGGCCTGCCCATTCCCCAGACCAGAATCTAGTTGAGCACATCTGGGACATCATCTTTCGGTCAATCCACCAACTGATGCTCTAATCCAGGTTTGGAAAGAGATCCCTCAGGAGAACAGTCGCTGTCTCATCAGGTGCATGCCCGTTATTGGGAGGTTATACAGGCACGTGGAGGCCACACACACTACTGAGCCTCATTTAGACTTATCTTGAGGAATGTTCACTGACATTGAATCAGCCTGTCATGTTATTTTCCACTTTCATATTGAGTATTAATTCAAATCCAGATCTGCATGGTGTAATAATTTTGATTTATAGTGATAATTTTTGTGTTATTTTATTCTCAATCAATTCCACTGTATTAATAATAAAGTTTTTCAATGAGAATATTTCATTCATTGAGATCTAGGATGCGTTATTTTAGGGTTCCCTTTAATTTTGTGAGCAGTGTATCTTTCTGTGTGAGAATGCAGACTACAAGGTGCAAATATGTCAGCTAAAACCAAAAAAACACATATGATTCACATCATCATACTTCGATAATTTTCCAAAAATGCCTCTTTGATGAACATATTTTTTTAACTTAAAAAATGCTATGCATGATCTAGACACAGAAGATTTGTATAGGTTCCAGACAATAAATCCTTACTTCTTTTCTTCACTAATGATAAGCAGCACCTTGTTTTAAACTTTGATCTGGGCCACTGGGCTCTCACAGAAAGCTCTGGAAGATATACAGGAAGAATTCCTTAAAGCTAATACTGGACAAAGTAAAGAAATATTAAACAGCATGTGTTTTTACTCTGCTGTCTTTTACAAAAAAAAAAAAGAAGATAATGTAAGATATGTAAGAGAAATAAACTACAAAAGAATACTGGTGAAACTCAAAACTTTCTGAAAAATCAATACATTTTTTTTCTGAGTTCTTTATATGTGATTAAATGAGTAAAAATTTTCATATTTCCGTGTGGTGATCAACCAGTGAACATTTAAGACTAGTTGACTCTCGACAAAGACTAGTATTGCTTGACCGTGTCTCCTCCAGCTGTGACTGCGGTGTGGTGATCATGACAATATGGTAATTTGTTTTTTAAACTAAATCCAAAAAATGAGCCTCTTAGATGATTTTTCTCTGATAGACATTTGTGTTCTCAAAATTTTATGTAATTTTCATTGAGTTTGAGATTGTCTGCATCCAAGATAATTGAATTCAGTCCTGCTTCATTGGCTCCCCCTTTAGTCAATTCCTTTCCTCTCTGCCACTTGCTTCTGGTTTCTCACTTCTCTTTCCCTTTCTTTTCTTGACTCCCCATACATATCCATTTTGTGGTCGTACAGGCCTCAAAGCCATGTTTCTTTGTCTAGCTTATCGTTAGCCAAGATAGTCCAGTTTATGACCCTTTGTCTCATCTCAGAGGGCAGGTCTGAATATAGACAGTGACCTGACCCCTCCTCGTTTGCTCCTCTACCCTGTTTTATGATGCTGTACTACATATATGGTTCTGCGTCCTTTGTCTCATCTCAGAAGGCGGGTCTGAATATGGACAGTGACCTGACCCCTCCTCGTTTGCTCCTCTACCCTGTTTTATGATACTGTACTACATATATGGTTCTGCAGATCTGATTTTCTCTGTTTTCTTTGTTTAGTTAGTTAATTAGTGTGAAGTCAATCTTTCAGTGCTCCATTTAATTTTGTTGTAGTTTGTTCATTAATCTGATTTGATTCCCATTTTTATTAGTCAACATATATTCCCTTTTTTGTCTCTCATCAGTAGCTAGAGTGCATGCCAGAAGTTAAAGAAAGAGGTTATTTGCAGAATAATTCAGCTGTAAGGTTGGGCTATTTTGTTAATAAATTCTCAGACTTGATTAGAGATATGTGCGTCAGTTATCATTGCTCACTGTGTGAATAGTTTCTTCTACTGGTGGTTCTTAATTCATTCCTTCATGAAGGAATGATTAAGGTTTGACTTATGAGTCCAGAGATTCTGGTGATGCTCCGATTCAACAAAGAACTTCAAGGTTATTAATAATTTAACTAATAATCAAATATTAAATACAATCATTGAAGATTACGTAAGTCAAACATTGATGTGAATACTGATTCCCAACATTTTTGGTGCCACCGTATGAGGTTGGAACAACAAGTTCAACTGGTCCAATTGGTACCTGACTTTTACACGTACAAAAGAAGTGTCTTTTCAACCATGAGTCAATTCAAATCTTCAAACCTGGAGGGTGTTTTTTGACCACTTTCACAAATCTATACATACTCTACTATAAGAAAATGTGGTTTTATGACTTCAATAAAAGATATTAGACATTTTGCCAAGATATCAGAATCAAAATAAATGAGATAAAAATTTAGTTGCATGTGGTAATAATAATATCTTCATAATCCATTAGAATGCTTAACAGTAAAGAAAAAAACTGATATACTGTACAATGGGTACAGGAGTACACAGCGCACAGTTTGTTTAAAGGTATGAAATAGCAACACATAGGTATGGAATAGAAATATAAATTAGCGAAGGAGCAATTTGACCTGGAGTGATTTAAATATTTTAGTTTGAGCTGAGCTTTTTACCTTAAAAATAGTCTTCTGTAAAAGGGAACTATTACCATTGATTGCATACGTTTTTTAAACAGTTTTTGTCATGGAACGTTTCACTCTTTCTTTCAATGCATGCATACAAATCATATTCAGCTTTAAATTTGAGTTGAAAGGGCCAAAGGTGTAATTAAAGGAAGGTAAAAGGAGAGTAAGTGAGACTGTAATAATGGGAAGGTGAAGAAAATGTGGACATAAATGTCAAAAACAAGGCATAATAGAAACATTAGGAGAAATTGGGTAAATGGAGAATAATGGAGGATGAAAGAGATGGCATTTGCAGACACAGGTATAAATAGCAAGGTGAGGTATTCAGCAGGGGGGAGAGGAAAGATTGAGGATGGGAAAGAGCAGAAGATGAGATTGGAGAAATGAAAAAGATGGGTGGGGGGGTAAAAACAGCAACTGGATGGCACTGGCCAAACTGCTGACTTTTTCATTCTGCTTATCAGTCAGGACCTTTCCAGGCCTAAACTCTAGGGACCCTGACATATTACCCTTATCGCCATAGGAACACCTTGATATAGCATACCACCTTCCCACAAAGACTTGGACAAACATGGAAAAACTTTCCAACATGTGGGCCATAATTTAAGCACATAAAAATGTCAAATGAATACCCACAGATGTCAAAATACCAACTGCTGTCGTCAGATGAATGTTGATGTGTGTGCACATCTGTTTGTGAATTTTTTTTAATCATAAAAATTGTTTCCCAGCTAGGGATAAAACACAATTGTTAGAATAACTGATGTGATATGCTAAATGAAAAACAGAATTCCAGGAATTTGTCTAAAACTAGTCAAATATAAATGTCTAGACTAGTTACTTAAAAATGTAAGCAACCAGTAGGGATTATGACTGAATATGTGAATTCAAATATGAATTCAAATGCAGTCTCTCCTGCATGGGTTTGCTTGGGGGGGGGTGTACTTGAACAAAAATGTCAGAAAAAGCACATATTTTCAAATAGTTTGTTTCTTTTAAATACAAATCTCACTTTAATTCACCAGAATTTCCTCACGGTGGGACAATAAAGGATATTTCTATTCTAATATGAAGTTCACCAAAGTATTGCTAAAGATTACAAACATGATATGGGTGTTGAAACTACTGGCAAAGGAAATTTACAGTCCATGTACAGTTGAAACCTGAAGTTTACATACGCCGCATGAAACGACACATCCACATTTTTTTCTCACTGTCTGAACTTAAATCAGACCAAACTTCTGTTTTAGCATAGTTAGAATTACCATAATTATTTCTATTCGCAAAATGCCAGAAAACATAGCGAGAACAGTTTTTTAGAGATTTTTTGTAACCTTCTTCAAATTCTGAAGTTTACATACATTTGGTCAGTATCAGGGATAATTGTCTTTTAAACTGCATGACTTGGGTCAAACCTTTTGGGTTTCCTTCCACAAATCTCTGATACGTTACAGACATGTTAGAGTTAATTGGAGGCACACCTGTGGATGCATTTTATGGGCACACCTGGAACACATTGCTCTTTTCTTTGTCTCAATGGGAAAGTCATTAGAAATCAGACAAGATATCAGGAAGAGAATTGTGGCGCTGCACCAGTCTGGTTCAATAATTTCCAGATGCTTGAAGGTGCCACATTCATCTGTTAAAACAATTCTATGCAAATATAGACACGATGGGAATGTCCAACCATCACACTGCTCCGGCTCAGGAAGGAGATGGGTTCCGTGTCCCAGAGATTAACTTATTTTGGTCCAAAATGTGCAGATTGACCCCAGAACAAAAGTCAAAGACATTGTGAAGATGCTGGCTGAAGCTGGTAAGACAGTGTCATTATCCACAGTGAAACGTGTCCTGTACTGACATGGGCCTTCAGTGAGGAAGAAGCCATTACTCCAAATGAAATATAAAAAGCCAGACTGTAGTTTGCAAATAGACACAGGGACAAAGACCTTCATTTTTGGAGACAAGTCCTGTGGTCTGATGAAACTAAAGTAGAATTGTTTGGCCTTAATGACTGTCGTTACATTTGGAGGAAAAGCTGTGATGGTTGTACCATCCTAACTGTATGGCAGCATCATATTGTGGGGCTGTGTTGCTGCAGGAGGAACTGGTACACTTCATAAAGTAGATGGCATCATGAGGAAAGAACATCATGTAGAAGTATTAAAGTAACATCTAAAGACATCAGCCAGGAAGTTAAAGCTTGGGTGCAGATTGGTCTTCCAAATGGACAAAAACCCTAAGCATACAGCTAAAGTGGTTGTAAACTGGCTTAAGGACAACAAAATCAATGTTTTGACATGGGCGTCACAAAGCCCTGATCTCATTGCTATGGAGAGGTTGTAGGTAGATCTTAAAAGGTGTGTGAGAGTGAGGCGGCCTACAGACCTGACTGGGGTACACCAGTGCTGTCAGGAACAATGAACCAAAACTCCAGCAAACTATAATTAGAAGCTTGTGGAAGGAAACCCAAAAGGTTTAACCCAAATCATTCAGTTTAAAAGACAAATATCCCTGATACTGACTAAATGTATGTAAACTTTTGAATTCAAATAAATTTACAAAAAAAAATCTCTAATCAATGTTCTCAATATTTTTTTTTTTGAATTAGCAAATAGAAATAATTTTGATAATTCTAAACTGACCTAAAACAACAGAAGTTTGGTCTGATTTAAGTTCAGACAGTGAGAAAAAAATGTGTATGTCTTTCTATAAGGTGTATGTAAATGTCTGGTTCAACTGTATGCTGATGATTTGAAAAAACAAAACAACAAAAAAAAACAATTATTAGGTGGTCATAGGCAAAATAAAGCAGATTTAGTGGACTTTTGATTTGTTCATCTTCTGAATAGTGCTTTTGTAATAGGATCAAGGGTGTGGAATTTACAGTGTTAAGACAAGGTTGTTACTTTGCTGTGACATCACTATCTTGTTTTATTATTTTTTTTACATTTTAAAGATCCACTGATAGTCTAGGATTGAGATTCCAATGCTGTATAACTGCCCCAAATAGGTCAGTAAATTATGTTCAAAAACGTTTATAAAGTAGGTAGGGTTCAGTGTATGGGGTTGGGGGTGGGATGGTCAAGCCAAGGCAAGTTTGTTTATATAGCACCATTCATACACCAGGAATCTGAAGTGTTTTATACTAAATTTAAAGGAAACACATAAAAATAATTAAAAAACCTTTGCACATTGCATAAAAAGGAATAAATGTCAAAACACACACAAAGATTAAATCAATCTTACACTTCAGTCACTCATAAGTGATTGCACAAACACTTCATTAGGGAGACTCTTTGATCAAAAGTTGTAGCAAACAATAACATTTTCAGTCCTGATTTAAATGCAGTGAACAGTTTCTGCACATCACAGGGTTTTAGGGAGTCAAATGCATAGAAAGCGTATATTTTCCTAACGCATAATTTCTCCAAGCACCATCCAAACAAAAAGTAAATATGTAATAGTGTGATGGAGGATTTTAATGACCAGAAGGTTATTTGAATATCCTAACAATGTTTTAGAATAAGGTTAAATGCTGTTCGGTTAGGTGTGACATGAAGTTGTAAAAATGACTATGACATCTAATAATTCAAATTGCGTAAGACAGTGGAAAAAACATTTACAATTACATTTGGGTTCCGGAAGGGTCGCAGTTCAGCAAATATGCAGTGACAAAAATCTGTGAAAACAATGAAATTACATCAAGAAAATCATTTAGTCTGCAGGGATGAACCGAGTCAGGGTATCAATTGTAATTACATTTATCAGCAACAGAATAAATACCACCAATCCTCAGCTGCATGTGATTTGTTTCTGTTTTGTCTAAATTGATGTATCTTCATTTTATGAGTTAAGTTGAGAAATCAATCCATTCGGATACACAAACATGTAAAAATAAATCACGTCAAACCATTTAAAGAGCTAAAAGAAAAAATGGCACCCACACTCATAAGACATTTGCACACATCATCATACACACACATACACACACCAGCCAGACTGACAGCAAGCTGTAATGACAGTAATTACCTGCGGTCTCACATTAACATCTCCCTCCTGACTCTGTGACTGGCTCGGCTGGTGCAGGGATGTAAATCGCGGAACAAGTCTGATGTTGTGATTAGGACTAAATTACACATCATCACTCTGTTTCCACCAGTGTCAGGGGAGGCAGTGAAAGAGGGTCTGAGAAAGAGGGGTGTTTGAGAGAGAAAGAGGGACATTTGGAAAAAAAAAAAAAAGGGAATGGGACAAGGAGGCCGGGCTGAGGTAGCATACCTGCTTAACATTTAGATTGGTTTTGTTGCACAAATATTTTAGGAGATGATGAGGGGCTAAAAGGGGCAGTAAAATGCATTTATAACAAAGTTTGGTAATATCTCTTGCCTTTTTGGCTTTATGCTACTGAATATGGGTTGAGTATGAGGATGCTCGGGAGGGATTTTAATTTTTTACAGCTAATAGAGCAGAATTTGTCTGTTTGGTTTTTTTTTGTGTTTTTTTTAAAATCAGGATAAACCTGATATGTCTAGCCAACAACTTTAAGCACTCAATGCTAATAGCTAAAACTTATACACATGAATAAGAGAACCTTCAATATACCTACAGATAGTAAAAGAAACTGATTGTGTGGACCTTTGCTGTTAATGGATTTTCAATTTCATATGCTTTCTATGAACTGCAGACGGATTTCACATTGCATTTACTTGGACAAAAATCACTTTTCACTAAAACAGCACAAACTGACCTGGTCACGGGTGAATCGTCATTCAGAGCTGACTCTTCTGCATAAAGTGAAGGACATGAAAATGAGGATAAAATCAGAAACGCAGCTCAGTTGTTGCGTCTCCCACCATCAAACCACCAGAGTCAAATACGAGGCCATTACTATGTTGCACTCAGCTCATCAGAGCCACATCCTCTCATCAAATTAATGAACACATTTATTGTTAAACACGTTTTTATAAAACATTCATTCATTCTGTCTAATTAAAAGACCCAACAGGCCTGACATCACTTAAATATGCATGCTTATCACTCACATGGTCTGAATTAAAGATCTTTAAGTATGTGTGTGTGCATGAATATGTGTATGGTAGCAAAAGAGAATCTGGCTTCCTAAGCAGGCCTTCTCAGTCTGGGTTTAATGGTGGTAATCATGGCGTGACCCAACATTAAGATGGTGTGTGCTTGTGTTTGTGTGTGTCCTACTCTCCCTAATGGTGACGATGATGACATGTTCTCCATTAGACTAGTCAGTGGGCCACAGCAGATCTAGCATATTAATGATGCTGATGATGGCTTCTTTAATTACCTTCGTCTGCCGCGGCATGGCCTAACTCCTTTGCCTTAGTCCTTTCATCACACTCTCTCCTACACATGCTGCTGGGTTGTTTATCAGAAGCTGCCATTACTGAAATACCCTATCTTGCATCTAGTGTGCATCAACATGGTGGGGTTATCAGCTTTGATTTCACTTCTCATCAAGATGAAGTTCCTCATCTACAGTAGGATGGATCATTTTAATGCATACAGGTGTCTAAAACAAAATAAATTACGAGTTGTAAAGAATGGAAGCATTTTATTCAAGTACGGCATCTGTAGAAATAGAAAGGTAAGATGCATTTTTGATTTAATGGCATTTACACTGATGCTTAAAATGGTAAATGATGTAAACGATAAAGGCAAACGACATAAAGCTTCCTAAGGTTGTGTGCACTGCTTTTGTGATGGTTTGAATTTAGCATTTTTAAATTAATTTATTTTATAGGTATATTTAATCTTAGAGGCGAGAGAAGGATTTAATGAGAGTGGCTAAAACACTGTAGATCTTTAATATTAGTCGTAGAGAAACTGTCATTCATAAAGTAACTTCACGCAGAAGCATAATTAAATCTTGACCGTTCAAAATGTAACGTCATGTTGAAAATATTCTGTTTGCCATATTGTGTGAAAAATTAAGTAATTACAACATGATCAGTTTTAATTTAAACTTTGGCTTTACAAACACAACCTTCCACATTTATGGGCATCCCTGTTAACAATGTATAAAATTCCCCAGAATTAATGTTATACTAATTAATCTTTTACTGTAACATCGACCACTGAAAATTAAGAAAAATCATACATTTATCTAACATTTAAAAACATTTACTAATTATATATATATATATATATATATATATATATATATATATATATATATATATATATATATATATATATACACACACACATTTTTTTTTCCAAGTCAGGGTTATGGGGAACTTTTAATTGGTAATCCATGATATCAATTTTTCTAGGTCAGAGATATTCATAAATCATTTTGTCCAAGTCCAAGTGAAGTCACAAGTCTCCAATGACATTAACATTTTCAATAGGATGCATATACTGTCTAGTCTTTGGAAAACACCACATTGTTGTAGGTTATGCATATAAATCCTGCACAGTTTTTTTTAAGGCCCAATTTAACATTTGAATTCTTTATCCTTTTTCAGAAATTTAAATTCACATGTAAAAAATCTGTTATTACCTGCTGGGAGTTATTTTGACAATCTCCAAGTATAATATACCTTCCAATGAAATATTTAAAAAAAATATGTATGCTCCAAATAATTTTAAAAAAAGCCAGACATAGGTTAACACCAGTTCATCTTGATTTTTTTTCATAAAAATCACCCAGAGAGTGCTTTTATTTTGAAGAACCTGATGTGTCTTTGCAGCTATATCTTAAAGGAAATAGAATATGATGTAAGAGAGAAGTACATTTATTTATTTTTTTTATTCTGAAATGACCTGAACTTGTTTAACTTGATTTTGAAAGTAACCAGTAATGTCCTATTATGACGCTACAGCAAACATGAAACAGATTTGTATAATCTAGTATGTTATATAGCTGTTAAAATAATATATCCTTTGATTTTATTTAATCTGTATCACTTTTTAAGGAGATTTACATTTGTTTTGTTCTTTTTTGTTTTTTTTATTTCATCTAAATAGTTTAAATAAGATTTTTTTGGCTTCATATTTTATATTGTATGTTCAAAAATGTTTCAGTAGTACTTTATTTTCTTTTAAATGCCTTTATTTTGTTTATTTTTGTCTGGTATTTCCTTAATGACTTCAGTGCCACCTACAATGCCAACGTGCAGCCCCACAAATATTAGTCATAGTCATAATCATAGTCCATTATTATTCTTATTATAAATGGCTGTTGTTTTCTTATCTCTTTTTTAAATTCTGTAGAGCCACTTTGAGTTACATTTGATTGTATGAAAACTCCTTTATGAATAAAGTCTGACTGATTGATAAATAAGAACAGACCTTTAGTGCTTGTCAAACTGCACTGTTTTTAGCCAATAACAGTCCATTAAAGTTATTTGTGAAAGAAATTTGGTAAAATTCTTAAACTGTAGATGTAAAGTTTTATTGAACTATGATCATCAATTTATACCTGGGAAAACCTTGCGTATTGAGTTTTGTAAGTGAAGATGTTCAACTAAAGTATGATTGATCACACAATTGTTTGGTACATATAGGCCGTGTGGAATAGTTTTGAGGAAAATAGAAAAAGCACAGGTGGAAACATTTGACTTGCAATTCCCATTGTTCATCCACTAAGAAAAACTAAGTATTTGAGGATTTTTTTATTACTTTATTATCTGTTTTTTTTGCCTCTATGACTAAACAAGGACCTCATTTGTCTTTCTAATATCGTATCAGGCACCCTACTGACTTGAGCGTAATTAGAATCTGGCCTGTCATTGTGTTTCTAGGGGATTACATATGTAGTTGCATGTTTGGACAACTAAAACACATCAAAACACATCCTCATAAACTTTGGCTAACCAAAAACTTCTCATTAAATCTTTTACCAAATAAAAATAAAAAGAGGTAAATACACTAATGACTGTGATTGTGTGTGTGTGTGTGTGTGTGTGTGTGTGTGTGTGGCACAGTGAGAATCAGGGAGGAGGAGGAGAGGAGTGTGATATGATCAGTCAGAGAAAACATGTCTCATGTTTATCTTGTATTTGAACTGGACTCATGCAGAGGGCCAGGACTGACAGAAGGTACAGAAGCATGCATGTTTATCTGTGTCTGCATGTGGTTAGTGGCATACATGCACATGAAAAACTGAAAAATAATGTACAACTTTTTTTTTTCAGACCAGAAATTAGACAAAATCCCAAAAATCACAAGACAGCTACATGTAACAAACACCACACACAAACACTGTGCTTACAAAGACATAGACACAGTAGAGCCAAAGCGATCTGAGGTTCAGCTCTGCGCACTGAGGCAATTTGTAATATAGATTTCCTCTATAGGCCACTGTAGTGTACCATTTACCATTTCAAACCCTTTGATTTTTTTCAGCAGTGGATAATTCATCTTCTGTAGGTCAATAACAGAGATTGGGACCTAATGAAGGAGTTATAGTCACAACAGCCATAACAGTGAGGTTTAAACACTGTTTGGAGACAAATTCATTGAAAACCTCCTCTGCTGTTGACATGATTGAGGATAGTTTTGGTGTATCAAAAATGTAAAACTACAGAATCCCTGCTAGTAAATATCTGCAAGTCACATAAGGGATTTAATTTCCTGTGAATGACATGTTGTATGACAAAAAAACAAAAACAAAACATGACTATGAAAGAATGATTTATAATGAGCAATGATTTAAAAGGCTATGTGCAAACTGACTTTCTTTTCTGAACTAAAAGAAGAAGGAGGAATGTAAAAGACACAACATTTAATCAAATTAAAGCATGTCCAAATGCTGGCATTTTTCTGAAATAATTGACAATAGCATTTACACATCTTGCGTCTACGATTTTGTGAGGAAGACGTACATTTTTATATCAAAGAATGTAAGTGAGGCTCTACGTAGAACATCTATGTACCCTACCAATTTGTTGTGATCAAGTGACAAAAATATTACAAGAACATCCCACCAGCATGAACTTGAAGTTTTTGAAAGAATGAAGACATTTGACATGTATGCACATAATTATTTTTTACATCAGTTTTGTTGCAAGTAAGAACAAAGTCAAAAAAAGGTGTTTATTTTGAAAAAGTAAAGTCAGATTTAATTTTCTAAGTAATATAGCTGTAAACCTATATTTGAGTTGTCATAGTACAAACGTCATAGTCTGTTGAATCAGATGAAGAATGTGTAATTCACAGGTGTTGAACCCTCTCTTTCATCGTAGAATGGATAAACATGTTTTCAGTGAAGTGTCTAAACATAAAACATGCAAATAAATAGTCATATAGTGCTTTTCTAGTCACCCGCTCTTCATTGACCCAACTATGTTCATGTTTTCTTACACATATTAATACACTGATCAGTAGAAAACTCTTCATGTGGTGGAGGAAGCTGGGATCAAACTCACAACCCCTGTAATTTATGGGAATAGAAGATGACCTTCCCCTTCACCAACATGGCACTCTCTTACCACCTGCAAAAGTTTATGATGAAAGAACTGTCTCTTTGATGTACCCTTTAAAACCAAAGAGCGAATTCATGAAGTTACCCCAAGGAGCCTCCTGAGGTTCTAACACAAGAGGAGAAACTGCTGGTCCACTAGAAAGACAATGATATTGTCACTATAGAAACAAAGGTGGAAAAGCACTATCCTGAGACTGATGTCAAGTGATGGAACAAAGAACAATGTTCCTTTGACCAAGTTTGAAAACCATAGTGGATCAATGAGCACATGGGAGGTGTAGACCTGCATGACCAAAAGATCTCAAGATACAGTGTCACAATCAGGTTCAAGAAGTGGTGGTGACCCATAATTTCATGGTCTCTCAAAAGCACACTTGTAAATAGGACAACAGTGGCACAGGAGGGAGGAGTTCATCTTGTAACTGGTAGGTTGCCTGCTGGAACCCCCACTTTGTCTGTGTCAGCTGTTGTGTCCTTGGGCAAGACACTTCACCCACTTTGCTTGTTGGTGTTGGTCATAGGGCCTGGTGGTGCCGCTTTATGGAAGCCTCTCTTCTGTCAGACTGCCCTAGGGAAGCTGTTGCTACAATGTAGTAGCTTACCACCATTAGTGTGTGAATGTGTGTGTGAATGGATCAATGACTAAATGTGGTGTAAAGCGCTTTGGGGTTCTCTGGACTTGATGAAGTGCGATACAAGTAGATATTATTTTACATATGTGTCATAGGAAAGATGACTGATTTGCCCACCTTCTCACAGGTTTTTGCATATTCTATTATGCAAAGCTTTGGCACAAGGCCACTGGGGCATGGAAACTGATCCCAAATAGATAGTTCAGTTCAAGATATGACAAGATATAACAAAGACACTTACTGGTCAATCAACACAGGGAATCAGTTCCTGAGATGTTTTTGCACCATCCATGCCTGTGAGAAATTCAATGCTTCATTGCACATTGAGTGCTTCAAGAAATATCACTGAAGACAGTGAGGGGTTGAAATGACCCAAAAGTAAAGAATATCAACGTCCCCAAATGGTGAGAAGGAACCATACAACAGGTCAGGGGCCTTCAACTCCAAGCCTCAAGTCCTGCAACTTTTAGATGTGTCCCTGGTCCACCACACCTGAATCAAATGGCTGAATTACCACCCCAGTATGGAGTCAAATTCTCCAGTCAAGTTACGGGACACTGGCCCTTAACGCCTGGAGTTGAAGACCCCTGACTAAGTCCATTGAGTCTTACTGCATGATAGTGTGACTGACAGATAAATGTTCAGGATTTTCAATAATATAAATGAATGCCTCTACTGTAGATGTTATCTTTATGACTTATGTTACTGTAATGACAGTACGATTGACTGAAGTTCAATATAATTGTGTGTAA
This sequence comes from Anableps anableps, assembly GCA_014839685.1. Taxonomy (NCBI): domain Eukaryota; kingdom Metazoa; phylum Chordata; class Actinopteri; order Cyprinodontiformes; family Anablepidae; genus Anableps; species Anableps anableps. Next base: position 19,790,583 of record CM026082.1, read on the forward strand.
ACACTCAAATGCTCTAATTTACCTTGGTATAGAATATACTAATACTTGAATGTGTACTGTACAGTTCACATGTTGCACTAAAGTAATGCTGTGGCAAGGTATATTCAAATAAAAAAACATTGTTTACATATTATGATTTTTATTATTTGGCGAAAAGCTCTTTTATCTCATCTTAGTGAGAGTACCACACATTACGCCACCGGTCAAAATCCTTACCGGTCAGAAAACACTTTTTCATATATATTTCCACATTTTTTAAAATTATTTACTCCTGATTAGTTCAAATGGCTACCAATGACACCTGATTTGAATATTTTCATGTCTGGGAAAAATTTGGTATTAAATTGGCTTAGCAAGATAAGTAAAAACAAAAAAGCATCTAAATATAAATTTCCCATTTCTTTTGTTTTTCTTAAATGTAAAAAACCTCCACCAGTACAAAGATATTGTAATGATGCACTCTTTAAGAGCTGCTGAGTGGATTAATTTTCATATTGACTGAAAATTTAGCATGTTGACCAATGTAGCTGTCAAACTTGGTTCTTTGACATTAAAATTTTTGTGTTCTAATTTTGGATGTTGATTTGGGTCCTTAAATACTCTGTGCACCCCTTTGTATATCACTGAACATATGACACAAAATGAAGTCCCTACAGCACGTGTTAAACTCAAGGCCCAGCGGCCAAATCCAGCCCACCATAAGTTTTTCTGTGACCCTCTGGACTCTAAGTAGAAATTTCAAGATTACAGTTTGATGCTTAAATATTATTTTATCATTCAACTCAGAGCAGTTTTTATCTGTATTCTGCCAAATTACTTCAATTTGAGAAGACGTCCAATATTATTTAATTTCAAGAAGTACTCATCCAATGCAGAGACAACTATTTATTAACATTTTAACAGTTTGTTAATGGGTAGTTTTGTCTATACATTCCGCCATTACTGGCCCTTTAAGAACACTGGCGATCTTAATATGGCCCAAATGAAAATGAGTTTGGCACCCCTGCCCTACAGAGTTCGTAATAGGTATTCTTGGTTTTCTTTGTTGGTTTTTAGAGACACTCTTGCTGAGTTTCTACATTAAAGGGTGGTGACATCACTGTATAAACTATTTCATGTAGTTGATATTGCTGCATATGTCAATTCTCCAAAGAATTTCATAAATAAAAAAATAACGTCACCCCTTATATTAGTTGGTGTATCAGCTGGGGGGAGAAGGGGGGTGGGGGCTGTTTGCTTGATGGTATGCTCTAATTGGAGAATATGAAAGAAACCTAGGAAGATAAACTGTTCTCTGATTCGTCCGTTTTTGAGCAAAGAAACAAAGCTGACCACCTAAGAGCAGGGGTTTTGATACCAGCTCTTGACATTCACACAGCCTCATCAGTGCACAACAGATCATATTGTACCCCCAAAATCACAGAAAAATGAAATTTGTTGTCATGACCCCTTTAAACACTCAGTATCAGGCTTAACCTCTCCTCTGGCTGACTTCTCTCTGCAGAAGGACTGGAAGTTGTTTCCTCTGGCTGTGATGCGACAAGTACCATAAAGTCTAGAAAAGCTGCACATATTAAAGTTTATTTAAGTAAACATAATAAAAGATGTACATAAGATTTATGTAAGAAAACATATTGATTCACAGTCAGTCTGGGTCCAAATAAGACCTATGTTGGGTTTGGATTCAGAACATGATCCACCATTTGGGGACCTTTGTAAGCATATTTAAAGTGGCCACAATTGTAGACAGTCACAGTGTCCCTCATTTCAGTCAAACTTTCAGGTTTATTTACTTTCTGACATCTAAAGCAGGAATATATGTAAATTATTGAATATTTATTAAGAATTTGGCCACGTTACAAAACAGTTTTAAGTGAGCAATGAGAAGAGAAGAAAATTGTACAGAGGTAATTAAGCTAATTTTGCTAATTGAGTCATGACATTATGACCTATTTCTTTTTAATTAATTTATTTATTTTAATGACAGAAGGAATCAAAATTAGTTTATATTGTGACTGAATCTGGTCCAACATGTCAAGGTGGTGAACTATGAATATGAATTAATGCAGTTTTAACTGAACTTAACACTATGTTATACTAAGCGTTGCACAAAACTGCCTGCATAACTTCTATTCAGCCTTTCGGATATCAGCAAAACTCTGCTGGTTGTGGCTTAAATAGCAGCAAAACAAATAAATCAAAACAGTAAACATAAACACGGTATGACAAAAAAATGAATGCAAACCACAGTTTTGTTCCAGAGGTTGAGCAGCAAGACATTGTTTCTTACTTTATTAAGTGATTCTATGTGGTATGAAAATTCCTGCTGTACATATTAAATATTGTGGGGTGGCAGTCATGAGCAAGTGTTTTTTTCATATTTCAAGTAAATTTACAGAATTTCCTCTCACACATTTTCTCTTTCCTTGTGTATTGTATAAATGTGTTCCTTCTGCACACAGGTACAAAGATTTTTTTTGTTGTGAAATGCATTTTTGTGAAGCTAAAAAATAGAGCTACAGGCGAGGTCTAGCCTGCACAAGCATACTGTATACCACAGCGTGCTTCCTTTGGATACTCCCTTTCCCACATTCTGCTTTCTGAAAACAGAACATTCCATGAATACATATTGGCATGTATTGTTGCTGACAAAGCTGACTATGCCTTTTAGACTGTAACCTAACACTGTGCATCCAAAGTAAGTTCTGACAGGATACATGAAACAAATCTGGACCATTTTGTTGTAATTAGCAAACTTCTGAGATGTTTGCAGGAGGCTATTTTATTTGTTTTTATAGAGATAAGAGCTAATAAGAGAAAAGCTTTAGCTTAAAGACAGAAAGTTTGGTTATTCATATATTTGCACCCACAAGTCTATTACAGAAGCAATACAGGAAGGCCACAAAGCTATATGAGTCCATAGCAGTTGGTAAGCAAGTTCAAACCCAATATCTTTTATGTGACCAGTGCAGCATCATCACACCTGTTTTGAGTTTTGAAAAAAAAAACATGCTCATTAAAAATATAGCACTGATTTCCAACCATATCAACAATTCAAAACCACAGACTCCAGTTACTGCTGCTTTGAATATTAAAGAAACCTACCTTCACTTTATTCACGATAATTCAAACGCTACTCGCCTTTGCCATATCTGCTTTATGCAGTAGTGTGGCATGAGAGACTCCTGGCAAACTCTGACATGTCATGCAACATTTTTGATCACAGGCAACAGAGAAAAGAAGGCCTGTCACACTACAAATGCAGAGATGAAAGGATTTTTAACAGTCGTGAAATAGTTGAAGAACTCTTTGAGAGTATTCGTCTGACTACCGACAAACCAATCAACTGGCCTTAGTTGGTGTCTTACTGGCCCAAGGCAATCACCCTGGTGCAATAAACAAAAAAAGAGAAGCCATGCCATGTGTGTTGCATTATTCACAAGGAATAGTAAGGTGATGGAAAGTGTGAGGAAGTGAAATAATATGTAAAGAGTAAAACTGGAAATAACCAGTAAGAGAAAGAAATTGATGAAAAGAAGATAGTGGAAAAACAACGACTAAGACTAGGACCCAAAGTAACATTTCCAAAGTCTGAAGAAATAAATTTAAACCCAAAATCAATATCTGAGAAACAGCAACACAGACTGATGAAGGTTCAGACAGAATTATACATTTTTTGAACATCACTTCCTTGTCTTGCCTTTCCTTTTAATTATCCATTTCGCCCTTGCACAGCTGTGGCTGAGCTCTGACAACCGCTCTCCCCAGAGATTCCCTCAGCTCACAGCCGGAACATTAGGGAGTATCAGGGAATATTACACCCAGGAATTAACGCTCCAAATCACCTTGCTATAGATTTAGGTCCTGCACAGACCCCTCCTTCTCTTAGACAAGATAATCCAGGCTCTAGCCCTGGATATATGACACTAATCATCTGAAAGGTAAGCGAGGGGTGCAGAGAAGGAAGGAAAAGTGAAGAAGACCTTGGAGGAAGTGAAAGAAAGGAGACAATGCATCTTAGAATTCCTGTTTAGGCTGTGGTACAGTAAACCTGGCACAAATTTTTGACCCCAAGTGGATCATGTCAGCAGCGACAGTACAAAAATCAATTCTCTCACTAACAGAGTGTTTAGATAATCATATTTAAATATATGATATGGTATAACTGGTAAAAGTTTTCTTTTCATAAAGCTTCTTAATGAAGGTGCATTTTCCATTTCATAACATAAGCTGTTTTAAACAAATGCTAAATTATTTTTTTTCTTGTTTTTCTCTCTCTGCCTTTATACTCTGATCAACAGTCTGATGAAGGTTCGCCCTGAGCTCTGTCACCTCCTGCAGCCTTACAGGCACTGACCTACATAAGCAAACAGCAGGACAAGGTTATTATTACTCGAAAACAAAGCTTACCTGTTGAAAAGTAGATATTCATATTTATATCTTTCCAATTGCCACACAACATAACATTAATCTATTTATTATGTTAAAAATGTTTCAAGAATAAAAAGCAAATCATTTTGTTGTCACATGACTATTAAGTGTTCAAGCAGGTTCATGAATGTGTTAGTATATCTGTGTGCGATTGTGCGCATGTGTGGCAGCACAGCTAAGGGAATGTGAAGGGGATCAATATGGAGGGGTCTATTTCTACCACGGAGATGTGTGCCTGCTTGCGTGCGAGTCAGTTTGTGCCTATGAGCATCTGCACACGTGTGTGTGAGTGAGTTTGTGTGTGCCGGCTGCCCTGGCTACAGTGGAATCGATACAACAAATGATTACCATTTCCACAAACCTCCCTGCGCAGCCTAGCTTTGGCCACTCTTGAGCCTCTGCACACCGTACCAGCCCTCTGCACCCTTGTGCATACACACACACACACACACAAGCACTCACACGCACACACAGAACCCAAACAAACCACCCACACATTTAACCCACATCGTACCTCAGAAACCAACATAAAACGGCAAAATCACAACCTTATGGACACTAAATATATTTAGACCTTTTATAGGGAAAGGTTTGGGTACATGACCAGGAGCTGACAAATTAATGTAACAATTACAGAAAAAAAAGAAAAAGATTTATCAGTAATTGACCATAAGATTAGCAAGTGTTAGAGTAAAAATAATTATAATAATGAAAGTTAAATACCTCAAGAAATAAATAAAACAATGTTTAAATATTTAGCTATCTGAATCAGTGGAAATCTTTTTATATAAATAAAAAAAATCTTAACATTTATTTTAAAACATTTCTGTGTAATAAATGCAAGTATATAAATGCAGGTTTTCTGCAGCTATAACTACTTTTTAAATTTTTTATTTGTTGTGCTTATTTTCCTATCAAAGTTTGAAAATGTGTATTCCACATTTTTTGAACGAGCTATCTTCAGATATTATGCGTGCATTACTTTATTAGATGGTAAACAACAGAACTGACTTCTATTATTTAAAAAAAAAAAAAAAGTCAAATTATCAAAAAATAATTAGAAAGAAAGTACTCTTCATTAAAGTATAGAAAAGTGGTGCCATGATCAGTAGAAAGTAATAATTTTCTTTGAAAATTCATTAATTTTAACATTTGTTATAAAAAAGTCTTAAAATATACATAAATATGTTAAAATATACATAAATCTGAAAAAAGAACATTACATATGTAATAGTACTACAAATAATAATAATTAATAAGGGAAAGGAATTAATACATTTAAATTTATTCTCAAAAATCAAATGAGACCACACACTAAACTAACTAAAGTAACTTTGAAACTGATTATATTAAAACATTTTCTACCAAACAAAACAAAACAATTCATGATAGATTGGTCTATGGGGAGAACAGAGTATGAACAGAGTGGTTCGTTGAAAGAAAGAATAGAAAGAAAGGATGCATCCTGTAGAGAAAGAAGGGGATTTCCCACAGCACAGATGGAAGCCATTAGCATGGTGTTGTTGCTTAAAAACCTTTCATGTCTTTGCAGTTATTAGATAATACTAGGTTAATAGTAAACAGCATGATTCTGCAAATGGATCTAATATCCAGACATGGCGATTGTTTTACCATCCACTACCTAAAATTGCTTTAAATCTAATAAAGTGTAAGAATTCAGAATGCAGCCTCCAAAAAGTCTCTATACTGAGTTTTAAATTGTCGGTTGACGATGAAAATGTTCCATGCTTGGCCGGACTTAACCAAGAAACTCCCTAAGACGGAGACGGTTGCGCTGAGGTCGTGTTGAAGCCAAAGCCACAACCACAGCTATGTGTGCACAAACACACACACACAAACACACACCCTATACTGGGTGATACATGCCTGCTGATGTCATCACCGCAGCTCTGGTAACATATGGGGTCAACCAGGGGACTCGCCTCTGAACTCTGAACTCTTGTGTCCTCACATCTGTTTTCTCATTGCAGTTTAATACTTCCGCTATATTAGGCATGAAACAATACAAATAAAAACAGATCTACGCTGACTTGCTCAGAAATACTGAGATCGTATCATGTTTGACCAAAAAGGGAGAGTCCTTTTCTTTGTAAAGTTTCAGAAACAATGTGCATGCACTGAGAGCTTAGGGCTGTTCTGTTAAACACATGTTCAGTTAGAGAGCCTACTGTACACCGCACGTAAAACATCTAAATGTTTTTGATTACCGCGTATACACAAGGGAGCATGGGAAACAGGAACGGGAGAGGATACATTTTTCCCTCTTTCCTTTCCCTCTCTTTCTTCTTACCTTATTTTCTCCTCTGCCAGCTTTCCTTCTTCCAGGTACCCCTCCATCCGCCTCGCCTCCTCTGCACGTGCTGCCAACTCCTCCACTGAGCAGGAGACAGAGGGAGATGACAGACAGAGGAGGAAAAGTGTGAGATACAGCGCAAGAGTTCACCCAGACATTGTTTGTTAAAATTCATTAGGAAAGATCGGCTTCAGATTGATAAATACAATAATATTACTTTCAATGTGATATAACAAATGGTAACTATCTCTTGAGATCAAATTGCATCTTTTAATTCATGTATAGCAACAAATATCTAACATGGCAATGATATACAAAGTGCTTCACATCTCACTGGCGATGAAGAATGATTCACAAAATTTGCATAGATGACAATTGTTTTTTTTTGTGGGAATACATGAACTGTTAGTCACATTTTAAACAACTAAAGATCTCAGTCACAGAGGCGCTGATGCCTTTCAGTTGTGGAGAAGGAAAGATGGAATAAAAGCCCTCCACTGCTTAAACTTCTATGTGGTAGCTGCCCTTTTGTTGAGAGACAAAAGAAGTCTTTCCAGAGTTGGTCAATAGATGGCAGTCTTTACCTTGAGCAGGCCACTTGGGCTGATTCCCTACACTGCAGCCCTGCACACTACCTTTTTCGCCGTCTCCTGCATCTACATGCAATAAAATCCTATTGTTCTACACTTTGGAGTTTAGCACGTCGAGTGGGTACATAATAAACCACTCGTCAGGTTTGTTAGTTAGATTTGCTTTGCAGGCCTTTTTCAGTTTGAATTTCAAATTTCGCCTACGCTACGTTCCTCCTTTTTTTTCTTTTTGTTCTATGTGGTGTTTTGTGAGTCAGTGTTTCTTCACAGCTCCTTAAATCTTTTCTCTAAATTCAGTATTCATTGAATATAACATAAACTGTCAGCCATCAGTGGCCAAAGCTGGTGAATATTGAGAGGGTGTGCTCACTGAATATGAAGAGGTGGGTTGGGGGATATGTGCATACCTATGTGTGTATGTGTGCATTGAATATTTACTGGACAGACCTTGACTTTGTGTGTGTGCATGTGTGTTTGACTGAGCAAGACAGAAACAGAGAAAATGCAAAGTGAATTTTTGTAATGCTTTTAGGGCTGCACACCCTGATGTGATAATAGAGGCGAGACACCCTGAACCAGAGGAGAGTAAAACAATAAAATAAACAACATAATATAGGAAAAGAAATCTACATTTAATAGAACTAACAATAATTTATGGTTTTGTAGCATCCAAACAGTTTAAACTAAAGCCCTAGGAAAATTGAAGCTGCAGCTGGAACTGCTAAATATTTTATGATGCACAAACAGTTTTACTTCTGTGTCTATGTGTGTGTATGTGCCCTACCTTGGCTATTTTATTGAACCTCAAGGTGAAAGTTTGCAGTGAATCTCAATAATCAATAAAGCAGAGATGTGAAAACTTGAGATGGGGATCAAATTCATATTCAAGGCATTAGTCTTGAGGTGACCTCGGTGACACTTCCCAAAAGGGGAAGCCACAGAGAGAGCAATTAGCCGCTCACAATGATCGTTTACCCAAACTTGAACATTTGCAAACAAACAAGTATTTGCAAAAATGCCAACACAGGAGAAGAATAGTAGATAAAACTTTTACTCTTAAACTTTTGCAAAAAAAAAAAAAAATACACAATAAGAAATTTAAAGCTGACACCAAGGGCTTACTTACTTACATACCAAGGTTTTAAAAATGAGTTTCAAAATAGCAAACAATTCTGTCATACAATTTGAAGTCCTTTAAATGAGGTGCCTGAGAAAATGCTTGAGGGACCAAAGTTTTCGTCAGGTGTATGGAGCACAGAGCAATGCGGTGCTGACCCTCCCTCGTGTCTTGCTATGCACTACAGGTCAGCTGGGTGAAAGATGGCCACCATACCTTTTTCCTCTCTAACAAATACAATTCTGGCTGTTTGGGAATAAGTCATGATTTGGAAACTAAAGAGGTGCCATCCTTCCCTCCTAATAAGGTAACACTCCTTAAGCTACAGTTATGAGATATACTGTACCAAGGTATTTTCTGCCATACGATACTTCAGTTTGAAGTCTTTCTGATAAAAGATTCTAGAAAAAAAGTGCCAGAGTGACTAAAGTTCTCTCAGGGTGTATGGAGTAATTGCTGCACCCTCCCAGTCACCTGATTGAAAAAAACACTATGATACATTTCCCCCCATCAAAGAAAAGACAAATTTAGCTGTTTGGAAATATTTCCACTCAATAAAAACATCAACAGCCATGGTCTGGAAGCTAAAGGAGTGCCACACTCTTTTACTATACTGCTACTGCTACTACTACTACTACTACTACCACAAATAATAATAATAATAATAATAATAATAATAATAATAATAATAATAATAATAATAATAAATACTATTATTATGTGTGTTTAACACAGGGATATTGCATAGACATGGACAGCATTAACAATCTAAGACAAAAATGAAAACAGAAAGAAACAATACAATTTAAAATATAAGCAAGACATGTACTAAAAGTGATTGTAGATAATTATATTACTCTTATGAAGGTGATATTGTTTGAAAAGTACAGTTGGCAAGTTACAAATGGCCTCTCTGCTAAGCAGTGGACTGCAGGCTGGACACCTAAGTGGATAGCCCGACTGACTGACCAGGAGAAACATATGCATCAAAAGCAAAAATAATAATAATAATAAATAAATTATAATTATCATTAATGAGATTGTAATAATACAGATAAATAATTTTAGCCTCAGTAGGAATAATTGTGACTATTTGGTTTTAAATAATAAAGATTCTAACAAGTTTTTTTTTTTGTTTGTTTTTTTTAAAATAAATTTTCCTGTGAATAGGTAGATACCGTAAAGCAGCAGAGTTTGAGCTAAAAGTTATAATAGAATGAGAATCCCATATCTGGACCATGCCTAAAGAAGAAATGTGTTTAGTTTAGTTCAAACTGATGACCAAATACTGACAAATCTTTCCACGTAAAACCAGGATGTGCAGAGGATTGTGTATTTTGACACTTCTTAATATCTTAAAGAAGAGCAACGGTCCAGGCAATCTGATCCATTTTAAAAGCCTGTTTTTACAGGCTTCATGAGTTATGACAGTAGTCCACAATCTAAGATCTTCAGTCCTTCAGCCTAACACTTTTTTGACCCTTTAATTCTGGCTTCACAACGTACAGCATGATATTAGTCCATGATCTAACTCTCTAGATCTCTCACTCTCAGTGCCTTCATAGGCACTTCAAAGCCCGTCATACAGCATCAGGCTATAATCACAGATCTGCGGTCAGATTACCCTGCTCTCACAGCTAACCTTTAACATGAGAAGGATGAAAACCTTGCTAACCCTGAATCAGTGGTTGGGGCTGGGCTGGGCCCTGCCAGGCCCTCATAAAAGCTTCATAAGGCTTCATGGGAGCTTCCTTTGGCTTTGTTGGGGGATTCGTAGCTGGCTAAGGTGCTCCCGAGAGACGTCCCAAAGCCTCCCATGACTCTTACTCTCTCTTTCTGAAGTTTCATAGGCTTGCAACACTGCTTTTGGGTATAAGCCAAAAGGTGCAGGCACACAGCCGCACACCATCATGCACACAAATACGGCACAAGATAAAAAAAAAAAAAAAAAAAACACTAATATGCACACAACAGTGACTCACAAAGACTAACACAAACACACACAGAGACTCTTAAACTCACACACACTTACACCCAAACACACTCCCCTCTTGCTCTCTCCTCTTCGCTTTATTTACAATCCTCTGGCAGCGGTACAAGGGCCTGGGGCTATAACACACGGCACCTAATGCTCAAACTGCCAGGTAATCTCATGTCTGACATCCTCCTTTGATAGAAACTGATCAATAGACTCTTGTAAAGGAGTCATTTTCTCTGATGTTTCCACCAACCACTTCTCTCTATCTCTAACTCTCTCCCTTTTTCACTCTCTTTCCCCCCTTTTCTTTTATTAGCCATACATTTATAATTCATATTTCAGCAGGGCTGAGTTAGCTCCAAGACAAGGGGTGGGTTGGGGTTGGGGGGGGGGCTTCTTTGTGTAATAAAGAACAATAGTTGTGAAATGATGGGGAGAAATGCCAGTGTTTGCTCTTGGTTCCGGTGAACAACAGTTTTGGGGATCGATAGAGTGTGAAATGGGATTATAGCTAGTAATAGAGGTGAATTGGAGGAGAGAGGCCGGTGCATGTGTGCGTCCAGGGATCCAGGTTGGATATCGGCACACACACACACACACACACACACACACACACACATACATATGCACACACACCTGCTCACATCATAATTTTACCATGTGAATGGGCAGATGGACATCAGCAATGCAGATAAGCCTTAGCATTATATTTATTTTTTGTAAAACATTATATATATATATATATATATATATATATATATATATATATATATATATATATATATATATATATATATATATATATATATATATATATTTTATTTATTTTTTTTTTTAAAGATAATCATTTATTGTCACATGGTCAATATTATGACACATCGGAATCAATATTTACATTGACCCTGCATTACGTCAGTCAGGCTGTTTTTACCTAAAACTGATTTCTCTTTTTGCTTGAAATCTGACTTGCTGATTCTGACTGATTTTTTTCTGAGGACTGTCATACCTAAATGAGAAAAAAAAGTGTTGCACGTTTCTTAATAGAGGTAGAACTTTTAAAGATGACCAGAAAAAAGGCATTACAAGGTTATTACCAAGCATACGTTTCTAAACTTTATCTAAAAAGGTGCTCCAAAGCATATGCTGTGGGTTTAAGCATTTATAGGCTGAAAAATGTGGGGAATTTTAGTTTTGATTCATTTAATAATGAGGAAAACATAGTATTCATATTTTTAGTATGCGACCTGGTAATCATCGATCAGAGTCAGGGAAGGTAAAAGTGGATGATTCCGATCTCAAGCTGACTGATTGGTGCATCTGTATTTTTGAGTATCTTAACAATCAATCCTTGCTTATATTTCACTGGATGATTGTTTTTTATCGAAAGAAATGAATAACAATATAAGAGAAAATAAAAATACTCTTCACCTACTGACACATGTATATGGTTTGTTTTTTTTTTTTTTTGTAATTATGTTTTTATGTTCTTCATGGTACAAAACTGTTTGCCTTTTTTAAAACATACTCCAAAGCATATCTCAAGAGCGATATGTGATGGACAGCTAATTTAACCCACAGAGCCAGACACCAAACTTAAGAACTTTTTAATCACTTCCATCATTGTCTCTCTAGTCCCACCCAATACAGTCTTACTCAGTCCATCTGCCTTTAGCCTCATCATTGTGACACTTCACCACTTTTTTCTGTTCCTTTTATCAGGCCACAAAAATCTTCTCTCGATATATTCATCACACCCATATGTCAGAGTAAATCTGTGGTAAATAATTAGCATCAAACAGCATTATATGTGAAAAATACTTGCATTATTTTTGGTTACAGATTTTAAGGGTGGGATTTCAGAACTGCAAAAGATTATTCCAACATTCTAAAGTGTTTGTAATGACATACTAGAAGACATGCTAGAGTAACCAGAGTTCTTTGATCCTTCCAGCTATATGAAGCAGCAACTCACGTAGAACTGCCCCTCTCTCACATGTTGCTGTACACTGCCTATTCATATATAACATATAGGAATTAATATTCATACATATTAGTTAAGCAGCAAATATCTGCTTTCTCTATGTGATCTACTCAATAAAAATAGAAAGTAGTTCAGCAAAATAACAACATAATAATCCATCTTCTTGCTCAAGTCTACACATTAAAATCTATAATTACAAATAGTTAAATGTTTACATTGCAATAATATTCAATGTATTACATTATTTTAGCATCAATATGACTATTTGTTTTTTATTTAATTTAATTTTTTTATTTTTGGGGGGGGGGGGTTGCTTTAAATAAAGTAGTTAAACATTCCTGTTCTAGATTTTTGATATCTTGGAACTTTCATTTAAGGTTATGATATTGTAAGTATCGTATACGAACCCATCCCTAACCAAAACATATAGGAATTAAACAATTTAGTAGCACTCATGATAATAATGTTGTGGTGAAGAAATCTTCTCATCAATATTCAGTGCTTCTTTCAGACACCCTGTCTACTTTTAACACTTGCTTTAAGCACGTTAGTTTAGGTTATGCTGCCATAGGCTTAGGCTGCTGGAGGACAAACTGACCACTTTTTCTCACTTTCTTCTTCTACTACTTTCCAGTTTGCATTATTTGCTGTTCAATTTCAATTGTTAACTTTTTGTTTTCTCTCAGTTATTTTCTCTCCATAGAAGCTACACCTGGTCTGGCCTTCTGTTTGGCTGAGGTGCCTTCCTTGTGGAGGGCATCGGCTGAGATAATGCTGCTATCAACTAATTGTTCTCCTTGTTCTGCTATTAACTCTTTACTTTCATGAACATTGAAAATAATCCTACGTAAGTTCATCTGTTTCTTCTTGTGTATCTGCTCTGTCCTTTCAAACCCCCAGCTGATCATGGTAGATGGCCGCTTGTACTGAGCCAGGTTCTGCTGGAGGTTTCTTCCTGTTAAAAGGGAGTTTTTCCTCTCCGCTGTCGCCACATGCATGCTCGTATGAACGATTGCTGTAAAATCAACAACGCAAGAGATTTTCTGCTGCTACATGCTCGTCCAGAAGGAGTGAATGCTGCAAGTCAATGACTCGATGCAATCTGTTTAGTTTCCTTAGAAATTTTTTTAACTACTTTGAATAACTAATTGAGCTGACTGTACTGTTTGATAACCAGGATCAATAAGAATGTATGTATGACTAAACTGAAATTATTTTTTTTGTGAAGTGCCTCGAGACGACATTTGTTGTGAATTGGCACTATATAAAATAAAACTGAATTGAATTCTTTCTCAATGATTATGTTTTAAGAAATACTGTTATGAGCTCTTTTGTGTTTTACAGTCCACCCAATCCTATACTATCTTGTCTGTTATCAATCAATGTCATTGCAATGCTTTCATGATACAAAAAGAACCACAGCAAGGTTGATGTTATTAAAAAGGCTCTTTGTTCATGACAGTAATTTCTCAAGTTAACTCCAGTTCATTCAGACCACTGCTATATCCAGGTAAACAATGCCCTCATTGTTATAATAATGCATCTTTATTCATCTTAAGTCATGACAATAGGCTCTTCATTGGTGGACTGTATCTGCTGAAGGTAAAAGCTGAATAATATGTGGTTTTGTGTGGAGAGTAGAGTTGAGGGAATGCGTTTTGATCACAGACAAAGGCCAAGCTACACAGCGTTGTCCTTCTGTCTCTATCTTGTTAATGAGGACTGTTCACTGAGCAAGCCAGCCACTGTCTGCCACAGAGAGAGAGAGAGAGAGAGAGAGAGAGACCTCAGATTCATCTCTCTGTGGACAATAGGTGATTGTGCCTTTGTGTGTGTGTTTGTACCTTTGAGGATCCGTGTGTGTGCTAATTAAAGCTGTGGGAGTTGGAAGAAATGACTGTGAGTGTGCGTATGTGAGGTGTTTGCCTGCCGTGACCGTAGATATGTACGTTAATTCTTAATGAGACATTTCTGTGCCCAGAGAGACCCAAACATCACCATTCCTACACTGACACACCACTACAAAGGCCACCGTCTTACACACATATGCACACACACACACACACTCGTAAACCAGATCATTACCATACAGCCAAAGCAGTGTGCCATTAAATAAAAACCTTTATCCTCAGTGTGTTCGTGTGTGTATCTCTGAGTGAGCAACTGAATCACCACACTGATGGCTAATTTGAGCTAGCTGATCAGGCTAACAGCACTCTGGTTGAATCATCCCTTAAAGGCAGGTCACACCCCTTTTTTGCAGCTCCGTGTTCCCTATTAGGCGTCAAAAAAATGTTCACAGAGAACAATAACTGTGATGAGTGGATCAAAGAGTGGAGTGAGAAAAAGGTTTATACTGACATCCTTGTAAACCTCTCTGAAACTGAGATGTGCATGATAACAGCCACATTCATTTATTTCTATATATTTTACCAGTACAAAGTACATTTAAGGAGTTTATGTGTTAACAGCTACCTTTTCCATGGTACTTGGCGCAGAGCTCATCTCATAGGATCATCTTGTTCACCTGAAACATCAGTGAGGGTCACAATAAGTGTAAATAAGTGACACAAGTACAGTGCATAGCAAAACTATTCACACCCCTGAACTTTTTGTACAGTTTGTCCCACTACAACCAAAAACTTCATGTATTTTATTAGGCTGTTATGAGACTGACCAAAACAAATTAGTGCATTATTATGAAGAGGAAAGAAAATGATACATGGTAAATATTTTTACAAATAAAAAAATTAAAGTCTATCCAGATCTAGCAACATGTGTATAATTTAATCTCAGTACAAATACAACTGTTTTGTAAAGGCCTCACAAGTTTGTCAGAGAACATTAGTGAGCAAACAGATTCAAGACCAAGTAGGAAATCATACAGACCAGGGCTGAATATAGGTTAGATAATAAAACAATATCTATAGCTTTGACAATCTTAAATCAATCATTCAAAAACAGAACGAGTATGGCATGATGAGTGAGAAGTACAATGGTAACTATGGAGGAGCTGCAGAGACCCACAGCTCAGATGGAAAAATCTGTTGACAGAACAACTATTGATGTTTAGCGTTTCTCACCATGAGATGAGAAACTCTGTCAGTTTCTCATCCAAACTGACAGAGCTTGAGCTATCTTCCAAAGAATGAACAAAAGTTTAATCTCTAGATGTGCAAAGCTGGTGGAACTGTGGCATAAAGTGGTTTTTTAAAGTATTGACTCAGGAATGTTGAATATCAAACCATGCCACACTTTACATCTTTTTAGTTCTCAAAAAAGTTTAAACTACATAATATTTTCCTTCCACTTCACACTTATTCACTACTTTGTGTTGGTCTATGTCATAAAATTGGCCCAAAATACATTGAATATTGTGGTTGTAAAGTGACTAAATGAGTAAAGATAGCCATACTTCCTTTTCAAGGCACTGTCTGAGGGGGATTTTCCCTGCCCTCAGGTCAGGATAGCACACCATATTTGTCCATGGAGCAATTTTAAAATATGCCTTGACCAATCTCTTAATATATCACTGTATGTGGTGCTTGCATCTGCTTTTACCAAGGCACTATACTAAATTGGTCAGAAAGTAGAGTGTGGTCAACTGAATTTTGCAAAATTCTTCAAAGACATGTTGGTGAAAAACTTTAAACATCAACTAAAATTAGTTACTTACTTTATTTTGATTCAAGTTTATTCCAGATAATTTTTTAAAGAAACAGAGCATTTATCTGCACAAAAAATTTTAGCAATACTTCTATATTGGTAAATAGATTATTATGATAATATATAATGTTTTTTCACTTTCCATTTTAAAAATTCACTGTCAATTGACCTTCAATCAATATGCATGTCTACCCATTTATGTAAATGATTAACTCTTGTAAATCATGTGTATTTGCATAATGATAATGATTAATAATGTGCACATGCATTATGCATGCAATGAATGTGGATGTAACTTTCAATTTATATATTATTACAGGAGACAGACTCACTTTGTTTTTATTCCACAAGAGAGATGGCAAATAGGTAAAAATTATATATTTCTGTTGATAACATTTTCACTTGTTTGTTTATATTTAAATAACTATTTGTATAAACAAGTCATCTTATTGAGAGTAATGTACAACACACATTAAGAAAATGCAAAATCCTTGTATTTATAAGAGATTGTTACCATATCCATTCATTTATGCATAAAAAGCTTTGACACACACAGACAAAACATATCCAACATTGTCAGCCACATTGGCAAGCTGCCAGGCCACAGTCACCACTTTAAGTAATTTGAATATTTAGTGTCCCATTGAGCTCTTAATTGGAGTCAATTTCAATAGCCTTGGCACTGTTTGGTGGTTTAATTAATGACAAGGTAATTTGTTTCTGCCAGGCGATCACAGCACAATCATATGAGTGGGCGGTTTGTGGTGCCTGTGGTAGTGATTAAAGTAGTTCTTTATAAAAACTTGAACCAGATCTCTAAATCATTTTCTCAGCATGAACAGACAACCTGCATAACAGCATGTATTTGCAACCTGCTACATATCCATTATATAACATTATATCCACTTCAGATCACTCCTATATCCTGGGTAACCCCCTCATAGTTGTGACAGAAAACATAACTCAAGGGATAATTAACCACACCATATACTAGCTTCTCACCAAGAAATGTATATGTTGACCTTAATAAGTAATTTCAACATATAGATAAATCAGAGCTTTGCCTGCATCTGGTATTCAAGATTACTAAAAGAACCAGCAATTATATCCATATTAACTGAGGAACCATACGTCATCAATCAGAGGATGATGTCAGCATCAGTAAGCATGCTGAGGCATCTCAGTATTCATCAGGGAATGGCTTCAAAGACGAGAACTGTTTGAGCATAAATTCATACCACACAGTTCACATTTTTATTTGAAAATGATTTTGAAAGCAATTAATCATTTTCTTCAATTTCCTAATTATGCCACATGGTGTTTTGTTCTATCACATAACAACCCAATAAAATACGAAGTTTGTGGCTTTAACATAAGAAAAAGCAATGTGACAAGGCATGTTTTAGGACAGCAGATGTACTTTACTTTAAACCTTTTGGATGTCAGAGAGCTCTTTCTTTAAGCATGTTAGTTCCCTTTTGAGATTCCTGACTTCCTGTTCCAACTGATTTACACAGTCATGAGATACAGCAAAACTCTGCTTGAAATGTTTTCTGATCATGAGAAAATTAAGTATGACTCTACTCTACACATGAATAAAAGGTAGATAGTTGACCCACAAACTAGTATTTGCAAGAAAATATTCCAACACACCGTGTTGCAGTCCCACATGACTGTGCTGTTTAGAATTAGGCATGTACACTGTTAGGAGAATGAGAGAGAGGCAAATGGAAAGGGCATGGGAAAAGAGACAAGGACAGATTCTGGGATCAGCCCAGGAGAGGAGAGTTTTATAGACTCTGTTATTACTGTCGTGCCAGCGCTGACTTAATCTCAAGAACAGCCTTTTGACAGTCTGTAAGGCATTCAGTTTTCTCAGTGCAGCACTGACACAGACATAGATACAAATATTGTAACTTTAAATCAAACTTTGTTACATTTTTCAGCTATACTAAATGTGAAGGAGTTATATAATTAGAAAGCTATCAAACCATATCTACCAGGTGGAATGGTGATGAAACTCATTAAAGGAACTGTAGCAGGTAATTTCTTAATGTTTTAAAGCACTAGAACTATGAATGGGTAGTCATGAAAACACGGGGGATTAACTTCTGTAGCTGTTTGCCGAGTTTTGACACACTGACACACTCCTCATCGAAATGAGAAATGCTCTCCTGATAGAGACAAATTTCACCCTCCAGCATGAGTGTCTGAGGGTAAAAGCAGAAGATAACTGCAACAAGGAACAAAAATATGATAAATTACACCTCAAACACTCAAAAAGAGAAACCAATCAGGAAGTCTCAATGTAAATTTGCAACAACAAACTGGATTTATTAACATAGACATTTTAATTTAATAAAATAGGACAATGGCTCCAATGCTTAGTATCATAGCTCAGTCATTCATTCATCTCAACAAAGACACATGGCCTTGATGTGACAGACATAGCAGACAGACACCATGACATAAACTAAATGACAACTTTAAAAACAGATGAAATCTCACTAAAATCTCACTAATCAAGTATAAAAAATAAATGTAGGAATGTCATAGAGCATTTACATAGAGCTACTGTCTGGAGAAAAACAATTTAGCTGTTTTTACCAATGACAGTCTTTTTCTATATTAATTTTTTTTAAATTAAATTGCATACTATGTCACTGTTCACAATCTCAGTTTATTAACTAGAGCTTTTTATAGGCAAATTGTGTGACTTATTCAAGAGAAGACATCATGATGAGAAAGAAATTTTACAGTATGTGTCCTCTGGCTTTAATCTTTATCTTAGCTTGAAATATTCTCAAGCTGGAATAGCAATTAACCAGAACAAAGACAGAATTAGGATACTCTACTCACAGTGTACATTTGTGTCTTTTTAACAAAAACATTGAATATTTATTTTGGATCGCACATAGCTTTACCATAATCTCTTTAAACATAAACCATCTTTTTCTACAGACTGAAAGAAGGCACATGTGGTTTTTGGGTTAGCTGAGCCCAAAAGCGACTTCAGGTAGCGAATTAGCAGGACGTGAAGCTCCATAAGAACTCCTAACCTCTTGATAGGCGCCTCACAATCAAAGTCATTAGCCAGTGTAATAAAGGGCCTGAGATACAGCCATTCTTCAACAGCCTAACTCTTTTATAACCAACAGATTAAAGTTGATTGGATTAAAATGACATTCTGCCCGTCTGACCTTGGCGGCAGCAGTTAAGTTCATCCAAATTAAATTTCTCCGTAATAAAGATGATTCATTTGTTGCCTGATGTAGTAAATATAAAACAGAAAGAAAGAGGAGCAAATATTAAGTGACACACCCCAGTGCCCACATGCACACTTGTACATGCTCATATTCATGCAGACAAAGACGCATGCATGTGCCCACATTGCATTGTTAGAGTTGGCAAACACGTGTACACAACCAAGGAAAGAGAATTCATCTTCGTCAATCTACATTAACTGTTAAATATATTACACATCCTTCTTTTGTTTGAAACAAAAAAAGGAAGCACCGCAGGGTTTGGGTCTTGATTTATGCTTTTGTCTATATGGTTAAGTATCAAGAACACATTTGCTCTTACCTGTTGTTTTAAGGATTCCATGTACTATTGGCTGTATCCCAAGAGGCTTTTGAAAGGGTACACTTTTTGCTGACTTTCTCTAAGAAAAGTCTGATAAGTCAGGAGTTCGTCTTTTAACTGGTCAAGAGCCTCCTGTAAGTTCTCCACTTGCCAACCTTTTTGTCATAACATTGCAGCAGTTAAGCGAACTCTTCCTTTACTGAATAAGCTGCTTAATGCGAGTCTCTGCTCTACCAATTAGATATGAATAAGCACAACTTTAAATGCAGACAAGCTCAGAACCAAAGAAAAAAGTCATTTTCAGTAGAAGTCTACAGTCTTTAAAAATATAAAACTTATATGATTTTCTACAAAGTCATGGAAAGAGTTGAAACAGCGTACAATTCAGTCACTTAAAGCTGTTTTTGTATAATTTTATCAGTCTCTTTTATAAATTTTCAAGAATTTCAACCCTCTCTTTAAATGATGGCTTCCATTTATAAAGATTTGGGGATTTCTTCACTCTTCTCTTACTCTTCTCTTAAAGCTGCAGTAGGTAACTTTTATGAAAATATGTTTTTGTTTTTTTTTTACATATTTGTTAAAACTATCACTATATTATAACAGTACAACATGAGACAGATAATCTGTGAAAAAAAAAAAAATCAAGCTCCTCTGCCTCCTCCCTGTGGTCCTACTGCCATCTGCAGAAATATACCGCTCCCGGTCAGACACAACCAAACAAGCCAGGAGGAAGGTCCTAGCCCTGTCATGCTGCTGTATGCACTGCTCAAAATTGCCATTTTGCTGCAGCTGTGCTAATGTTGGAGAAAAAAACTTACTGTCACAGGAAAACTGTTTATCCACTGTCATTAGTGGCCATGCTTACTAGCTTGCACATTCGTGTCAGGCTCTGCTGTGGGGAAGGAGCTGTAGTGCAGCAGAGATCAAGGGGGAGGGTGTGAGCAGCACATACATGAGCATGATTGACAGTGCTAAGACCCTCCTCCTGGCTCTGATTGGTTGTTTCTGACCAGAGCGGTATCTTTCTGCAGATGACAGGAGGACCACAGGGAGGAGGCAGCGGAGCTCAATTTTTTTCCCCACAGAATATCTATCTCAAATTATACTGTCAGAACATAGTGACAGTTTTAACGAATATGTAAAAAGCATATTGTATGTACCAACTGTAGCTTTAAGGTCCTGCCACAGGATTTTGTTTGGATTGAGTTGTGGATTTTGACAAAGCATATTAATAGTTTTCCCCTTTGCCATCTGGTGGTTGATCTGCAGATTTGCAGAGAGCCAAACAGTGATGCCCATAATCAGCATGCCCAAGTCATCCACTCTTGCCTGCCACCAGGCTCACACTGCTCCCAACTTTAACTCTGCTTCTTCCTCATAGAAAGGGGTCAGTGATATTATTTTAAAAATTGAACTATAACACTTTCAAGATTGATAGGTAGGAAAAATTGCCACTGTAAGGTCACTGCTGATGTATTAGCACCATGGCATTGTGTTAACATAAATGTGCATGTTTCAGACAAAGTAAGCTATGGGAGCTTCCTATTTTATTGTGTCACACTTGCTGATTATCATTTAATCAAGTGCTTTGATTACCTTTCCATCTTAAAAACCTTATGGAAGCAGAAAGAGTGCACTTAAGTTTTCCCCATGACTGTAACTCTAATGGCACTGAATCTACTGGCAGGCACTAAATAGACAATAATGGGAGCTTTTGTAAACTAAAGAAGATAAGACACACTCTAATCAACAATCAAACACCTTTTGTTGTGAATGCTGTAGTTCCTCTTGCAGAAGTTTCACTTTGCCTTGAAGCTTATGCAGCTTTTTATTGCCACTGTGTACTTTTGTAAAAAAAAATAAAAATAAAAAAAAAAAATCCTTTCTTCTTGCTCCTGATTTTTCGAACTGGCCAATTTAAACTCATCTTTGGCTTCATTAAGGTGCTGAAAAAGAACGTCCATCAGAACTTCCTGATTCTTAAGTTGTTTTTTTTTAAGTTCCTCAACCTGAGAGAAGACATTTTGGATGAATCACTAAAATTTTTCTTAAGATCTCAGTCTTGGTTTAAAGACCGCTAATCATTCAACTTTTAAGAGTTATCCTATTTCTGAAAGTGCTGAATTCACAATATCCTATATTTCATTATCTTTAACACTTTCACTTCATATTCTTTCTTCCCAAGAGCATTAAGGCTCCTACATACTCCATTTGAAGTGTAGAAATTGGTTTAGACATGTCACGAATCGACATAGACGTGATGAAAATTGCATCTTTTTGTTTGCAGAGACATCCGCCTGCCGAGCTCGACACTAGGCTCGGGTCAAAGTATTTCGACAGAGCTCTGCGCAAGGTGTGGTGTGACTAGTCAGAAGTTTGTTGACATATTTTATGCCATGGGGGTAGATAGAAACTCCTGCAGTATGATTCTGCCACCACCACTTTCCACCTTGGAGATGGTGTGTTTAGAATGATGGCCAGTTTTAGTGATCATAGTACCTCCAGAGTTAACCCGGGCTTCTTTGCTGTTTCTCAGGACAGCTCTGTTTTTGGTGTAAAATACACACAGAGAGATTGTTTAGTGATAAAGTGACTTCTGAAGGAAATTGGTTGCACAGGATTCTATTTAAGGGTATCAGAGTAAAGGGGACAAATTATATATATATATATATATATATATATATATATATATATATATATATATATATATATATATATATATATATATATGTACTTTTCAGATTTTTATTTGTGAAAAATGTTATCAAATTTCACTTTACAACGATCCACTATTTTGTGTTGTTCTTGAACATAAGAGCCCACTAAAACATACTAAACTTTCTGGATTTAACATAACAAAATGTGAAAAACAGTTTAAGGGAATATTTTTTAGGAAGCACTGTAAATGCTGAAAAAATGTAGAAACAACCCTTTTCACTCCTGTTCAGTGAATTCAAACATAAAGCATTGCATAATATGAAACAAAAATGTACCTGGAGAAAATGCAATAACAGACACTCATACAGAGCTGCTCTACAGCAACCTTTGTTGTAATGACAGGGGAACCAAGGAAGTGAAACCAGTCTTAATCCTTGTGTTACACTTGGAATCCTACCATAGCTCACCTCTCAAGGGTAGAGGTTGAGAAAGTTAAACCCGCTCTAACACTCAGCTTGAGTTCATCCACGTTAATCCTGTTGTAATCTGGATCAGAACATGGGGGTTTACAGTTAATGACAGCCAACTAGTTAGATTTCAAGGGGTTCACCGTTGCTTGGTTTAACCAGGGATTAACAGGGCCCATCTAGCACTAACACTGGATAACAGTGAGTGGGGAACTTGCTCATGCAAAGGAAAGGAAGAGACACAAATCAGAGAAGACAACAGAAGTCATCACATGTGATTTGTTTGTTCAGTCGATAACCGAAGCACCACTACAGCTGTGGGGGAGCGTGTGTGAGGACTGTTCAAAAAGCCATTGATTTAGCCCATGTACACTTTTACTGGATCAGTAACAGTCATAAATATTGAATGTGGGTAGCCATTTTAAATTGATGGTACGATACATACACAAAACTTGAAGTGCCACAGATTGTTCTGTAGCTTCATACATATTATTTGAACTGTCAGTGTGACAAAATCTCTTTCCCTGTGATGAATCTAATATCTTGAAGTTCAACCAGCAAAGAAGGATTTACAACCATGCATCTATAACTGGATGAAAGACCTCATAACGAGACCTAATGTGGATACTATGGCTTTCTTGTGATCATAATTAGGAGCTTGTGCTTTAAGGAAACAAATAACTTTCAAAAAACATGATGGAAAACACATTTTACTCTTATGACCTGATGAACCTCATTTGTTGTGTTATTTAAGTATTCATGGGTGTCACATGACTACCCGAGATAACCCTCAGTTGATAATAACTTTATTTTTATCTAAATTATCTTATTTGAATCGCTTAGTCTACATTTTTTCCTGTTCTGTATTCATGTTTGAATCCAATTAAATGTGAGAGTTTGACAAACAGAGGATCATCTTATCTTGTTTGGTAATTCAGATGACGTAAATGGAGACTTATCTAAGCTGACAACAAAACAAAGCTGGTGATTTAGAGTCCAGTTGCATGAGAGCATTTCATTTTTCTTTTTTTTAAATGTGATCAGTAGGTGGTTTTGTTGAAGGATCAGGACTCATATGACTGGACACTAAGTATGAAAGCCCTCCGCCTCTGGGATTTTTTCATATAATTTAACCCATTTTATTTATTTATTCTGTGTACGAGTTTGAATGTGTTGTGGATTCTCTTAAATCAAAACTAAAGTTACAAGCTCAAATTTATACATATTTTTTGTAGCCATCAACAAGGTTCTGGTAAAACTCTAGTGCATGGGTCTTCAACTCCAGGCCTCAACGGCTAGTGTCCGGCAACTTTTAGATGTGTCTCTGCTTCAACACATCTGAGTCAAATATGCAGGTCATTAGCAGGACTCTGCAGAACCTGAATGCATACTGAGGAGGTAATTCACCCATTTGATTCAGGTGTGTTGGACCAAGGACGCATCTAAAAGTTGCAGGACAATGGCCCTTGAGGACTGGAGCTGAAGACCCCTGCTCTAGCGGGATATTTAACCACTCTTTTGATCAAAAATAGTAAAACTCATTTAAATTTGTTGATTTTTTTTTAGCATACTCCTCAATTTTTAAACTGTGTGGAGGCAATCCTGCCTTAACTATCCCAAAATCAGGATATGTGTGCACCCGGAATCACATATCCAACTATGTCCAAGTGCAAAGCATCCCAAACTATCACCCTTAAATGAAATAACATTGCATTGATGTCCAAGGATAACCCAGTAACCTCCAAAGGTTTAGGTTGCCATAAAGTAAAGACTGCTTAAATACCAGTTTCCAGAAGCAAGTTTTACATCACCACCATGGACTGAGATGTTGCTACAGCCTTAATATCTTCAAGCCCGACAGAATTTTGTAGTTGCTCAAATGGACAAATGCCTTCTGGAGAAAACATTTACGTTCAGGGGAGGAAAAAGACTGCGCTGTCTGACTGTAAGCCAACTGACTTGTACTGTCCTATCTGCTAAGCATAGTGGAGGTAGCATTAAGCTGAAGGTATGTTTTGTTCCAAGTGATATTACTTAGAAAATTCTTCAACATCCCCTCAAATAAGCAGCAGCTGGCTTGAGAAAAGAAGACCAACACCCAGTCTCTGCAATGGCGTTGAACCAAACCTCCCAAAAAACATTGAACAACAATTGTTTGTTGATTTGTTTGTTTTTATAGGCCATTCTTCTTATTCGGTTTTATGAGGTAAGTTATTACCAGCTGGGGTTGAAAATGCATTACTTTGGTTCTTCCTTACCTGTTGCTGACTGGAGGGGAGCTGAGTGTGTAGCTGTTGTTCGTTTTCCTTTTGGCCACAAAGGCATTCAATGTCTCTGTAACTGACAGAGCTCTTCCTCATTTTCTCTGATCATGTAGTTTAAGTACCTGACCCCTTCCTCTTCCTCTTCCTCTGACACCTTAGTAAGAAGAGAGCGAAAAAAGATGAAAGCCAAAAAGGATGAAAATACTTCACGTTCACATATTGTACATCTACAAACAAACAGAGGACAAGTAAGGGCGTGGCAGAAACCCAAAATGACTGAATCAGGCTTGACTCAAACAGTTTCCTAGTTTAGCCTCAGGGGCTGCAGGGGAAAATCGAGGCACAGCAAACATTAATGAGTAACAATTTTGCTTTCTTTGGGTAAAACTTCTGAGGAGCCTTTTAGCAAGGTGCTGTGCCTCCCACTGCTTCACTGAACCAGCTTAGGAGAAAACAGTGAAGGTCTATAGCCGATTTGGACCCTTCCCTTTTGTGGATGTTTGCAACAATGTGGGTGTAAAGCTAGGCATCAATGGAACAAAAACACCTAAGCGTTCGCAGCAAATCTAGCCTCAGCATATAAAAGAAAAAATAGAAACACATGGATTTGAACCACTGTAGAAATGATTTTCAGCTCCAAGGCAAAATTGAAAATGACAAAAGAATCAGAAATACCATTTTCTATTTTTCACAGAAAAAAGCAAGAAAAAAGTTTAAACAACAGTATGTGTCATCATTAGTAATACTTTCTCCCAAAAAAAATTATTTCCATTTTATATTAAAATGACAAAAGTGCAATTCATCATAAATTGATCTAAAACAGTCTGATACGTGATTTTCTTTGTTTTTTGTTACTTTTATTCATTTTTCTTCATTTTAATTCTCAGCTCATTTTCAGTTAACTGACCTGTGTTTTGAACTTAAATCACCAGAAAAAGGACACCATAAATAAAATTATTTAAAAATGATTAGTTAACCACAATATTGGAAAATTACAAACACTGTATTTGAGTCACGTGGAGGAAAATGAGGCAGAAGGATTTATTTTCTGTTGCTTACCCATTTGAAGATTAAAGAGGAAATGACAGGAAAAAGTTGATATGATGTGAAAAAAGGAGAATGACTATATCTACAAAAAAGTCAAAATGGCACTGCCTTAATGACCCGCAACAGCCATGCCTTGTGTAAATGAGCTTGAAACTTTATATATTAGAATATGATTTAATAACAAAGATATTTTCCTCGTCAGCATATCAACCTCCTGTGGACAAACACTTGATATTTGATGTATTGCCAACCTTCTCGGTAAGAACACTGCACTTTATTCTTAATATTTTGATATTAAACACGAAACTGAATTTTGACATTTTTTGTAAACATTTTGACTTTTCTCAACATTTTGACTGTGTTCTTGAAATCTAATTTTCCATTTAATTTTGATATTTCAACTTTATTCTGTAATGGAAACAAAACTAAACAAAAAAACCCCCCTCAGTTTTTGCCACTGCAGTATTCAAAACTTATTTTACAATTACATGTTTGTTCTAATATCATAGAGCCCCAATACAGTTCTGACCACTGCATTCTCGGATATTCACGAACACTTGCACAGAGAAACTAAGAAAGATTTATGTCTAAGGAGGAGGTGCCCCCTTATTATGGCTCGGATCCAGTGTCTGCCTGATCTGGCGGAGGTTTTGGTTCTGAGCTTGTCCCGCTTCTCATGCACTTTCCCCAAATTCTTTTCATATCAAAGTTAATGTTCATGATATCCCATTAAGTGCTGCAAACTAGGAGTAGTTAAGTACCTTCACAAAAAAATTAAGCAATAAAAGATCATACATATCTACATATTTCAAACAACTACTAAACATTATAACACAATATTTAACAATAGTTAAGGTGAGATGAATTTTAGTCTCAAATGTACATTTCAATGTACAGAATATTTTCATTAAATGAAATGTTTAATAAACAGTAACTTTTTATGGACATTAAAACATAAACACTGTAAGGAATCTCAGAGCAATTAGTTTGTGTCGGTTCCCACTTTTTGTGAGCGACTCCAGCAGTTTAAACATCTTTACCTCTTTACCTCTACTTTATCTCTATGATAAATACATTTTTCTGCATGAAATCCTTGGGAAGAAACATAAAAAAAATATCAGAATAGTTTTTTTCTTTGCATTATCTTGACGAAGAAAATATTGTGAGGAAGTTGACATCTTTTTGATAAATTGACAACAATCGCTGTGTATCAGTAAACACGGGAACTCCACTGTTTACTGAACTTCAGATGAAATTTCCCAGTTTTGTTTTCATATTTGTGTTCAAGATAATGGTGGTAGTGGGTGGATGACAGTTCAGAGAAACAGATGGTTTCTCGACTCTTGAGTATAAGGTATATCTTGCAACTGGTTGTGTTTGCTTGTTTCCTTGGTGACCTTCCTTAATTACCCACTTCAGTTGTATGCCAAATGAGAGTGTGTGTTTACGTGTGCATGTCTGCACAAGCTTTCATGTGGGTGTGATTCCTCACAAGTTTGCCAAGGGAAATATTTCAGACTTTTTTGTCTCTTGTCTGTGTTCTCTTCATTTGGATCTTGTCATGCTCTCTGTGTTGAAGGTCAGTGATAACGTCTATCTTTTCTTTGTGAGCCAATTTAGTTTCTAAAGTATTCTCTGGAATATTTAATCTGGGATTATCTTTCTCTAGTACTTCAAAGGCATCCAGACTTGTTTAACCTTTTAGTAGAAGAAATATGAATCAGACTTCTTTCAAACAGGTAAACATCCTCTGGGAACTGGGGAGCCTGAATTCATGTCATCTGCCAGAGGTGAATCCAAAGTGCACCAAAAAAATCTATTTTACATAGCTTCAAATCTTTTGGAATATGTATCTTCCTGCTTTGTCCAGCTAGAGACTGAAATGTTTGCCCATTCTTCTTTCCAAAATTTCTCAAGCTCAGTCAGATTTGATTAAGAATGTCTGAACAGAAGTTCTTGCCACAGGTTTCCATTCAAACTCCTATGCATTTTGATTGGGCAAAACTATCAAAATGCTTTGATTTAAACTCACCCATTGTAGTTCTGGATGTATGGTATGGGTTATCTTACTAGAAGAGGAACCTCTGCCCTAGTCTAAAATACTTTGCAGCCTCTAGGATTGCCCTTTATTTACTTCAGTCCGTCTTCCCATCAACTATGACCAGTTTTTTTTGTCCATGCAAAAGAAAAGAATCCCCACAGCATGATACTGCCACCAAAATGTTTCACAATGGAGATGGTGAGTTCAAAGTTGATCAGTTTTCCACCAAACATGGATGTAGGGCCAAATGCAAACTTTTGGTTTCATTTGACCTGCCACCCTGGATTATTGCAAAGATTTTTTTGAACAAAGGTTTTCTTCTTGCCACTCTTCCATAAAGGCCATGTTTTTGGAATGCAGAAGTAATAGCTGTCCCTTTAACAGATTATTTAATCTGAGTTGTGGATATCTTCAGCTCCTCCAGAGCCATCATGAGCCTCTTGGCAGCTTATCTTTTGAACTCTCTTTGACAAGCCAGTGGACTTGAATTGGCAGGTTTTCTACTGTTCCATATGCTGTTCTATTTTTGATTGACTGACTGAATGGTGCTCTGTGAGATGTTCAAAACGACAGATACATAAAATCCAGTTAAAATACATCAAAGTTTGTGGTTGTAATTTGATCAACTGTGAAAAAGTTCAAAGGGTATGAATACTTTTCCAGAGCACTGTGTATTTTACTACTGGAAATAGTGGCTGGTTAAAAAAAGAGGATAGCTCACTCCATAACATTAAAAATAATAACTATGAAGAAATCTAAATTTATAACAGCTGAACATACTGGATGGAAAATAGTTTCCACTTTTAATTTACAGCACTACTTAATGCCAAATTGAGTCTATCGCTCACTCTCTCTTTCGCCTTCTCTCTCCACCCCCTGCCTGTCCTCCATGATCCAGGGATTGTTTTGACCAGAGTTGAGGGCTCATTTGTAACTGTCCGAGGGGATTGATGGAGTTAACTTGGCTCTTTGACCTCTCACCTCTGGCTGTCAGTGACCAGGCTCGCTTAATGTAGTAAACCTGAGCTTCTGCAAGGAGGGCAAAAACAAAGTTGCACACACAGTGTGCATGTGATGCACATAGCTAAATCACACACAAGGATTCACGTAAACACTTGGACCCATACAAATAGGTAGTGTCGTGGACAGATGTGATATGGGTTGTGTTTTGAATTCCATAGACATCAGATAAATAATACAAACATGTGTTCTCTCTCTTTCTCTGCATTTCTCTCTCACACAGACACGTGGAAGAAAAAAAAAACTGACCAAATCTTTCCTTCATGTTGAAATTGCATTTCATTCAACTTAACCCAGAGCAAATACAGCAGTAACTTCCAACCAATTTTGAAATCTTAGCTTGATTTATCTTTGAGGGAGTGTGCATGTGTATATGTGAATTCCCAATGTGAGCGTGTGATAGGCAGAATGAATGTTGATAAACACCAGAGGATATCGTGTCAAAACAGACAACTTGTCAAACGACACGCTAACTAGGTCAATCACAAAGTTTAAGGAGAAACTTTGGAGTGGAGCTTTGGTTTCTGCGTATCTCCACATGCATGTGTCTATGTGTATGTGATAAGCTCCTCAACGAATCTGCAGGAGGGGATCTCCAATATCGAAGGTATTTTTAAATCAATGAGCTCTTAAGTGTATCTCAGTCTCAATGTGTTCACACATAAGGCACGCACACAACACTCAGTGTAGACAGAATCCCTACTGACAGGCAATGACAAGATAAAGAGAGGTGGGGGGGGGGGGACAGGACGACAGGAGGGGGAAAATAATATTTCAACAGTTGGGGGTGGAGTGCCGTGAAGGAAGAGGGGTGGGGGGATGAAAAGAAGACGCAGAATGGCACGAAGAGAAATGAGTGAGATCAAGAAAAAAGTAAGCAGAAAGAAAAATCAGTCAGATATTGTAATAGTTGTTGAGCATTTTCTTCAAAACCAGTGTCTGTCCACGTCCATGCCTGTCTTCATTTTTGCTCGTATTCGACTGCGCCGGTTTTCTACTTTTAATTGGTGTTAGTTGTTTCTTTTTTTCTTTCTTGGTCATGTCCTTGTAAAACATTTTACCTTAGAGGTACAGAAAATCATTTGTTTGGTTTGAAACAAAAATAGTTGTTACTAAAATTGATCAATTGTAAAAGGTCCTTATATGGTAAAGTAGTGCATGTGAATACCTGAAATTTGAAGAACTTCTTTAATCCCAGCCTCTTCACAGTCTCCTTTCAGAACTGTAGGTGTAGTTAAAATAACCTCTCAACCATGCAGCAAGCATGCCAAGGCCTTAAAATGATGAAACACACATGACCTCATCAGTAGTTATGCTCATAATGTCATGTCTTAGTCATTCCTGGATGTTTTTAGCTGTGCAGGTCATGGGTTAGAAGACCCATGATATTGTGTGACTGAGAACAAGATTTCTGTCGCTAGGGAGAACATTTCTCTCCGTACCCTGCACAGATTTAAGATACCCTGTTCCAGATGCAGCAAAGCAGCCCCAGAACATAATCTCTCCTCCTCCATGTTTCACAGCAGGGACAGCGTTCTTTTTTTGGTATGCTTCATTTTTACATCTTTGAACATAGAGATGTTGTGTCTTGCCAACAAGCTCCAGTTTTGTCTCATCTCTCCAAAGGACATTTTCCCAGAAGCTTTGTAGCTTGTAACTATGCATTGTGGCAAATTTCAGTCTTACTTTTTTATGCTTTACTGTCAAACAATGGTGTCATCTTTGCTAGTCTACGATGAAGTCCACTTTGGTTCAAACAACGGCGGATGGTGCGATCTGACTGATGTACCTTGACCTTGGAGTTCACTTTTAATTTCTTTGGAAGTTGTTCTGGGCTCTTTGGTTACCATTCATATTATCCTTGTCTTCAATTTGTTGTCAATTTTCCTCCTGAGCCCAGGTCCAAGGAAATTGGCAACAGTCCCATGGACCTTAAGTTGCTGAATAATCTGTGCAACTGTTGTCACAAGAGCATCAAGGTGCTTGGAGATGGTCATATAGCCTTTACCTTTTAGTTTTCTTTCTGATCTCATGGGACATCTCTCTCTCCTTTGCTTCCTGTGGTTCATGTTCAGTGAGGTACACATCATGTCACCAAACAACACAGTATCTACTTGACACCCTTTAAATAGGCAGTCACCGACTGATTACAAGTTTGAAGACACGTGTAATGCTAATTAGAGGGCTCACTTTAGTTTAACATGTCCCTATGGTCAAATTATTTTCAATCTCTTCTCCAGATACCATCACTTTTGTCCAGGCTTGGTTCATGGGTTTTTTTTTTTCTTTTTACAACTCAAAAGCAATGTCTTATTTCTGTGGGTAATTTTCAGATGTTAATGGTTTTAGAAAGTTTGGGTCAGTTTAGGACACAACGACACCCTATGTTTGATTTAAAGCAACAGAAGGTTAATCAGATGATAGGTTTTAGTTGAGATTGGGTGAAACACTAATAGATGGGAGAAGAAAAGTACATATGAATTCAGATATTAAAGGGCAGGGCAGCTATAAAACAAATGAGTAAAAATGGCACATGAACTCTGTTTGAAAAATAAGCATCCGTGTTTACTGTGACTGTTTTATTGCTGGATTTCACAATCATCAATTCATCTTTTATATGAAGAAAGACAACTTATAGAAGCAAAACTAAAACTTGTTTTCGTTTTGTGAAGAATTACCAAGCATTCACAGAAAAGTAACACTGCATCTCTATTCTTCAGAGTAAAGAAGTCCAAGGGAGATGGAGTAAGAATACAATGAGGAACAAATAAGCAGAGTACCTTTAAGATGAGAGTGTGTTGACAGTATTTTTTTAGCTGTGCTAATGTTAAGACATCTTGAGTTGGGGCAGAATTAGTTATTACAAAGTTCTCTGTTTCGCTTATGGTCAAGAAACTGCAGGCACACTTACTTTCTTCTAGAAACAGGTTTGCCTACCAGAGTCCGTTTAATGATGGAGTGAAGTGTACATGCAAAGCTGTGAGTGTGTGAGGAAGACGCACGTGTCGGTGCATGTGTGGGTGTGTAAGATAGGCCTTTTAAGGGATCAGAGCAAAACAGTTTTGCTGTGTAAAGTAAGGCCAGATGTGGAGCAGAAACGAGATCCTTGGACAGAATGTAATGATCCATCCAGTGATTTAACAAAGCAAAACATGAAATACAGAGCGTTGCACACACCCACATGCACACATCCATACATTTGTGGATATACAGCACAGACAGCTGAAAACTGTTAAGCTGTGAAAGACAATTGTGGATATGGTTTTTTCAAGACTGGAATTTGTGTCAACAACTTAGAGCGCAATTGAGTTCCCTTTAATTCAGCATTTCATTAAATTATGTCTACTCTTCTAGACTAACTTATTAAAATATTTTCATAGCTGTTTTTCACCTTTTGTCTAATCCCTTAACTACAGCATGAGAAATCGAGCCATTTAAATGTGTACTTTATAAAGTATGTAACCATTCAAACAACATTGTCAGTAATACTTAGAAGCAAAAAGTGACCTTGAACTTCCCAATAAAAAATAGTGAAAAGGTGTTTTGTCAGTGAAGAGGCTCACCAATGAAAAAGGCTTACCCTTGTGTGCTGCTTCCCACTTCTTTTTTTTTTTTTTTTTTTTTTTTTTTTTTACAAATATCCAAGCCCTTGAAATTCACCATTGGCTTCAATAGAAGTACCTTTTCAACCTGATTAATTAAAGGTTGAACACAAACTACTAGGGCTAACATATGCCCTTTTTAAATAATAAAAGTGTCAAAGCATTGAAATGTTGAAAGAGTAAAGTCTGCTAACATCCAAATGAACTAAAAAAAATACAAATTTTTCAGTGAAGCTTGTCTTCATCACCAGTTAGCATTTTCATTAAGGCTCTGAATATAAGAACATCCTATTATATTTTTTATCTAAAGTCTTATTATGAACACCACTGTATAAACAGACAAAGCCCATCACAGTGAATATTACGGTTGCAAATTCCACATTTAAATGAATTCCTCACCTGTGCAACCCCCTTTATCAATTCTATTGTAAGAAAAGACAAAATATTACAAATAAAGTGAATATAATATTTTATCTTAACCCTCAGTACTGTGTAATTTTAGTATAACCACTTCCTCTCCCTTGTCAGCCCTATTTGTCTAGAAAATGTTTCTTGACCTAGAGAGCAAGCAACTTAACCTTAATCATATCAGTCAACTCACTTGAATTCTCAAAACCCAAATACCATGTCAATTAAGTAATTATTAATTTAAGTAATTATTATTGAATGTCCTTAATATTTAAACAGTGAAGAAACCAGGTGCCTTAATTTGTTGTTAAGTTGTGCGAAATTTAGCTTTTGCTGTGAATGCTCCATTTCTTTTCTGTCTTGGTGCAGTTCATCCTGAACTTTCTATCTCTGATGCATGTCTGTGTTTAAACTCATTCTGGTCAGATACAAGGTCTCACTGGTGTCGTTCAACACACACCCCATTGTTTGCAACAGTTGGGAGTGGAGAGACAGAAAGAAAGGCAGAAAGATTAAGTAAAAGCAGAGTTTTACTTGTTGTTTTGCTTAAGCGTGAAAGTGAAGGTATGAGCCGGCACACATGGAGAGGGAATGTGTGATTGTAAGAGTCAGAGAGGTTTGTGTCTGGTTTGTTTCCACAGTGGTAAAAAAGAACATCATAAAAGCTTTATGTAAGACACAGGGACCCTACTGTTACTGCTTTAACTCTGAACATATAAAGCTGCTCGATAAGCTTAAACTTGTAGGACCCATGTTTAAAGAAGCCTGTCATGAAAATAGATGAAGAACTGTGACTCCTCTTCCATGTGTTCACCATTACCACTTTGATAAATAACAATTGCTGTACTCTGTACTCTGTATGTAAACTTTTTTTTTCCTTTTTCTTCTTTTCTCTGTATGTAAACTTAATATACCAACTTGACCTCTCTCCCTGGGTCAATACATGACAGACAGAAAAGCAGCATTTCGAACAGAAGTTGAGAACAAGGAAAGTTTCTAAAGCTCTAACAAACAAACCTACTCCTCTGCACAACTCTGCTGTACACCCATATTTAAGCTGTCAGTTCTTTGTTCGCCATGCTTATTCAAATAGTCACAATTCCAGCACCTCTTTGACACAGACTAGCCTAGAGTATAGAAAAA
Source organism: Anableps anableps (assembly GCA_014839685.1). Classification (NCBI taxonomy): domain Eukaryota; kingdom Metazoa; phylum Chordata; class Actinopteri; order Cyprinodontiformes; family Anablepidae; genus Anableps; species Anableps anableps. Next base: position 19,824,898 of record CM026082.1, read on the forward strand.
TAGAAAGCAATGAACTCCACATTTTGACAGTACCCTCCAGTACATTCCATTCTAGCCTTCCTGAAAAATCATTATTATTTATAGCAGAAGTAGAAGCAATGTCACACCGTGTGTCCAAGAGGAGTCATTTTGCGTGGTTTGCATGAATTACTGTAAACAGTTTGTTTTCTTTAGAAAATGTAAATCCTTAGCGTTCCATATATAGTGTCCCTTTGCCAATTCATCAAAACATCCCTAAGTTAGATATAAACTGGCGCCTGGTTACTGATGGGTTCTATTCAAAAACCCAAACTCTAGACTAAACTCTAAAGTTTAGACTGGCTAAGGAGCTAAATCACCATCAAATCTAGTCTCTGTTATGGTGGCCTGGATGCCTCTGTAGACATGCTTCTGTAGAAAACACAGTTTCCTTTTAGATAACTTGTTATGCATATCAGGTTTCATAACACTATAAATAGCTCACTTTGAGTCTTCTTCCCAAAGTAACAACTTTTACTCCGAAGAGAGTTGTGGTCAGCATCACCTACTAGTTGTAGGTATGGTGCTTTTACGAATCACCAGTCACGACTGGCAAGGCTGAAAATCGACTGACTCTGGTCACCAGCTGATATCTCAGTGCATCTTTACCATTCATCTTTTTTAAGTTTATTGTCTTGGCAAAACATACGCACTTCAAAGGGTTGTATTGCAATAACATCCAACTTTACAGACAGTAACATGAAAAATCTGAAAAAGAAGGATGGAAAAAATGCAGGATCTCTGTTAATACATATCTGACATATTTTATGCACTAATCAGCCATTACAATATGACCAGCTTATCAATATTGGCTAAACCCCTCTCACTGATGCAGAATTTATAATAATTGATATTAAAAGCTTTGTGTATGGCTTTGAAATGTTTTTTAAACATTATAAGCATTGTGCAACACAACTTAAATAAGATAAATGCACATGTACAGTTAAACTGATCACAGTTAATTACTACTCTCTATTGTACAGAACTGTGATTTGATCTGCCTTTAAAAAGTTGAATATATTCAGTTTAGTTAGCTGACAGGCATCCACACTGTTATAGCACTACCAGAAGACAAATGACTTAGTTTGGTCAAGGACACAGTAAATGGGTTAATTTAAGCCTAAAACACATCACTGCCATACACCATTCTGAAATACCTTGAGGGGTGAAAAGAAGACGGAAGCTAGAGAGAAAGAAAAGCAGTGGGAGAGAGACAGAGCAAAATAGAGAGAGAGGACGATGAGCAAAAGCTAAAGGCCATTCCATTCATCTTGCATATGACTCTTTAATGTTCATATTCATTACCACTGGTTCTCAGTGAGCTGAGGGTGAGACCGGACAAGAGAGATGAGATTTAAAAAAAGTAAAGTGTAAAAACGATTAGAAAAAAAGAAAGAAAAAATAACAATAAAACACAGAAGCAATATTTAACCCCTCCCCAGGCCTTGTTCTGTTCTAGGGCTAAATAATATTCCAGCAAACATGGTCCCTTATTGTAAGACTAGCATACCCTCAGTGGAGCTAAGAATGTGGTGATGAGTTATTAAATATGGAGAGAGGGCAAGAGTGGGAGGGGGGAGGAGGAGTGGAAGCTGGACAGATGATTAACTGTGAAGGAAGTAAAAAATGAGGAGAATTCCCTGATGTACTACACTGGATTTGATTTAGAGAATGCAGCCCAATTCTGTTCCTTATTTAAGAACTCCCTTCATGTGAGTATGTGAGACAGGCAGAGTGTGTTTGCCACCTCCTTTGCTCTGCAGTGTGGTCAGGCTTTTTTGAGTTTTGCGTTTCACTGTGACAGCTCTTTAGAGTGCTTCTTCTTCATGTTCTTTTAACTGAGTCTTGTGTGGCTTGCAAACAGCCCACATGCTGATTCAGGTGCTAGACATGTTCCTCTATTGTTTCACCTAATATATAGAGAATGCAGTGAAACATTATGCCTCTAATGTACTTACATAAAAACTGTGAAGTATATTTTACTTTCCATTTTGATTTTGTAAGAAGAAATAACTCTGAACAAAGCTCTCCTTGCTATTTGTTGTCCAATTTAGGTGGATGACCAGGTCTTGGTAAGACTGCCATAACTTTTTAATTTTCAGATGATGGATTGAGCAGTGTTTAGTGACATGTTCAAAACCTGAGATACAGTTTTACAACCGAAATCCTCCTTTAAACGTTTTAACACCTTTATCTCTGACCTCTCTAGTGTGTTCTTGGTCTTTATTATGTCATTTGTTCACTAATGTACTCGAACAAAACTCTGAGGCCTTCAAAGAACAGTTGGATTCAAACTGAGATTACATTTTCCTTCTGAAGGTAGTTGGTTGTTCTGCATTTTATTTGGGGGAATGAGATTAAAAGGGATCTAAATATAAATGCAATCCACACTTTTTCATTGGTAAAAGATTTTGAAAAGCATTTTTTTTTTCTTCACTACGTAGTAACTCACCTATTTGTGTTAACCTATCAAATAAAACCCCACCAAAATAGGTTGAGGTTTGTGTCTCCAATGTGATAAAATGAAAAATAGTTCAAGGGGTAGGAATACTTTAGCAGTGAACTATAATTATTCAATAATGATATTTTTTTTTGTTTTGTTTTTTGCTTTTTTTGTGTTCTTCCATTTATTTCTTGCTGTCCTGACCCAAATGTATTTCTTCCAAGTAATTTAGAAGACTTCTTTTTTATACTTTGATATTCATTGGGGTGGTCTCCTACAGGGAGCCTCATGAACCCACTTTTGTTTAGTAAAGAACCCAGAAATTGCTGAATTGTGTCAGCTGCCAAAAAATGTTGGTGAACCACACAGTGCCAGATGTTGAAAGGATAACTTCAGAAGAAAACCTTGCAGAGTCTTACAATGTATGGCCTGTTAGTATTTGGCTTATTTACCCATAATAGCATCAGTCTTTCTTTGTCTAACATTTCTAGAGTGCATTCAAAAATTAAATGTGCACAGTAATAATATAAAAAATTGAAATGTACCTCATCATGTATGAAAAGCAGAAAACTCTGAACCAGTACTTAAGCAGTCAGTGAGGGAAAAATAATGCTAATTTCAAAGAAAGCAGACAGTGGTTGAACTCCTCACCCCATGGATGAATGTGAGTGTGAGTAGGTCTGTGAATCAGAGCCCCCTACCAAATCAAAGACGCTTTTCATTAGCACAGTGTTAAATGAGCCATGTGTTAGATTAGCAAGAAAGCTCCACTGATAATCACCAGACATGCAAAGAAAATTCCACAAACACATTATATCATATACACACATGCACATTTCAGTGCAAAAGCAGCACCCTTTATTTTTTTTAACTAAGTGATTTATGTGAAGCACAAATACAAAAGGAAAAAAAAAACCTGTATCATTTACCTTCTGATTTCTCCCACAAGCAGTTCTGTGTTATCAAAAGCAGAATTTAGTTCAGGACCATCTTTTCATCTTTAGACTGACTCAACTGACTCTTGCCTCACTCAGAGAGTGTACCACATATACCTCATATAATATAGAGGGCCACATCCAACATAATTTAAGTCAAAGATATACTTTATGTAGTTAAATGCAGAACATTGCTAATGAATATTAAATATTCCCTGCAATAGGCCAGTTAGTTCCACCATATTGTATGAAAATTACTATTTTATCTAGATACATCTCACATTTTTGTGTGACTATTGGGAAATAAAGAAAGTTTTCAGAAAACTAAGATGATGTGTGAATTTCAGTGCCTCAGGATCGTTAAAGATCAGCATATCAAACAAGTATTCAAAAGTTCATCTTTTTTTATGTAAATTCATCTATAGTGCAAGAGGGATTTCATATGATAAATGAAGCAAGTGAGCTCATTTTTTTTTAGCAGATTTTAAATATTATCACCATTAATGTAAAACCAAATTAAAGCACTGAAATATTCTAAACTTGAAGAACTGTAACTGTTTTACTGATTAGAACTATGATCCTTTAAATTGATTCCTGCTGATCTTATATGAATCAAACAATATAGTCACTATTATTTCCATAATTCTAACAGTCAGCTTATTGTCTTAATAATTTTTATTGCTGCAATCAGAACCAGTTATGTTCTGTGTATGTGTATATATATATATATATATATATATATATATATATATATATATATATATATATATATATATATATATATATATATATATACATATAAAAAATTCCCTTCTCACCCTCCACGGGTGGTCTTTCTCAACCTCTGAGCTCGAGTCCTCTACCAGAGGCCTGGGAGCTTGAGGGTTCTGCGTAGTATCTTGGCTGTGCCGAGAACTGCGCATTTCTGGACTGAGATGTCTGATGTTGTTCTTGGGATCTGTTTTAGCCACTGCTCCAGTTTGGGGGTGACTGCCCCGAGGGCCCCGATGACCACAGGCACCACTGTGGTCTTCACCTTCACCTTCCACTTGGATCTGTTGGAATGCTACTACTCAAGTATATATATATATATATATATATATATATATATATATATATATATATATATATATATATATATATATATATATATATATTCCATGTTTCTTCAGTGATTGTTAGTGTTCGATGCCACCTTTGGGTCTCATTTATGGCTCAATTTTAGCCTCTCCTCTCTGTTCGACACACATGTAAGATTAAACGTGTTGTAAAGCATTATTTTCAATCACTCCCATCCATCATCATTATGTTTTCTACAGTCATAGTGCACTTGTCAACTTAAAACAAATTGTCATAGCAACAAGAGATGTGGTTTAAAGACTTGCACTGAATCTCATGGTAATGGTTACAGTACAGTATATGGGAATAAAGGCTTGAGGAAAAATCTTAAAATGACCTATATCTGGATGATGAAGTTGTAAATGTCACACATCACATGTCCTAAAAAGAGTTTATTTATGTTTATTTATTAGTTCTGAAGGCTAAATATCATCCTTAAAAATATTTTTTTTTACAATGAATTTATTATTAAATTCTCTGCATTGATCTCTCTTATTTTGTGCACATCAAGAATACCTTGCAAAAGCATTCATGCTCAAGAACTGAGACGTAGGAGGGAAAATATGCTGGGTTTTTTAACTTTTTCAGGGCTTTTTTTACAAATAAAAAACAGGACATCTACTCTTGCAAATATTTTTGTAGAGCCACTTTATGCTACAATTACAGTTGCAAGTCCTTGAATATCTTGGAGCTGAAATTCTTGCCCATTCTACTTTGAAAAATAGCTCAAGTTCAGTCAGATGTGTGAACATCAACATTCTACTCTGGCCACATATTCTTACTTTGATTTCTTACTTTGATTTAGGTCAATCCCACACCATGATGCTGCTAATTCCTTGTTTGACAGTAGGGTTAGTGTATTCAGGGTAATATGCAGCACAAATTTTCAGACATATGTGACATTTTTGACCGGGGCCTAAACATTCAAGTTTGGTGTCATTTTGCCAGAGTACATTCTTCCACGTGTTTGCTGTGTCCCCTACATGGATTGTGCCAAATTGCAAAAGGAACTTCATGCTGCTTTCTTTTCACAATGGTTTTCTTTCGTTATATAAAAGCCAGATTTCCATTTTCGGATTAAGGTTTGAACACTGCTCTATGAGATGCTATAAGCTTTAGATATTGTTTTATACCCTAAACCCACTTTAATCTTCTCCATAACTTCATCCCTGGCCTGTCTACTGTGTTCATTGGTCTTTAAAAGGGGAGTCTTGATAATGGTTATTGTTCACTGTTCACCCTAACAATCCTCTGAGACCTTTACAGAACAGCTGTATTTGTAGTGAGATTAAATTACACACCTATATACTCATTTGATTACTTTTGAAAGGCCATTGCTTCTCCTGAATTTATTTAGAAATATCAGACTAAACGTTAAATGATTTTTTTTTTTTCCTAAATGATTTGCAAACTATATCCATTTTCTATCCTATTTCACAATTATGCATTGCTTTGTACTGGTCTATCACATAAAATCAAAGTAAATGTTTTTACTTTTTGGATGTAGACAAAAGGTGGAAACCTTTAGGAGGTCACTGTAGATCAGGCAGTAAAAAAATCATGAACTTTAGAGAACAGAAACAGGCTTACATTAGGGATTGCTCAACAAACAAGGTCTACAAATGTCTGCCTTATCAATATATCTGCTGTGTTTAAAGATCACATTGTCCATAAAAATTTCCGGGTAGCTCAAGGTCTTTAAAGTACTGACTTAGTCAGCTCTATAATATTGTTACATAATTAATACATTACTGTGAATTTTCTCATCTCCAAATGTGCCTCCATCAAAGATGATTAAAAGTTCCCATGTGGTCTGTTTGAAGTCATAATTCTGCAGTGGGGGATTATAAGACCTTGGCTGGAGTCCGGAAGAAAGAGTATCAGATTTGTGATTTTATTTCAAATGAGTGCTTAAGTCTTGGTCTTTCATATTAGCAGAGCTCCTATTGAGATAGAAACCCCAATCTGATCAAGTCTCATTACTTTAGCAATCAAAGTTTCACCCCTGGGGTTCTCCCTTCAACTGCTGCTTCCCACCTTCTTCCATTGCCACTGCTTTTTCTCTCCTCCTCACTGTCATATGTTTTTTTTTTTTTTGGCCACAAAGCTATTGGAGAGTAAAAAAAGAGGCTGATGTGCAAATCCTTGATTGGCCAAAGACTATCTTCCTTCAAGGATTAGGAAAAGAAATGAAAATTTTAAGGACAAAAAAAGAAGGAATGAGATGGAAAGAGACAGAGAGAAAAGGACAGACAGTGTATTAAAGAGAGATGCGAATTTTAGAGTTAATACCACACAGAGAGAAGGAGAGGGAAAGAGAGAGGATGGCTAATATAATTGAATTAAAAAGATGGAGCGGGGCCGTTTCTAAGCAGGTGGGAGTGTGGAGTGAGAAAGAGCAGGCGAGATATTAACTTCTAATAAAAGAGAGATTAGAAAGTGGGTAGGAGGACTGCTCTGTCTTTACCTGTGGGAGTGACGCCCCCCACATAACCTTTCAATGCAATATGCACACTGATATTGGCCACCATGCTCAAATCATATCGCACACAGACAAACACACAAGCATGCTTGCAGTGGGCTGTATTTTTATGTGTTTGCGTCCAAATTTATTCCATATGCAGTAAACACATAAAGAAATCTATTATATCTGTGGAGATATATTGGCACGCAGATTGTATTACCAGCTCTCATTCAAAGTTCCAACAGGCGGCAGTCATCAGATAATGAAGATACAGCTCTCTGGGAAGCCACTGCCATACAGACAATTAATTAACTAATTGCTCTAATGAGCTTGTTGATGCCATGCTTTTTTGGCAGCCTGTGTGAATACATTAACAAGGCTAATTCAATTAAACAGGTGCAGCTTTCACAGCTGCCTCTCTCATGGGCACACACATGCACATCCACACACACACAAGCACACTCAAATCCTACAGGTGTTGGTGTGCACGTTTGCTTCATTTGACACTGATGTCTTTCTCACTGAAACCTTGGCATTCGATCAAAAGCATAATGATATGCAGATCAAGTGGTGTGTACTGGTGCGTTTGTGTGTGCATATCTGTCAGTGCTTATGCCTCAATGGGCCATGTGCCACTGAATCAAAAGTACGGCTCAATAAGCTGTACCAGCGGTGCTAATCTGTATAATTGAAAAGGTATAATATAAGTGGGTGGAAAACTGATTGAGGCACTGTGATAGCACAGTTAAATTAGCAAACAGAATCCAAGGGGGTAAACCGCTAATGTTAGCCAAGGTTTCACAATGCGATACTGTTCGGTCTCTCAAACATTTTCAGCACAACAAAAACAGCTATGATCTGAAGGGGAATTTATTTCCTTGCAACATATTGTCTTGTCCTAAAGCAGACTACATTTACAAATAATATACATGGCCAAGATCAGCAAAGCATTGATTCCTTAAAAAGTGTATCTATGAATTTTTCCAAAATATGTTTACATTTCATACAAGCATTACAAACACAGTAAAGTATGGTTGCAGTAATCTTCTCATATGTTTCACTCCATTAACCTCCTCACATACCTGATTAATCTTCTCTCACTTTCTTCTCCATCCTTCTCTCATAGCTTCAGCGCTCGTCCTTCAGACACACCCTTACCTCACTGTGAAAAAATAAGACAGGTTCATATTCATATGTCATAATAAACTGCTGTCAGAGTCGCAGCACTATCAGTTCACTTCTAATTTTGTTTTCTGTCTTCTAATAAGTTCTGAATGATTCTGCATGTGATAAACAAACGTAAAATCAGTACAAAGTAGATTTGTTTTTAATTTTCACTTGGTACATAGAGCACTAGCACAACACGTATATGTACTTGGATTATTCTTGATTACATCTAGCATCTCAGGCACACACACAAATTTTAACAAACACATCATGTTTATATTCTAAATATCAGCAAAAATGTTTAATCAGCAGTTTTAAATGTAAGCTGGGTGTTTTGCAAAGGTTAGATTGCGCTGGTTAGATGATTGGATCACATCATCTTCAAAACTGCAGCTCTTGTGAGGTGTTCAAAAATCTTGATCAGGTTGAGCTGGGTTTACTGACTTTTAAAGATTTCACAGAAAATTCCACTTTTTACTTAAAATGCTGGGTTGCTACATTCACCTCAGTCATTTCTGTGAGCTTTCGCAGCATTTGTCTGACTTTATTCAGAAACCACATATCTTTAAATATGAAAATTATTCCAGCTGCTTATGATGAAGATCTGTTTCACTTTTGATTTTATTTTGATAGCCTTATATCATTTTATTTCATTTCAGTAGATGCTTTATGTGCTGCACCCTCACAGGCTGACAAAAGTGTTGAGGTGGGTGGTTAGCTAAACTCCCTTGAAGATGATACTACTGATTAATTTCCCTCATCTTCATCGCCTCCACACCTCCCCTCATCTTAGGGTCTGCTTTCTCCAACCCTCCCCCACCCCCTTCAGCCAATGTGGAATATTAAATCAGTCTCCCATTTTTAATTTCCAGATAACCACTGTTCATTTTTCTCCCAGTGTCATCTGGCCATGACATGGTGTAGCAGCCTTTATATTAGCAATGGCTGATGTGAGTTATTGTCTTTTTTCAGTTTGCTGCTTGTGTGTACAACTGAATCTGAGGCATGGCTAAATCATTACCCCTGCATGTGCCACAAATATTGAGTAAAACCATTAGTGATTTGCACTGAAATTTTCTTTTTAGACATGTTCATTTTTCTGTGTTTCAACACCAAACAGCACCAAAGGTTGGTTTACTATAGCATCAATATTGCCAGTGGTGTCTTTATTCTTTGTTTCCTCTTAGCTAATATTGTAGCCTTTCTTGCTTGTGTGTACATACTACCTGGGCAAGAGGGAAACATAAGTGCACCTATACAGCTGTAGCATGTTTACAGATTATTTTTTTTATTTGTTTTTTTACCTAGGGTGTATGACTGAGAAGCAAATGAAAAAGAAAACGCTCAATGACCTGCAAAAGCAAGTCTGCAATTTTGCATACTATATACACAGTACATACATTGTAGCACATATATCACTGTGTATGAATTTGGTGTGGAGACACACAATCAGCTACATTTTTAAACACAAACATGCACACCAACAATCTCCATGGGGTCATCACTCACTGTCCCAGTGGCAAATGAAATCTCATTCTCTCTAACAATCTCAGTAGAGGACTCTAAAATATCTCTCTCCCTGCTTGCATCAGTACCCTGCCTTCATGTTCTGATTTTTTACTAAATTAGACCCCGTGATTCCTTTACTGGTTCACACAAAAGTTAAATGTATTTGTGAAAAACACATCGTGTGCAGAGAGCGTTGAATGTCAAATTTGTGCTCTATTTTACGTTTACATCAGCTTAATTACATGTATTCACTTTACCACCCCTTCACTTGGCTTTGTCCATATTATTACAATACTGGCTGCTCCCAGGTTTTAGTATTCTCCTCTCTTGCATTGTTGTGTGCCTTCCAATCATCATATTACTTCGCATCACCTTGCTTGCATAGCCTGCAACCTCGCCCTGGAAACTGGGGAAGTGAGAAGTGATTTGGAAAAATGAGGGCAATAAAAAAAAAAAAACACAGGGATGAATGGGGAGATGTGATATAAGGTAATATGCTAACCCAATCAACAGCCTGCTGTTTTCCGACAGTATAATCAACATATCGGCCTAATATCATTACAGCCATATGAGAAATAATATTGCGTGAAATGATACTCTATGGTGTGTGTACCTGTGTGCTTGTGTGGTGCACACATGAACAAGCTCACACATCAAGATGTATGTATCAACTACCAGATCCCTTCAGCAGGGAGACAAAAAGATGCAAAATCTCAGACTGATGCAGAGAGGCAAAAAAAAAAAAAAAAAAACTTCATGTAATAAGGCATTCACATCCACTTTCTTAATAGTGTAGATAGTGATGATGTAATTGCTGGTTTTAATGATTAGTATAATAAAATAGTACTGCATTTGGTGACCTCACTGAAAAACAAACATACAAAAAAAAAAAAAAAAAAAAAAAAAAAAAACCTCCAGATTTTTTCTTTATTATTATCCATGAAACACAATCAGAAGGCAGTGAAAGCAATTCTCCTTTAACCTCTAACACCACTAAAATCCTAAATGTGGCTGTATTTTGGGCATTATAAAGGTGCAAGGAAGATTTTCTTTAAAGATGTTCATGTCCCTCCTTCATGCAGGATGAAACATAATGACGAGTTCTCTGCATCCAGCAGTCACCAGCTCCCTGGTAACAAAATTCTCAGTGAGTTAACCAGCTGGTTATTTTTAGTTTTTACCAGTTTTTTGTGTTTTTCTTAGACTGCTGATGCTGTAGTCAAGGGTCTACTAATGCACAGCAGGACAGCTTAACTGGTGAGAATCTCAATGAATGAAACAGTTCAACAAGCATTTTGTTAAAAGTGCCAATACCTTCACAGCAAAAACCCTCAAGGAAATGTATCCTACGCTTTGAACTTCATATAAAATCTATGTATCTATCCATTGTGCAGTGTTGCAGGGTGTGGGAAGGGGCTAGTGCCTATCTCCAGGGTCAGTGGCCAAGATGCACACACTCTGTGTGCATGCATGCTCTAATTAGCTCTAGTGCATTCCAAATGGCAATTTAGAGATTCCAGTTAACCTAACATGCATGTTTTTGGACTATGGGAGAAAGCTGGAGTACCCTGGGAGAATCCCACTTATGCACAGGGAGAATATGCAAACTCCAGGCAGAAAGAGCAGACCAGGATTCAAACCCAGGGCCATCCTGTGCAAGGTAGCTGTTCTACCAACTACACCACTGTCCAATCCAAATAAGACAGATATAATTTAACTGACGAGACGAGTGTTGAGAGACATTATGTGACTGAATGTTACACATTAATAAAAAAAAAAATCTTCTACTACTACTACTACTACTAATAATAATAATAATAATAATAATGATGATGATAATGATAATGATACATTTGAGCTGACATTTTTGCTGCAGGAAAGCAGTGTAATTTTTCTGGCTTCATGTTTGATGCAATAATATTTGCTTGTCTATTTGCTCATGCCTTTAGCATAGATTTAACATATTGTAATAAAACTGCAACGATATTGATGACTGTAATGCATTTAAACACAATAATCATGATACAAATTGTCACATTGTTACATATTTAAGATAACTGAAAAACACATAAAAAAAAACCAAAACAAAAAAACAGTAATGGTCATTTTATATAATCAAGTATTTATTTATTTTAAGTTGTTTAAGACTGTAACTATCTGTGCAAAGAGACAGGTCTGGTAAGATCAGTACTTCATTATGTTCTTATGGTCTCACATACTGTACATTTATATATTCACACATTCACACACCCAGACTGCCCACTACCCCTGACACAAGAGGATATTAGTTAGTGTGTGACTTCCATATCCTGAATGCATGAGGCCGCTGATGGCCTCTATTGATGGACACTGGCGTGAAGCCATCACTCAAGTTATGGAGCTTTAATTGGAGACAGCATAAAACGATAAACCAAGAAACATGCATGACTGAACAGCCCAATGTAAACCATTAATCATAGCGTAGGCAAAGACAAGTGGCCGCCACAGACGCACATGCACACACAGACAGGTCTCTCTGTGCACACACACACAGCTGGAAAGGCAAAGGCTCACACTGGTGTACCGCCACACACCTTGCATGTGCGCCTGACACACACACATACAAACACACAGAGCATGGTAGAGACAAGAGTCCCAGTCACATATTCTCATGATAGATGACCCATTTAACTTTGATTTCTGAGAGAAATGAGCTTGCCAACGATGCAGGGTTACCACACAGGCACACTGCACACACACATACGTAATCACTCATTCATAATATTCACAGATACTATACACAAGCTATATATATATATATATATATATATATATATATATATATATATATATATATATATATATATATATATATATATATATATATATATATATGAACTTACTATGTACATTATTTTGCATGTAAATAACGGTGTTTCATTTTGAAGACTTGAATTCACACTCACTTTCTCTCTCAGCCTTGCTTGCACACATATAAACACTTTGAGCTTCTAATTTATGTGAGATGGCTTAAAACATGGGAGTGATGTATAGAGTAAACAATTGACAGGTTTTTAATAAAACAAACATCCACACACTCATTTCTGTTAGATGCTGTAAAAAAAACAATATCTGCAGAGAATCTCAAATCTCTTCCTAACACTTTTATCACTTAATTGCCAAGATATATGGAAACAGACTTTTAAATACACAGTTCAGATATACACAACTGTATTTAGTAAGGCCACAGTGCAAAAAATATAAACCATTTAACAAGTAATGGATGTGATTATGAGATAAGACTGTTTAATTTGTGCAGCATATCATTAACGTGGGCTTGTTTTTTTCTTCTCTAAAGTCAAATTCAGGCATTTCCAGACATTTCCAATGTGAATTCTCAAGGCTTTACAGGATAGCTTGTTCTTAAACATATTGTATGTCAAAATAATGTATTTACTCAAGCTAGGTCTGATATTATTTTGCTTTTAGGAACTAAAATCAGTTTTATAATGTAGAGGTGTGAAAAATTAAAGATATGCTAAGTTTCAAAATGCATCAATTATTTTTTAATATTAAATTTGTAAGAAATGTCAGTAGTATAATTGTGTTATGGAAGTACTTTTAGCCATTGTAAAAGTGGGTAACACCCGCTGTCACCTCTAAGATTTTCAGGTGTTAGTAATCTGGGTTAAACCAGGTTCCAAAATAAATGTTAAAAAGCCACAGCATAGATTTTTTCATTACTCCACTATATGTTTAACAAAAAATAGAGTCAAAGCAGAAATATTGTGAAGTATTAAGTACCAACCCCCATCAAAGAAACTTGAAATAAATATGATAAATATAAACAAAAAACACAACATAACCTACATGAATCACAGAAAATAATGAGGGTAAGTCTTGCTGAGTTATCTTTTAAAGGCCAAACAATTGGTGGTTTACCATTAAATCAGTAACAATTTTCTGCAAATTGAAATTCCAAGATATTTTTAAGCAATGTTGATCATTTTTCTTTTAAAGCATCCTTTAAATCATGAAAACACAAGTTTCTCCTGACATGGCAAATGAAAGAAAAGAACATTTTGGACATTTATAGAATTCGATAGGGACAGTCTTTTTTTTTTTTTTTTTTTTTTTTTTTTTTTTTTTTTTTTTTTTTTTTTTTTTGCAGGCTGTGTAGAGAAGTGCCCAACTGGAAAACTGGTAAGATACTGAAATTATACAAAGATAATTGTGAGTGCTTCAGCTCTGGAGCTTTGTCATCATATGAAAAGATAATAGAAAATTACAGACATTTCAAGGTCTCGGAATCTGTCAGAAAAAGGCTGATACTCTTCCAGAACAAGAAAGAAATTATAAGCATTTTCTGCCTGTGTTATTTCAAAATACTTTTGAAAACAAGTGTTTCTGCAACCAAATGCTCAATTTGCTCCAAAGATCAATTACCTTCTTGTAAGTAACAATGCAGCAGTTAGATTTCTTTCCTGTGTATTGTACAACAGAAATTCTTAACACCCAACAACTCAGCACACCCCAGCACTTCACTGCCTAGTGACTTATGAGACAGTGTTGATATTTAGACAGATAGACAGTCCATTAGAGGGATAAAAACCTTCCAAATGTACACAAACACATACAACAGTCGCACACACATTCCATACAGCAGTTGAAGCCCCTCAGCTCTTCTCTGTCCTCACATGCTTGGTTTCCCCATCTAATTGCTGCCATTCGTCAGTGGGCTTGTGTGTGTCCACGTGTCTGTATTTCAGGTACTTTGTGCTTTTGTCCTTATCCTATGATTCTGTCATTATGCATTAATGAAATGGTAAGGTGAGAAGAAAGAAAACATCAAATACTCATGCTGATGGGTAAAATGGTAAAGAGAAAGATGAAGAAACAGAAACACACACATTTATACACAGAGGGTTGACCCAGAGCTGTGGGGCACAGAAAAGCTGTCAGAATTTAAACCTGCTACCTTGCACTCTGACTTGCCAAGTGGCCTCAGATATTATGGCACCCCTTTTACAATAAATTAAGAAAAACACCAATGTTAGTCATATAGAACAAATATAATGTTTTGGATATCATCAGAGTCACTTCAGCTATTTCAACTGAAGCCTGTTTGCATTCCAGACAATATTTCCAAAGAGTATACAAAAGCAATGAGATTATGTGAACAAAAGTACCCTTTAAGCAACCTTTTAATATAAAGTAAATAATATGTACTGTTAAGCTGGATAACATTAACTTGTGATTACTACATCAATTCAGCAATGCACTGCTTTTATCATAATTTTTCCAAACTTTAAATGCATCGTCTTGCATTTTTTATACTGTCAACGTTCTTTTTTTTATCCAGTAAACTGCAGATGTTAAGTGTAGAATCCAAAGATTGCATTGTCCATTCTGAAATTTTTTACCTTTAAAAAGTGATGTTTTTCAAAACTTCTAAAATTTTCCATGATGTCTATCAAGTCCTTTTAATGAGATACCAAAGAAGTTCTCCAAGTAAACAGAGTTTTATCCCTCTGTGTGGTGTATAAAGTAGCAAGCACATTTTTACACTTCCCCCACTTGTTGCTGTGCACTGCTGGTCAACTGACCAAGTGAAGGTGACTACACCTTCTCCTCACTTAAAAGAAAGACAAATTTGGCTGTTAGGAAATATTTCTTGTCACAACATGGACAGTGATGGTGTTTAAACTAGAAGAGAGCTCCTCTTAAGGTAACACTGTTTTAAAACTACAATTACCAAAGTACAGATAGCATATCTTTTTAAAGATTCAGCTCTTTAGGCTTGTGTCCCTTAGAAGAGCTGGCTCTTTTGACTTCCAAATAACACTGCATTTAGCAGCATTCAGAGCCCTCTATTTTAGCTTAATTTAGGAGCTCTGAATGATTTTTTATTAGGCAAATTTTTATTTAGTGCTTTTACATATACGCCTTACTTTCACACATTTTTTGTTACAAAACATACAGAATTATGTATTAAGATAAGATATAAAGATAAATGAAACTGACTTAGAATTTTTAGATGTGTTGGACCTCGTATGCCACACAAGTGTGTCACTGCAACAGAATCAATGCAACTGCAATTCAAACATCGCAACACTGACCCAATCTCTATGCAAGGCAAATGCATCACTCATCTCAGGATGCTTGAAAACTAAAATAAAACTGACAGCGTTGCTTACTGGTTGATTGAGTTGGGATGATAATTATCTCACTACTTGGGGTGACTCATAGAGAATTGAAATGTAATTAATTATCAGGATATCCTTTAATATAACAAATTATATGAGACAGTGATGTCACAGAAAATTAGTGAAGACTGTCATGACGACGTAGAAAGGTGTAAATTCTAACTCATTGATCCCAAACAATATTCACAATGTGTGTTGTATCAAAAGTGACATACTTCAAAGAAGTGTAAACTAAAAGAAGTGTTCGTTTTTTTTACTCTTTCCAAATGTAACTGAATTTGATTTGGGCTTCTCATCCCTGTGTTGCTGTGTCTCTGATCTGTACCACTACGGTCTATGTCTTTAGCATCTCTGCCCTTTCTTCCTTCTAGTCCAGGATCATTAATGGTATAATCCTGGACTACATATGACTGGTCTCATGGTGTGCAAATCAAAATAAAGTCTCATTGATACCAGCATGGATTCACAGCAGAGCGAAGTTGGAGCCACTGAAGCTTTAACTGTCCCAGACGAGAGTCTATTTGTTCACCCAACTGAGTTCAATTCAATTCAATTCAAGCACCAATTCAAAGCAAGGCATTTCACAAGAAAAACAGGTCCCATTCAAACACAGAAACATATGTTTAAGTCGTTCCCATTATAAACATTATAAACAGATTTATTTTATATAATTCAGTTAATTTTTTTTAGAATACGAACTGGTAAAGAATTATCAAAAACTGATCAGTCATTGAATTTGTGGTAACCCCTTGTTCTGAGAAAACATTTGGGAACTGTGGGAAGAAGCAGATCTCTTTTAACAGCATTTAATCTTGAGTGGAACCAGGCTCAGTATGAACAACCATCCTCTGCAAACAACTGGGGGTTTGTCCGTTAAACACTCATCTGCAAGATGGGTACTGGAGCAGATAGCCTGACTAATTGTCTAACCAACAGCTACTTGTCAAACTCCCACTGTTACTGTATGAAGAGCAGAAGGGTGAAAAGGGACTCTGTATAATAATTTATAAACTACTTCTAAATTTTGTGTGGGTTATTCTATATTTTTGGGTAAGCCTATTTATGAAAATTATTTATGCTTTGGATGGAACCAGGAATAGATGACTCTACCAAATGATGTAGAAAAAGTAGACAAAAACTGAAGACAATATTTGCAGACAGAAGGAAATCAAACAATCATGAAAATGAGTATGATAATGAGTAAAGCTGTCCATGTTACGTAGGTCTCTCTCTGTGTAAAATTGAATGACTGTGTGTCTTTGAGTACACCTAATAAGGAGGTTCATGCATGCTCATGCTTGTGTGTGTGTGTGTGTGTGTGTGTGTGTGTGTGTGTGTGTGTGTGTGTGTGTGTGTGTGTGTGTGTGTGTGTGTGTGCGCGCATGTGTGTGTGTTCAACATGATAATTTGTCAGTTTATGTTGGGAGGGGGGTAAACAGATAAGCAATCCACAGTCTAATCCTTCATCCTGCTCTGATTATAAATCAGCTGGAGCTCTCAGAAGCAATCAGCAAGAGCAATCTGCAGCCGCCAAAGACACCTTATCAATCAGATGGGACCATCACACTGTCACACAAACTCACACACACCAAAGAAATACACACTCACATATCTGCACGCTCCAGCAGCCATAGCAGCATAAACACACAACCTGGACATACTGGCAGGTACACTATGCTGTAGTCTAACACCCTTACCCTGCAACTCTCCAGCCATATCCGCTTTAAAAAAAAAAAAAAAAAAAAAAAAAAAAAAAAAAAAAAAAAAAAAAAAAAAATTTTCCTCTTCAATCTTTTTCTTGACAACAGGGAAGTTACAGCAATAGTTTTATTCAGCTGGCTGCCTGGCGACCACAGAATAATGTATAGTGAGACAGATCACTCCTAATTATAGTCTGATATTAATACCAGAGAAAAATATTAATCTTGGAGGTAAACACTAAGCTGCTTAAAGGAAAATTGCAAATAAATCAGATTATCAGAAGGGGATATCCTCCAAATAGGCTAGGGGGTAATGAGACCACCCGAACCTCTCTCCTCCATACTCTCTGCCATTTCTCACACCCCATTCTCCTGTCAGACTGAAAAAAGTGTGACTGTGTGTATGTGTCTGGCTGTGTGTTTGTGAGTTACGTCTTTGCATTTACAAAGATGCACTATGACTCCCCTTTCAACACCAGCATCACCTCCCTTCTTTGCACTCTCTGTTTCTCTCTACTGTTGTATTCATTTTCCACCTCCAATTTTATTTTTCCATCAGCTGAGGGGACGCCGCTGAGCAGATTCAATTAGGTTCTGTGATTGGGCCACTGGCATTCAACGGGGTCATGGAAAGGTTAAAGAATTCAGTGGCACAACAATAATTATGGCTCTGTAGCATTTGATCAGAAGTAAGGTTTGTCAAGGAAAACTGGAGCTCCTCGGTTTCTTGAACTGGGATGACTACAGAGGCCTGTGCGTGATGTGAGAGCTATAGTAAATGTGAGTATAAATGATCGCTCTACTTAATGACAACAATGAAGAGACTTAAAATGAATGTGTTGTTTCAGAAAACTGATTGCATTGCTTGGATCATTTCAGAAGGAATGATATAGTGATCTAATAGTAAATTTAACTTATGATGCCACAAAATTTTCTGGCAAATATTTTTTAGCTTGTTCTTTGAGACAGCAGTTGAAAAAAATCTACAATAAAGTGCACCTTATCAAGCAGTAATGATAGAATTTTCCTGTACTAAACCACTTCTGTATGAAAAATTGTTTAGTAGATGCTAAATATACTAGATGTTTCTTCCTATGGTTATCAGTAAATATTACACATTTTGGTGAAGCTAAGTCTGAATAATTTTTTTACGTTAGGACTGTTTTTTTAGTAATCATTAGATTGTAATGTTCATTAGAACTGTAATTGTTTGTTTTGGAAATAGTGGTGTAGCAACATCCAGTAACGAGACAAGACCACACACAATATTGGGTTTAATATTGAGAATTTAGTTATACTGTCAGGAATTTAAGTATCCCCATTTTGATGTTGCGTTGCTTTGTGTTGGGAAGAAGGGTGTAAAACAGTGTCCAGTTGTATCAGGACAAGGTTTCTTCCTCTTATTGTTATGTCACCATCTCAGCTTATATATTTTATTACAATACTTTGGGATCTGGATATAAAAGTTCATTGATCAATATCCAGTCTTAGGTGGTTCAAATTAGTCAAATAATTATTTGCAGAAAGTAAGTCAAGGGGCTGTCTCTTCAATAGTCCAGATATCAGATATTATGTATTCACGTGAGTCAATCGACCGTTTTCAATGCAAGGCCAGCATCTGCATAGAGTTGCATGAAATTACATAATCATATCGTTAGGTCAGTGGTGTGACACGCAAGTACCACTTGTTTTGATTCTCTAACAGTAGTGGTTATGTGCATCTCTATCGCATCTCAAAACTGTGATGCTTAATTTTTCGACATGCCAAAAAAAAGAACAGTCCCCAATGCGAAGGAAGCTGATGATGGAATGTTATGTACCTAAAGCTGTGCAGCTTTCTATGAAACACAGGACAAACTGATTATTTTGAATTTATTTCAGCAGAAACAGACAAAAAAACAATGTTACTGTCAAAAGAAACCACTGTCCTGTCTATAGGCCCCTTCAGCCAAAGGCTAATTCATAGGCTGAGTCCCTGGTTAGGCTTTTAGACGTTAACTTTTTAAACTAATAGTACAAAGAACCCAATCAAAACTAACAGTAAAAAAAGATTTCAATTCGATCCAGAAGTTAACCTGTAAAATTACTTTTAAAAGAAACATGTTTTAAACAGTAAAATACGACTTTAGTGAAGGAAGAAAAAAGATAACAATCCATGCATATGTGATATGGGTTTATGTATTTGGATCTTAAGTCTAAAACTGTGAAGCAGCTGCTGAGTTTAGTGCCCATAGAAAACATCAAAGTAGATGCCAACTTTAGTGTCGCTATGGCTAATGGTTAGTCAGTCACGATATTCTTATAGTCCTTAAAAATTATTTCAAATATTGCCACCCAAACAATATAAAAGTGGTGGGGTCTTCTTTGATGTTTGGCTGACCACACTTGGTTACACAATCTGATGAGCAGACTTTAATAGTCGAGTCTGACAATACAAGAATACAACTCAGCTTTTTCTTACTTCAAAATAAGAGCCTCAGACGTATAGACATGGTGTCATGCTTTTAAGGCACACATTTTCATATCTGGGGATCATCATAGTAGCTTACAATTAGTTCAATGAAGAAAGTCATGAGCTGTGAGCAACTAGACAGGCTACACTTAGATGAGAGCTGTAGTGGTGTTTTACTACTGCTTGTATCTTGTGCCACAAGATCTTATTATATTCCTAGTTAGTCGGCAAAGCCGATTGTGTTTAATAAAGTTTATAGTAGTCTTTGTCACAGTACAGAAAAGCAATTTTTGTGACTGCTCATAATGTGTTTCTGTATAAGTGTGTGTGTGTGTGTGTGTGTGTGTGTGTGTGTGTGTGTGTGTGTGTGTGTGTGTGTGCGTATTTACAGGTGAGGTACATTACTACACTACAGAGTATAAAATAGGACAGATATATGCACACAAATATACAATCTCATTCCATCTCTGTGTCTCTCTGTCTTATACACACACACACACACACACACACACACACACACACACACATACAAACACACACATACATTTGGAGAGTAGAGCAATAAAGCCCACCCTTGCAGTGAAATTAAAGCTAGTCAATGACACTGCGTGCTGAGTACACACTAAATCATTTTTATACCCAGACGAAACAGCCAACATAGTACCAGCTCGGCACATGTATCCAATATCACCTGGAGACCAAGAAAACAAACAAAAAAGCAACTAATCAGATATCATATTGGATGTGTCAGACTCATGTCGGTACAAGAGATTAATACTAAATATAGGAAATATGGTACAATGCAAGTAAAAGATCTTTTTATATTCAAAATGACCGAGCATAGAGCACGTTATGAGATATTGAATTGATAACGGGCTGTGATGCTGTTGTTCACAGAGTATAATAGAACAATGACGCTGCTCCTGGGTAAGCAAAGATTGCAATATGATTCTAATGTGTTTTATAGACACAAGCCCTTCACTGTTAGGAAATTGTATCAATAAATATCCAGACTCATATTTTAAAACAAAGGGAATTATGGTCAATGAAACAAAAGTGCAGATATGCACTGTAATAGGATTTTGTTATAAACAAATATCTTATAGAATACAGCCATGGGTCTCCACACACAGACAGAAAAACACACCCATTGTGAGGTTGGAACCCTAAGGTTATGTCTGACTTCTCTTTAAAACCAAACTGTTTTATGGATATACTTCTACTTTAGGTCTTACATTCTCTGAGATTTTCTTTATCATTGGACTATATCATGTTTCCTCAGGTTCCACTTGAACTTTAATATGAATATATTTCATGAAATTTGATGACTTTCTTTAGCTGTTATATGAAATCTGTGATGATCTATGTCTCAGAACTACACTCAAAATTACAACCCCAAACCCTGTGCATATTTCACTTCCCTCAAATCTGAATTTACCCAGCAGTAGTGTTACTTTGACAGTGATTGCAACTTATCTCATTTTAGTAGTAACAGTCAATTATCTCCTTCCTTGAAACCATCGCCGCCACCAAGGAGATTTCAATTTTGCTGCTCATATCTTCCATTTCAGGTGAAGAAAACAACTGTGATGCAAAATTTCCAATAGAGCTGTTTGCTACAAGCCTTTTCCTGGAGCTTAATTGCCAGTGAAAGCCACAAATATGTCCTGCACTTCTCAATTCTTGTATTATCCCACCCACCGCCCCACCTGCCCCCCACTAAGCAATCCCCCATTCCATACTCAAAATGGATATTTACATGCCCCACACCGTGGAGAGCAAACAAGCTCATTTAAAAGTTCACATGCTAATGTGTGACATTTAATCCAAACTTTACACGGGGAAAAGGACACGCTACAATAGATTTTGATTCCTTTCTTGTCTGTGAATCTCATCATCTTTTGACTTCCATATTTATGAGCTAAAAAGCCGGGACACCTTAGAGGAGAATCAGAGGAAAGCATAGGGAGTTTACTATTACAAAATTGTGATTGTTACTGAAAGGTACATCAGATGTTCTCCTGTTGATATTGCTGATATGTATAACTTCTTGATTGTTTTTAGTTTTTACATTCATAGCTCAAGTAGTACACTTAATTAGCCCTAAAGGGCATTGGTTCTTGATGATATGAGTTCTATTAATTACAGATTTTCATTCTCATAAAACACATCAGCAAGCTTTTAAAACTTTGTTGATGACATCCCAGTGCTCATTTGATGAAGTTACAACTTTCCCCAATATAAGCTGTAGCCAATTAACAGAGTATTATCCCTGACTCTGGCAAGCCACACTGTTATATGTTGGTAGTTTTCTGGTCACTGTACTCTAAAAGGCCATCTCTGCAGATTTGGTCAATGGTCAAAGACAGTTTTGTAGAGAAATGCCTCTTCATGTTGATTTGCTTTTTCAAAGGAGTGGAAAGAATGGAAAGTGGAAAAACCAAAAAGTCAGCCAAAGGGGCTGCGGTTAGTTCTGTGTGTGAGTGTGTGCACTAAATCTGGTTAGAAGGCTGACACACAACCACATGCACTGCATATAAGTTTCCCATTCAGCAATATCTCTGATTTAGATTTTATGTGTGGATACTGTGGATCAGTACGGGTTTTGTTTTTGAAATTTTAAATCATTTACATATGCATAAGTTACACATGTAATGGAGGGCACATTTGGATTAACATAAAGAAAGCACAGAATTTCTGTCTTATAATCTGTGTCAAATTTTTTTAGCTCAGTTTTTGTCAAGAGCCTGTTCATGCTCTATTATAGAAAGAGGGAGTAGGAGTGAGAGGAAGTAAAACAATAACAATTACAAGACTGTATAAAAACACTTCAAATTATCTTACTAACCCACACTGAGTAATAATTTCAACTGCCAGTTGTAAACCTGTAGTGGACATCACAAAGTGTTGATCACAGGCTAGAAAATTAGTAGGCAGAGCTGAAAAGGTTTCTCCCAACAAGGTGGTCCTCAAACTTGATTTGGTTACAGCAGTTCTGTCTCGGAAAAGTGACCAAAATGTCACCAAATCATTGTGAGACGCTTGTAGAAGGTTACTCAAAATGTTTCACTCACTAAAAGTGACACAATTTAAAAGACAAATTAACCTTATACTAAGAACATGTATGTAAATATATGATTTTATAGAAAATAGAAAACTCTTCTCTAAAAACAACTTTTCCATTATTCTGAGATTTAGCCATTAGAAATCCATCCATCCATTATCTAGCACACTTGTCCTTGTAGGGTTGCAAGGGGGGCTGTTGCCTATCTCCAGCGGTCATCGGGTGAGAGGCAGGGTACACCCTGGACAGGTTGCTAGTCCATTTCAGGCCATTACAAATAATTTTCATAATCATAACTGAATTAAAACAGATAAAGTTTAGCATGGTTTAATGTCAGACAGTTTGTGAAATACAGTGTCGAAATATATTTGGTCCCAACTTTAAGTATGGCTTTGACTCAATCTGCACACCTGAATAACTGAAAGACTGTATTCTGTTGTACAAACTGATATAATCATTAGGTCAGAAGGAACATGGCAGAGTAAAGGTACAGCCATGGACATACCTGGTGTATTGGAAGTGGTATCGGGTCGATTTGCCCTTTTCCAAAAAAAAAAAAAAAAAAAAAAAAAAATAGGAGTAAGTAAAAAAAAAAAATCAGACCTGTGTACCTAAAACGTTGCAAATTAGTTAATTTCTCTGGCTAATTTGGTATTTTTGATGAATTATAAAGTAATATAAAAATAATGCATAAATCTCATTTTTGAAGATTTTAACTTATATAGTTTTTTCAGTGATTAAGGTTCTAATCTGCATTTGGGCTTGGTGACTGTTATGAAATAAGAAAGATTATCATCAGCTGTCAAAGCAGAAATAAAACAACAAAAAGTGTTGCGGCAGACGGTTCATTTTTGTACCTGAAGAAGTTGGATGTGAAATAACCAAAACAGCAAAAACATGAAATGGGGTCAGTTCACCCTTTATCCAGTTTATACCTGTTCAGCCACTATGACTTTGTCCTTACCAACTTCAGTTTCATACCCATAAGCATTTTACATTCTAAGTGATTATCTTAGCAGCCCTTATGCTGAAGGAAAATATGTATTGGACTCACATAATCACTTTCCATGTTGGAGGTTTCCATTGTAAAAACAAATAGTTCTGTGACAGGCAGCTCCATTTAATAACCAAAAAAAAAAAAAAAATGGGTACAAAATTTGAAAGGGGTAAAATGACCAACACCTGCTTTGGACTGCTGTTTAATGAATATTGTGGTTTAAGGAATAGGCATCTATGGAATACATCAGACAAATATAATGGACATACAAAGAAACTTTATTTGGTTGACTGAACATATTACAACAATACTAATAATGTTTTCACATGTAAGTCTGTTATCTCTATGTGCAGTAACCTGCTGTTCTGTGAGCTAACTGAAAGGTCATTTGTCCACTAGCCTATGGAGATTGAAAGCATACTTTGAAAACCGGTGTGGGCTGACAATTCATTGGAATTGCTGCTGATGTAATCCCATCGCAAAATGATCTCCTGTTGTGAGCATGAAAGAAAAGGGCTTGTGATGTACAAAGAGTCATTTTTAGTCTCACTCTGCCCTTCTCTCTCTCTCTCTCTCTCTCACACACACACACACGCACACACACACACACACACACACACACACACACACACACACACACACACACACACACACACACACACACTCACTTGAACACACACAAAAACAGATCGACCAGGACAGGCCAGGGATGAGCACACCCCATCTGATCTGTGGCCCGTTCATTCATTAGACCCATGCTCCCCCCTATTGATTTCAGCTTAAGTAATGAGAAAGCTTATCCAAAAATCTTTAGCATTTGGGCTCCAACTTAAGGGAATCGATGGGGCCATTTCCCATTTTGAACAGCACATATGCAGGGGTTTTATGTATGGTGAACAGGACAAATCCAGATGCTGATAAATCAATAGACTTTTTTTGTCGATGCAGAAGCATGCCTGCACACACACACACACACGTGCATCCATGAACACACTCGGCTGATAAATTGTATTTTTGAGGCAATTAAAGTGAGCTGTAAACATATGAAGGCCAATCAATTGGTCAGTGAGGTCTATTATCAAGGCTTTAACACTGATTTAGAAGGGGCTTTATGTGTGGCACAGTCACTTATGCAGATCAGCAGAAGCTAGAGACCTGCAAAGATAAGTGCTGCTCTGAGCTGAGTTGCTCACAAAGCATGGCATAATAGACCCAGACCCAAAATCTGCTGTGATACGTAGATGGGATGTCTGTCACTGGTGATTATAATGACAAATTATTTGGGCTTTTTTTGTTTTGTTACTGTTAACTCTTTTTTGCAACCTGAATTTGATTCTAATTTTCCTTTAGCCACTGGCACTGGTGAGAAACAAAAAACCCTCTATGCAAACTTGACATTGAGGTTAAATGAGGTGAATGGATTGGACAAGCTGTGAGCTGGGTATATGTACTCTTCCCTGCAAAAGCAGCAGCATACTCCTTAAACTTTTCCACTTTACGTCACATTAAATCACAATCTACAGATGATTTAATTGGAAATATATGTGAAAGACCAACACAAAGTAGTGGATAAACTATGACTTGAAAGAAAAAATTTATTTTGTTTTTAATAAACAAATATCTGGAAATTGTGCCTTGCATTTGTACCCCCCTCCCCCCAACTCAGTGCAAAATAGCTCAAGATGAGTGAGAGTGCCTAGACCATTAACATCCATTTTCAAGCCTTTCCACAAACTGGATTTAGGTCTGCACTTGAATATGCCATAATAATGGCAAGGTTATCTTTATCTTTCAGCTTGGTTTCAAAGGTTTCTTCCCAGATCAACTTATATTCAGTTCACTCCATCTTTCTGTCAGCTTGTACCAGCGTCCTTTGCTCCATTGATAAGAAAGCATCCCCCACTGCATGAAGTTGCCATCTCCTTATTTCACCATGGGGATGTCACGTTCAGTGTAACATTTGTTGATAGTTTCTGCACATGTGGAGTTTTGTATGTAGGACAGAAAGTTCATTTGGTCTCATCTGACCTGAGCATCTCTTCACACATTTTTGCTGTATCCCTCACATGGTTTGCGGCAACCTGCAACCAGGAATTCTTTTGCCTTTTCCTTGAACAACTGCTTTCTTCTTATTACTTTTACTACGACCTCTCAGGTCTGCATGAGGCCACTGATGCATTTTTTTACTTTATAATCTGACAAAACTCTGAAGATTTTACAGAATTATTAAAAGTAACAGTAAATTATGTACACATCATGTGGATTTGGTAATCATGTTTCTTCTTTGTGCCAAACTTTAGCTTTGGGTATTACACTTAATGGGGCCTAAATATAAATGCATGCCACACTATTTATAATACTGCTCTGAAACATAGCTGTGTGTCAAAGCTCTGCCAAATAATCTATCACTGTTTGTTTCATTTATTGGTCTCTGCTTTCACTCTTTCAGTCAGGAAGCTCTTGTGCTCCTGTATGTATTTTGCTGAGGCATGACATTTCAATTGTGCATCCAATCAAATTGGTAGAGATGCAGTAAGGAAGGTTGATGAGTGATGAGGGGTGCAGAGCTGTATTGAGAGTTTTAGACCAACCGTTACCATGGTGAATCATCTCTGTCAAAACCACCAAGGTCACAAAAGCTGACCTAGAGTGTTATGGGGTTTCTGATTAGCAAACTGTACATGGACATGTTTTATTAAAGATATTTATGTTTTTATTTTCCTTTTATCTATGTGTTTTTTCTTATAGTTTAATTTACTTGTCTGCTTTCATGTTTATCATTTTGTTTTTGCTCCATAACAACCTACCCCTCATTTAGCCTTTCTCTCCTGCTTTTTATATTTAAGATGGACTAAATGTGCATTATGAGACCTGTGGTATCTCTGATTCATTATGTATGGCCTGTGCTGTCAGTGGGTCTGAACACAGCCAGCTTTGAGTCATTACAATTCAGTTGGCCAACACACAGCCATTGTGCTAGTGTGGGGTTAGGGGAGATGCTATAATAAAATATTGAGGGCGAGCAAGGCAGCTGCAGATGCTAGCTGTCATGTGTGAGCGAATGAATGTTATGACAAGCGTGTTTAAACATTCATGTGGGGAGGATAGTTTAGGAGGGCTTTTCATTAACACCAATATGTCTTCGTCTCCCTGGTGCAGATACTGCTGGTGGAAGCATGGCAACAACAGGGAGGGGAGGAATTAACATCTTGTGAGGAAACTGTCAGACTCACAGACACACAAAGACACTCACACAGAGAGGTAGAAACACTCAGTCCTGCACAGGACACGCAAGCACACACATTTTACGTTGGTTGACTAAATCATACAGACACCAAAACAACTTTCTCTTATTTGCCAAGACAAGTATGTCAAATTGTAACATCATGTTTGGAGCTGATCAAACAGCTTGAAGCAGAAGTGAGCAACACGTTCAAATGAAAAGGAACAGGAGTGCAATGCACTCACATCAGCCACAACTATGATGTGAAAGAAATTATTCTTCAAATGAAGCAGAAGGATGTAGGAGGTATCAATGCAAAGTGTACTGCCTTCATGCTGTTAGGCTATCAGGACATTCAACCTGGTAGCAACAGAGGAAAAGCTGTCTGAGGCATTTTTTTGGAACTAGAGGGATGTTTAATCTGTTTGAATAACCCTGTCAGTGCTAGATAAAGGGCCATTTAATCAGAAAAGGTTGCAAAAAAAAAAATCCATGTAAAAAAAACACAAATATTTTAATCTCCTCTTATTAACATATCTGAAGCGTGTCTCTACCATGTGATGAAAAGAACATGACAGCAAAATTATAGTCCTTTCGCAAAATATCTTCACATTATCATTTTGATACTGTAGCATGAGGTACATGCAAAGTAGCTCCCTAAAACTCCATCTAACAAAGTGCAAAATCAATACCTATGTAAATTATGCCATGAAGTTAAATCAAGCCAAAGAAGAAAAAGGAGCATCACATATTCTCAACTAAAGTGGCTTTGACTTGCAAGATGTGTTTGCATAACATGAGCTATACTTAATGTCATAAATGGCTTTAAATGCTGCAAGCTGCATTAAAAATATGCATAGTCATCTGTTTCACCTATACCTTGATGCAAACATTTTGAATTAATCCAGTTTTTACTGGTTAGGCAATTTCATTTTGATATTCAAATTTTGCAAGTAAGTGTGCCAGTGCATGCTCTTGCAAGACTGATCTAATCATTCCTAAATCAGTTAATAAGCCAAGGACACAGAGGAGATGACTCAGCTGATGTGAGCATGAGCTAATATTAGCAACTCAACCATTTTAGGCATATGGTGCACACAGCGGCATCTTGGGTCAGGTGCTGTGCATGCCTTGGACATTAAAGCAGCAGTTAAGCTCACCCTCAAAATTTCATTAGCACATCAGTAAAAGAGGAATGACCTATCGTTGAGAATGGATAAAGTACACTACATTTTCTTCGTCCTCTACTTCAGTTTAAGGCTATCCATGTAAATGCAGCTGAACATCAGAATTAAATAAATAAATCCTGACCAAAAATAACACAGAATCATGGCATTAGCTTGCATATATTAAGCAACATGTATAAAATTATCTGTTTTTATCTGAAACAGGATAGCAAATCCTTCCCGTTGTTGCCAAAATACAACATGTTAACTATTGTAGATGTAATAATATATTACATTTATTTACTGTTATTTTTATTTGGATACATAGGCCTAAGCAAAATATGGGAAAAAACACCCACTAAGTTTAGAAGCAGCTTGGTAGTGTTCATTGCATAGAAAGTTATTATAACTACAACCTGATATTTGCTCTTTTATTGGTCTGGCTATCTGCTCAAGTAGTCAGCCTACAATTGACTGCTTAACAGACATATTGATTGTAACTTTCCAACTGCATATTTAAGTCAATAGAATACCCCTTAAAAGAGCCGCATCTGACAACTGTGCTACCTTGATAAGTGAGATGGTCTTGTATTCTATATAGAATTACAATCCATGTTTTTTTACAGCTACATCTAAACAGCCCAAATTTGTCTTTGTTGTAAGTGCAGGAAAGGTGCTGGAGCCTCTTTTTCAGCCAGATAACAAGCAGTGTGCAGTAAAAGGTGGTGGAGGAAACTGAATACATATTTCAAACCTATAATAATTTGCATTATACAGAATTTCAAAGCACAAATTTCAGTGTTCTTTAGTAGAATTTCAGTGTGACAGACTGAAACAAACTAGTGCCTAACTGTGAACTGGAAATTATATTACATGTGGTTTTCAAAATCTTTTTCAAACAACAATACAAATAGTGTACCATGCATTTTTGGGTCTATTTTAACTGATTACCCCTTATTAAAATTCAGTGCTAAAATTCAATGCAAATATTTGCTAGAAGTCACATATTTAGTAAATAAACAGCGCCTGTTTGTAACTTCATCACAGTAAATAAAAACTGATTTTCTATGAAGGCCTCAGAGCTTTGTTTGAGAGCATTAGAGAGCAAACAGTATAAAAAAGACCAAGGAACTCACCAAGTTGGTCAGGGTTAAAATAATGGTGGACTTTTAAGTTACTGTTAGAGTTTAATAGCATAGCTGCAGTACAGAACAAGTGCAAAACTGCCAAGACTTCGCCATTCACCTGACAGACCTCGCAGATGGGATAACCTGTTAACATGACAAAAACTTTGGGCACTCTAACAAGCTTTATGGAAGATTCCAAGGAGAACCTAATTGTTAAAAAAAAAAGCCATAAGAAGGTTCACTTAAAGATTGCCTCAATCCATGCAGGCCACACAGCAGACCTGTGGAAGAATATGCTCTGCCTAGCTTAGCTCTGAATGAAACCTTTTTCCCAACATGGAAACTGTAGTGGAAAATGCCTTGATGTGGAGGAATACTAACACTACTCAGCACCCTTAACACATCATTCCTACTCAAAACATGACTATGGTAGCATCAGGCTCTGGGGACACTTTTCTTCAGCAGACTTGAAAAGAAAAAAGAAAGACTTGGCAGAGGTTCACCCTCCAGCAGGACAGCAACCCTTAGCATGGCACTTGAGCTACAATGAATTGCTTAAGTCAAATTATATTCATGTGTTAGAATGGCCCAGTCAAAGTCCAGACCTAATTGAAATTTGTAACCTGTGGCTTGCGGCTTTAAATCCAAGATAGGCTGGTTTTACAAATAACTGACTGAGAGGGGTTGACTACAAATGCATACCACACATTTTCCCTCAACTTCACAATTATGTCCTACTTTTTGTCAGTATATCATGTAAAGTCCCAATAAAACACATTTACCTTTGTTGTTGTAATATGAGAAAATGTGGAAAACTTCAAAGCATATGAATACCTTTGCAAAGCGCTAAACCAATTATCAGCTGCATGTCTAATTCTTGAAAATGTTGGCATATCCCATACAAGTCAGTGAATTCACCAATTAGAGCAAACAAAGAAGTATAAAAGGCCCATACATAAAAGGTCAGAGTTTGGTTTTGACTTGGATCAAGCAGCTTCCAACACCCCAAATCTGGGAGACTTCCTGTAAGACACAAATCTGTTGCATTCTCACTGTGACTCTGGCACAGGCACAACAAAGACGGTCTTGTCTGAGTGTCTTCCTCCCCTCCTTCTCCACCCCATTCATTACAAGCAAAAGCAGCTGTAATCAGGTTCAAAGACAATCTAAATTCTTTCTCTTTCAGTCACGCATTAAGTCCTTCTGTCTTTTTCTTTCTGGTTTCCTCTCATTTTTAATCATTTTCCCCCTCTTTGTCCCTCTCCTAGCACACCCACCCCCCACCACCTCTCTAGTTCTCCTCTCTAAACAATGTCTTCTCCACATGGCCCAGATAATGAGTGGTGGAGCTAAACGAGAGGAAACACGGCTCACTATTAGGAGGGGAACGCTGACTGAAGGGTTTAAATAAACGGAGAGAACTTGAGGCCAAATAGTATTTCCAAAGACATAAACTAATGGAGCAGGCAGACATTCTCTGAACTAATACACACTCCGTTTAAAATACCATAATAGTTGTGAAAATATACATATCTGCGTTGAGCTAACAAACAGAGAGACTGGCAGAGGACAGACAGAAATATGCGTAAAGTGCAGTTATTCACAGATATCTGCGCGCAATGAAAAGAATGCATTCCGCACACCTTATTCCTTTTAGAGTGGAAAGCTTCTTGCTATGCATTCATCAGCAGAACAGCTGTTACATGAAAAAGCTCGTCTTTGTCATTAAAAACTAATTAGGCAAACATGCTTACTTAAGTGCCTCTAATATGCTCTCAGGCATAGAAATCCACACCCACTTATAAGCACAAAGAGGAGACCTCTCTGATGCACTCCATGGGGTTAATTGGGTTATCTAGACTGATTAGCATAACTAATTAGGATCCTTGTTAACGGATAAGTGATATTTATTCAATTAGCTCTCTGTGTGTATTACGAAGCTCTACACAAATTTGCGTGGTCCCTGGCAAAAGTTCAAATGAAAATGAAGCTAAGCTGAATTGGCATGAAGTTAGATCTGTGGGTGTCAATGTGTTTGTTCACCTCATCATTTATCTTTCCCACACACTTGGATGCTCATCAGGAGCCATACACCCACTGCCAAGATATACAAAAACATTCAAAGCTTGCTATGTTGTTGCTTCTAAACCCCTCATCATAATCATTAAGCGTCTGTATGGCATAATTAAAGCTGTTAACCAGATGAACCAGACTGTGCCAAGTCCCTATGTCTGTTCTGTGCAAATTTCCAAGCTGCTTTCCAAGACTCTTCCTAAAAATTAGGGGTTTTAGCACTTTTGAATTTTCTCCCAAAGTACTGACTGATGATTCTGCAGTGATGTTTTACAGTGCACATCATGGCAATATGAGCAAAAAATTTTGTCCAAAGTGATTATAATTTTTTGTGAAGGCAAACGGTTTGCAAAGTGAAACTCCTCTTGAAGGTATTTCGGTTAATAGAACAATGCTGAGCTCATTCCACCAATTTATTCATTCGTGTTTGCAAATGCAGTCGCTCGCCTTTGCGATGCTTAACATGCGCTTAAGGCCGACAGTAAACACGAGAAAAAGCAAATCAACAGCACTCGAGCTTGCAAGTGAAAATTCACAAACAGGCTTCAACACTCACAAATAAGCAGAGGGGGGGAAATGAAAGAGAGACAGAGAGAAGGAGAGCTACATTTACTGAAATTAAACATTTTCTCATCAGCCTGAGGGTGCAGCAGGCCCACTAATGTATTATTCATCCCCACTTCACAAAGGAACATTAATCAATTATGAAGATATGAGGATCTTAAAGTATAGAGGAGAGACGAAGTACGGCTCATTCGTATTAATATGCGGCCGCAATCCTGTGCCCCCCGCCACCACCACACACACACACACACCCTTGGTACTCAAATCAATATTTTGCAGATTAATTTGGAGCGGTTGTGGCGAGATGGCAGGATGGAAGGAAGTAGGGGTGTGGGGTGGAGGAAGGGGGGTGTCTGAGGTCTGAATTAAGGTGATGCTCTGTTTTCTTTTTTTTTTCTTTCGAACTTGAGAGTGTGGATGTCCATTTGTGTGGTGTCTTTGGTACTGTTAAATGAAACCATTAAAATCTTTTTGATTAGAGAACATTTAATATAGAATGAAACACAGAAATATGGCTTCACCAAAGCAAGAAAACATATTTTAAGCATGTATGGTACCTTTCAAAAGTATTCATACTCTATAAACTTTTTCAGATTTTGTCACCTTACTGCAAACTTGTGATATTATGTAAGAGATCACAAAGAAGCTCATAATTGGGATGTGGGAATAAAAAAGGTGCATGTTTTTCTTTTTTTCCCCACAAATACAAATCTGACTGTGACTTGTATTTGTTTTCTGCTCCCATTGCTCTCATACCCCTAAATAAAATCAACCAGTTGCCTTCAGAAGCCAACTAAAGCTAACTAAATGGAGTCCACATGGGTGTAATTTAACCTCTGCATGAATACAGTTGTTCTACGAAGACCTCAGAGGATTGTTGAAGAACATAAGTGAACACACAGCACCATTATCTAACAATATTCCAAGCTCTGAACATTTCACATAGAACAGTTTAATTCATCCTCTGAAAATAGGAGAATATGGCACAACCACAAACCTGGTAAGAAATGGCAGTTCACATAGACTGAAAGACAGGGCAACAAAAGTATTTTCAAGAGAAAAACCCAAGAGGCCCATGATAACTCTGGATGAGTTCTAGAGATCCTCAGCTTATTTGAGAAAATCTGTTGAAAGGACAACTATTAGTCATGCACTGCACAAATCTGGCCTTTATGGAACAGCAGCAAAAAGGAAGCCATTGTTGAAAGAAAGCCACAAGTCATATTTTCGGTTTGCCCAAAGGCATGTTGGGATGCAGCAAACATGTGAAAGAAGTAGTTCTGGTCTGATGAGGCCAAACGTTAACTTTTTGCTCGACATGTAAAACCCCATGTGAAGCGGAAAACCAACACGGCACACCATACAACATACCTATAACAAAATATATTGACAGCTGCCTCATGCTCTGGGAAAACTCATACCACTAAAACTCCACTCCGGGTTTTCCTGGTTAGCTACAACAACATTTGCTATGGAATGTGATATTTTGATTGGGTCCATGATGAAAACCTATATTTAGATGTGCTTAAAGTTGTTTTAGTCTTTAATTTGAAGGTATGAATCCTAACTCTCTTTGAAATGATAAATGAATTATCTCGCACCAGACAATTAAAAGTATGCATGCCGAAAATATAGCATGCTTTTTTTCTTTAACCCAGTTTAGACTTTGTCTACTGCTTTGTAGCTTGGTAAATAAATTAGTCACTAACAGCAGTGATATATTTACCTCGCAGTTCAGAACAGTTGCCTTATTCTGCCACTTTCTACCAGCTTGAGTCTAGGCATTTTAGTTCTCCTCAACCCTCTTTTTTCACTCCCTTTATCCTTCTCTTCCCTTCATGTATGTCTCTCTCTTCTGCTTTTCTTCCCTTTTCATGACCTCTGCTTTTCTGTTTTCATTTTATGTTGTGCCCAGCTCTAACTTCATCATCTCTTTAAACATTTCTTTGTTCATAAAATCAGCCTGAATAGCTTAGATTGGCTTGCAGTGTAGTCATTTCTTAGCAATAACCTTCATGTGGTTACAAAAGAGTAAATAACTGTTTACTCTGGAGGTGCAACAGCCTCTCGCTCATTTCCGACACTGGCATTGCCCTCAGCCTCGGTGGTATTAATATATAACAGGGTTGTTTTTTTTTTTAAAAAAAAAAAAGAAATTTGATTTTCAGACATGCACTGAGAAATCGGCTGGCGAGTGGAATCAGATGATTTCCAGTCCGGTGACTGGCTAGTCAGAAAGTCAATAATCAGATTTTTTTTACCCATCAATGAACTCACCACACCTATTTATAACCATGTTACAAGAACAACATTTTTTTTTGGTGTGGTCTCTGTTACTGTGTGAAAGTTAGCAGTTTTCACTATCAATGGGATGTTAAAAATAAAATCTGAGGAAGCACAACGATCTAAGAAGCTATTTAAATGGTTGCTATATTTCTACAGCACACTGATACATGTCTGCAGTTCATTCAAGTTGGGAACGAGAGGTAGACCTTCAGCAGTAAAGAGAAAGAGGAATGGAGTATAGCAAAGTTGTTGGAAATTTAAGTGAAAACAAATTTCTATCTAAGTTCATGTACATTTCTCACATTATTGTTTGCATGTGACTCTTAAGTATAGCTTGATACTTGCAAGAATCTATATACCTACCAAGGTCATAAAGAGTGTATTCTTGTCTTGCCAATTAATATTTTTTTTAAAAAATACTGTGGGAATCTAGTGTGACAAGGTTGTTTGGGTTTATATGAGATTGTTTCTACAATCTAACAGCAGATCCAAGCAGAAACACAAGCAAAACGAATAAACAAACATTTGTTGAAAATATCATTAACAGAACAACTTCGGCATGCTTTAATTGCTGCTCTAAGGCTCTGTAATTACACAAACCGCCAATTAGCAACAGTACAAATGAGTCAACTCACATGCATCATAGATAAACGGTAACCAAACAACATGCACATAAACAACTAACAACCGTGGGTTTACCACAAACACATATGACTGTGGGTGTTCATTTCTGCAGGCCTGTGAGTGTGAGTTAGCGTGTGTTTTAACCATAAGCCACAGAAGACAGTAAAACAGCAGTGGGTATAATTTAGTGACACCCTGTAAGGAGGTGTGGGAAGGCCGTAAAAAACTCTCCCTTTTAATCCCAGCCGGCAATGCCATGTTTGTTACCCAGGGCTGTGAGATATGCTGGTAATTCATCACACACGCCACGGTTTCCTGTTAAATCTGGCTGCACATGAAGCGCCCGTAGCACAGCTGCCAAACCAATATCATAAAAAAAGGCTTTGCCACTTCTCAGGCAGGCTTCTAAACAAGAAGCATGCTGCAAAAACAGTCTTCTAAATTAGGTATTTACTAGTGTGGTCAGTCTTGGAACAACACTAAAAAATTTTGTTGAGATAACAGATTTTTTGTTTTTTGTTTTACTTATGCAGTTTGTCTTTATATTTATACAAGGTGTGTGGGTGTGGGTGGGTTGGGGGAGTCAGAGATGACCATGACTTTGTTTCCAGCTTAAATTTAGAGGTCCTCAGAATCATCTCCTGAGCAAGAAACCAGTGATACGACAAACAGAATAGAGTAAAGAAGGGGAGAAAAATACCTAAAAGAATATAGAAACATATTAAAACTACAAACAAAAATATTTCTATGTATGTAAAAACTCAAGAAAATAGTTTTTTATACTGTAATATACTTCTCTTAATCATGCTGATGTATACTCTTACAATTTCAAGTATTAAATGTAACTGTGGTGTGAGTGACCAAGACTAATCCCTATGCAATGTGCACATAGTAAAGGCTTCTCAAAAGAAAATAAGTGAATGTGAATGTGAATACTATAGTTTGAATGGTCTGTCTTTAGCACATTCAAAACAGGAGACAAACCCAGAAAGCACATTGATGGTTTAACTTATTTACCCAATGCTTTTGACTTGATAAATGACAACTAATATGAGAACAATGTACATTGTGTGCATTAGGATTAATATCTTTTAAATTCAAACCAGCAAGCATGTGCAGAGCCTGATTAAATTTGTGCTAGTCGACAGCAGCTACATTTGAAATGTGTCTGTGTGTGAGTTTTTGTGTTTCCCAACGGTAAAAATTTGTTAGCTCTGCCCAAGATACCTTTCTGATTCACTAGTGACAGCTGTCACACACCCAAGATGGAAGGAGAGGGAGAAGAAACAGATCTTCCACTTCTGGGTGGGGAAAAAAATCACAAACACACAAGCACGTACAAAGATGGGCTCACACACACACAGGCACGTAATTTCATATTTACCAGCCTCATGAGATGAGCTATTCTGCTGAAACT
The DNA here is from genome assembly GCA_014839685.1 of Anableps anableps. Classification (NCBI taxonomy): domain Eukaryota; kingdom Metazoa; phylum Chordata; class Actinopteri; order Cyprinodontiformes; family Anablepidae; genus Anableps; species Anableps anableps. The sequence goes on from CM026082.1 coordinate 19,861,431, forward strand.
TTGTGGAGATTAAAAAATGTTAAACTTACATTTGATCAAGCGTGTCTACACTTTCACACCAAGCAGAAAAGGAATGGCAAGATTTGACAAAAGTGACATGTGAGTAGTTAGAGAGCACTGAGACTTTTCAGTCAAATGTAGTATAAGTCACAGAGGAAAATGTGGAAAAACTGACTTTAAATTATAATTCTGTTTTAGTGTGTATAAAAGAATGAGAGAATGTGCGCTCCATTCAATTCACTTTATAATTTTTTTTTATCCCACCTCAGTACCTCAGTGTCACTGTTCTGAACTATTACTTAGCTGAGCAATAATGTTTTAAAAATTGTTGCTTAAGCAAAACAGTGCAAAAGAAAAACTGATATTTACATATAATAAATTAAGGACAAAATCTTTCACATCAGTATTGGAAATTGATTATTTTTTTCTTTGTTTTTACATTTTTAAAACTACAACAGTTTGCCCACCAAAAGAAATTATGCATCAAAAAAAAGGATTTTAAATGTTAATCAAGGAAATTTAGTCCACTTTTTCTATCTTATTGGACTAGGACTGATGCTTGTGTCAAACATTTATTGCTGTACTAGATACAGTTGAGATACACAGCATCAGAACAAAATGTTTTTGAATAGAACCATATAAAAAATAAACAGATAGTTTAATTTTTTTATTATTATTATTCAAAAGCCCTTAAAACTCTTTATTTGTGTTTTTTACCATTGAAAATTATCCATGTAAAATCAAAAAGTTCTGTGCAAACATTTAAGATTTATTTTGGCAAGTAAAATGGAAATTGCAGCCATTTTTGTCTGCAAAATGTCAAAATGCAAATTTATTCATGTCTGTCACAAGTATATGTATGCATATCATTGTAGGTCATGATTATGCATGTAATAAACGAGTCCATAGAACTTACAATATTGTTATATACAATAAGCAGTTGCACTAAACAAATGGCACAATGTCAAACCAACAAATGAACACAGGATTCCTTTTTAAAGCAATAAGCTTTGTTATGATTAGCTGGTGGACAGATAGAGCAGGGTGAATGAATGTGACTGAGGATTGTGTGTGTGTGTGTGTGTGTGTGTGTGTGTGTGTGTGTGTGTGTGTGTGTGTGTGTGTGTGTGTGTGTTTGTGTGTGTGTGTGTGTGTGTCACTGCGAGTGTGTGTGATATTAAAGCAAGCTCTCGATTTCTCAAGCTGTCACTCAGGCCTATTAAGCAAGGCTAACCAAATTAGTCATGAATATGCAGTAATAACATGCAAATTGCCACCACTTCCCCCCACCCCAAGTGCATGTGTGTGTGAGTGTGTATATGTGTTTGCCCTCAGGGCTATAGACATTGGCTCTGTAAACCCAATTCTTTCTACATCATTACAGCAACAAGGCATAATTCATAAGAATAATATAAACATACATGGAATCTGACATGCATGCATGATCACCTACACAAAGGACAAAGGTCCCTTGCACCACCCTCCTCATATGACAGGCTTCATTTATTACTATCTCTTTTTTTTTTTTCATCGTGAAGAACAAGTTTTGGGGTTTCCTATCTACATGTTAGAGCTTGTAAACACACCAACACGTAGATAGTCTGTTGCCTCCAAGTCCCCAGGGTGGTGTTTAACACAGCCCGGGTGCTGCCACACCAATTAACCTCCCTGTTAATGAGAGGAGCTCTGTCAAGCAGCCAGATGGCACTGCCTGGCAAGCTGCCATGCACACACATGCATGCACATATGCCCACACCGGCGCTCTCAGAGAAGCACACTCCAACACACAGAAAAGCATACACACACACATACACGCACATACACAGTCAGATCTCCTCCCGCTGTACATCTAACTGTTGCTGGTTGTCAGCGTCCTTCAGCAATTCCTAAGGCACCCCTCCTTCCTCACTCTACTCCAGCATTGTCTTCTCTCTACCATTCTCCTCTGCTCTCCTTAGCACCATCTCTGGCAGCTGCTTATCTATGTTGCAGAACTGCAGATGTCAACTTGATGACATCTGCATAACAGATGACAACTTGCCAGATGGGAACAGCAGGGGAGGAGAGGAGAGGAAAAAATTGTGCAAAAAGGAAGAGTTGTGTGTATCTATTTAATTAACAGAGAAACAATCAACGAGATTAAGATTTATGAATTCCTAAATAATAATTTTTTGTTTGTACAGAAATGTCTGTCCAATAATAGCCTGGTGGATTTGATGGAATTATTAGATTTTTAGTGATGCAGAAAGAGATGCTGAAAGAGACAGCTTTGTAATTTTGATCTGATTTTGAGAAAATCATAGTTTTCTAACAATAAAAAGTTTTTAAATGCAGACAACTTTTCATAAACACGGAGAAAAAAAATTAAATCACCTAAAATTTGGGTCAATAGGTCAGAGCTTTATAAAATCAGTCACTGAAAATTGACAACTTAATCTCTGATCGATGCATCTTAAGTACTTTTCATATCAAATGTATTTTGAATAAAAAAATGTAAATGACAATAGTAAATGGCCTGTACTTGTATAGCACTTTATCGAGTCCAGAGGACCCCAAAGCAATTCACACTACATTCAGTGATTCATGCACACATTCACACGCTGATGGTGAAAAAGTAGATATGTATGCTATATATGTTTGTTTGTAAATGAGCATAGCAGTTGACCAGGACACAGTCCACTGTGTGTGCTTGCCTGCATGTCCATATGGCAGCCCACCAGGCCCATGTATTGATCAGTTAGCTAGGCCTAATAGGAGAAGAGGAGCCTGACCTGGGAAAGTCAATATGGAGAAAAAGAGACATATCCTCCTTCTGTCCTGAGAGAGGTAAGGAGAGAAATAAAAAGGAGAGAAATAAACTGAGTGTAGAGACATAGACAGAGGTAAGAGGTAATACATCTATAGGACTAATGTCAGTGCAAAGATAAAAACAGTAAAGGATGAGATCAGTGACTGTCAGTAAAACAGCTGGACAACAGAAAAGCAAGGTACGCTAGGAAGAAAAGCATTTGAATAAATATTACAAACTTTCACTCCCTTGCAGCCTAAATATCTTATTACTTGTGTTAACAATAAAAAGTTTTGAGTTTGAATAAGAACAGTTGCACTGAGGGATACTGCCTGTGTGTGAAATAAGTTCCTACCTTTCCCACATGACAATCAGGATATTCTGTCAAAGCATCTTTTTTTTCCTAACTAACTTTCAGCATTTGACTGCTTCTGCTAAAGGAAAACAGCACTCAAGGTAACTCAAGTGTAAAAAAAACTCTGCAGGAGATTATACTGAGGAAAATAATTAAAATATTGGGGGAGATGGAAAATGAAAAAACTGACATCCACTCACACATCAATACATTGATAGATCAATGTGTGTGTGTGTGGGATCTGTGTGTGTGTGTGTGTGTGTGTGTGTGTGTGTGTGTGTGTTCTGTACACCATTTCACCAGAAATATATAAATAAATTTGTAGATAAACAAAAAAAACTGAAGAAATGGAAAAGTAGATAAAAGACTTAGGTTTCACCAAGTGAAAAACACACACACATACACACTGGCATACCTGGCTGAGTGATGCTACCCTGGAGGGTGGCTTCAATCTGATGGTGTTTAATGTTGACGCTAGTGGCAAGAAACACACACACTCACCCGCTGTTTAAACCTGCCTGTCATTTCATTTCATGAGACCTGATTTACTCATTTCATTTATTTCGTTTTTTTTTTTTTTTTATATATTATTATATGTGCACCCATTTAAAACGCTAAAGGTGTGATGCAAATCCCCACATCTCTGACAGCAAGTACACTGACTGAGGATCCATCACGGCCTTCAGTGCCTTTTCCACACATGGCAAAGAAACCTTGCACGGCAACAAACTCAGCTATGTCACATTGTGCAAGACCACTGATTCCTGCTTGGCTGGCTGCTTTAATTGGCTGCACTGCAGGCTGTCAAACAACTGAATGTTACTTTTGACCATATTTGGACGTATTTTGGTTTTAAATGACAGATCGGAGAAAATAACAAGTGACTGCAATAGCAGTATGGAAATTAACATTTCCTTTACAGCAAATGTTATAATGCTATCCTTTAGAATGATAAATGTGGTAGTTTACTTAACATTAATAGAAAGCATGTGCAAATCAACTGCATTTAAAAACCATGACAGATACATGTGTTAAGTTGATTTCATTGTTTAATTTACAAAGTAGTTTTCAAATTATATATATATATATATATATATATATATATATATATATATATATATATATATATATATATATATATATATATATAGATAGATAGATAGATAGATAGATAGATAGATAGATAGAGAATTTTCTTTGCAAACCTCTTACTCATCTGATGTGTTCAATTGTCTCTCTAAGACTGTAAGAAACATGGAGTAGCAACATTTATGAAAATAGATATAATGCTACTTTGATTAGCTTTGTCAAAATGTGAGACCTAAAATGAAAATCTGCCAACAAAAAAAAGGTTAATGTTCGAAACAGAACAAGTCTTTAGGGCTTTCAGAGTGCTGCATGGTGGGAAATATCACACAGGGGATTTGCATATTGCCATGGGGACAGTGGTGTTGCTGTGACTCCCTGAGGAGCTCAACCTCCCTAAGGATAGACAGAGTCCCTGAGGCCAGCAATGTTACCTTTGTCTGCTGGTGGGTATTTGAGCATATTTATGAGTTTATGTGAGGTTGAGTCATGAAGTTAATAGCTATTTTAGTCAAAAAGGTATACTTTTCTTGAAATGAAGCAGTTTTTATCTGGGGCCATGAGAGTTGAATGTAGGTACTAACTTGGCTAAATGGACTGTAAAAGCATACCTGCACTGGTGGAAACTATAAGTGCGGTAAGTTTATCTGGAAACCAACAGCTTTAAGATCAACGTCTTATAACTATAGAGGTAACATAACATCTTGATTATTTAGGACATTGCTGATAAAACTTTTAAATTCTTATACATATAAATAAATGCGATGCCCAACATCAAATACGTGTAATTATGTTGGTAATCCATGACAAAATATTTTGCTTATTCAAGCAGGACCTATCCAAGAAATGTTTGCTTTTCTCTCATATTTAACTGTACAGAATATAAGAAGGTTGCATAGCCTTGTTAAAATACTGGAATTGTATTATGTAAAACATGAGACCAAGATAAATCATTTTAGAACCATTTTCACCTTTAATGTGACCTATAAACTATGTAACTCAAAAAACTGAAATCTTTTAGGAGGAAAAAAAATCTGTGTGGTTGCATAAGCTTGCACACCCTTTAAGTAATTCTCTGCTGAAGGAGCTCTTTATTTTATCACAGCAATCAACTTTGTAGTTGAGGGCTTATCATCATGACACATCTTGTGTTGCCCCATTATTTGGTCTGTGAGATTGCAAGGGCATCACCAGTGGACATTCCTCTTCAGATCACACAACATAACTTAAGTAGGATTCTGCTCTGGGTTCTGAGTGGGTCATTCCAAACTTTGATCTTCTGGTGAAGCTATTCTTTTGTTGATTTTGATGTATGCCTTGGCTTATTGGGGTGCTGAAAGATGGAGGTCCTCTTCAGCTCTATAGAGGAAGCCTGAATATTTTGTGCCAGAATTTGCTGGTATTTGTAATTGTCCATAATTCCCTCCATGCTGACTAAGGCCCCAGGCTCAGCAAAAGAAAGCAGCCCCAATGCATGATGCTCCCACCACTAAGCATTGCTGTAGGTATGGTGTTCTTTTGGTGATGTGTAATTTTTACCTTCTGAAAATATGGCCAAAAAGGTCAACCTTGACTTCATCTGATAGATTCTCTTACAAGACTTTAGGTGATTTTAGCCAGGCCTGGACATTTTCTTTGGAAGAAATGGCTTCTGTCTCATAACCACTTACTTAGCCTGGACATATGGAGTAAACAGGAGACTGTTTTCAAATGTTATTTAAAGCATTTTTACTTGTCTTTTAAGAAATTTTGAAGGCTCTACCATCATTGGTAATATCACTGTTGCACCACATTTTCTTCACTTAATAACTGTCTTCATTGAGTTTTGTGAAACAGCTAATGTCCTAAAAAGTCTGTTGTACCCTTCCCCTGACTGACACCTTTTGATAGTAAGATCCCTCTGAAGCTTTGAAAGCTATGTATCTGCAGATCATAGCCTTTGCTGTAGATTAGGACAAAAAGTGTCAGGAAGGCCTATTAAATCAGCTTCACTTTATTTGTGGTTCATCAGAGGAATTATAAATTGTAATTGGTGTGTACTAACTCATATTTAACTAAACTTTGAATGTGGTGGTTAATTATAAACACAGCCATAAGGGGCTGTGCAACCAGATTAGTCTAGTTATTTACTTTCTCCCGAAAAGAATTGAGCTTCTTTTTCTGTTGAGTTGTACAAGTTGTAGGTCACATTAACAGTAGAAAAAGTTCTGAAATTATTTATCTTGGTCTCAATTTTTATTTCACAAAGCCTGCCATTTTAACAGGGGTTGTATCCTGTTAGATCTTCTTTAATTCCTGTTTAGGATTTATAATTTAAAACAGCTGAGAGAATTAAAATAGGGAAGCAAAAACAGATTTTTATATGTTTTACAAATTGTGATGAGGCTTGACAGCTCTCAGGAGTTTTAAGTGTGAGAAATGTCACTGCTGACTAAAGCTGAGAATTAGCATCTTGTTAACAAAGCAACGACAATATTATCATAGGGAAAGGGGTGAATGCATCAGTATAAAAATACTATTGTATAAAAGAAATATATTAAAGGCAAAAATATATAAATAAATAATCCTGAAAAAGACAGATTTAGTCCAAAAATAATGCTATCAAAGATGGAAGAATAAATGAGACTCTAATCTTTGCTTTGGGTTTCCTCTTTGGAGATTTAAAAAGACTATATCTCACCCAGTTGTAGAGTCAGATGTCACTTGCTCTGAAAAGGAGATGATGAAAAATAGAGATTCTGGTTGTGAAAAGATAACAAAAACTGCGACAAAAAGACACACACACACACACACACACACTCTTCAGTTTAAAAAAAAAAAAATCAGTGGCATTTTCCTGTTTCACTAGCCTTTGACCCTGTGAGGTTTTTTTCTGACAAAACATTTGTGAAGAAAATGAAGAAATGTATGTTATCACGTGACTGTAGCTAAAAGGAACATACCAAAAAAACTCAAAAATAAATGTCATAAAAAAGGAAAAAGAGGACAGTTTAAAACAAAACACAAAGAGGGAAAGCCATGAGGCTTGACAGAGAAAGAGACACACAGCAGGACTGCTGAAATATCGGCCACTCTATCGCTGTGGTGACTGGGGTCACTCTAAAAAAAGGAAATCAATTGTGGCACCAGTGACTCACAGGTCAACACGTAGAGTGAGTATATGTGTGTCTGAGTGTGCTGTGAATAAAAGCTGGTGTGTGTGTTTCAGTTATGCATATGCTTACTGTGTGCATATGTGAAACTATGTATTTTTGAATATAATATACCAATGCACAACAAAGAACAAACAGATCCAATGAAGGAGCTGCAGAAAGAAGAAATGCAGTATATGATATTATTTCATTGCCAAATGAGTAAACAAGATGTTTTCAAGGAAACATTGAAATAAAGTAAAATAGAAGACTGTACCCAAAGATGTCCTAATTTTTTGGTGCTTCAGCCTTATGCTTTTCAAGTTTCAGGTGTGAGGTTGATGTAACTACAGAGTTTTTTGTTTTTTTTTGGTTTGTTTTTTTTTTTTTTTTTTCCTGGCAGAGTTACGCTTGGAAAGGTCATGTCCATTCTAGGACCAGCACAGAAAGTCTCAAGATGATTTTACTCTCTCCAGTTTAGACCCATTTAGAATGACCAAATAAGCTAACATGCATTTTTCACAAAACACAAGACAAAGACCCTCAGTGAGATTGATTCCAAAGACCTTTTGGTGTGAGATGACAGTACTATACATTACCCCAGCCCACAGAGGAGATTTTGAATCTATATTTTGCTTTAGCAAATTCTGACTCAAATTTTGAATCAAAATCACTTCATTCCTACACTAAGCTTGGTAACATCAAGTTTTAATATTTGTAACAGATTCCCAATTGAAATTTAAAACAGACTTTAAATAAGCCATTCTAACACATGAATATGCCCCACAATCCAAATGCTGTCATCACCACCTGTTGGAGATGGTATGTTCAGAATAAAAAGCAGTGATATTTTTCCACCATATACTTTTGCACATAGACCAGAAAGTAAAATTTTTGTCTTTTCTCACAAAAGCGCTTCTTGGCCATGTTTGGTGTGTCATCAATAAAGTTTATGGCAAACTGCTGCTATGGTAGGAAAATCTGACAAAGTAGCACAGATCGTCAGAGCACCGGCAGCACGTTCTTTATGTACCCAGCTGTGGAGTCATTCCTCCAGCTCTGGCCAGCTAGCTTTCAGCCCACGATTAGCTTTCCTCACGGTGGCAGATGGTAATGTTTAATCCTCGGATCATGTTAGTCAGTATGAATTAATATTTAACACATCGGTCAAAAATGCGTCATGAAGAGGAAAAAACATATATCAGTCGCGCCTGACTATAAGATGCAGGAAATTTCCAGGTAAATTTCCAGGTTCTCAACCATAATTCTTTTGACAATTGTTCCAGCTGGTTTCAAATGAGGTAAATACAAACAAACAAAAAAGAAATTCTGTCTTGGCTGAAAAGATGGACAAAAAAAAAAAAAAAAAAAAAAAAAAAAACAAGAATCAACATTTTCTCCCCCCTTCATAAAACATTCATGTTCCATTGCAGCTGCAATGTGACAATAACAGCACCTGGCAATTGTAGAGGTCAGTGGCTGATATAGGTAGGCTATGTGTGTGCTTAGTAGTGTAGCTGCATGTGTGTGTATGCATGTCTTACATACCCTTGGGTTAGCAGGAGTTACGACCTGCTTACATTATTAAGGTGAGTAGTGGGCTCTGTTATGTATGCCTAAACAGCCAGTCAATTCATTACAGATGCAATCCCTTAAGTAAATGAATAAGCCCATGGCTCTCCCCTGTGCTCTGCCTCTATGAACTGTAAAGGGTGCAAAATATTGGTGTGATGCAAAGAGCTTTAGATAAATCAGAAACAGGGACAAATTAATAATAAGGAATAAAACAACATTAGCTGATTAAGTATGTATAGCAGAGTGGCGGTTGTAATTTACAGGCAGCTGGCTTGTGTGTCCGGAATAAGGTCTCATTAGAGACCACTGTGTGTGTGCGTGTGTGTCTGTCCATCCTATTAGTAATCTGTCACCACTGGTCTCTGTTTTATGAAAAGGCCTTCAATCTATGATAATAAGCCCTGGGAGGGTTAAGACTACGGTAAATGCATTTGTTAGCAGGAGCATTGTTTTATGTGTAATAACAGAATATAATTTTTGTGGTGGGATAATGGACTACCGTAAACTAAGTCAGTAATTTAGTTCTGGAACAATTTTCTCCAATTGAGTTGTTCTGTCAGTCAGTTGCAAATAAAAATCATGTTTGTAGACAACAATAACTGTATAAGGGGATCCAAACAAATATTTCAGTAAAACATCAAAGGTGAGTAGTGAAGCTATCTATCTATCTATCTATCTATCTATCTATCTATCTATCTATCTATCTATCTATCTATCTATATATATATATATATATATATATATATATATATATATATATATATATATATATATATATATATATATATATATATATAATTAATATAATTTTGCAGGGTTTTTTTCATACCTTTTTTTAGATGTCATTCCATCTAACATTCCATACCAGCCATGTATCTGTTTCAGCCTGCAATGAGGACATTTCATTCCCACTTTAGAACTGATTATTTAAAGAAATTTTGTATGATCTACTCAGTCTACGGTAAGGCCAGTGGGTCAGAATCGCAAACAATGTAAAGCAGGTACGATATAAAGTCTTCAAAAAATAATATATACTTAATCAAAACAAAACATGATTTTTGAGCATTTTTAAGATCATTTATCTCCACAAGTTGTTTGAAAAATAAAAACTTTACTACTATGAGGCAAAAACTGATCGATGATTTAGTATCTCAGTAGGAAATTATTGTAGGCAAGTCACGGGTATGAAATGACGTGATGAATTTGTGTCGGGGATCTGAATCCCTTTGCAAACTAAATTTAAAAAATACAAACATTGTTTTTCCTTACTGCAGACACGGGTTGTTGGGGTTTGTACAGTCACTGACAACAATTGCTCTCTTCACTATATTTCATCAGAAAGGCATAGTAAATCTCAAATTTCTGAACTGTGATACAAAAAAATATTTTAATAAGTGGTGGATCTAATCGGTAAGCAATAGAGTCACCACAGACACAATTTGCAGAGATAAAACAATTTAACCATCACAAAACTAATTATTTTCTCTGTAAATTAATAGAAATGTTGGTACTCTGGATATTAATTTAAAGGTACATTTCAGCTAGAGAGTTACAAAATCCTCAAAGATTTAAATCTGCATTCTTCTCACAAAAAGTAAACTAAAACAGTATAAATAATAAATTTGAATATGTAAATAAAACAAAAGGCGTAAAGCCCATATGAAGAGAACACTTAAAAACAATTAAAATCAATTACAGCAAAAGTTTAAAGTCACTGAATTTCAGAATATTAAATACAGCAAACAAGAGCTAATGTAATAAATTAATGCTTTTAAATGTAAAATAATGTTTTTAAAAAGAGAAACAGAACATTTTATAGTTAGATGATGATCAGCTAGAAAAAATAAAGCAAGAGCATTATCAAACTTATTTCATTAACAAAACAAGCTGTTTTGTCTTTAGTTGTAAGGCTGTTTTTCCCCCTTTTACATGTGGTTTATCTTTGGTTTACATGTGTTTATCTTTTCTCTTACATATCTTGGCAGATCACAGACTAGGTTGCAACACCTGAGTTACCATGTTGAGATAGCGAAATGGAAAAGAAATCACATTTTTAATAACAATAGAAGACCTTAACATGCAAAGAATCTGGACCTTATGCAATCTATATTTCTGGTTTTTTGTTTGTTTCAACCTCTTCAAAACTGCAAAACTTTTTGTCTAAACCATTTGCCCTTAACCTAACCCTCTTTTGTCCTTTGTACACCCCCTAGGCACTCAGGTTTCTTTTTATTTCTTTTTATATAACAAAATAGTATTCCGTTTAAGTAATCATTGCCTTTGTTCACTCCTCTTCAATCCTTTTCTCTGGAGCTTAGTCAACTGAGAGCAACAGAGCTAAAACCAAGCTAAAAACAGATCACAACAGATTGAAATAAATGGCAGAAACTGTTAATTCAGCTCACAGTGATGGTGAATTGAAGGAGCTCACAAAAATCTTGTTCTTTACATTCATCATGCTTACAGTGTACTGAAAGTGTAGAAGTTCAAATGTAAAGTGATGCAGCAATGTTGATACCCTGAAGGAAAAAAACACCTCTGCTGTGTTACTTCTGCCATAGGCTGTTGAAGAGAAACAACAAGGGATCATATATACTAGATAAATCTATGCTTAAAACACTGCATATACTTACACAAGTTGAATATCCGTATATATTATGTGTTTTAATGATTATAAGCTATACATATTTTTTAACTCACTGGCCAATATCTTGTAGAAAAAAAAAATCTCATTCTTTCTACTTATTACGAAGTGGTACCAAATAAAACTCTGAGGGTTGCCATTTTGCAAAAACTGGATTATTTATTTATTCATTTGTATATTTACAGTACATTAGCTTTGGGTGATTACTTCTTTGATAACTGGTTACTTTTCTACCGATTCACTATTTAGTCCACCGACTTGTTTTGATGCTACATTACAGGGGCTGCTCTTTGCTGTGGTGATAACAATTCTGTCCACTAAACTTTTGTCCTGCTTTTAAAATAAAACTGATATAAAATAATTACCATACAGCTTCAGGGAGCCAAAGCATATCAGATGGACTTGTTACAGTTCCATCCTGTGGCAGATTCATTAGCAAAGGTTTACAAGGGCATAGCTTTACATATGTAAGTTTGGCCTTATGGCTGACCTTACAATGCACTTAGTATCCTGTACAGGGAGTAATGCTGCAACCACTCCTACAAGCCATTTATTGCAGCTAACGACCGTCAAGCACTCATAAATCAGCATTAGGAACCTCTTTCGCCCTCTTTCTCTCTCGTTTAGACTCCCCTCTCTTTGGCTTCGTCCATTCCTCTGATGTTTTCTGTCTATTTCTCTCATGCTTTCTTGTCCTCACTCTAGTTTACCCACTTTATGTCTTCCATTTTGTCATTTAAAAATTTGTAACTCTGCTCTTTTAAACTCCATTTAAATGAATCTTTCTTTTCTCTGATTCTCCTTCCCTTGTTGGTTGACTTCTACAAACTCATTTTCCCTCATACTGCTCCTCTGGTCCTTTTAACCTTCTTGTGTCTATGTATCACTTCTCTTTTTTTTTTACATTCACTTTCGGAAAATTCCTTTTCCTGCAGAAAAAGATGGTGTCCCTGAAATGTCCAACACAGTATTGGCACTTTTATTGATTTTAATTAAGCTAATTAGTTCATTATTCCAGGGATCAAACAGGGGCATTCATTACTGCCTAGAGAGAAGGCTAGGGGGTGGGGGGGTAGTTGGGCTAGGCAGCAAAGTTAATATGGTAATGAAGACGATCAATTATCACTCACAGCAAAGTCATTAACAACAGCATTAGCATAGTCAACCATCACAACCCTTTGACCTCCCCTGCTCTGTCTTTTTCATTCTCACTCCTTCTCAACCTCCAAGCAGCTGCTACACAAGCAAATACTTACGTCTGTGTGAGGGCATGATGGGGGCAGGGGCGTGAGGAGAGAGAATGATAAAGGTCACACAGTTCAGAGGCTGTTTTTGATGCAGAGCTGAGTTGAGTTTCTACATTCTCTCGTTAACTTGAGCAGAGCCATTACTACTACTCAGGGTCAGCCAGGTTTGAAGCAAGTGCTTTCTGCATTATGTTCAGTGAATGAGCTATACATAAGTACACCAGATTTATTGTGCTATTCATCCTTTATCGTACAAAAATCTATATAAATATTGCCATTAGAATTAATCTAACTAAAGTGCTGAGGAAATGGCTGTAAATATATGGGTGTCACTGCTCTCCCATTGAAACAGATTAAAAGTGTGTGTTAATGCGTCCACATATGTGGTTGTAAAGCTAACAGTTGTGGTCATTCTGATCATGCAGCTGCTTGATTGATTCCAGAAAAGTTCCTCTTTTGAAGATCAAGAAGTTTTCACCAGGCAGTATAATTTACAGACACTCTTCATGTTGTACTATTTTGTTTTTAATAACAGCCTAGAAAGCAAAGTTGGGTTTGGGACTGCAAGTATAAAATGGGCTTCAATAGACAGGAAAAATCATTTTCTCATTACCATGGATTAGGTCATAGGATTCATTTTCTTTTTTTGTTTCTTGCATCTTAAAATCTTAATATTCCTGGCTGTGTGGGAATGTCACACTGATCACACTGGAGACATTACTGCTGTTTACTAGTATGCAAACTCTTAACCTATGCTGTGGACAATATGAGTGTTGCAAAGCAGTAATTTAAGAAGTATGCTTTAATGGTGGGGCTGCATGGTGGCACAGTTGTTAGCACTGTTGCTTTGTAGCTTGGAGACTCTGGGTTCAAATCCGAGCTTGGTGTCTTTCTGCATGGAGTTTACATGTTCTCCTTGTGCCTGTGTGTGTTCTGTCTGGGTACTCCAGCTTCCTTCAGAAACATGACGTTAGTGGGTGTGTGTATTGTTGTTTGTTCTATTTGTCTCTGTATTGCCTTGTGATGGACTGGTGACCTGTCTAAGGTTTCCCCCATGTCTCTCATCCAATGACCACTGGAGTTAGTCCCTCCCGACCCTACAAAGACAAGTGAGTATAGCAGTGCTTCCCCAGTGTATTATAAGAGTGGCAGGCCGCCAGGCTTTACTTGACCCCCCCCCCACCAGTCTAAGCGTCACTTGTTTATTTTAAAAACGAGGTTTTTTTTATACATCAGTAACAGTGATAGCAAAGATGGGTTTATAGTTGACGCATTGAACTGGGCGCACACTAATCGCGCTATCCGCGTCCCTGCGCATTGGCCTTGTGCACTGTCACGGAGACTGGTTGCATCCCTCTTCGAATTTTTGTAACTTGGCACAGATCGCACGCGTCACCTTTCACTCAAACTGGTCTGTTTGGAAGATGATCTTGTAGAGCAGCTTTGGTGGTACTGGCATTTGTAGACTCCCTCTATGAAGGCTGTCTTTTCAGAGAACACTGCATCAAGGTAGGTGTCAAAAATAAAAGCCACACAACTTGATCAGCTCATCAGTGCGAACCTCTAAAAGTGCAACTATAAAAGCGGAGGTATAGTTGCACTTTTACAGGTTCGCGTTGAGTGGCAAGTATATGTGACCGCATATATATTTGTGAATAAAGAATCATGTGAGGCGTGTGCGTTTACATCTCACACATGCTCATTCAATATGTGTTCGTGGCTCCATGTCTGCACTTGAAACTTTTTAAAGTGTTTGTAATTAAAGCACGACCAGCAGACAATCACAGACAACTCTTTTTCATCCAGAGTATTCTTTCCAAATACTGCATTCGCTTGGATAAATAACAACAAATCACGACCAGTAAATCAAAATACTGTATTACTAAACAAAGAAAATGTAAAACCGGAAATGCTTTAGTTTTGCACCCTAACAATATGTAGTTGAGCATATTTGTCCATTTTAGCTAATATTTCTTTTATTTTACTCTTAATGTGAATAAGCCTGTCCCAAGGTAGTATGGGGTCTTATGCAGAATATGTTTTAGGGGCCCCTCTTTCTGCTAATAACATCACCACCACTAACAGTGTTTCAGTGCAAATTTGGTGGATTTTGGGAGAGGGGGCCAAGTTTCATTGGCCAAGCCTAAAAGCAACCACTTTTAATTGGTTGTTATTTTCTGAAATTAATGTGTGAACAACCCAAACTCAAACACAAAGATTAAATTTATCGCATCAGATTGTAGTTATGGTAACACAACAAACTATGAAGATTATTCTTTGCACTTTTACAAAGTAGACTTGCCAACTCCTCTAAATCTTAAATTTAAATGTTAAACAATTTAAAATATTTTGTTTATTTGTTTATCTTCACCTTTGCCTTGGGCTGGCTCTAAATGTGACCAGTATTATATAGCGTTTTAAGATCCACTAGCTGATTGCTTAATTGGGATTTAACTGAAGTGCAAAAATTTATATTATTTATTTTAATTGTATTTTTTGCATTTTCCCCTTTTTTAGGACTATAGTTGGTGTTTATGTATTGTCAATAATGTATTCCCATAACATATAATTACCTGGTCATATGTTTAATTTCTTGTCAACTTTTAACATTTTTTGTCAATTTCTTGTCAACTTTTAACATTTTTTTAACCCAAAAACACAGTGAGCCACTGGTGGACTGCCCTAGTGCCCCTACCACCAGGTTTAGCAAGTTGTCTGGGGGAAACCCTGTATAGAGAATGGATGGATGGATGCTTTAATGGTGTGGTGCCAAGATGAACAGATAAAGAAAGAGTAAGTAAGCAAAAATGATTCTAAAAGATTATGTTTGATGTTACCATTATTTCCATATTAAGACCACAATCAACCACTCTACACAGTAGGGTTAATTAAACTCTAGGGATTTACAGACTAAATTCTGCAAATCCCTTGATTTGATTAGAAGCTTTACCTTATTTATGTTTGTTTGATAATTACTTCTAAGGCCTACTATAGCACCCATAACCTAAAGTAATGACCATTAATATTTCTTTATCATTATCTCACATTGTTGATCACAAATGATAGCACACTCTTCTTTTGACTTTGCCTCACTTTTTTGAGGGTTAAGGATATTTTTCCCCACATAATTTATATTGGGTCAAGAACTCAACTCTGGTTGAAACATGACAGTATTTTAAAATATTTTCTTCATTACCATTTTGTTGTAGATGTGTTATTGTGTTTGGAATCAAATTCCTTATGCCAGTTCAGGTGAGGTTTGCTGTCTTTAGAAATGCCTCTCAGATTAGACTCTAAAGTAATTTGATATTTGAAGTACTTCATTGTCCTTTCAATAGCTCATTTCAGACCATCCTTTCAATCTGGTAACTACATCTTTATGGATTACATTCAACTTGAAAGGTCTTGGCAGGGAATGAAGGTCGAAGTTGATCCTGATCCATTTCAGTAGGTAGAAACAAACCCATAATGATTATGAGCTTTAAGGGTTAGACAGGATTGGGGAATGACTATGATGGTGATCTGATGCAAAGCAATGTTAAAGCCCAAGCAGTACATTCTCAGCAAATAACAACAGCAGAAACACTTGATGATCCTTCAGTGTCCATCTAATCTGAGAAATAGATTCATCAGCATAATATGATGCTGTTAAGGCAGGAGAACAGCCAACTGCAGCTTAGTGGACAGAGTAGTCATTTTGCAATCAGAAAGTTGCAACTTTGATCCCAGCTTCCTCTTGTAACAAGTTGATGTGCCCCTTGGCATGGCACTCAACCCAAGTTACCTATCCTACTGATCTGAATGTCAGTGTTTGAATATCCGTGTAAATGGGTGAATATGGTTCCAGTGTATAGGGCTTTAAATGATCAATATGACTAGAAAAGCCCATTATACATTAGGTTCATTTTACCATTTAACAGGATTTTTTCTGGTATTAAGAATGACTTAACTGGATTGTCTCCAGGTTGTACAGAACACTACTGGCATACTTCTGACCAAATCACAGAAGTTTTCTCACATCACACTGGTACTCGTCCAGCTCCATTGGGTCCCCATTCAATCCAGAGAACACCTTAAGACCTTGGTTTTCACTTATAGGGCTTTGAATGGTCAAGCACCAACATATATCTCAGAACTTTTACATCTGTATATCACTAGCAGGTCCCCAGCCTGCTGGTTGTGGCACATATGAGGCTGAAAAGTAATGGTGATAGGGCATTCTCAGAAGTTGCCCCAGGACTCTGGAACACTTTCTCTTTTAGTTTGAGGTCGGTGGATTCAGTTGAGCTTTTTAAAAAGCAACTAAAACTCATTTTTTTAAATAAATGGTTTTAAAAAAACTTTTTTGATATACTGATGTTTGATATTTTTAGTTTTCTTCTCTGCAGCACTTTGTGATCTATGTCTTGAAAGTGCTATATAAATAAAGTTTTACTTACTTACTTAATTGAATGCATTTGGACAGCCTGCATGAGCGCCCCAACACTTAGCTTAGCCACATAGGGCAGAAATCCTCCACATAGTTTTCCCACATAATGCTCATGTGAATGTTGAAAGTTGTATATCACACCCCTTTGATTTAGCAATCTCAGCTGCATATTCTGCAAGCACACAGGGCCCATGATCTCACCAGAGATACTCGAGTGATATGCAGTATTTAACGAAGTTGGATTGGTGGTCAATGTTTGTTCTGGAATGTCGATCTGAATAACTGATAATTGCTCAGGTGCTGTTGCTGCGAAATTAGCCCAAATCACTATTCCCTGTCCACCGTACTTTCAAACCAACTGAAGAGTTTGTGCTGATATGTTTGTTGGGGGTTTACTCACTTTTTTCACTATCAGTAAGATGTTATTTGCAATTTTATGAGATGTATCGTTGCAAAATATTTTTTTTCTTATCTATGCTACAATCCTGTTTTTAAAAGAAGAGACTAGGTATTTTCTTCAGACAAAAAAAGAAACATTGTGCAGACTGACAGCTGTTTAGAGTCACTGACATTTTTAAGCGAAGCTACAACCTCATGTAGACCAAAAATGACATCATATGTTCTTTGTTGTCATCCTTCCTCCCAAATACTGTGTTAACACACTCCTGACTGCTCTGGATCAGAGGTTCCATAAGTTGGGGTCAGGACCCCACCTGGTGTCAAAATCATCCAATTTCACTTGAGAGCTTCTTCAGAGTTCAAACTAAATATGAAAAAATATTGGTAATTTATGCATATGACTTATTCATGCAATAAATATCAGAGATATAAATCACTGCTGAAAACTGGATAATGGGTGTTCATGGTGTTTGTGCTTATTCACCATGTCACCAGAATTTACTAAATTAACAATTTTAAGAATTTACAATATGCATACAGTCCCATATATCTACCTAACACGACAATATTGCAATGAAGGGATTGATCTGAAAAAGAAATGAATATATATTTTTTTTTAAAAAACAAGAAATATACGCTAACATGCACAGTTTTGTGGCCAAAATTATATAGCATAGAGAAAGAGACAATTGGTACTAATGACACTGAGACTTAAAGATTAAAGACTCAAATAAAAAATAAATCGTAAACAGAGGCATGGTGTCCTGTTTAACTGAAATTAAAAAGCCTTGTTTTTTTATACAGAATAATACACAATTCAAATTTAAATCTTAGCATGTCAGTAATTTTACAATTACAGCATGTTGCCATGGGATAACTGAAAGCTATGTGGTATATTGTAATAATATTTCTCTTTTAGGTTTTAGCTGCATGTAGGTGTTTTTTAGATGGGGTTTAAAAAGGCAAGACAAACAATATGAACAACTTAGATCACAAAAAATATGTTCTGAAGTCACCCAAAATTTAACATACATGTTTCTCTTCCCTCAAAACGACTTTAAATGTTGTATGTTAAAACTGGTATTTCACTCTGTTTACAAAAAGCAGATCAGAGTTGTATGCAGAGAATGTTTTAATACTGTTTCAGTCTGTTTGTGGATGACAAACAAGGGACAGGCTAATTGTGGCAGTCTAAACAGAAAATACAAGCCTTGGGTTTGATGACATTATGACCGCAAAACAAACCCTGTTTAGTGTCCATTAGAGTTTAGCCCTTTTGTGCATCAACAAGACCATACACGACGATTCAATCAGACGTTAGCCAAGCTCTTATTACAGAGCTCACTGCATCGTTTTCATGGTGGAACGGTCCATAAGTACCTCTAAATGCTCCTCATTTGATTGGATTTCACATTACAGACATCAGAGCAGAAACATACTATTGTCCCCTGACTATCCTAATAGACTGTTGAGTGAGGCAGTCCATTTGTTTGTATTTGTTTACCAATGTAGACTCTGAAAATATACAAAGTAACATAAAAAGACCACGAGAACATCATTTAAAATGGGTGAAAATTGAGAATAATAGGCTAACAAGATGGAGCAGTAGCAGCGTCAAATGACAGTGCTTCCTTGCACAACTTTATTTTGGGAACCAAAATAAAAAAGTGGGTGAAAACAATTAGACTAAGATATTCAGTAGGTTTTAACATATTATTATTTTACAATTAAAATTTAAGGCTGGATTTTTGTAGTGTCATTCCAAATTCTTAATTTTTCAGACTTGCTGGTAGGCTTTGGAACATTGTGCTGCATCGCAAGCCAAGTGAGCTTCAGTTTAAGGTCATAAAATGACAAAATTCTCCTTCATTATTTTCCTGTAAAACTCATGTTTCCTTCAGTCACAGACAGTTACCCAGGTCCTGAAGCAGCAAAGCAGCCAGAGACCATCATACTACCACCATGTTTTATTGTCGATATAATTTTCTTGTTCTGAAATGCTGTGTTGGCTTGTATTTATATATTTATTTATTTTTGATTATTTAAAACATTCAAATGCAAAAACTGAAGAAATCTGTAAGGGACATTTCTCAGCATCTTTTATACTTTAGCTTGAAGGAAAATACATAGAGTAAAAGAGATTTAATATGCTCTGGATGGAAGTACCATGGAAAGGAAACTTCAAAGACAGTGGCATTTTGTTAGGGAAGCAATGCCATTGAAATAAGTTAAGTTCTACATTGATAAAAATTACTGGATGGCTTTCAGAACCAAGAAATGCAACGCACAGTTACAATAACCTCTATAGTTTCAGGTAGACAGCATATAAAGTTATTCCTCTGACCTTTTCCATAATAGCAGGTAAGTACTTTCATGCATAATAGGCCTATAATTACTTTTTGTGTGCAAAATTCAGTAACAAGAGTGAATACTGATAGAAGTCAGATCATAAGTAAAATGGAACAATAACTTAAGGTCACTACATTAAGTGGTGCTGATGTCTTTAGTCCTGCCTCGTGTTGATGCAGTCTTTTAAAGCAGACTGCATAATTCAGTTTAAACCTCAACAGAATATTTTTCTTTTCTTTTTTTTTTTTTGCTTTGAACCTTTATTCCACAAAAAAGTGAAAGATAATTTGTAGTTTTCTCAAGAAAATGGAGGAGGCTGCAACCTTCGCAGATAATTACAGCGGACCTTCTCTACTTGACTTATTCTTTAGTTTATATTCAAGAGTTGAATGTATCTTTAACAAAGAATGCTTTCCATTATGCAAAAACACAGAAAACTGATGCACAGTGCCATGAAGCTCCTAATTGCTTTTCTATATACCATTATTCTGCAAAATTATATTTCTCTATGCAGCCAATAAAGAACTGTCACAAACTGTACTATTAACCATATTCATTGTGTTAGCCATTGGCTGAATTCTATTAGGTTGGAAATGGTTCCATGTCCATTAGTGTACACAAACAAAAGATCTAGATACAATGGTATTGCAGAAAAAAATGCCATGAACTGCTCATCTCTCCTTTTCTCATTTTGCTACATCAAATAAATTATTTTAACTGTCATGCTCATGCATACTTGATATTGTTTACAAGTAGCCTTCTCATATTATTGACATATTTTATCCTGCTGACTGCAGAGTACTAAATAAAATTCTTTGATTAAATAGCGATTATAGTTGTGGTAAAACAATAATATATTTCAGTACATTTCTACGCTCCTATGTCCTAAAACACATCACAACTTTTTGTTACTACTATTTGTATGTATTTTATTAGTAGCTCCTGCTACTGATTGAAAGAATTTTGATTCTTTTTCCTTAAATTATTTACCTTGCTGCTCAGTGACCGCTGGAGATAGGAACCAGCCCCCCTTGTGACCCTGCAAGGATAAGCATGATAGATAACGGATGGATGGATATTTACCTTACCTAAAACTGTATTAATATCATAAACAGTCTGCACCTAGTCAAAACTATAAAATGTAAGTTAACATCATACCCATCTATCATATTATGGGAATGCTGTTAACATGTCCAACAGAAAATATTGAATCAAGATTCCTCAGTACTGAAAACATTAGGTCACAAAATTTCTTGAAATTACATCGAACAAAAATATTAACGCAACACTTTTTTTTGCTCCCATTTTTCATGAGCTGAACTCAAAGATCTAAAACATTTTCTATATCCACAAAATTACCATTTCTCTCAAATATTGTTCACAAATCTGTGTAAATCTGTGATGGTGAGCACTTCTCCTTTTCAGAGATAATCCAGCCCACCTCTCAGCTGTGGCATATCAAGATGCTGATTAGACAACATGATTATTGCACAGGTGTACCTTAGGCTGGCCATAATAAAAGACCACTTTGAAATGTGCTGCTTTGCTTTGTTGGGGCGGGGGGTCTGAAAACCAGTCAGTATCTGGTATGACCACCATTTGCCTCACACAGTGCAACACATCTCCTTCGCATAGAGTTGATCAGGTTGTAGATTGTGGCCTGTGGAATGTTGGTCCGCTCCTCTTCAATGGATGTGCGAAGTTGATGGATATTAGCAGGAACTGGAACACGCTGTCGTATACACCGATCCAGAGCATCCCAAACACGCTCAATGGGTGACATGTCCAGTGAGTATGCTGGACATTCAAGAACTGGGATGTCTTCAGCTTCCAGGAATTGTGTGAAGATCTTAAGCATGCAGACTAGACAAAACAAAGGAGATGATTGTAGATTTCAGGAGAAACAGGGTTAGCTCAAACCCTATTTCCATCATGGGAGAAGAAGTGGAGGTGGTTGAGGAATATAAATACCTCAGTGTTCATCTGGACAACAGACTGGACTGGAGACTCAACCAACAGTGAAGCCGTCTACAAGAAGGGACAGAGCAGACTGTACTTCTTGAGGAAGCTAAGATCCTTAAAGGTTTGTAGCAAGATGTTGCATGTCTTCTATAAGTCTGTTGTTGAGAGTGTCATCTCCTGTCGTCATCTGTTGGGGTAGCAGTATCAGAGCCAGGGACCTAAAAAGGCTCAATAACCTGATAAAGAAGACCGGTTCTGTTCTGTGGATGGGTGTGGAACCTCTGGAGATGATTATGCAAAGAAGGATTATATAGAAAATCAAGAAAATTATGGACGACTCTGACGATCCCCTTTATGAGACAGTCATAAAAAAACAGAATGTCTTCAGCCGGAGGCTTTAAATTTGTTGTAAAACAGATCACTGCAGGAGCTCTTTCCTGCCCACACCCATGACAATCTACAATAACTCCTTAATTAAATGAGTTACAACAACATTTAATTTCCCTTTGGGATCAAAAAAGTATTTTTGAATTTGAATTGAACTGAATCCATCTACCGGTTTGCAACGAATCAACCATGCTACACAAACTGTAATTTTGTCAGATGTTGACGCTGCGTATGGCTGTAATAAACAAGATGTAGAGGTTACAAATTAGCATGGACCTAGCCTGGTAAAAAATAGCCCCTTGTTCTACGTTTTGGTTCGTACAGAGGGTCTGAACAAGATATAGGAATTGAGATCCGAGTCTTGTAGAGAAACAGTTCTGAGTAGTTCAATTTTTTGTATCTGTGAATCTGCCTGCCTCAAGATTCTGCTTGTCAGTTCCAATAATGTGACGTATTTGCGTGATGACATGTTGTACATGCTCTGCATTTTGATTTAGAAAAATCCAAGATGGCGTTGTGGCAGAAGTGCTTCAAAGTATGGTTATATTTTACAAAAAAATACAATAATAGAGCTGGTTGCAACATGTGCAGAGCTTTGATCCCAATAAAAGGATGAACTACCTTTAGCATCCGCAAACAGTTGACCACACAGCATGCAACTGATTTGTAGGAATGTAAAGTGTTTGATATGTTGCTTAATGACGGCGGTGATTCTCAAGGGGCAGAGCTTCAAGCACAGCGTTTCCTGCTATGAATGTCCCAGGTAACATTAAACTCCATGTCCTGGTTATTGTATTAATAAGCATCATACTGTATGAATAATCTCCATCTCATATTACCATTTACAGTCATTTTCAGTTAATTAGAATATGTGTCCCAATGAAGCTCGTTTGTCAAATTAAAAGCACCTTTTGAAAATAACCTTTAAGCAGGTATTAAACATATTTTTCATTTGACCCACATTTCTGCATTAAGAATGTTTTTTTTTTTGTTGATTTGCCATATTATAATCTGAAATGACATATTTTCATTAGCTGTAAGCAAGAAATCATCATCATTACCAGAAATAAAAGCTTTAAACATCAGTCTATGTGGAATTAATCTATATATATTTAACTTGTGAGCTAAGTAACTGAAATACATGAACTTTTTATTAATATTCTAATTTATTGAATCTGACTGTTGTTGATGATGTGAGGCTGGCTTTCACACATTTTTAGCTACCTCTTTTATTGAGGCAGGGAAGAATAAAAAGACAGAGGCAAAAATAAATAAGATCTGGGAGGGTGTTTTCCACAGCTAGACACACCTTAAGTCTTAAGATCTTCAGTCTTCACCTTCCTGAAAGGGCAAACATGCAAATTTGTCTGGACAAAAACTGTTGATGTGCAAAAAGTTGTATTTCATGTTAAAATGTTCATTTGACAGAGGGATCCTTAATTTGTAAGCCAGCTTTAATTTTGGTTAAATCAAATACAACATGGTGCATATTTTGAATTAAAGGCTTTATTTTCTAACTCAACAAGAATCGATAACAGAATCGATAAGGAATGGAACCAATAAGCGATATCGATAACTGAATCTGCATCACTAAATTCTTAGCAATTTCCATGCCTAGTCTGGACCCTTGGCTAATGAGAAACAATTGTTTGTTGGAAGGGTGGACTTTGTTGAAGTTTTAAATGATTGGAACTGATTTTACCCAATCGCTAACGTTTGGCCGTGATGTATGTAATGCGCCAGCTCGATGAACCTTACCGGAAATTGCAGCCACTGATCTCTCTTTTTAATTTTCCAATGAAAATCATTGTCTTCTTGTTAAATCCACAACAGAATTTAAGATTCTCCTTCTCACATATAAAGCCCTTAATAGTCAAGCTCCATCAGAGATCTGATTATTCTATATGTTCCTAACAGAGCACTTTGCTCTCAGACTGTAGGTTTACTGGTGGTTCCAAGAGTTCCACTTTTAAGATTAGGCTTAAAATGTTCCTTTTTGATAAAGCTTATAGTGAGACTGTCTTAGGTTATCCTGACCTACCTCTGTAGTTATACTGCTATAGGCTTAGGCTACTGACCACTTTTTCTCACTTTCTTCTTCTACTACTCTCCAATTTGCATTATTTACTGTTATTTCAACTGTTAACTTTATGTTTTTTCTCAGTTATTTGTTTTTCTCCATAGCTACACCTGGTCTGGCATTCTGTTTGGCTGTGATACCTTCCTGCAGGAGGGCATGAGCTAATGCTGCCATCAACTAATCATTCTCCCTCTTCTGCTATTAATTTTTTACTTTCATGGAAAAAGAAAATAATCCTACATCAAATTATCTGGGTTTTTTTGTGTATGTATCTGCTCTGTCTTCACAAACCCCCAGTCGGTCATGGCAGATGGCCACTTGTACTGAGCCAGGTTCTGCTGAAGGTTTCTTCCAGTTAAAGGGGAGTTTTTCCTCTACACTGTCGCTACATGCGTGCTCTGTATGAGGGATTTCTGTAAAGTCAACGACACAACGCAAGCTATTTTCTACTGTTGCTACATGCTCGTCCAGGAGTGATTGCTGCAAGTCAACGACTCGATACAATCTCCTGGGTTTCCTTAGAAACTTTTGAAACTACTTTGAATAATTAACTGAAATTACTGTACTCAAGTGGATCGACTGGAATGTATGTGTGACTGAACTGAAGGGACTTTTTTTTTGTCAAGTTTCTCGAGGCGACATTTGTTAAGAATTGGCGCAATATAAATAAACTGAATGAAACTGAAACACATTTATGAAAAATTAAACAACCCCATAGGGAGTAGAGCCACAACCTCTTTGCCAGCAATAAAATGTCTTAAACATTCCTCTTGCTTTGACATTAATTGCTCAATATTTGGAGGCATGGCCAAAAAAGGCTGAATGGCTTTGTTCACATTAGAAAGTATTCGGCGAATGTATTTCCATCCCCCCTTTAGATCGTTAACTGTTTTTCGGAAAAGCCAAAAACCACCTCAAGCGAGCATAAAAACTTTTTTGCAACACTGAAGTTTCATTTCATTTTTTTGAATTGTGCTGAGCAACACAAACAGGGAATAGATAACAACAGCCAGAAAATAACTCTCTGTCTTCCTCTCCATACTCTGTATCTGTCTGTGAAAGTTCCAGCTCACCTTTCTGCCCTTTCATCCCAGGTGGCTGGACTTTTGTCATGCTCACTAAAACTTGTGCTGTAGTGCTGCTGCTGGATTTTCAGTTGAATATTTCCATTAGTTAGCAGCTTCAGCATCTAAAAGTGTCACACACACATCAACTCCTCAACAACCAAAATAGCTATTGGCTGTCTTGAAACTCGCTGGATGATGTCATTGCCTAATTTGCATATTTAGTCCTGCATGATTCAGAGAGTAGAAGAAAGGAATATCTACTTTGACAAGGCAAAAGTGATTACAAATACTCTAAACATTCAGAACTACAAACACATTTTATAAAATAATTTAATAATATCAATTTAATAATGTAAATACTTTGCCTGAACCTAAACTACATAAATCAGTTTTGTATAAAATCAGCCAAACGACAGTTATTAGAGGCACACACAGTGGAGGAAGTGAGTAAGAGAGTGAGGCTGTGTGAATCAATTGCAGGGGTTTAATTTAGTCTGATAGTTTCAGTGAAAAAAAAATAAAAAAACATTTGACAATATAAAAAAATGTTATTTTATATTAATCCACGGCAGGATCGCCGGCAGCTTTGAGCGTGCATGATTCAATTGCAATATGGAAATGGAATGGAGTGGGTCTCTGTTCTACTGCATGATGAGCCTTCTGTCTGTCACACTGACCAGCTGCAAGTGCTTCAGAGGTGAGAGGGGCCAGAGGCACAACCATCATCTCAGAAGTGAGGGGGACAATTTTTTTTTAGATCTATTGAGTGATTCAACATCCTCTCACATTTAATCGCAAATCTCCTTAGTAGCTAAAAACGCACATATTAACTGACATAGTACAGCAAAAGGGGAATGACTGAAGTTCTTTAAACTATATACAAACAGAATCTAAAGTTTTAGTTGAGCTGCCAAACTATGGTTGAGTTGACACAATTACCTTTGAACATCTACAGGGTAAGTAGCCAGATCATTAAGTGTCAAATGGCAACGCTGAACATGAAATGCTTAGTAAAACACCATTCCTGTAAGCAAATTATTACCTGGCACACAAAATGGAATGGAAGTGACGAGGTAACAGGGTAATATGCCACGTAATTTAATTTAATGCCAGGAATATTGAAACTGACACATCATTAAAATTAACTAAAAAATTAATAAAGATAAATAAAAATTGAATGACCTATAGCCGCTTTGTTAGTAATGCAGTAGTAATGCACTAGTAATGCAGTCATCAAATATAAACTACACATGGCCTTTTCCCTGTGCTACCTACAATACAAACAAAAAATATTTTGGTGTGAATGAGCATAATTCTGAAATATCTGTAAAAATCCTGTCCTGATACCTGCCTGGTTTCTCCCTGCAACAGATATATATTTTTTTTCTCAGCAAGTAATAATCTCTCTTTACCTAAGAAGATCCTGCATCACCATCCCTGCTGCTGACCTCTGTGGTCTAATGGCTCCTATGGCAGTAAAGATTTATTTTAAATATGCAGAAAGCAACAGTGAGCACAACTTCTGTACAGAAATTAAAGAGGACTGAGTTTATTCCCTGGCATTTACTAACTAGCAAGTGATGCAACCTAGGAAACAACAACATTCTTGATTCTTAACTTGGTTAATATGATGTAAAGGCATGGATTAACTAGTCATCATTTAGCTAACATTATCTGCATTGTAAAGCATAACTAAACTTACATGGTTTGTTTGGGGGAAAACAACTTTTGCTGGCTCAGACTAGCTGCTGAACATGACACACACCATGCAGCTCCGCTCAGCAGCACGTCTCCCATCACTGATCCACTGGTGTAACACCATCGCTTGCAATGTGTGCGCTCGTGGTGCGTTTAAAGTCAGCTCAGAAAAACATGTTACCACATCTTAATGACAGTTTTAACGGCTGAAGAAAGTTTGAGGGACAGAGGTCACACATACGGCACATGTCCCTCGCGTACCCCCCCCCCCGCCCCACACCGTCCGTTACGCCCATGGGAGGGGCTCACAGCAGCACTCATTGCTCGCTGTAACTGCAGCAGACTGTTGGTGCTTTCCCGTGTTGTCGCCAAACTCTCCAATAACACATGAAACAGTCGCGAGACTTGTCGCTAGTCGCTTTTTTGAAGGAAAAAAAAAGTCACTAAAGTTAGCGACAAAGTTGCTAAGTTGCCAACAGTGGTACTATTATACTTGGCTTTGCTGCGACTTCTTCTTCTTTTCAAATAGCTGGTGGGCATTGGCCGCTGCTGGCCGGAATCCAATTTAAAGACACATTGTCGCCACCTACTAGACTGGAGTGTGAAAACAGCAGATTCGCAGGGTCAAAAACAAGAACTGGTAACTGTGGCGGGCACCGGCCGTTCTGTGATTCTCCAGAACTCACTGATGGTCAGTCCGCACCTGGACCCAGACAATCTACAGTGTATTTTGTTTGAATGTTGTTGTTGTTGTTGTTGTTGTTGTTTGCCTAAAGCTAGCCACATCTCATGATCTGAAGCACAGATCAGAACTTTTAGGTTTTCAGGTGCTCAGATTCAATTTGTGCAGCAATTTAGTAAACTAAAATATTGGTGCACAAAAAAAGTCTTTCATTGTACTGTGACAGAAAAATACAGCAGGCAGTATCATGCAGCAGCTATTAGACTTTGAACTACAACAAAGAACTATGTCAAAATACTGTTAAATTAAAACCAATAAAATACCACAATATAATGACATACTGTTGTGCTTATAGGTTCACATGCCCTTGCAGAATTTATGATTGTTTTGGCCATTTTTCAGAGAATATGAATGATAATGCAAACATATTTCTTTCAGTAAGGGTTAATGTTAAACTAAAATCATTTATCATCAAACAATTATGTTTGCTCTTTTGCTCTAAGCAGTCAAGTAGAAAACTAAAAATTGGGTCACAACTACCTGAAAAACGGTTCAGGATGCAAAGAGAAAAACCTTCAACTAACTCCAGCAGACAAGAAGGACTCACTGAAAAAAAGAGGAGTGGCTGTTGCAAGATGCACAATAAGGCAGGTCTTAAGATACAATGAACTGCAAGGTCAAGTCACTAGAAAAAAAAATCCATTATCACACACAACAGCAGTGGGACGAGCCTTAAAACTTCTGGAACGAAGTTATGTGCAAAGACCAAAATGTGACTTAATGGGCTCAACCATCATTGCTGTAAGAAGAAACAAAAAGACCTAAGATGGAAAAGTACCCCATTACCACTCTGAAAACTAGGGAGGTGGATTGCTTATGTTTTGGGAATATGTGAGCTACAACAGCACAGGGAAGTTTGTCTAAATTTATACTAAGATGAATGCAGCACTGCAATGGACTGGCGATCTGTCCAGAGTGTACCCCGCCTCTTGCCCGATGACTGTTGGAGATAGGCACCAGCCACCCTTGCAACCCTGCAAGGATAAGCGTGATGGATAACGGATGGATGGATAAATGCAGCATCCATCCAGCATCCACATTTTTCCATATTATTTTCTAATAACATGCTATTAGAAAATAATATGGAAAAACATTTAAGTGCAGCAGTTTTGACGTTCCAACATGACAGTAAGTCGACCTGTCGACCTGCATCAGATTAAAGTGAAGGTGGGCATCTCAGGCTCCTGACCTAAATCTTATTTAGTCACTGTGAGAAGATTTCAAACATACAGTTTATCCAAGATAGTCCATTAATTTACAGGACACTGGAGGTTTTTAGCCAAGAAGAATGGACAGTTATACCATCTGAGAAAATAAAGGCTCATCTACAAATACCACCAAAGACTTAAAACTGCCACTGATGCTTAAAAGGACAATGCACATTACAATCTAAGTTATGTGAACTTTTGATTAGGATAATTTGCAGAAATGGTAAATGGCCTGGACTTGTACAGCTTCATCTAGTCCAGAAGGCTCGAAAGCTCCTTACACTATATTCAGTCATTCACTCATTCATGTACACATTCACACCTCAAGGTGGTCATTGTTGCTTTTACAATTAAAACTTTGGTTTATTTTTCAAATTTGTTTACGTTCACAAAAGACAAATGGACTGACAACTTGATCAGGGTGTACCCAGTCTGTCGCTCAATGACAGCTGAAGATAGGCACCAGATACACCACCTTACCCCAATCATTCTCCCACCAAGCACAAATAAACCA
This sequence comes from Anableps anableps, assembly GCA_014839685.1. Taxonomy (NCBI): domain Eukaryota; kingdom Metazoa; phylum Chordata; class Actinopteri; order Cyprinodontiformes; family Anablepidae; genus Anableps; species Anableps anableps. The sequence continues at coordinate 19,891,092 of CM026082.1, forward strand.
TGTAGATGCATAGATGTTATGTAAAGTTCAAAGCATAGTATTTATTTCCTTTGTGGCTTTTACTGTAAAGGTTTACAGGAAGTTAGAAAGTGGCCTCCCTGCAACCCTGCATGGAGAAACTGGTATAGACAATGGATGAATGGATGAATAGATACATATTATAACTAATGAAATCTGATAGTATTTTCTCAGTCATTTGAGAGAAATAATTTATTAGCAACAAATTTGTTAAGGTTTTCATTCCTGTTTGTATCCCAGTGTAAATGCTTTTGAAAGTTGATATTAAACCTGTTTCAAAGTATGGTCACTAAAAAGATATCTCAAATTCTCATTTCGTTCATGGAATCTTGTAATTTTTTACATATTTATTTACAAAACAATGCTTTGTCCTTATTCCCTTTGGAGAGTTTACATAGCTAGAAATCAGTAACATACCATACAATGATTAAAGCTTTGATGAAAAGCAAAGCCACAAAATTTGGAACTGAATTTTCCTGGAGAAATAACTGGGTTGCTGCATTAAGAAAAAAGTTAACAATGTTATTTAATATAAAATACAAAACTGATATTCTTACAGAATAGGCTGTACTTCTTAAGGAAGTTTAGATTCTTCAAGATTTGCAGCAAGACGTTGTATATCTTCTATAAGTCTGTTGTTGAGAATGTCATTTCTTTTGCCATCATCCATTGGCATAGCAGCATCAGAGCCAGGGGCCTAAAAAGGCCCAACAACCTGATAAAAGCTGGTTCTGTTCTGGGGACAACTGTGGAAGCTCTGGAGATGATGGTGCAAATAAGGATTTTACATAAAATCAAGAAAATTATGAATGACCCTCACCATCTTCTTCATGAGACTGTTATAAAAACACAGAGTGTCTTCAGCCAGAGGTTTCTTCAAATTTGTTGTGATACAGAATGCTACAGGAGATCTTTCCTGTACTACAGCCATCACCATCTAAAAACAACTCTTTAATTTAATGAGTTACAACATTTAATTTCCCTTTGGGATCAATAAAGTATTTTTGAATTGAATTGAACTGAATGGAATTGAATTCTGTGTATTTTCAAGAAAAGGGCATTGACAAAGATGGCAGATCTGACAGTACCTTTGTGTAACATTTAGGGTCTAAGAATCTATTTTTCCAGTTTGGTATTTTTCAGCTTTGTATGTGGTATTTTGAAAACTACCTAAAGTATATTTATGGACAGATAAATAAATAAAACAAATAAGTAATAAACCTAATATAAATTCCTTTTTAGCATTTTGTTCAAATGTTTCAGGAAGCATCATAACCCTTCTATAGGTTCAACAAAAAATGAGTGTTCTACTTTCAGAGGACAAGACTTATGATTAACTGACCACATCAACCTATAAGACCTGAGCGCTCCTGGGTTCTAAACACATAACCTTGTTATGTGGGCCTTCAACTGGGGCCAGCTGACCGAAAGCCATCTCTGAAACCTTGTTATTTTTGCTTTGATGCACAGTCCGGCTCACACAGGCTACATTCTGCAGCTAAATGATGTCACATGACAATCTTGATGATTAGAAACCCTTCTTTTTTAAATATGAGCGTGGATCAGTGCTCCTGATCTCTGCCGCTCAGATGGGAGCATAACGAAATTTGCCACCTGTTACAAGTGCTGTGGCTTTATGAAAGCACTGCTGCGCTTCCTCCTGTCATTTGTCTGACAGGACAGAGGTCATCCTCTGCTGCTCGAGTCAGGGTGGACATGATACTCTAATTGAAAATGGATGAATTATAAACTAATGACAGTATTTCAAAGCTACACATAATGTGGATACACTACTACACACATAATACATGTATGCTGAAGATATATTTTATACGCTTACTAATTCAATCAATGAGTTCAGTCAAGTGTCTAGAAGGCTAAACATGCAGGGTGTACCAAGTTAAGTTAGAATTTAATTAAAGTTTTTTACATTTTATCTGCAATACTTTTTTACAAATCATTTTGTTACACAAGCCTAAATTCATGTACACTTCGATGTCACAAACTAAGTCAAGAGGAAATAGTATGCCTATATTCGTATCAGAAACTACATCCTTTTGCAATTTCAATTAAAGATTTTAGATGTCCCCCAGTTGTTGTGACCTGCTGCCCTTAATGTCTTAAAGGTAGACATATGCCGGTCTACCAAGGTTCTAAAAAGTCACTGTCTCAACACGGCCCACAATTTCCATCATGGCATCATTGATACATTTTAAAGTTCTTTTAATGAGATGCCAGAGAAAGTGCTAAACTGACCGGTGGTGTACAGACTAGAGCGGTGGCACAATCCACCTCCCTCACCTGTTTCTGTGTGGTGTCAGCTACTCCTACACTTTTTTTACATTCTCATCAGATGAACAGTCAGCTTATTGGAAACTAGAAGAGCACCTCCCATCACATTATTGGGCAAGAATCATATCCCCAAGTTAAAGTCTTCTGCTTTCTAGACATACAGCCAGACAGAGACTTAAAGAGGAAAAGCAAAAGCAAATGAAGTGGATTAGCAGTGCTTGCCAACAACTGATGGTGTCATCCAGGACATGTTACTGTGGAATATCGTCTCTGCAGTCCAGATATTGAACTGGACCTATCATGTCATGACAGTCATGAGACTGTCATACAGCAACAGTTTTTAGTTTGAGGCCTCTTCTGATTCGTTGTGAGACTGACTGCTACCAGAGATCCTTTAATGCCCACAGCATCACCATTCACAACGACTCTTTGAAGACACCTGGTTGATATGAGTTACAACAACATTTAATTTCCCTTTGAGATAAATAAAGTATTTTTGAATTGAACTGAGAAGGATTTGATGTAATCAGTTTGAATTTGAATCAGGTCTGTAGGAGTAAGAGAAACATCTAGAACACAGATGTCAAACTCAAGTCCTCAGTAGCTGGTGTCCTGAAACTTTTATGGATCTGTTTCCACATCGACACACCTGAATTACATGATAAATCATTAGGAGCACTCTGTTACACCAGCCATTGGATTTAGGTATGTTGGACTTGGAACACATCCAAATTCAGTTCGATTTCAATTCAAAAATACTTTATTTATCCCAAAGGGAAATTAAATATTGATGTAACTCATTTACTCAAGGAGTTATACATGTTAGTTATACATGTTGCAAGATACTGACCCTTGAGAACTGGTGTATGGCACCCCTAATCAACAACATGCAGTGAAGTCAGTTCCAGGGCCCAGGAATGTGGAAAATTGTTGCACATTTATATTTGGCATGAACAGGTTATAGATATTGAGGTATAACATAGTCTTTAAGTCATAGCTTTAAAACAGCTAAACTGTTCCTAAATAGGCTTCCTAAGGTTTAAAGCTCTGTCGATGAGATGCCAGGGAAAGTGCTGGTGTTTTCTCCAGCTGTATGGAGCATATAGTAGCCCAGCAAACACTCCTTCCTTACATGTTACTGCATGCTTCCTGTCAGCTGGCTGAAATAAGACTCCTACACTTCTTTGGCTAAAGATAAATGAGGATGTTTTCAAATATTTTTCAACACAGTCACAGTGTGAAAACTAAAACAACACCATCAATAAGTTATATTAAAGTAAGTCTAGTTTAAAGCTAAAACTGGCAAATAGGTCTGTTAAACAGCCAAGTGCATGTTGGCTACTCGAACAGATTGTCTAAGAAGCTGGTTATACTCATGTTACTATAAGAACACCAGCATGGCAAAGCATATTTCTGCTAAAATCTGTGGATCATAATCAAAATAATAAATGTCACAGATTACATTATTTTAACTGTGATAATAAGCATTTTTATATTTTGACAGCAATAGTAATAATTATAATTTTTTTAAACACAGGAAATTAGATTGTCTATTTGTCCAATTTAGAAGTACCAGAGCAAACATTTTATGCTATGATCTTGATTTCTGAAGTGTCTGTCTCTTTGGAGACAAGTTAGTTAACCTGAATTTTAAAACAATAAAATTACAGTCATGGGATTCAGTCTCATTGGCAAACCAGAATAGCTTTATGGTACAATTTACACAAGCCATGATGTATAAACCATATTAATTGTGCTAGTTTATGCAAATTACTGCCTCTACCCGTTTTGTCGATTTGAGTGGCAACTTCAGCACAGAACGGAACAAATATGGATAATTTCGCAGCACATCGACGCTCCTTCTCTATTTTGTGCCACACTATCGGAGTTGCGTTACGCTATTGGTTAATTTCCTTTCTAACGCCATCAATCATTTCGTTTGTCTCCACTATTGGTTTGTTTCCTTTAAGAGGCGGGACTAAATTGCACAACCCGGAAAAACATATCCTTTAACATATCAGAAGGGAGAACGGTTGATGTGTGTGTTCCACCGAAAAGAAATGGGTAGGTATACATTTATTAACGTTAGTTGGATACTATTTCTATATTGATCCTAACAATGACACATCTGCTTCGTTTTAATGACGTTAAAACGCTCTATTTGCAGTAACATTGCGGTTAGTCTGCAGTGTCGGGGTTTCCTGTGGGTTTTTTTTTTTTTTCTGTTCTATGGTCTACTTTTCCATTTACTTCATGTTTGCATTTAAAATCAAATCGATTTTTGATGTCTATCAGCATGCTTAATGCACACACCATATAGCTCAAACGATCAAATATACTGGGAATTATTATTCAATTTGCGTGTGATCCAAGTGTGTATATATACCTAATGAAACTTTGATTAGTAACCTTGTGAGAGTCTGGGCTCCTTCAAGATTATGTTCTGCATCCACGCACATAATTCCATTATTCCCCAAAATAATCAGGGCTAGAGATCAAAACCTTCCGCATTGAGATTCAAGGCAAAGTTGATCTTATTGATTTTTTTCAGGAGACTACTCACTTCATTCCTCTCAACCCAATCATCTCTCTTCTACACTTATCTGTTTTTTGGTTGTATCCCACTTTTCCAGTGCTGACTGTACTCTTTGCAAATCTGCTACCAAAATCCAATCCCCCTGCCTCTATTATCACATAATGATCTTGCCTTGTTATAAAAAAAAAGAACAGTTTTGAGGTATTGCTGTTGTTAAAGATTGGTACAATCTAAAAAAAAAAAAATGGAGGTTAATATGTTGCAATTTGGAACATGATTATATAGCAATTGAAATATTTGTGTTTCTGGAGAATAGAATTCAGCTTAAACAATTTGTTTTAAAGTCATAGAAATATGATTGAACTATGTTGCTATAAGTTCATTTGTTTTCTCTTCTAAAATAAAGTCAGTTGACATAAACAGCTGCGTTATCATGGTAACCAATGTGTTTTTAGTTTGTCCATTTTGCCCTGTATCTTTGGAAGAAAATGACTCCTTAAGTTTGCGTTGCAAGTTATAACCAGTAGATCCTAAGATATCAGTATGTTTTTTATTTTCAGGTTAGCTTTTGCACCATATAATGTCCATGCTATGTTTAAATGCATCAAGGTTTGATAGTCCAGTTTTCCATTTAAAACAAGGCATTTTATTATTCATCTGCAAAAACATTGTCAAGAGGCTACAATCCTGCATTTAAATTTTAAAAAGTGTTCAAATATTGCTGTATGCTCTATGTTCATGTTGATTTAGTATATTTTGCTACCCTCAGAAGTCATTTTTATCAGTGTGCACTGCAGTGCATCTTTTGTGTCCACTGCACAAAAGATCAGAGAATAGTTTGGGGGGTTGGAATGGTGTTAGTTGATAGATATAAATATATCAGTACATGGATGTGCATGTCGTTCATTTAATATGCAAAATGTTGTTAATTTATGTTTTAAAAAATAACTCCAATGTATTTCAAAAGTGATTTGTCATAAGTGTATTATCTGGTAGTATTTATCAAAAGAAATTAAGTAAGATTTACTTACTTTTCTTTGAAAAGTAAAACATTGAAATACAAAGTAATTTCAAGTTACAAAAAAGTAAAATATTTACTTAATATTCTCATGTGATTGATCTTTTGTTATGAAAAAATATCTGTTAAGTTTACTTATTTTAATTAAGTACATGTAACAAGATTTAAATGAACTAAGTAAAACTTACCTTTTTTTTTTTTTTTTTTTTAAATCTTAAACTTTCTGCTTAATATTTTTTACCAGATGTAGATGAGTAAGGTATACTTGAATGAATGGTGTTTAAACTTTTACTTAACTTTTACTTAAAAAATGTTAGTGCAAATTGTTACAGGATTTTTTTTAAAAGTAAAGCTTCTAGTTAGTTTTTTTCAGTGTAGAGCACTTCTCATACTCGCAAGGCTAGCACATAATGCTTTATTCAGTCAAAATCAAAAGAATAATGAAGGAATAACACTCCCATTTACACCTACAACAGCTTTGGGTTTTCTAGGAAGGGTTTTTACAAAGTTTATGAGTGTTTCAGGAATTTTTTTTAGCATTCCTCCAGAAGTTTATTTGTGAGACCAGACACTGATGTTGGGTGAAAAGGGCTGGCTCGCAGTTAGCACTCTTCTTCATCCTAAAGGTGTTTTGTCACATTAAGATCAGGCCAGTCAAGTTCTTCCAAACCTAACTTGCTTATTCATGTCATTTTGGACCTTGTTTTGTGCAAAGATGCACAGTAATGTTGGAACAGGAAAGAGCAACCCCCAAACAGTTCCCACAAAGTTGGGAGCATCAAATTCTTTGCTGAGTTGCTGCCACTCCCAATCTTTTCCATATTGTTATAATACTTCAAACAGTTGACCACTTCATCCCAGCGGAAAAACTTTTTCTTGAAAGAAGAGATTTTTTTCGAAAACGCCGTATTTCCATTTAGCAAATTTATTTTTGTTATTTCAAAATGTGCAGTTTCAAGGTTAATGGAAATGCAGCTATAGTACCATGCTGGAATTCACTGAGCTCCTGAGTGCAACCAGTTTTTTTTTCACAAATGGTCGTAGAAGCAGTATGTGTGCCTAGATGCTTGATTTGTATACACTTCTGGCCATATAAGTGATTACAACACTTTAATTCAGTGATTTAGAGGAGTGACCCAATGTTTTTGGCAACATGTGAGTATAGAAGGAAAATGTTAAAATAAAGATACATCATTTTAATTAACAAAAGTAAATTACAAGCCAAATTTAAAAAAAAAAAAAAAAAAGATTTGCTTAAGTTTGCTTTTATAAAGTCTTTACTGATCCCAGGTCTTCAGGAAGCCACAGGGAATGGCTTTACAAACACAATGATACCTCACTGTGTGCTTTTTTTCTTACTTTTAGTGTACCAGAAATCACTTTTTAACAGATCTGGATGTGTTTTACAGTAAAAGTGAATGCAAATCTGACAGATGTGTGGTACTAACACCATTAATGGTTTCAAAAGTCATTAAAATCACCATAAACCACACAGGTAGCCAAAGCAGAGACTTTAATGCGGAATGATTGATGAGGAATGCATGCAGTCTTTCTTGTTTTTGGAGGCCTTTGTGCAGCTAAATTTTAGTCGTAGAGAAGCTTAACTGTTTTTAAAAAAAAAAAAAAAAAAAAAGAAAAGAAAGCAAAACACAGCCAAACCTCAGGTGAATTAAAAGCATCTCTTCTAACAAATTAATCTGAGATGAGAAAAAAAACGTAATTAAATATAACACCAATATTTTTAATTTAGTTCAATTCAGTTTCAATTTAATTGAACTTATTTATATACGCTATGTTTGGTGCAACTAACAACAAATGTCATCTCAAGACACTTTACAAGACACACAGTTTATAATGTTTCTACTTGAGGTTCCAGTTCTTATAAAAATAAAATCCCCTCATATACAATCTAAACCACTTAGAAACAGAGATGCCAACCGTCAGAAATCTGTTAAGGGAAATGTTATCGACTGTATTGAAGGCTGCCTAAGGTCTTTAATGGGAACAAATTTAAAGTTAAGTAGCTTGCCACCATCAGTGTATGAATATGTGTGTGAATGGGTAAATGACTGAATGTAGTGTGAAGCGCTTTGGGGTCTTCTGGACTAGATAAAGTGCTATACAAGTACAGGCCATTTACCATTTGAGGAAAATAATAAATTATTCTCATGTTTTAGATTTATACAATACATTTTTAAAAGTATTATTGAAGTATTAAACTGATATCTTAATTATTAATAATTTAGTGTGTTATTTCAGTACAGTTCGGTATTAGATATATAAATATATACGGACACTATAGAAATGGGACGTGACAGGCTTAAAACTATTTTTTTGTTTTTTTATTTTCCATTATCAATGAAGATATTTACTGAATATTTAATCACAAAATAAGTCCATAAATTCTATAAAAATGTGCCTACTATTTACTTGCACATTCACATCTGAAATGTGTGCAATGTCAAAATGCATAGTATTTTCATTGGAATTCAGTTTGCAATTTAAAATGAATCAGAATCTTTAAAAGTAGCTTCTGTACTTTTCGTTTGATTGATTGAATTTACTGTAGCCTTCACATTCTCCTACATTCTTTTACAGTAGACAAAGAGCAGCTTCATCTTACTTTGAAATTTTTCCACCTGACATCCTATCCTGTAAATAGTTGAAAAGATTTAAAAAGCAGTCAACTTTTTAATTTAATATGATTTTTTAATGTATTTTCCCGCTTTTCGTCCATAAAGAGAGGCTGAAAAAACATGCTGGTCAAATATTCAACAGGATAACATGTTTTATTTGCATGACTTGCTCTCTCATTGATTCTTAAGGAACACGCAAATTCAGTTCTCGCATTTATTAGGTGCTCTGCGTTTTCCTCCACATTCATTGTGCTTTTCTGCTCTTTAATGTTTCATGGCTTTTTAAGTTGTTTGCCGCAGACCCTCGTACTTATTACTCATACAGTTTTAGCATACTCAACCTTCGTACTCATGAAATCAATTAACTCTTCTAAATAATTTACCTTCTGAGCAAACCCAAATAAGGAGAAGACATTTTTGTGCATCACATGTACGGTTCTAGCTGGTGTGTATTATTTTTTTTTTTTTTTCGTGTGTGTGTGTTCATGCATTAACTTGGCTTTCACCCCATGGCTCAAAGGAGTCTTGGGTGATTAGAGAAAGAGGGGAAGCCTTGATAAAGCATTAGCCTGTGATGCACACACAACCCAAAGACCCCTCTGTGCGTCTACTCACATTCATTTTTCATGAAACAGACTCATAACAATTAGTCTGCTTACCGCCTGGGTGATCTTAGTGTCCCCCGTACTGCCTGTGGTCTGCTGTATGACATCATACTCAGAAGAGTTTTAAATTTGACATTCACATCTGTTTCTTTTATAGTGCAGACATGGCAAGCTTTGACTAATAGGTCCTCACTCATTCCTGTTGATAGAAGGGTAGTAAAGTAGGAAAAGTTGGGCTAAAGAAACAGGAGTGCTTTGAGATTTATATATATATATATATATATATATATATATATATATATATATATATATATATATATATATATATATATATATATATATATATCCACCAGAGCTTTTATAGAAATTAATTTGCATGCACAAAAAGGAAACAAAAATGTGATGTTGTAATCCAGTATGCTTTGCCAATACACAGCTTGTTTCTCTCTCCAAGCATCATAGAAAGCCAAGTGAACATTTATGCAGTAATTTATCAAATACATTATGCAAATACCACACCTAAGTGCCTAGTAATTCTAGTGTTACAATACATAAAAAGCCAAACTGAGACCTTTTGGACACACTGTTTCCAGTGAGAGGGAATGATAGCCCTGTGAGGGGCTTCGTAGCATTTCTGTTGCAGACAAAAAGCAAAAAAACAGGCAAAATGCAGTTCCCTCGAGAATGTCCATCTTCCCAGCCCCCCCCAGTCTTCAGACCCCTGTCCTAAACACCCTCCTGCTCTCCCCAGACACCAAAGCCAAGGTCAAGAAGAAAGTGAGGTCTTCCTCTCTGTCTATAGGCTATTCCCTGGATGCCCGCACCTCAGTGTGGCTGAGCTGTGTGTGCTACAGGAATGGTCCCTCATTCTTTGTTGTGACCGCCATCCTCAAGGTCAGCTTCTACGCAAAGGTTTGAGCTTATCTGCCCCCCCCTATTTTTTTCACTGTAGTTATCTTTTCAGCCAGTTATTTTATTTTTCTTGCCTCCACGTATCTGTAGATGATAGCTCAAAGCTCCCATCTGGCGGTTTCACGACATGTCTGTCTTTTTGTCTAGCCATCGTTCTGTAGGGTAACTGACATTACAGTTTATTGTCTAGCTTTCAGAGGACCCATTTCTGCTCTGAAGCTTTAGGCTGATGCTCTGTATGCTTTTGTAGCCTCTCCTCTCCTTCTTCACACTGGCCATGGCCCCATTTGCCTTGGAGCAGTGTTACAGTGGGTTTCATGTTAGATTGGATATTGTTAAGATGTTGTGCTTGTTGTCCCTAAACTATCACAGTCAGCCTTGAGTCAGTGTGCTATCTTTGTCTAAATAGCATGCACAAGCTAATGGAACAAGAAAGGAATCAACTCTGATCGGAATCGAAATACCTTTTAACATTCCAAGGAATTTTCCTTTTTTTTTTTTTTTTTTTTTTTTTTTGTAAGGGCCAATAAAAAAAAAAGAAAAGAAAAACAAGAAAGTGTGCAGGGTTTCCAGGTGAATTTGCTTTCGGATTCATTTTCTGCAGCCACCAGCTTCCCTAAATACTTTTCTTTTTATTTGTGAGTTGGTTGGCTGACCAAAAGAATTCCTAAATCTGCAACCATCAAAAGATCTGTCAAGATAAACTCGTCTTTTATTGTTGTAGCATAATCTAACACTGAAAATTGTAGAAAAATCATACCTTAAATTTAAGTACCTCTTATGCAGTGAAAGGGAAATTTTCATGTTTATATATATATATATATATATATATATATATATATATATATATATATATATATATATATATATATAAAAATTCCCTTCTCACCCTCCACGGGTGGTCTTTCTCAACCTCTGAGCTCGGGTCCTCTACCAGAGGCCTGGGAGCTTGAGGGTTCTGCGTAGTATCTTGGCTGTGCCGAGAACTGCGCATTTCTGTACTGAGATGTCTGATGTTGTTCCTGGGATTTGTTTTAGCCACTGCTCCAGTTTGGGGTTGACTGCCCCGAGGGCCCCGATGACCACAGGCACCACTGTGGTCTTCACCTTCCAGGCCTTCTCCAGTTCCTATATATATATATATATATATATATATATATATATATATATATATATATATATATATATATATATATATATATATATATGCATGTGTATATGCACATTTTGCCATGGCTGCTAATAAATGTGGCTGCCACTATTTATGTTTACCTACTCTGAATCAAGAATTTCTTTCCCTGTAGCTCTGATCTCTCACATTTATATGGGAGCTGCTAAAACACTGCCTCTAACCCACCCTGTCATTGCTGCCTAAACACTTGTATTGACTGTGACTTTTGAGTATTACATAAGGAACATGGATTTCCAGCTGTCCATGAGAAAAGCCATGTAAATTCAAATGCTTAATTTTTATAGGCAGCCCAGCATTGACTGAAGTGCCTGCTTGTTATATATTTGGCAAGTCCTGCAAGTCTGAAGGGAAGCTGTCAATAACAATCCCAGCTATTGATATGGCAGTGGGCAGGAGATGTTACTTGGCCCTCGACTCCAGCCTCCCTCTGATCCCTCTACATCATAATTACATTAATATTGACAGACCCTTGACAATAGTCACATTACTATTGATAGGTGGTTGTCAATACCGTGTTTCCCCAAATAAAACATATTCATTCATAACTTGTAAACTGCTCGATAAAAAGCTTTGAAAAGACTATTGGACCCGGTCGGGTTTACTCTCCCGAGAATGCTGCTGCTGTGACGGGGATTTCCACCACCTGGAAATGTGTGTATTTGTCGATTTGTGTGTGTGTGTGTGTGTGTGTGTCTCAGCTATAGACTGATAGATTAACTTAGTGTTGCATTAGAGCCCCACATAGATCAAGGCTTTCCTTGGCATACATTCATAGCCAGACACACATGCATATAATCTCTAAATTTTCCTCCATCAAAGGAAAACTTTCAGATTAAGCTGAACAAACAGAGCCTGTTTATTGGTTGGCATACATATTCAGACTACCTCTATTTTTCTTCTTCTTCTTCTTTTTTTTTTTTTTTTTTTTTTTTAATCCAAACTCCTCTCCCGTCACAAACGAGGTCCTGGTTGCTTAACATGGCAGCATCTCAAATGAAGCTCAATAAATTTGTCATACCTGCTTAGTTCAGCATAAATTCACTTTTTTCATTGGTTTGCTAATTCCCACTTATTTGGAAGGTGTATCCTGACTCTATTTAAATGTCTTGAATACACAGATGGTCCTGTATATCTCAGTATTGGCCCAGCATGTTAGGATGTGCTTTTTTTTAACCTCCTTGAGAAGCATCTAAAGTGACCATCATCCCTCTCTCTTTCTGTCAAAACTGCCATATTTACCCAGTGGAAATCTCTTTTAAAGCCTCGTGACAAATCCTGTTCATCGAGACACAAAAGCTACTGTCAAGGAAAGGCCTCTCTCTGTCTCTTTCACTCTCTCTCCATCGGTGGCCTTTTTCGTCTGTCTCTCAATGTGTTAGTTAGTCTTCCACCTCTTAGGCGTTTCAGTTGGGCAAAGGACAGATAAAACTGGAGAACCGAGCAGTTTGCAAATGTATGCAGCGCAAAGTAGCCCAGACGACACAATGGTGAGATCCCATATGGAGCTGAATCTTGGAAGGGGGGGGGGATCGTTCCACATTTAGCAGATGTCTATGGTGTACCAGAGACTGTGCCGTTAGCCTAATCCCTGGTGATGTGATTTGTACACACACCCCTATCTCTAGAGGGAGCAGGCAACGATAGCCCCTTAGCTTTGCCTTCTGTGTGAGTGTGTGTGGAGTGTGTAGCATGGTATGTGTTTATACAGTGGAGAAAGCATTCTAAGACCCCCTGCTCCACCGTATGCAGTAGCTCAAAGCTTGCATTAAGGACGGGTTTTACATGTGAAAAGTGATTTCCGTTTCTGTGTAAAGAAAAATAACCTTTCTAATAGGATGGGCTTCCCCTCCAGGGCCTCTCTGCTCCTTATAACAAAGTTGTTCTTTTAAAAGAAGTGATTCTATATACATTTTCTCTCATAACCTGAATAGATCACTTATTGTCGTCTGTTAAATTATTTAATAAGGGTCATAAAACACCGATGTTTCTCATTATTGGCCATTTTTCAGAACAGGGTCCCTGGATGTGGAATTCTATGGAATTTGAATATTTTCCAGGTCTAAAGAAGTATGGAAAAAGAGTTTTGAAAAACATGTATTTCCAGAGTATATTGCTTGACAATAAAGTTTGGAGGGTAAATGGAGTAAATGTTATGTCCATCCATCCACACATTCACCTATACATTCACATCAGTCTTGGCCTGACATCTGTTGTAAATTTATAATGAATTTAAGTATGCCTAGTTCCAAAAAGGGCTAAAAAAAAATGTTAGAAAACCCTGGAAATTTGAGTCTGAAGATGTATGGAATTTTTGTTAAAAATGTGTCAGAACTTTGGGAGAAATCCACTTTTTGTTTCTAGTTCAATCTCAAGATGTTGCTTGAAAACTTTGAAACTTGTGTTTGTGTCCTATTGTCCTTTTTCCCTTTTGGAAAATATTAGTTTTCACAGGTTCTTCTCTTTAAGCTCCACATTTTGTAAATATATATTAATGAATTAGTTCCCAAGTAAAAACAAGGTTACAATCATTATGCAAATACTACATCAGACAAAAAGGTGAAAGCCTAATAAATGTCTAATTAATGTCTTTCTTGATATTTTTCCAGCAGGTTTGAACAGGGACCACAACCAAAGGACAGGTAAAAGTTATGGTTCAGATTCTGCGGTTTACCCACCAGTTTTGCGCATCAGCCAGCTGGACGCCCTGGAGCTGGACTCAGCCCTGGACCAACTGCTGTGGACCCAGTTCACTCAGTGTTTTCAGAACTGCCGCCCAGGGATGCTCACTCCGATGGAGCCTGAACTGAAAGCTCTACTGTATCTGCTGGTATGGAGGTTTACTCTTTATTCTAGCAACGCCACAATAGGCCAATCTTTACTAAGCCTGCGCTATCAAAGCACATCTTCATCATCTCCCCACTACAAGCCGCTGTCCTCTCGTCAGAAGTTGGGTCTTGCCATACTTACTGCAGGCCCACGTTGGCTGCAGGAGCGTTCCTACCGGCTCCTGCTATGTTTAGGTTTGAGCCCTAGAGGAGCTGTGTCAGAAATGGATGGTGGTTTCCTCCAACAAGGTCTCCGTAAAGCCCTGACTCTTGTTTCTGGTCTGGCAAAGTTCGCTACCCTCATCAACTTCCTTGTTTTCCTAAGGAATGGCCGTCACCCTGTCCTAGCTGAAAGAATCACGGGAGCTCAGACTGTTTTCAGTAAACCCATTGTGGTTCGAGATGTAACTTACCAGTACATGAACCGGGAACTACTGTGGCACGGCTTTGCCGAGTTCCTCATCTTCCTGTTACCGCTGGTCAATTTAAGGAAACTGAAAGCAGCTGTGTTACTACATGTGCTAGGAGGAAAACGTTCTGATGAAGAAAGAACAAGAGAGGCACAAGATGTATGGAAAGACTGTGGACTATGTGGAGAATGGCCAACAATGCCTCATACAGTGGGGTGCCAGCACGTTTTCTGCTACTACTGTATTAAAAGCCACAGCATTGCCGACGCTTACCTCACATGTCCGAAATGTGGGGCAGAAGCAGGGATGCCTAAGATGGTGAAGATGGAGATGCAGGTTGTGGGCAGGTGATGGTTCAATCCTGCTAAGAGGAAACTGTTAGAAACTTGGTCTGAATGAAAGGGAAAGTTCAGGATTATTTAAGTGAAGAGTTAGTAAAATGTAATAAACGTGTAATATCGTACCTGTAGCAGATAACGCTTCATTTAGCATGTATCCAGATCAGTCAGAGGCTGAAACTAACAGCCGTGACCTTATCAGAGTTCGACCAGCTTAAAACAACTTCAGAAACATCATAGCCATTTTTGCAAACACTTTCAAAAACTTTTAAAATTATGTTTGCATCAGACGGTCATTTAGAGAAGCCAATGATTACAATGGAAATGGAGTTAGGAGGTGGGGTGCCACCAGTGGTATGACAGTGATATTTAAAAAAAAAAAAAAAAAAAGCAAAAACACAAATGTATGTATTTTTTTTTTTTTTTTTTTTTTTTTTTTTTTTTCCATATTGCCTTGCTTTTATATGACTTACTCTGAGCGGAAACACTTTACATGTTTGGTTCTTAGTACAAGTTTCATATTGGAGGATTATTGTTGGTGCTCCATCCCCAACTTCTATTTCCTATATAAAGAACCATACAAGAGTGACACCAGTTGAAAGGTTCTTAATGTAGCATTGACATAAACTGTTCCGTTTTTAAGACTGGATTTGCTTTAAGACAGTAGAAGTCCACTTTGGTGTCAGCCTCTCTCAGTTGAGCTATTCCCTTCATCTCCCAAACCCATCCAATTCAGCTATTTACTGCAGGTATGTATTTATCGCTTATAAACTTTCAAGAGAACCTTATTTAAAAAATCCTGAACCATCCCTTTCGGCAGGAAACAGACACAAATAGATGGAGACGCTAATTCCTGGAGAAACTGGGTTTATTAGTTCCCATTATTTTCTCTTTCTTTTCAAATATTTAGTCATGTATGACTTTATGATGGAACTTTTCTTTACTGTGTCTTTTCTAAGCACACAATCGTCTGCTATGTTTAATGTGTGTGTGCATATATTGACAGTCTTCTGTGCCCCTTCTTTCTCTGGCTGGACTTTGGATGGAATTATTTGTCTTTGGTGCACTGGACAGACTACAGAGCACCACACAGAGCATATATTTGATGAGTGAATGTGTTGATTTATGCTCCAAATTGGCTCTGTGATGGGGCGTGTGGATATGTGTGTGTGTGTTTGTTGAAATGGGAATATTTGTTCTGATGAAAAATGCAGAAAGTCAGCTGAATAAATAATGGGAGGAATTTCTGATGCCTCTCATCATGGCCAAATTAGCATTTGTTGTGTATTTTGTGCCTAAATTGTATTTCAACATCATTAAAATTGATAGAGTGCTACCTCTTGGGTGTTTGTTTAGTTAAGTGGAGGAGTGAGAGAGAGCGAGAGATGAGGGAAAGTTATAACAATCAGTACACTTCTCTCTAGACAGCCCTGGTCGTTCTAACTCCCATTATCCGTTTTCACAGCACCCCAACATGCTCAAGATCAAGGGGGCAGCCAGGGGCTTGGATTGACTCACACACACTTGACAGCCATCCTCTCTTTTCCCTTGGCCTTTCTCTCTTTTGCTGCCTTTCCATCTCTCTCCCCCTGTAATCTCAAGGGCCCTCGCCCCTATAAGACTGTAGTAAACTGTACCAAAACCCTGGCAGTCGTCTCCTTCCTCGCAGGCGAATTACTCTCTAATCCCTGTAATGAGTCCAAAGATGCTTATTTATGCTGGAGTTAACCTCCACCAGTGAGCCCAGCCCCAGGCCAAACTCACCCCAGCTGAGTGAAGCCTTTCCTGGGCTGACAAGAGAGGAGCGGGATATGGGATGGAGGGGGGTTATGGTTGTTACCCACCTCCTCTTTCCACCCCGTCTTTTTCTCTTCTCTGATCACCAGTGTTTAATTGCTGATTGCCAAGACGATCAATTGGAACTGCAGGCATAACAGAGAGCCTATTGCAGAGGGAACTGGCCTCAGTTCTACTGGCACAAACAAATGAATTTGCACTCAGATGAGGCTTTTGCTGGGTTTGAGAGAATAAAGCATGCAATATTTGTACTTATGAGGTTTATGAGAGCCCTGAAGAACATTGGGTTGTTGCATTTGTTTGATCCTATTTTAAATTATTTATGTGATACTGACCAATGTGATCTGTCTTTGTCCTAGAACTTCTCCAGGTCTCCACAGCATATGTCCTTTGTGTTAATGCAAGGCCAAAAAGAATCAATTGTATGGTTTAAAGCTCCTATAGAAGTATTGAGAGAGCCCCATGATGGATTAAAAGAAAACTTAAACCTTGAGGTGGGTGTTACAATCCTAGATGATGATTGGGTTGACATTTTGTGGAAAACAGAGAGGATCCCAAGGATTCTTTGAGGTCTTCTTTTATATCAAGGACGTTTTGACTAATGAATGCAACACTAATGCATATAAAGCCCAAGATTGGAAAGACTGATGGTCAATATTTTATGCACTACATTACATTAATGTGAAGCAAGTCCCAGAAAGTGAGATTAGGACGATGTTTGAGATTAAGGATGCATATATGATCAACCTTAATGCCTGTGGGACATGTCATTGTCTTAACATTCAGAGAGACTTACAATCCAAACCTTTTTGCTGATATTACTCTGCAACTCTAATTGAAGCCCCCAATCCTCAGGAAAGAGAAGAGATAAAGAAGAAACATTGCATTAAAGTCTGTTAATTGAGTTAGGACATGTATTAAATTAGTTGGAAGTTGGAACAGGGCTCTGGACTTAAGGAAGGTAGCTGGGGCTCAGTTAAGCCTATCTGTCTTTGGATCTTTTCTAATTCTCAGGCTCCGTGTGGAGAAGAAAAAGAGGAGGAAGCCCACATTCCCAGCGGCTATGCAAAGCAATCTGCACATTCACACGCAGCCATTTAGGGAGCAAATTGGCCCTGTGCCCCCTCTGACGATGGTTTTAAGAGAAAGGGAATTAGGGCGTTGAATCCCTAACTAGATCTCCTTCTTTGATGAGCCTCTTTATCCGCCTGTCCCTCATCTCCATTTCTTTGATGTGAGGCGTTGATTTTCCTGATTAAATAGTTTTTTAAGTAAAAAGCTCTTCTCTTGGCTCTCTAATGCTGGGTACTTTACTGTACCTATTGTAGGTTCGTTTGTGTGCATGCTTGTTGAATGGTCCATCTGTGGTATTCTCTAATTGGAACAGAGCCCTTGGCTTGCAGATAATAGTAAGGATAGAACATGCATATTTTTCTCTAAGAAAAAAATGTTATCATTAAAGCTCATGCTTGGCTTTTACCTCTTCATTTGAAATGGCTAGAAGGACTCGGATAGACCTATGATTCACTAATGAAATTAAAGAGTGAAAACATCTGTGCCTTTTTCTGTTCAGCTAAATTCCATCTCTGATCCTTCTCCTTACCCAGTACTTCAACAGGTAAGGGAATTACATCCCCTGTGTATTGGCGAGATATTTCTAACAGCTGACATCACTTTCAAAGACTGAATGACATTATTTTTCGTGCCAAGAAAAGATGAAACAAAAATGCTCTGTTTATTTGTCGACATCTCCTAGGATTTTTGACACCTCTATACTTTTTTTTTTTTTTTCTTGTGGCATGTCCAATACGTCAATAGGAGTTACAAGTAGCT
The DNA here is from genome assembly GCA_014839685.1 of Anableps anableps. NCBI lineage: Eukaryota > Metazoa > Chordata > Actinopteri > Cyprinodontiformes > Anablepidae > Anableps > Anableps anableps. The sequence continues at coordinate 19,909,504 of CM026082.1, forward strand.
CATATTTCATCTATTCAATAAAAGACATGCCAAACATAAAACACCAAAATTCCTTCAAGGTAGACAAATCCTAGGTGTGCTGAAGTTCAGGGTTGCACCCGCTGCTGGTACCTGTATTATGAGACTTATTTCAACACCTGCCGGGCTTTGGATACCACCGGGCCCAATTATTTAAGTCTGCCTCTTCTTTTTAACCACCTCTTCAGTCTAGCAGGTCAGGGGGACAATCAATCACACCTAAAATAAGGAAAGTAATTTCCTTTGCTTTTATCATGGTGTTTAGATTTTGTCTGGTTGCATTTCACACAAAGCTGGAGCAGCTATGGTTTGGGAATTCAGGGAATTTGGCCTTTTCCTTTTTGATCTTCGGTCCCAGGGTAATTTAGGATTTTTATGTTATCATACGTCCAACCCAATATATGTAAGCTGAATGGGCAAATACAAAGATCATGAAGATGCTCTGTAGAGTGCTGTGTCTTATGATGCGGATCGACAAAGGTTGTTTTTCTTTAGAACTTTTAAAAGCTGGATCTGCCCCTGCAACACTTAAGGCAAATCTTGGTGATATGTGTGTATGTATGCAACCAAATGAAGGGTGGATATCCATTTATTTGTACCCTATTTGATACATTTTATTTTTCTTTTGATTTCATTTCATGTTTTAAATAAAAGTATTGCTCAACAATATTTGTTATTTTTAAAACTGTAATATTTCACCAAAATGTAGGGCTGTGCAGTTACTTAAATTTCTATTCAAATTTTAAGCAAACATCTGGGCGACATCTAAACATCATTGGTGAGTCAAAACAGGAAAAAAGTCACATTTATTTTAAATTTAAGATACTTTATATTACAAAAATATATATATATATTTTTTTTTTTATGGAAGTACAACTTCTGCAAAACCATTAGATGTTTTTGAATGTGTTAAATATGGGATGTTTGTTTTGCTACTGAATTGTTTAAATGTTAATAATAAAAATAAATAAATCATCTGATCATCCATCCATCATCTTCCACTTCGACCTGACCCCAGATAATAAATATTAGCATTAATGATAAGAGATGGGATATATTTTTGAAAAAAAAAAAGTCTTATTGTTGAAATAAATACGGTGCGTTTCCAAACTCAGTGAGGAATTGGTACAAATAATTATGCTTTTAATGACCTAAATAATCAAGATTATATGTTTTTTTTTTTTCCCATAATCAGGCAGATATATAAAAATGGTAAGCAGGAAAGTTTTTAAAAAATATTTTAGGTTTCACACCTTACTTGAACACGCAAAAAGAGATGTAAGGTTTTCGTTTGTTACTGACCTGTCCTCTGATTGGATGGGTGAAGGCAAGAGCACCAGAGCGATAGGACAAATAAGATACCAAAGGGCATTATGGGGGGATTACACACAGGTGTGCTGTGTGCACCAGCACTAACGTCTGTTTGTGTCTGTGTATCTGTATGCGCACTATCCTGTTTGCGCACGACTTTAGCCATCTTAGTCCTCTTTCTACTGATGTCTAGAGCAGACTAAATGAGCAATAATCTGCACACATCCCTCCAGATGGCCCAGTGAATTTCCTGTGGCTTAAGGCACCAGCTGAGCCCTTTGAAAGTTTTGATAACTTCTGCAAATGTGATTGAACCTCCGCTTGTTCGGGAATGTGGTGCAAGACACAATGTGCTTATTTCTGCTTTTCCCCTAAAAGAAATGAAGTAGGAGGTATGTACTTGGCTGGAGTTCTTTTTGTTTTCTTTTTTTTATTATTTGAAAAAAATACATTGACCCAAAGGGCTTCATCACCATGCCTTTACATAGAAGTTCATTTGTCTTGATTTGTTTGTCAAATAGCTATTCGTAAGAATAAAAAAATAGTAAGCAGCTACAGAATCATCATGCAATCAACCAATAGTTGTCAGCTCCTACAAAGGAAGAAACTGGAAGAACACAGACCTGTTTTCTGTCATCCATCAATCAATGCTACAACCAGACTCTTGATACACACAAGAAACCAAATACAAGCAGGAACATGTGTAACGTGTCATGAATATTTGATAACGTCCTGCCGATCTGACTTCAGTTTATTGACAAACTGCAGTATTATTAAATCTTAGGGAATACAAGTGAAAATTGTCATATTTTCTTATGCAGGTTGGATTAAGCTACTGTGCTTTGCAAAAGTATTCATACTTTGGGAACCTCTACATTACAACAACAAAATTCAATGTGCTTTATTGGAGTTTTATGCAGACCAACAGAAAGGAAGGAAAGCAATACATGGCATGGAATGATTTCACAAATGAAAATTTGAAGAGCAAAGGGGTAATGTCTGTCTGTGTGTGTGTGTGTGTGTGTGTGTGTGTGTGTGTGTGTGTGTGTGTGTGTGTGTGTGTGTGTGGGAGAGGGGGTGGTAAATAGAAATGCATGCCACGCTATTGAGATTTGTATGTTGAAAGTGCAGCATCTTCCTTTCGTTATAGAAATATATGCTACTGTATGGTTATCACGTAAGCTGCAATGCAATACACTAAAGTTTGTAGTTGTATTGAGAAAGAAAATGTGTAAAAGTTTAAGCAGTATGAATACTTTTGGAAGGCAGTGTATACTGCAGGAAAAGAAAATTGACCAAATTTCTAAATTACATCTCTAGGTAACAATAAACAATATCAACAGTAGGCACAGAAAGCATAACCCTGTTAAGTATGAAGCCGCCAGGTAATGACAATGTTTTTTAGCATTGGGATTTCCAACTTGCCGTGGTTAAAAAATAAATATATTTTAGTAGTTGCCATGGATACCTGTGTGTGTGTGAAGGTTTAGCCGGGAGTCTTGATTCCTCCTGGAGATGAGTGAGCCGCACGTGTCAACCAGCATTAACCTGCTCAGTCCAAAAGATGCATAGAGACACAAATATAAACACACATGAAAAAGAGAAATAACAAACACACAGCAATATGCACATTGCCTTTCTCTGAGTAATGTAGTGAGGTTTCTAAGTGGAGTTCAAACTGAAGTGCATCTTCCTAAACATGGAAATAAAAGCAGAGAAGAGCCATGTCTAAAATGTAAGACAGTGTACATGTCAGCTAAATTCAGCACATGAATATTTTTTAAAATCTCCAAAATGGAACATGTGCACGACCTCTTAAAGTGCTGCCAAGTTGTAAACATGCTGTATAAAACAGAGCCTTTTGCCTGTGTATCTTTAAATTAACTTTGTTTCTAAAGCACATTTAAAATCACAGGGCAGTGAAATGATTCTTTCAAAAATTTGAAATATTCCAAACCATTAAGTAAATATAGATGTGTTTAATCTGTTTATAAAGGAATGGATGGAAGATGCACACTTAACAGACAGTAGGAGACTGTTCCAGAGCTTTGGGGCTGATACAATAAAAGAATAATCTCTGGTACTGACTAATCTACAACAGAGTTCAGATGTCTAATATTTAAAGAAAGGACAGTTGGGAAACATATTTGGATTTCCAAACTGTGCAAAACGTAAAAAAAAAATATTTTAAATCAGTTCTATTGACTGATGCCAACAGAGTACTGATTCTGTCTTCTATTCTGGTTTCAGTCAGAAGTCTGGCAGCAGAATTCTGAGGCAACTGCAGAGAAGATAACAGACTGACTAAGGTCAAAATAAAGAGAAATGCAGAAGTCTAACCCTGGAGTGATTAAAGCAGTGAAATCTGTCTTCATGTCATTAGTGAGAATGTATTTGAGTTTTGAAATTTAAGACATAACTCTTTATTGTAGAGCTGACCTCTTTGTAAAAGTTCAAATGGCTATTAAATATAACAACTAAAATCTTGACTTGGCAAGAAGATTAAATGTCAAGGGCACAAAGTGGGATCCAAGAAAAAAAGGCTTATTATGACTTACTGTCATTAATCTGTAGAATGTTATAAGACATCCAGCATTTCACCTCTTTTAGATCAAGGTTATATAAATCTGAGTGTCATCTGCATAGCAAGGAAATTAAATTTTCAGTTGATGGAAGATTTGACCCAAAGGAGGCTTTTTTTTTTTTTTTTTTTTTTTTATACCCCAAAATGGATCCCTGAGGAACACCACAGTTTACTCATGTTTGTATGTAAATATTCCTTAAACTGTGAGATGGTATCTATTAACCATTTCAATTTAATAAAAATTTGTTTTCCAACAAAATTATCATATGTGCACTTTTCTTCGCTGGACAGTAATACTAGACTGTTCAATACTCCAACAAATTTATTTTTAAAAAATGGGGGGAGCATAAATTGCTATGCCTGATTATCTGATATGTTGACAAAGAATCAACTATTTTGCATTTTTTGCCCTTTTTTTTCCCCTCTTACCACACATGCCAGAATTTTCTCTGTAGAGGCCCCTCACTGACACTCCGGGCTCGTTGTCAAGTATTATGTTCTCGAGTGTTTGTGCTTAACTTCTGAGCCAAGCTGCTGGAGTCCTTTTTGCCCCATCCACAAAGGTCTACCCAAAATTCAGCGGTCATATCTCTCCTTGTCTATCTCGGAGCTTGGCATGTTTTCCCTTAAAGTCAAATTAAAAAGGTATGCCAGAAAAGAGAGCGTATCTGCAATTCAGAACACATTTTTCTATCAGACAGGAGATATATTGCCGACTAAGTATTGTCAGATGTTGGCAAATTCCACATATTTTTCATATCCGGCCTCCTGAAACCCGGGGCCGCTTCAAGACTCAAGGCACATCATCGAGAGGGACTCTGTTTGACCTTCGGAGCACAGACAGAAATGAACCAAATATTCATTCTGTTTGGTGCAAAAATATTTTCTCTGATCTAAATGCAATATCACCGGCCATAAATCATTTAGGGATTCATTTGGAAATCATTTGAAAAACACATTTATTTGCTGGGGTGTTCATCAATAAATGTAGCTCCTGTGCAAAGTTTTATTTATATATTCATGCATTCAGTTGATTCAGTTATTCATATATTCACTCATTCACAAGGCCCAGTCACTGGCTATGCGTCTATCCTTGTGTGTGTTTGCATGCATGTGTGTGTGACCTGCGGCGTAGCCGTGCTATTCTGCGGGCTAGTGCTATTCCCCAGGGGGCTCTCATCTTTTACTGAGCCTTGACAGAGGATAGAGGCTGGGAGAGGGGTCCGCTGCATTAAAAAGCCTTTACCTAGCTCTGATTTATCACCCCTGCCTCACACACACACACACACACACACACACACACACACACACACACACACACACACACACACACACACACACACACACACACAAACCTGCTTACCACACCATCTCACCATTCCTCGCCGTGGCTCAACTCTACACTCTATCAAAAGCAGGGACATAGAGATGCACGTGCACATGCATTCACACACACGCAGCACACATTCACACACCATCAAACACATACTCATTCCATCATAAGATGGCTGCCTTGGAGAAAAAGTGAGGGTGCAAGCCGCCGCAGTGCACAGCAGTGGTGATTTTGCATTTTAATGGAGCCCCTCCTCTCTCACTCGCCGCTCAGTTGGTAATTCTGGTGAGTTGCAGGCTGCAGGCACCAAGCCATCAGCTACCTCACCACAGGAAGACAGAGTGACACAATTACAGGGCAGCATTTCCTGGGTACATCACCTGCAAACGGCTGTATGTGAATGTGACTTCCACAGATGAGGCAAGGACAGGGAGCAGGGAGAGATGGGTATTTGTTTGTGTTTGCACTGCTGGGGGAAGTAGATCGTCATTATGCCACAAAAAGCAGTAGAGAGCCCTACAGGACATCCAGTACCAACACACAAACGCTTGTAAATGCAGATGAAGGCACCCACTTACACACAAGAAAATTCTTAGTTCAAACTACAATCATACATCTACAACTAAGACATAAAACTGAGAAATGGATGAGCCCAAACAGAAAGACTAAAATGCATATGTGCAGTTCACAGGAAACAGAAGGAGCACAAGATTTTGTCCTTGAGAGTGTCCAAGATAGGCTAATCATATTTATTCATTCATTCTTTCATACATATACAACCGCTGCATCTTTTCGCTTCAGTTATTACATGACAGTTGATATAAACTTCGGCAAAAAATAAAAAAGATACAAGGAATTAATTCAAAAACAGGATCTTCAGCATTACTTATTTTGTTTTTTAGATCATTTTTAATGTCCTTTTACTCTTTCAGTCAGTTTTCAGAGACAACACACCCTGGATTGCTGTGTCACACTGGGTCAACAACAACAAAGGCAGATGTTCTAATAACATTTCATTTACACAAATGGAATATTTGCCATTTTTAGCAAACAAAAGGATATTTCAAATTGAATTCAAATTCAAAAATACTTTATTTATGCCAAAGGAAAATTAAATGTTGATGTAACTCATTTAGTCAAGGAGTTATTAAAGAAGGATAATATAACAAAGTATACATATATGAATATAACATAATATTAATAATATGTATAAATTCAAAGCATCCTTAAATTAAAAAGGAGCAAATATGCATGATGTTTATTTTTAATCAGATGATTCAATGTCACAATCTGTTGAACTTTGAGTTCAGTTTAGTACTTTTGGTCCATTTAAGGTTGTTTTTTTAGGTATCCTAGTGTTCACCAGTCCTAATAGATTGCAGATGACCTATTAATCTGTGTCTCCTGGTTTGCTCAACACTTCCCCTCTGTGCTTTAGTTTCATTTTGTTTCACAGTTGTTCCTCAGCTGTTCATTTACTCACCCATTACACAGGTGAATAAATGAATGGAGTAACAGAACTTCTTGGATCAGTTACTCTATTGTCTCTGTGGTGGTTGCCAGTCCATTCCCATCTTCTGAGTTCTGATATCAAAATTCTTTATTCAACATGGTCCCACAGTCCTTGTCTCTGCCTTTGGATCCTTACCAAAACTAAAACATGACATTTATTTGTTGTTTATCTTCTTTTCTCTACTACTTCTTTATTTATGTACAGTTTAACTCAAAATGATTCATACCCCTGGGCAGATTTAGGTTAAAGTGGTCTTTTAATTTTACTAGGATATTTCATTGAATAATAACAACTGGAACATTGATTAATTCTAGTCTTCATTCCAATATTTGAATATAGTAATTCTTGATGATTTGATGATGATAATGATGATTACCTTTTGATGGCAGTTGAGAAAATGTAATGTTTGTTGCTTATTTGCTGTTTTATGTTCTCAACACAATTGTTTATTGCGTTATGTTTTATCATGTAAAGCAATTTGAGGTGCCTTGTTGCTGAAATGTGCTATTCAAATAAACTAGACTTTCTTCCGACTGGAACTAATAATAATAATGTGTTGGAGTGGCCCAGCCAGAGTACTGACTTGAATCTGTGGAGAGAGATTAGGGTGATGGCAAGAAGGCTTTCTGAGACTTGGAGCTCATCACCAACAACAAATCATGAGAATGGAAAAGGTAGAAACATGCCAAAAGCTGGTCCGCAATTAAAATGAAAGACTGATTGCTGTAATGCCAATACAGACTTTTCCAATGTTTATTAAGTGATATATAACAATTTCTGACATGCTATTTTTAATAAAAATGTAAATAAAAAAGGTTAAAAAAAAAAACAACAACAATTTCTAAATTGATGTTCCTTCTTCTTTGTTCCCTTACCTTTTAAGAGATGCCTGTCTCATTTCCTATCAGAAACAAAGTTGTTGGTTGAATATAAATCATTTTAGATCTAAATCTTCTTGGGATAGTTATATATTTGGCCTTGATTCTGTGTTTATGAGTGTGTCCTTAAAAGCTGTCCCTGCTGCCACATTTAAAATGGATTCTGGGAACTCTTTTTATTATTAATATTTACTGTATAAGTTTCACATGTACAGTGCACTAGTTAAAATAAATAGACACTTAAATCTTTATATACCTTTATATACATTCACCACTTTTATTTTATTTCTTAATTCAGCTGCAACTGAATTTGGTAATACACTGTAGATTAATCTATTTTACCAGTTGCCCTGGAGTTGCTGCTTTCAGCATGCAAAAGAGCTTTTAAAATTGTAGACGACCTATTAATTTATTCCTTTTTTTTTTTTTTTTTTTTACTTTGATCAGCCAGTCCTGACCTCATATTATTTAGAACTATTCTGATCAGTGTTTGGTTTTTGTCTGTCAAAGCTATGTTGGTTTCTGATTCTGTATTTCCCCCCTGCATCTGAAGAGGTCTGTTGCTGATAAAGTTTTCCTCATGTCACACTTGATAGGTTAGTTCTTGAAATCCCTGTGCTAAGGTCTGAGGTAAAGTTTGTGTTGATGACCTGCTTTATGGCCTTAACCTTAAATTTACTGACAGTTTTTTCTTCTTTATGTGAAAAACAAGATTGTTATTTTTAATTCCTGCGTCTCTCTGGTTGGTCTATGTAATCCCTGATAGTGTTTCTGTCTTGGAAGATATAATCCATCAAAAATGGCAATCAAAACTGTGCAAAAATCATCTGAATAAGTGAATATCTGAAGATAAAAGAAAGGCAAAGTCTCTCAGTTTTTCACCAACTTCTTTTTATTTTAAATGTAAATTGAACTGAAAACCATCTTGTAGCTCATGTCAATTATATGATGTAATAAACATTCATATTTAGCAAATTAGAATATCATTGAAAAGTTCATTTATTTCAGCAACTCAATTCACTAAGGGAAACACATTGCATTCATTAATAACCCACAGCTTTTATTTCTGTTAATTATGATGATTTTTCACTTACAGCTAATGAAAACATGGCTTTTAAGTTTAGAATAATACATCAGACATTAATAAAAAAAAATATTACAGAAATGTGGGCTTAATGAAAATATGTTTAATACCTTCCTAAAGGTTGTTATTTTCAAAGGGTACTTTTAAAATGACACTAATAAGAACACATATTCTAATTTATTGAATATGACTGTATGATTTTACATATGTTTTTTAATAGGAAAACACGTAATAGATTTAACTGTAATTTTTAAAGTTAAATGTGAATGATAGTTAAAGGTCATAACCTATTTGTTTAGCTTTAATTGATTTCAGTAACAAGCCCTTAACAAGTGTTCTCTTTTTGTATTTGTGCTAAATGTGCTAAATCTCATTTTGTAAATGTGGGTGCTAATTAACAGTTCATCGCTATTTTTTTGTAGGTGTCAAGCAGTAAGATGTTCCTAAACAGAGAGCTTATACATGAATTTGTCTGGTTTAAACGATCTATGAAGTCATCAGCATTTTTTATTTGTGTTATTTTTAAGCAGTAACATTTTGCTGCTAATCTTTGTGTTGGTGCCTCTTGGTAATTTTGTGTACTGAGAAAATGGAGGTTGAGAGGAATGCTGCTGCAGCTGTTGGCTCCAAAACCATAATTCATTGTTGGTCATGCTACAATCTAGATTACATCTTTTGCAGCTTAAAAGTGTATTTTCCCATAAACAGCAATCTACGCTCATAAAAATTCACTCTGCTTCAGCATAAACAATCTCCTTGTCCTCTCACCCTTGCATACATGTGTGTGCATGTGTGTGTGTGTGTGAGAGAGAGAGAGTGTGTATAAGTGTGTATACATGTATTTGTCCGTGTGGCATAAACATCCCCCTATACTCTCCCGTCAGGAACACAGAGTGATCCATCAGTTTCTCCATGAAAAACCAATTTCATTGGCGATGTTCCGTTTTCCTCAGACGTGCACTACCTATCATTGCAGAATGAGAGGACACACCCATGAAGGGAATCAAGGCAGATAAAGAAAACTGAACATGGATGGCAAAGAAATGCAAAGACAGAGACATGCAAAACACTGAGAATGTGCAAGGGTGATGGCAAAAAAAAAAGATAAAATAAGAAACGACCCTGCTTGCTGATTTCAGTACAACATAATTATATTTGCCATCTCACCCGTTCAGTAAAACTGTATATACATCCATCTGCTGCCCTGAATTAATGCGCTCTGGAAGGTGAAACATCAGACCTCTAATATGGGCTCCAAAAATTAAAATGACACAGCTCCACCCTCTAAACGTTTCAAAACATAAAATAAACTTCTGCTTTGTTAAAGCTCGAGGTGTGGACTCATCAGGCAGGCTGCAGCAGCCCAGCGTTACACAGATGAAGCAGACAGATGACAACATAATTACAGAGAATCCTCTCATAGCACATGATTAAATAAACAATGCATGTCATCTCGTCCTAAAGGTCCCTGTTTCGGGCGTCTTTTGTCTTTTATGCATGTGTTTCCAGAAAAGCGCTGTTGAATGTTGCAAGGCATATAAGGAGGTGAGTCCAATTTGAACATGCGGCATGTGGGCACACAAAGAGATAGCCAGAATGAAGTACTGCATGATGCAAAACAAGAAATGGACAACAGGCTAATGCATCTTTGAAGTAATGGGACCAAGTTGAAACAAGATGAGAAAGGCCTTCATTTTAGAGGAGAGCTTTGCTGCTAATGACTAGAAGGCCTCCAACTGCCATCTCAGCCTATTATAAGTTGGAGATGCCTCATCTATGTTTTTAAAGATGAATGCAAATTAAAAAGCATTAGGCTACATTCATTTGCGGTCTTTGGCATATAGGCCACTTTTGGTCCGAGGGCCACTTAAAGCTGCCTTATTTCTTCAAATGACCTTGAAATCAAAGAAAGAGCAAGTTTTAATGATTTAGAGAGCTCTTAAAGACTCAAAAGGAAAAGCAACACAGAGTCTCATTAAAATTTTCATTTAGACATTAAAAAAGCTTTTTGTTATAAATGTTCCTGCCAAGAAGCTGAGTTGATTTACAAAGAGGACCCTAATAATCCCCCAGCATCTGAGCCAATTTGATGTAAACGCATTTCCTCCTGCATTTGGTGACGATTCTATAAATGCAAAGGTATGCTTGTTTTTCTTTCTTTTAGTAATGTTTTTGTGAGATTAAGGCCCATGCATGTTTGATGAGGAGGGCTGAACTCCAGGGGTGTCCAGGGTGGTGTTGGCCCCCTCTGAAACCTGATTGGACACCTCAGTTGCCACCTAAGGTTATTGATAGGTCACTACTCTTAGCATTAAAAGATGCGTGATTTGAGAAAAAGATGACAATAAACATCGTTTATGGTTACTATTGCTGTCCATGCACAAAGAAGCGTGAGCTTGTCCAGACTGTTTTGGGGGGGCATGGAGGGGCCGTTCAGCCGGTCGTGCACATCCCCATTTTTGTGACAGTCCACCAGTAGTGCTCGTTCAATCAGGAACAGTAGCAATGTAGAGTCTGAAAGAACAACCATTTTCTTTCTTTCTTTTTTTTTTTTTTTTTTTTTTTTTTTTTTCACCAGCATATACAGACACAGAGGGAATGTTTGACGGACTGATGAATATAACTAAAAAATTACACTCATGAGGCTAAAGTTTGTCAGTCGAGACATATTAGGAATTCATTTCTTCTTTAGACTCTGTTTCTGCTACCAGTCAGTCCCTCCAGGATGTTGTGATGTTTTTTTGTGACTCTTGTGATCTAAAATGACTGATTTTAAGCACCTCTTTCAAAAAGTTACAATCAAAGTTGCGACCGGGACAGTATGAAGGAAATTTATTTGGTGGTTCATTAATAAAGCTACACTTGCACTTTGTAAACATCAGCTGCAATGCTGGAACGCAACCTGTTGTGTTCTGTCGTCTATCTGCATGCTTCTCCGCTCCACCCGTCCTGCCATGCACTTCACAATCATTCGCTCCGAGCCACCCTCTAGGCAGCAGCTCGGGGAGGATATCAAATAAAAGAAAGGCTGCATCGTGCCAGTAAATTTAAAACCTGGACATTTTATTCAATCAATGAAATTTCCCCGGATGCCCTGGAAAACACATTAAAAGTGGACATGGAAGAGGACCTTGGTCAGATTTGTGGAAAAGTTGTGATGACTGGTGAAAATTGCAAGTCTAAGCAAAAATTGCGAATGATGTGTGAATTTACATTGATAGTTGCAATCGCAACTCCCTGGAGGGACAGCGCTATCCACTGTTTAACATAACAGGTACCACGATTCAGATGCGCCTCAAGCAAGATGATAATTTAAATGAGAATGCATAAATGCCATATGCCTGATGTCAGTGGTTTAAGTGGGAAAAAAAAAAGTGTTGGTACACCACCTAATGTCATACAAATATGGTACAAAAACATGGGTGAAATTTTTATATAGATCTGTCTATCGATCTATAACTCAGTAGTTATACTGTACAGAAATTACAAAGAGCAAAGCCAGTTCTAAATCAAATCCACGAGTCAAATTCATAGTGTCTTAAGCGTCCCTTTTTTAACTTAAAACCTCATACCGTTAACATGGAGATTAAAAATAACATTGAAAAAACACCATTTTCATTTTAGTCTTAAAAATACCAAACTTTGCACATAACTTTATATTTTTTGTCTCATGACATCATTTTAAAATATTGAATCAGAGGTTGTGATCAGTTACTCGGTATTTGAGGAGTCGTTTTACCAAATACTTTTTTTATTTTTATAATATTTTTTTTGGATGTATACTGTTGAAGTGCTATTCTTACTTGAGTACAATTTTGGGTACCCCCCCACTGCTTGTGAGTAATTCATGCTTCATAGTTTCTGCTTTATTAGTTCTTTCCTTGAGGTCTATTTTTAAAGTTTATTGTATTTCACTTCCTGAATATTTTTTCCTATCATGATCTACTGTGTTTTTATTTCAATTGTGGTCTTGCCATATTTTGTTCAGTCCCCTGTATTATCATTGATCAAAAGGTCTTGCAATATTTGTATTTCTTTTCTTGGTTTATCCTTGAATTTTGTTGTTTGTGCATTTCAACTTAGTTTTCTTAGATTAATTTGAGTCTTTCTTTGGTTTATTGTTTTGTCCTTTTTAGCTTCTCATGTTATTAGTCTGCCTCCCGTTTCTATTGTAATCACGCTCACCACTCATGTCATTCACCTGCTCATCATCATCTTCATGTATTTTACCCGATCTGCAACTCAAGCTCTTGATTGTTCACTCTTCAGCGCCGGGTTCTTTGTCTTCATGGCCTGATTCACATAGTTCTTTGCTCCCTTTCATGTCACGTTTTTCCTGTCCCTGAGTTTTGTAAGTTTTGCTTATTAAATTTCTCACTGTTGCCTCTCATCAATGGCTGTCTGCACAGTGGCTCTATTTCTGTCTCTTCATTACGAAACTTGATGGGCTGGTTCCTCTGTGTGCGAGCAGAGCATGCCAGTTGTAAACTGAGAGCGAGCACGCAACGTTTTTTGTTTGTTTTCACCGCTTCTATGTGCAGATCTTTGGGGGAGCACTGATGGAGAAAAAGCGGACTGACGTAACACGGTTAGAACATGGGAAAGTACCGGTAAGCACCGAACGCAGGAATGCTGAGGTGAAAGCGAAAGTACGGAAGCCGAGAGCGGATGTGTTATGCATAAACTTTTTTTCTGATGGTTTTCAAACGATAACAAGTTATCCCGATGGTTTTCTCAAGATAACGAGTTAATTTCGACAAAACAAACTTTGTTTTCTCGAGATCACGAGATGATTGGTGTGTGTGTTAAACCTAATTCCATCATTCAAATGCATGCCACACCAGCGTGAGAGGTCTTATAAGTGTAAATCATGACATGCATGAGTAATTCTGTGAATAATTCTGTGAATAAGTGATCGGTAAACCATAATGACACCATGTCGTTGGTTGAATGATTCAACCATCGGGAAATTAAGTCGTTATCTCGAGAAAACGGTCATCATTATTTCGTGATACCGACATAATTATCTTATCTCGAGAGAACGGTCATCATTATTTCATGTTAACGACATAGTTATCTCAAGAAAACGGTATTCGTTATGTTGTTATAACGATATAAATAACCCGTTATCTCAAGTTAACCATCGGGAAAATAAACATGCGAGTACGACCACTCTCGGCTTCCATACCAAAAGGACCTTTGAGAGAATAAAATTACTGTTAAAATGTTGCTGTCTAAATGCAAGTAGAAAAAAGAACATTGAGGAAAATCAAAAAATTCAGAGGTGCTAATTTCTAACTGCAACTTATTGCACAGAGGGCTCATCGGGAACTGGAAACTGACAATTAGAGTAAATTTTTGGTCATTTTGCATTAAGTCGCAAACCATGAGCCCTGTAGCTGAGAGAAGGATAGATGTATACTGTAATCTCAAGTGGAGAGTGATGTCAAGAAGACACGTTGTTTAGATAGCAGGTTAGAGAAACAAAATATTAGTCCCCCTGATGAAACTTTGTCCACCCTCTGCCCTCCCCTTGCATAAAACTCTAGTTCTGCCACTGTGTGATAAACATCAAAGCTGTGGAGTATTTTGATTCAGAGCAGGGCTTGCAAATAATCTGGGGAATGCAAAGTGTCACTTTACATATAGCTTCCATTTCTTCATCCCCTGCTCTTCCACTGCTCATGGCATGATTTCAGTCAGCGATCATATACATGTGTTCACGTGAACAAAAAAGTGAGACATATCCCATAACCCTCTAAATTTTGCTCATTCCCTCCTCCATTGCCTCCTTATTTCCCCATTGACTCAGCGTGGCTTGTTAAAACCTGGCATCAGCAACTTTTCAAATCTAAAGTGTTATTTCAAGTCTTACTCGAGAATCTCTGTCATTTTGCTGTTTTCTAGAGAATATGTTTGAAAAGGCTGCCGTTTAAAGTGGGCATATGCTGGTTGCTGGAATCAAGGTATGCCAAAGTTTTAAAAAGCAACTGTTTCAAAATTGCTAAATGAAATAAGGATGCAGTTTCTGCAGTTTAGTCCCTTTAATGAGATGCCAATAAAAGGTGGATGAGTAAGTAGGTTTCTAAGGCTGTATGGAGTATGTATAGATTTGTGATAGCTGCCTTTCCATGACCTGTTGGTGCACACTGTCTTTCAGCCAGCTGAAAGAAGGCTCCTAGACTTTTTCTTTGCTTACAGAAAAATCAGATCTGGGTTGTAACTAGTTACATTTACTCAGTTGCATTTACTTGGGTAATATTTTGGAAAAAGATTACTTTAAGGAGTAGCTTTACTACACCATACTTTTTGCTTTTACTTGAGTAATATCATTTTGAAGTATCGCTTCTCTTACTTGAGTAAATTTTTTGGATACTCTTCCCACTCCAGGTAACTTCACTGAATGAAGACCAATGATGTTTTAACCAAAAATGTACCAAAAAAACACATCTACAGTTTTTGTTGATGTGAAACTTCCTGTTTCTTTGTTGTTCAGATTTTGTTTTCTATCTCCTGAGCCTTTTGGAGATCAAGTAAATATACAGCAAACAGATATTATCACTGGAAGTATTTCACCCTGTTCTAACACATTACCTAATTTAAATTTTAGTTTCATAGGTTTTATATTGAAAGAAACTGATTTGGAAAGACATTTCTTTTGCCTAAATTTATTATTTTGTAATTATGTTATTTAAATAAATTATTTTCATTTTAGTTTTCAGAATACCAGAATTTGCACATAGATGTGTATTTTTGTCTGTCTGATGACATCATTTTAAAATATGAAATGATTGATGTTATGATCAGTTACTCAATACCTGAGTAGCCTTTTTTACCAAATATGTTTTTACTCTTTCTTGAGTAATTTCTTGGATGGGTAGTTTTGTTTTTTTTCTGGAGTAAAAATATGTTGAAGTTGTGCTACTCTTACTTCAGTAAAATGTTTGGGTACTCTACCTACCTCTGAGCAAAATCAAATTCAGTTCTTTGGAAATATTCCGGTCATGAAAAACATGGGTATGGTTTTAAAAAGGAAAATTACCACAGATTACTCTTAATAGGATGATACTGTTTTAAAACTGCTTATGGAAAACTACAAGCAGCATGTCTGTGTAGCAGCTGACTACAAGCTCTCCTAATACTTAATCTAATATTTGCTTTTGACTTGTGTCATTTTATAAGGAGTAGAAAAACTAAAAAGTATAATATTCTGGGCAATAATCACAAGAAAACTATTACTAAATTTAGCAGTTGTTCATTTCCTTTCCAATAGCTGGGGATCGACACAAAGAGGGTTCAGGTTGGATTCAGTCAACATTATGCTGAACAAGTGAATTTCAACAGATTCCAACATGGATTTTGAAGTAACTCCATCAGATTTGATGGACTTTTTTTCTCCCTGAGGTATAGAAACACAAATAAACCCAGTTATTCATGCAGGAAGTAATAATGTGTTGGAGATCCCCAACCAGAGTCATCTTATTAAATAACAAATGTCAGACAGATGGGACATTCCAGCTGCAAAGGGCTCAAGCGTATATATTTGAGCTAGAATAGGACTCTGCTAATTCACAAGGGTGGATGCTAATGAACATAACGAACATCTTCAAAACATAAACTGGCACCAATCCATTTTTTTCCTTTTTTGTTTACTTTTAATTGCAATTCAAGCATGTTCATCATTCATAAACAGCATATTCTGTTGATATGACATAAACAATCTGAATGTTCCTTTGCTACTATGTACTTTGTTGTAACTGAAAACATACTAAGGATAACATTTCTTATGGAGGTGGGGCTTACTGGTCTGATTAGACCCATCATCAGTCTGTCTTCTTGGTGATCATTCCTGGTAGTTGTGGTGGATGATGCAGCAGTTTTGCAGGTTCCAGAAAGAAGTTGGTGCATAATAATCAAATCGGGCCATTTTAGTTCACCCTGGTGGTCTTTGTTTCCAAACCTATGCAGCATTCTCAAAAGATGGTTCATGGGCTTTGCTGCAGTTGTGCAGAATACAAGTAAACCTCTCAGAAGAATAGGCAGTTCCCACATGACGCCACACCTCCTACATCCAGGTGCTCTGTCGCTATCTTGATAGTACGGAAGCAACTTTCCACTTCATTGATCACATGTAGGAGAATCACAATGGTTGAACATTGTTGGGTTTAAGAGTGTAAAAACAAAGGCAGTAAACAGTAAAGAGAAGTTTTCATTATATCCTGTGAAGGTGAGCAAACTTTGCTACTAAGCATTGAGCGTTAACAAGTGTGGACGGCTAATATCCAGAGGAAACACAAGACATTTAATACGGCATGGATTTGCTCTGATCACTTTATTAGCGGTAAGAATATTTTCAAATGTTTCTATAAATAACCAAAACTATGACTCTGTCAGTTTGGCCATAGTGTATTGAACTGATTGCTGTAAAAAATGTACTTTGTAGGCAACCCTGCAGACTTGTATGACAGATGCATTGCGCAAAGTATGAAACGTAACTATAAAATGTAGATATGCAAATATAAATGTGTACATTTCTTCATGCTACAACACCTGCACTTGAACAAAAAAAAAGAAGAGCAGAAAAAGCATTAAAAAACAAATTTAAGCCTTGGTAGTGCTACTTGTAATGCTGGTCCTACGTAACACAGTTTACCGGTATCCTATCAAAATGGCGCATTTCCAGGGTAACTTACTTCCGGTCTGGTCTTGTGGGAACTATCCAGAATGTGATTAAAAAAAAAAAAAACAGATAGAAAAGGAATAGTCATACAACGTTAGCCATACTTAGCAATACTACGTTGTGTACATAAACCCATTCTTCCGTGATATAATTTTTGTTTTAAACCTTTGTGTGAACAATGTGATTCTGTAGTATTTTTGCTTTAATTTGTCGTCCAGTGGAAAACTCATGCAAGCCCATGCTTAGTCTAGAATTAAACAGGTTTGGACCAAAACTTTAAAGATGCTGGCCAATTTTACTCTGAAGAAAAATGACTAACAGTGTGTTTGTCACAGGTGTTAAGCATTGTAAATGGCAGAAAAAGGAGAACGTGTCACACATTTTTCCAGTGTTTGGCATGTGGATCCAGCTCTTCATAACTTCTCCTCTCTTGTGTTTAGTTATTTACAGCCCTGACAACAAAAAGCCTTGAACTGTTCAGCAAACTACACAGCACCCTTTGTGTCACAGGCAAAACAGGAAATCAGGCTTTTGTCCGCTCTAGATGGCATCAAAAACACCTTGTTTCATCTGTCTTAAGCAATCCCATCTTGACGCCTTCACACGTCCCCATGTGAGGCTGTGCCGCTCCTCAGAACAGATTGGGAAGCAGCACGATCTGCCGGGGAAGTCCCAGCGGGCTGCCATAACATGCTCGTTTGCCAACGCACCTCAGTTACGCTGAGCCCATGTTTGATTTCTCTCAGGTTGCCCCTCCTTACCTCTTTTCTGCTGCTCTCACTCTCACTTTACTTTTATCACTTGCTCATCTTGTTGTCTGTATCATTGGCTTTTCTTGCTTTCTTTTTCCCTTTTTTTTTCCTGTCCCTGCCAGTCAGTCCCTGTCAACCTGTTGGCTTGTCTGTATGTGGTTCTTTTTCTTTTTCTCTTGGGCCTATCTCCTTTTTTTCCTCTCACACCTCCTCCTTCTTCTCTTTCACTTTAAAATATGTGTTAGTTGGCTTTTGTATCTTCTGGAAACGCCAGCAGTGATCGTATCCTTTATCTGCAATGAAATAATAAGACAAGTATACTCCTGCCTCCTCCATTTTCTTCATGTTCTCTCTTTGCTTTTGTACTTTAGAAATGAGGTATTGCAACAGTAAACATTAAAGGCAGAAAGGCCAAAGCAAAGTTATAGCGAATAGATTAGACTACTGTTTTTTAGATGTTAGTTTTGTGTATGGCTTTTGTTAACATGTGACTAGAATCATGAAAGAAGCTGATAATATATATTTTCAGTGCTAAAGAATCATTGCACTCTTCCCCACTGGTCCGCTGCTACCAACAAAACAAACAACATAACTTCATTTACTAATAAAAACAAGAACGCACTTAAATCCCCCCTATGGGTAAACACAACAAAGTTTTGCAGAATCATAAAAAAGAGAAGCTGAAAAGTTGCTTTACATCTGTTTGCCAGGAAAAAAAAAACATGTTCTGTTTTGGTGCATACTCCCCAATACAGCTAGCAATAAATAATAAGATTTCATGTTGAGTATTTGTGCACGGGGGACAATGGCTTCCTGATTTCTCAGGTGGAATAGGATGAATCGCAGGTGTAGGGGATATTGTGTGCTTGATGGAACCCAGGTGCAGGAGTTATTTCCAGTCTATGCCGTTAATCACCAACCTGACGCTGAAGTATGGCTCGCATTTTAGTGGTTTTAATATAGAGTTCCCTTGGCTTCATATACTTAGCCAGGAAAATAACAAGGGCAAATTCAAGAGACAGTAAGGATGTAGCATGTAAATATTTGCTCTATTTTAGCAGCAAATATACATTCAAAGTTTGTAAAATAATAGTTGCTACATAATGTTTTATACTCTCTGCAGATGTTTGACAGTTAAGGTATACAGTAACCGAGGTTTTAATGTCACAGCCAGACTGTTAATATGGAAAATGCTTCTAAAAGGCAGTAAATGCATCTATGTAAATATCAATGAAAAGTGAACTTTTTCAGTTGCTTTCTTCTATTATTGTATATATTCATTAAACACAGACTGACATATTTTAAGTTTTTAAGTCATTTTTCTTATATTTTATGATTATGGGGTATAGCTAAGGAAAAACATATTTCTGTTTTTCAAAAACAATATTACATAAGGCAAATAAAAAGAATTTCTAAAACAGTCAAAGCCAGTATGAAAATGTACTGTACACCGCAGTAAATGGTTCTTTGGAACTTTTTCTGCATGAATTTCTTCATCAATGCAGCATGGCATGGAGGCTATCCACCTGTGATTGTGCTGAAGCAGTTGGGAGGCAGGCTGCTTTAATTGTGACCTTCAGATTGTCTACATTGTGTGTCTTGACAATACTTTATAGATTTGTTCACAATCATGTCAAGGCTACTGTAATGCTCAGTGTTTGGAATGACATCACACCCAAGTTGAGCACATTATGGTTGCAAATGGGAAAGCAGTAAAATTTCCTTTTGGTTTTGGTCCTAACTACTGTTAGCAATACAAGCCCATAACAAAATATTTCTCCAAATATTATACATTGAAGCATAAAAGAAACATGTTCATAAGTAAATATTTTACAGCAGTATGTGTATTGTTGGTTAAATAAGACATAAGCCATTAAAAGTGATGAACAGTTTCTACCAGCAACTTCCATTACATTCTTTATGAGCACAGCTATGGTGGATACAAAGCTCTGGGTTGCTCAGCGAATCTCGACTTTCCCAAGCCGACTTCAGGGGTTGTCTTTGTTGTTTTTCCAACTGGGAGCATGGAAAATCGGACCTCTGAGTGCAAAAAATATGCACCATTATCCGTGTTACTTGGGTACTTCTTTTTCTCACTGTCTTTTTCTTTCCACTGAACTCCCCATGCTTGGATACGCCACTCTGGGGACAACCAGCTTTTTAGCAATAATCTTTTGTGGTTTAACCTCCTTGTAGAGGGTATTAATAACTGTCTGTTGAACAACTTTCAAGTCAGTTATCTTCAACATTTCATCTTTTATTGATTGAATACAATATCATAAGTTTCTGAGAAACAGGATTTGGGGTTTTTATTAGCTATAAGCTACAGTGATTGAAATTAAAGTTAAAATATACTGTACTGTGAAATAAATCTATAAATTAAAGTTTCACTTTTTCAACTGAATTACTAAAACAAAAACTTTTCAAAGTTATTGTCATTTATAAAGATGTACATGTTATATGTTTATTGTAATTTTTTGTTAAGCTGAAACGTGAAACACAGACATTGAACATGAGCATATTTTCACACCCAATATTCATTTGGATTCTACAGTAATCAATTAATGTTTCAGACATTTTAATAAACAAGCACACAAGACATTAGATGTAACCTGAAACTTCCTGCATTTTCATTTATCAGCACCCGACTGTTATGATCCCAATAGAAGTCAGAATATCACAGTGGAGTACATTTGAAACAGACTGTCTAAACATCTGATTATAAGCTGTTTATCCTTGTTAAATGATGACAACATAGTTATGCCAATACATGAGTGGCCTCAGATGTGATGCTGGTCAATATCTATTGACAAACAAATCATTGTTGTTGTTTTTTCGTGTCGTCATTGTCCAGACCCAATGCATGAGGGGCTAAACTGGGAGTGAATGTGATTGGATTTTCGGTCTCCATCATTAAATTCCCATGCGGGGAATACTAATTCCAGTATTTAGTGCGGTGATGCTAGGGCTTGCTTTCATCTTAAACTGATTCCAGTCTAATTAGATTGGGCATGTGTGTGTGAAGGGGGGGAGTGATGGTGGTGGATGTATCCGTCTGGACTAATCCCTGCCTCTCCGTCCCAAACATTGTATTATCCAGAGAAAATCCATTGGCTGCAGGCTATTCAAAGCCAAATATGCCTCCACTGCAGGTTCTGTACTGTATCATCTGGAAAGCTGCTCCCAGGAAGCTGCGCTGTACTGAGAGGGTGGAATCTAATGGTCATAAGTGATGTATGGGTTGCAGAAATCGCCATTTAGAATTTACAGTAAACCTTTTATCGTGTATTCAGGGCAAGATCACTCACTGCTGTGGCCTCTTTAGCAATGCTGTGCCCAAACTACAAACTACTCTTATTTAGTCAGGCTTTTTTTTGCAGCCCAAAGAGCAGTACAGATGTCAATTTCTGAAAGCTCTATTTTAAAGTTTCATTTTTTTTTTATTTCTTTGTCTTAAAGATAATAAAAAATATATTATCTGTATACAAAAACACAAAACAGATCACACTCATAAAATCCTGGCAGACCACAGGGAGAATACACTGTAAAGAGGTCCTTCTTCGAGGCACTGAGAAGGGCAGAAAAATGAAAAGCCTTCAGCAATTGTTCTCTACAAAGGTCAATCGCAATTCAATCCCATAATACGAAAGAGGGGTGGGCTAACCTGGCAACTGCCCACATTTTAGGGGAGAGCAACAGGAAAGGGCCATTCAGCAGAACAGTTGCACCCTGTGTTTCAAGCACATTTGTCAAGGGCAAAGGGTGAATACAGAAGAGGGGAGAAAAAATGCCATTTCTGAGGCTTTTTTATGTGTTGCTGAATTTTCATTGCTGCCACACACCAAAGCGTTCAGAGCCAGTAAGATCCACCACGCCTCCTGAGTGAAAAGATCCTCATCCTCCCTTTTTATTTTTGTTGCCCTTGTGAAATTTCATTAGGTGGATTTAACAACTTGTGAATGTCGGCTTTCTCCATGACCCTGACACCAGTGGCGGACACGTCTCGATGGGAGGGTGTGATATATTGTGTTAAGGTTTTCCTGAGGTGCAATTTTTAATGTGACAGCCTCTGTTGACCTCACATCTAAAAAGTCACCCTCTTGTCTGACACTAGCATCCATTTTGGCTCCTAATAGAATTCTAAAAGCGATATAAAGTCGGGACATGAAACAATTTCTCATATCTGTCAATCGATCTATCAAATGGAAAATCTAGGGTAAAAATATTATGTTCTTTCACCAATTTCATATAATGAAAAATGTTCAATGCTGTCGACACTGGCTGTACATCTGTTAATCTATGACTGTCATTAATCATGGTGGACTTTTTCCTATTCGGTGTGGATTAAAGAGCAGTACCTGATCAGATCCAGCTTGCAAGCAAAATCTGTATATTACTATATATATATATATATATATATATATATATATATATATATATATATATATATATATATATATATATATATATATATATATAACCTAATAAAAGAAAGCAGCTATTAGATACTTGTGAATAATGGTTAATACAGAGTGGAATGATGCATACCACTGGGATGTGGGATGTTGGCATAGTAAACTGACTTGGATGGAATGGCAAAACAATAGCTGAAGAACACTTGGGAAACTTACACAAGTTAATTGAAAAAGTAATATTAAATTTAAATCATATAAAATTGAAAGTACACCCTTTTAATTATATTTTATATATCAGGATAAGACTGAATGATAAATCCTCTAATAAAATAAAGTCCAAATGACTTCAAATATTGTATATTAACACTTAACTGTTGACCACAGTGGTGGAAGACTGATGATTTAAGTTTGTTCTGTTTTATGACTAAAGATTGGCCAAAATCTGATAATGCAACATGACAATATGCAGAAGTGGAGAAGCAAATCTGAATCAGAACTAATTCAGATTTGGTCAGATGTGAAAAGCTACAGTGACACCTTAGTAGATAATCTTAATTTCAATCTCTTTTTAAACATTGATACTGTTTTTCATCTGAGTTTAGACTAACCGCTTAGTGAGGAGTCAATTATTTTTTTCATTAGGACTGATACCAACAAACCTTGTTGGAGTTTAAAAATCGTGTAATGTCTTGTTCTCACGATGGAATAAAATTGCCTTCCATTTGATTTTCAGTCTAAAACACTACTCACTAACAGATTCTCCTGATATGTTTATAACATCAATAAATCTTTCACTTGACTGCATATTTAGAACATATTTACACTCAACACTCCCCTTTAAACCAGTCAGTTTGTATAACTATGCTGTATAACCTCGAGCTGTCCTGTATTTTAGTATATTTTCTTCTAAACAGCTGGACTGTCCAACACATTTTTAAATTGGTTTTGATCTATAGTTCTCCAGGTTTTTTAAGGTCTCAAGCATTTTTCTTGATACAGTGGCTGACATTTTTAGTCCAGTTCTTCCAACTCAGTCATTTTAGGAGGAAAGTTTCGGTGAGAAAGATTATTCAAAATGTATTTACATAGCAGCTCTCTGAGATTAAAAACTGCCTCACAATAGGATAAGTGTCTTCACAATGACATATGAATCATGTAAACAAAAACTTATGCCAAATTAAACAGTGTTCAATCTATGCAAGACAAATATTTTATAAAACTTTAAATTGCATATTTAAGAACATTGCTACTGGTAACTTAGCCTTATGGAATATGATTTGTTCCAAATTATTTAGTTACGTACCTTTACCATAAAAATCCAAAAGGTAACACAATTTGATAGAAATAAAATTGTTCTATCTCACCAGGGAGCAGGTTCCCAGATTGCTATTAGGCCAAAAATTTACTAATGTCAAAGAAAAACTTTACAAAACAGAAAAAAGAAGCCTTAAACTTGTAAGAATGTACAATGGATGCTTTAAAAAAATGCAAATACTGAGCAAACATCTTACACACTTTTCCTATTCAAGTGTTCATTTTGATGCTTTTTTTAAGATTCAGTGCATATTTCCAAATAAGAAATTGTATGTGACTTTGTGGGTTGAAATTGGATCGTATGTGTAGAAAAAACTCATACATATGTAAAGTTAGATGCACCTATCAGTATAAGCAGCTTAAAAAACCTCTGAACAGATTCCTATAAAGATGGTTAGTTATACGTTCTTGACTGAAAATGAGCAAAAACAGCAGGAAGCAGCCAAAGAACAAGATATCAAATAATGTTTATAAATCCAGTCCAATGACATGTCATGAAAGATTTGATGGTAGAAACTTACATCCATAATGAAATAACTATATAGGGAGACAAAACTGGTTTGCAGATACAGTTTTTAATGTATCACAACAATGAGCAACAAACATACTTGATGAACTATTTCCAGAAGTTGTTCAAATACCATCTACAATAAACGTCATTTCAACTATGACAACAGGTCTGTGACAAAATAAAAAAAAGGTTTCAAAACCATGTTATTACCGTGATACGGTACAGTTGAGACCTCAAACAGTACAGTAACAAAAACTAATGCGACTACTCTCTATATATAAAACATCAATAACATTTTTGGTTTAGTTTATTTAAAGTTTTAGCCATAGGGGCTTCTTCTTATTAAAACCTCAGGGTGCATTTCCTATGTAACCCAGATGTTGTAGAGTACATATTGTGTAGGATATGATTGCGCCATGAAAATCCCTTTGACATCCAGAAGAGCAATTCCAATTTCAACCTTTTGAAGGCTGTCCCCATAAACATGACACAATCCATCCATTTTTTTAAAAAAAAAAGTTCTTTTTTTTCTTTTTGGCTGCTGTGCAGTTGCAATATATATGTACAGTTATATTGTTAGACCATCCTTTTTGTTGGTTTCGTAGCTTTTACCAGTCCTTCATGTGGGAAGTGTCCTGTCTGATGCTAGCATCTTAGCACATGATGCTAGCTGACAGTTCAGTCTTATAATGCTGAGCCACAAAGTGGGGAAAGGCAAAAAGCCAGAGTTGTGAAAGCCTTTGGAATCAGGACAGTCGTTTATTTTTGTACAATGGCAGAATTGCACCTTGGGAGGCCAGGATGTCTCACATGAAACACAATCGAAAAGTGTCTTCAGGAATAAAGTAAATGTAAAATACTAAAAATCTAAATAATGACATCTGAAAAGCTCACACAGAAAATTAAAAACTGATGTTCTGCTTAAAACTTTGAAAAAAACACCTTTACAAATATAAAACATAAGAGGAAATGTTACTTGATTTCATTGTTTGAAACAATAACTAAGCATGATTCGATTTAACCTGTCAAACAGTTGCATTACATGCTACTTGCTCATTTCAGAATAGGAAATACCAAAAGCAATACATTTTTGCATTTCTTCATATTAATAAATTTGTACCATGCACAGCCAACTACGAATATGTACAACAGCTTAGCTTTCTTTGTTCACAAGCCTTTTACTTTCATACAAATAGCCTTCTGTTACTTTGGAATGAATCACACTGGTTACCAAACTAGAAAGTGATTCGTAAAAAATTGAACACCCTTTGACAGCTTTCACATTCTTAGTTCCACAGAATAAAAAAAATAAAAACAAAACAAACAAACAAAAACCTAAAGCAATCAATGGATCAGTTTGGTTGAAAGTTGAAAGACTTTATGGCAAGCAAATTAAGATTACACCGTAGCAGCAAATGTTGTATGGTAATACTTTGAAATTTTCAAACATTACTAAATGCGGAAAGACTTAATGTTGACTTCAACTGTAGATCATTAGAAGTGCCCAGAAAATTGATGGGAGGACGTTAACCTATGCACTAAGTGGCTAGGTTTAACACTGTTTTGAATGTTGCACATACATAAAAAATGTTAATATGAAACAAAAAATGCTGTTGTCCCCCTCTTAAAGCAGCATATTTGCCAATATATAGCAAATTATTATACCTTTTTTTTTAACATTGTGACCAACTTGTACCTTAACAGTTTCAAGTATACAGTACTGCTTTCTTTGATGCACCAATTGTTAAATAGGTCTCTAGATTGTTAGGCATTAATCCTGTAACAAATATGGACTGCTGCAATTGACACAAATAATAATTAAAACACATACATACAAACAAAATCTATTAAATTAACAAATGACCTACTCAAATAATAAAAGACAAATAAAAACAAATTAAGTGCACTATAGTCCAGACACAAGCAGGTACCGTAACAGTACAGCAATTCACAAATGAAAAATGTTATATTCACATAATCCGAGAGTCTATCAAAACTAGAGTTATTACCTCTTCAGAAAAGGGTGTGAGCAGAGGTAAAAGTGAGAAGGTAAGAGTTGGCACAGATTAGTATATACTACAAGAAAAACAGGGGGTGGGAAATAGATACAGCTTGCTGTAATACAAACTGGCAAACACAGGGGCATCATACACATTTACTTCACCATTCTAAATTCCCTCAGTGGCAAACCCATACTGTCTTTGTAGGGTAAAACTAAAAGGATATGCACATCGTCCATTGTAACAGTAATATTGTCTCTTGGTACTCTATACACATCAAGGAAATGCGTCCGATAAAGCTTGACATGTTTTGGTTATAAGCCAAGTGTACCCAGGCTTGGTGCTGTTTTAACAAATGAGAAATGTTATGTTCTGACCTGAGAATTTAAAGCTACTGAATTACACCTATCTAAACTAAGAGAGATTCTCTTTGAGGGTTCTGGATCGTCATCCCATACAGTACATGCTAGCAGTTGGAAAACAATCCAGCTGAGGTGCAATTTGCTATCGGAGAGTTTTGGCTTGAAACAAGCTCCCTAAAGGGAGCTTGTGAGATTTTTTTCCTACTCCATGTTTTGTATACAATATAAGCTCAGTCAAAGCATCTCTGCAACAGTTCTGTCCATAACAAAAATCAATCAATATCTTGCCAGCATATCAATATGGGAAAAACAATCCTGAGTCATCATTTGGGTACTGTAATTTTTTTTGGGTTAAGAGAAAACTTTGGAACTGCAGTTTAAAAAGTCTTATTTTTTCTTTAAGCAAGGGATCCTTTTGTCACTCCTACACACTGACATATCCATTCTGATACTACTGAAGCTCGCGTCTAGGCCAGAGGCTGTCTTAGCCTTGACTTCCAACGCATTATCTAAGTCATCCAGCTTCTGGCTTAGCTCATTGTCAGACTCATCTGAACAACTCTTGGTGGGTAGTGAGGTTGGAACCCTGAGGTGCTGCAGGAAGTTGAGGTAACCGTTGAGGGGTGAGGAGAGGGGGGGGGAGGGGGGAGAGGCAGACGGGGAAGAGGAAGCAGCTTTCCGGGCTGTGTTGGCCTGAACAGGACATTTGGGCCAGGACTTCATGGACAAGCGAGAGAGATGAGGAAAGTGTTATTCGAAGAAGCTGCAGACTGCGAGGTAGATGTGGTGTTAGGAGTAGGGGGAGGCAGACAGAGGAGGTAATAATCTAGTATGCTCTTTGGCATTTCTCATTGCTTGTTTGATGTTTTCTCTTTTGCAAGCTCGACTGAAGGTGTTGGCCAAGTGCTTCATTCCCATTAACAACCACATTGCAGGCAACACAAGTGTAGTTGCTCACTGCCTTCGAAGCACTGTCCTCTTGCGGGTCAGTAAAAGGATGTCCGAAGTAGCAGAAGGACTTTTGATGACGTACCACTGAATCTTCATCAGCAAAAATCATCTGCACTTTCTGCATATAAACTCATGCTTGACAGATGGTACAATAAAAGCGTCTGGAAAATCCATGTACATTGGGTTTCTGTTTTCGGTTCTTCTTTGTGGCTTTCTATTGAAGAGCCTTGTTGTCATCCTTAGCATCTATAACTTCTTTTGGTTTGAAGGAATTAGTTGTGGTGCTCTGTACGCTCTGAGGTGTCTTGACGGGGGTTGGTCGCTGTTGGCTCCGCTTCTGTTCAAGTTGTTTCTGCTGCTGCTCTAGTTGTTTTTGCTGCTGCTTGGCTGCTGCTTTGCAGGGAATCTTGGAGAGACTGCTGGTACTGTTTGGTACTACTACTGCTGCAGGAGAGTGGTTTGGGGAGAGACTAGCGGCCATGGCAGCTTGTGGGAACAGCCGCGGGTCCATATGGAAACAGACTCTCCATTCCACACAATGGTGGAAAATAGCCCCCTGTCTTACCCCTCTAGGAAGCTGTGGGAAAAGCAGTTGGGAAATCCATGAAGAAAGTAGGGGCAAGGAACTGGCCCCCCAATAAAGAGCTAGGATCACCTGCCAGCAAAGAGCATTCTGTAGTGCTTGAAGCTGTGCAGCATCAAGGGGAGTCTCACTTCCTGCTTTTCCTGCACTTGCATATTCTCTCCTTGATTTGGCCATGCTAGGGGGTGTCGGGGTGTGAGCCGCTGTCATTGTCTCTGTCCTTCATTTTTCATTGGAGGTGGCTTGTCTCCTGGTTTCTTGCTGTTGTCTCTCTCTTGCATCTTTGCCTTGCTGCTCTGTGTAGTTTACTGTTGCCAAAGGGTGTGGAAGGAACAGGAGGAGGAAGAGGTGGAGGATGAGGAGGGAGGAGGAGGAGGAGTCTGTCAGAAGAGTCGTGGTTGGGGTAGTGCTGAGAGACTGGCAGGAGAGGGGGTGGCTGGTGTAGGAAACCCAAGGCATGCCAGCACCGGGGAGACGCTAAAGCTGAAATACAGTGGTATATAAATATGGAAATATTCAATAATTCAATAGTTCAACCCCAAATCACTTTGGAAATTTGATGGTATAAGATAAAGATCCTGTCACTTGGCTGAGTTTTTAAATCTCTTGTAAAGATTTTGTTATGGATCAACAACTGTCACATGCGCTTTTTAATAATTTAAAGTTTTCTAAATATTATAATCTAAATTTACCAAACCTAAATAGGGGGAAAACAAAGTGTGATAATAGATAAGTTGCTGTAAGAAAAATCTTTAGCAAAAAGCAGTTCAGCTTTGCTGCTAACATAATGCATGCACTCCCTATCACACATTCTTCCATTTAAAATAGCTTAAAAAAGTAAGATTTTAGACAAAACATATTTGTGATACAGAATAACCAGTTATATAGTACAATAAAATAGTGCAGGATAAAGTTCAGTTCATAAAGCTTCTAGTCAGTTTTTTCACTGTTTGTCATAGTAACTCACCAGGTGTGTTGGGAGGGAAAACTGGAAGTGATGATGGCCCATTACTCCAGGAAGTAAGACTGGTGGGAGGCCAGACAATCCTGGGTAACCAGAAGGTAGACTGAGGCCATGAAGTGCATTATTGTTTTCCGTGAAGTTTGTTGCTGTGTACTAGATAGGCTGGAGCCCATCCCCAGCTTTCTTCATACGGTCCAACTCCTGCTGGGCCATCAGCTTGACGGACAGTGGTCCGGTGCTAGGTAGTCCTTTCTCTATCCACCTGGTTTCCTAGTGTTTCTTGCACTTGTGTGATGTGCTGTTTGGAGAAAATGTGGTCCTCTCACAGACATCCGGGCTGTGTACTTTACAACCACACAGTGTACACTCAGTCCTGGGCCCCTCTGGTGAACCCTGACTTATCATAATGGCTTCCATGTTAATCTTAAATTCTTCTCTTTAGCACGGGCATTCTGGAAACCAGACCTGGACAACACGTTTGGGAAGTCCAATTTCAATTGCCCAGCATCTCACACTCTTGCATTGTAGGAGTGCGATAGTCACTAAAACATGCTTTGAGTACTTTAAGTTGCAAGTTACTCATCTGGGTCCTGAAACGTTTGTGGCCTGGTCGATCTCCGGTATTGTTGACTTTCCAGATTTGTTGAAAGGGTTACTGCCCGAATGGGACTGGGAGAACTGGGGTCAGCAAGGCTGGATGATTCACTTCGGTCATTGTTATCATCTATTTCATCATCTCTGGAGCTAAGTAAGAGTCACAGTCTTTTCCAGAGAAGCTGAGGGCAGGGCTCACCATGCTGAATTGAAATCTTTCATTTCCAGCATCAGAATTAGCAACAGGCCCTTTTTGCTGTCGTTCATCTTGTCTCCCCTCCATTGGCAGTTAGGCTCTCAACTTCATTGTTATTACAACTCATCTCCAGTTGTGACAATCACTAATTGCTGTATTAATTGATGATGTCTCATCGAAGTCCAGCTTACTAAGATCATAAGATGAAGCTTCTGCTGAATTATTATTAGGCCCTTCAGTTTCATCACATTTTTCACAGCTTTAAGGATGAGGGCTTAAGAAGTTTTTTATTTGCGCCTCAGATGGTTTGACTGGAGTTGAGGATGCAGTTTGGCAACTCTAGTCATTTGGCTCAGTCTTGTTGGCAGCTGTGGGTAGTCAAAAGAAATTATACTTATTTGGGCGTTCACCTCTTTCATTGTCTTGATTCATCATTGGGCTTGGTGGCAGCTACAGCCTGCTTGTTAGCCTCATGCCAGTGTCTTGATCGTATATGGCTATCTAAAGCAGATTTAGCCTTAAAGATTGCTCTGCAAAAAGGACATTTCTTGTGGGACTGTGAGGGCCCAATAGCTCTAAACTGCCCCTTTCTCTCTCTTGCACGAGTGTTTTGAACCAGACTTGCACAACTCCTCTTCTTCAAACCCAACTTCTCGTGCAATGTGGGTCCACAACATCTTCCTTGTTGGGGTTAGGAGTCAAGTAGATATTTGTCCATAAGGATCTCCAATTGTTCTGGTGTAATGGTGGTTCTCAACGTTTATCTCTGTGTTGCTCTTCACTACTGTTTCCACCATCTTATCATTAGCATTTTCCTTCCTCCTTATCATCCGTTTTCTCTTCATTGCCCCAGAGCCTACAGCTGTGGCCATACTTGAGCTACTCTGGGATGGCATTTGGGATAGCCCTCCAGATAACAGCTGGCTTGCCATTAGGGGATTGTTTGGATCAAATATCATATATGGCATATCGATAGGTCTTTCAAGAAACTGAGAATGGAGGAATTGGTTTCTGTGCTGCTAGAAAATGCATGTGCTGGTGCTCTTGCCACAGCTCTACAGTGGGGGAAATGCAATCTTACATGGTCACAACTGGTACTGAAGCATCTGGTGGGGGAGACTGTTTGTGAGTGAGGAAAGCGCAAGGGAAAGTGGACTTGAAGGTACTGTGGCTGCTTGTGGCTGAGAATGGGGTCTTGACAATTGTGGCTGGGGAGCTTTTGAGGGGGTGGTTGAGGTGTGCAAGCCTTAGATGGTCTGTGGTTCTGGTAGTGACTTCATCACTGGTGAGGGGGCAATCTCAGGGTGTTCAGTTCTGTTTCAGGGGAAATATCTGGCTTGGTGAGGTTTTTCCATGGGGTCCACGAGGTGAGGCATCACAGGGGAGCTGAGCCTGAACTAGTCGCAGTTCCTGTCTGAGATCTTTGGGTAGCTCTAAAGGCATCATGGTTGCCATTGAATAGAGATTGTCAGGATTATCTGTGTATTCCTCACAAGTGTTGTCATCATTGCCCTCCTCATCTTCATCTTTAAGAGCACAACTTTTTCTGGTGAGTGATAAGAATCAAAGATACGTGGGAATACAATGTTGCACTTCTTACACTGGTAATGCATGTGCTGGTTCTAATGTATCTCTCATTGGTGAGCTCTTTTTTCTCATTGTCCTTTGAATCTGCCTGATTTTCATAACTCTTCCGAGCTTTTTGGCGGGCATTTTGGAACCACACTACAATGACTCTGTTGGCAGGTTGAGTACAGTGGAGAGCTGCTCGATCTCATCATCCTTTGGATATGCATTAGTATCAAAAAGTCTTGTAGCAGCACCCTCAACTGATAATCAGTGAATCTGGTCCTAGAGGACCGCTTGTTAATGCTGATCAGTTCTATAATACTCATGTGCACTGACCTGGGGGCTTCCATTCTTATATCCTCTAATGTAGTAATTGGAGGGATATTAAAGTTGTAGGGAGAGTCTTTACTCCTCGCCTTTCTTTGAACAAGTGTTACGGAACCAGTGCTTTAATGACTTTTTTGGGCAAGCCAGACTTCTCTGACATTTCCTGAATCTGCTCTTCAGTGGGGGAATTATTGATATCAAAGTTTGCACGGAGAATCTTAGCTATCATCAGTTATACGAGTAACGTGGTCGCTTAAACTGAGACTGGCTGAGAAAGTTTGGATCAAGACCCAACTGCTGCTGGCAGAGCTGTGTAAGGTCTGTGAGAGGGAGTCCATAGTGGGCAGCTGTAATGCCAGCTGAGGGGGGGAGACCTGGATTTGGAACAGACTGCATCATTAAAGGAGGGAAAAGTGGCAAATCTAAGGGAACAGGGAGCTGCACTTGGGGTGGTGCAGTGGGGGCACTGGTGGTGGAGGAGGAGGTGGTGGTGGTGGTGGTTGCTGGGGTGGCTGGGTCTGGAGAGTAGTTTGATGTGCAGGTCGGATGAGGAACAGGAACTGGTGATGGTACAGGCGTTTTGAGGTTTGGTCATTGATGTAGAAGGGGGCTGAGGAGTTGGTACTGGGGTAGGAGCAGTGGTGGTGGAGGAGGAGGAGGTGGTGGTGGAGGAGGAGGGGTCTCAGGGGAAGCAGGGTTATTGGATAGAGTTGTCATAGGCTTCTCTGTACTGCTGAGCAAACTTTTCAAGCTCAACATATGGGAAAAAGTGGCTGTTGCACATGTTCTTGGTGGCTTTTGAGAATTAGCATATTTGAGAATAGTTTTCCACACATCCCACACTCCAGCTTATCAGTGCTGATGTCTATTTGTTCAATGCCTTCCTTGTTTTTCTTTTGATTTTTTTGCCTGTTTTCATTGTATTGGATGACCAACTCAAATCCAAAGTTTTCTAATAAAGCTTTTGCTGCATTGCCCCTGCTCCTGACACAATACGTGGAGGTGGGATCAATGGCTCTGGGAATTTGACTTTTTGGGGTCCTTATTTTCTTTACTCCATCACTCACTCCATCTCCTCCCTGCATTTGCCATCTTTGTTCTGCTTTCCTGTTTATCTAAGTGGTCTTCAGCCTCTGCTGACATCTGTATTTCTGAAACTGATATAGTAATAGGCTCCCATTTTGGATTTGTTATTCTGCAGTTGTTGGCTTTTCTGGCTGTTGAATTTGGGATTGTATCTGAGAAGCTTGATGCTGTTGTTGAGCCTGTTGATGGGCTTGAGCCTGTTGCAGCTGATGCTGCTGTTGCATCTGCTGTTTCAAGTCCTCCAGGAATGACCCTGTCAGGCCAGCATTCCAAAAGCTGCGCTGAGTGTAGAGCAAGCTCTGGTTTAAAAAATTGAATTCAGCTCCTGGTATGTAAAAGGGGGAAGAGGAATTGAGGCTGTTGAAATTGGAGCAAAAGCTTCTGGAGGTCATCGGGAAATGAGGGGAAGAAAAGCTGGGGTTAGAACTGAGGCTGAAAAGAGGCTGCCTGTTGCTGGAGTTCATTGCTGAAGCTGCAGCTGCAGTTGGGCTGAAGACTGTGCTGACTGGTGGCTGCTTGCTTGTGCTGAAACATGTTCAGTATTGGTGTTGTTTTGTGTTGTTATTGTTGTTTTCTTTTGGTTCAACTGGGTTTTCTTTGTTAGGAAGAAGGAGTCCCACTTCTAGCATTGTCCGAGTTGCTCATGTTTCCTTGTGCACTTGGACCTGGACTTTTGCAGGTGTGGGGCCACTGCTGCCGGTGACACCACTGCTGCTCATATCTGTTTTGGCTGTTCTTCTTGCTTTGGTCTGATGGAGCACTGACCTCATATGAATTTCAAGAGTTGAACTTGGCTGTATGGCAACATTACAAATATGCATTTAAATGGTTTGTTGTCAATGTTGTTGGATGTCTCTGGTGGGAACAGGACTTATGCCTCTTGAAGAACCTTTTTCAGTTTATGCAGATGGGAAACTGAATTGTAGTGGACAGCAGGATGTTCTTCTGGGTAAAGGACTCTTTACATACTGTGCACTTATAAGGTCGCGAGGGGTCTAAAAATTTCTCCATTGTAAAGTTTTGGGCCTTTTCTAAAGGTAGGGTCCGTTTTGGTTCTGCTCCCATGTCATCAAGCAGAGAGCTGCTGTCACTTCCAGTAGGACTGGGTTTGTCCTCTTGGTCCATTTCATCATCTTTGTCCAAGTCATGGTCAAAGGCTTGAGCTTCCTCCAAGGCCCTGGCCTCACTCTCAGTGATGTCACCATTCAGTGGCAGATTTCCTATTAGCTGCTGCACCTCAGCCTCACTCAGTTCAGGGTGCCCATTTTCCAAATGCTTTCTGAGGGCTAGGAATGTCCTGAAGCTACGCTGGCAAAGGCTGCACATAGTGGCTGCTCTGATAGCGTGGTACTGAGAATGTATCTGAAGCTTCTGCATTGTCTTGAAGGCCAGGCTGCAGTGGTTGCAACGGTATTTATATACATGGCGATCAGAAACAGAAAGCTGCTGTTGTTGCTGTTGAAGTCTTTGGAGCTCACTGAGATGGTCTTGTAGATTATCAGGAGACTTGGTATCATGTCCTAATCCAGTGGTTCTTTTCCAATCAGGGGCTTCTGAAGCCTCCTTGGGGGGCTTGAGTTCCTGTTGCTCTAATTCATTTTTGTCTTGACTGGTTTGGTCCTCCTTTGAGGTATTTCCTACAAGACACAACAACAATTTGCAGTGTTATTCACAAACTCCTAAATGGATGTTCTTGTGTTAATATAATTCAAACACTGTACTCTGCTCACCTTTAAGTGTACATGATCCATCTGTAAGAGAGGTTGGGGAATTGGTTAAAGATGGAGATTTCCCTTGTCCAGTCTGGAGATGCATTACATTATTTGGTGTGGATGTATCAGGTCCAACAACCTATCAAGTTAAAGAAATAAGATTAGTTATTACAACAGTATAGAATATATTTAGACAAAATAAACTGTATAAAATTACATACAGAAACCAAATGCAAAAAATACAAGAATAATGTATTTTCTGTAAATGGTTATTCTTTAAAAAAACATCTTTAACTGGCAGAATGTGATTCCATCAAGTCTAATGTGTAAAGGAAAACACTGAGTTTATAGAAAATAAGTCTTTAGGACGATGTCCTAAAATACACGGGAGACTAGAGTGAAAGCTACACTTTTCTTATAGCTGTCCTTTATCTGCAGTTATCTGTAAAATTTGATAAAAGACTTTATTGACACTTGCATAGAAATCTCATTCATAACAATCAACTTTGCGTACTGTTAGAATCAGCTTCTCCACACAGTCAGGAGCCACACTGTGAAGGTGTGTAAGATGCAGCTGCAGGTGAATTTTGTTGCTTAGGACATCCTGACATAGTGGGCAGCGGATTACAGGCTGCATGGAATGTTGGGACATCACATGGAGCTGCATACGGTTGGCATCTTTACTGCTGTAGTTGCAATATGGACACTGTTGAACCTGAAAAACAAGAAAGTATGATCATCTTTTTAATCTCAAGTCAAAACTGAACTTGATTTTCAAAAACTAGGATTGACAGAATTAAATCGTGTTATTTATTTACTTATTCCATTTATCCTGATCTCATACTATGACATTCACCTCTCCTCAAATTCAAAAGCTCACCATAACACAAAAAATGTAAATCAACCATATTTCATGTAATTCACTTAAGAATCTTAGGCAAGTCATGCAATTTTATTAGAAGAAAACATGATTGGTTAGAATTTCTACTCAGGAGATTACAGATGATAAAGGTGTGTACTCTCCTGAGCTATGTCCTGCCCTCATTAGACGGAGTACTCTTAGCATAGCTATCACCTATTTTAATAGAATCCATTTCTGAAATGAGTACATCCTCCCTCCTTGCAGGACCCAGAACCAGACGGGCTAATACTTCATAATCTAATTTAAAAACACATATAATTTAAAGAGATGCAAAAAAGGAAAAGGAAGCAGAGAGGAATGCCTAAGGCTAGTGCTGGTATTCCACTTAAGAACACAAAAGCTGGCCTATTGTGCTTGATGTTAAAAAGGTCTGTCAGGGAGGGAATGGAGGATTGCGTTTAACCCTTTGAATGAAAGCTGGCGCCAGCAATTGCCAAATGCTTGGCTTAGCATTTTTGCTTCTTACAGTTAAGTATTTTCCCATTAGCTCATCCCACAGTGACAGTGAAGGTTAGATTTCATTAGTGCTTATGAACCTGCCTCATTAGCTGTTAGCTTTCTGTACATGCAATGACAAATTCCTGCAAGCATTTGCAGGCAAGAGTTCAACTTAAAAACATGTTCATGTTCAACCTATATAAACTTTATATTTTAAGAATTAGCTCTAAAAAGACAATCTTTAAGTTGCAAGGAAACTTAACACTGCGGTTTTTTTTTTTAATCAATTTTCTGCAAACCTTTACCTGGTCGTTGGCTGATGTCTTCCCCTCTGCAGACTTTGGTCTTTTGGGTGGACTTTCAATTTGTCGATCTGGCAGAAGGGAATGTTTACCCATAGCATTCAGGCCGGTTACTTCTTTGGACATGGGATTCAGTCCTACAAGACAGAGACAACAAACAATTACAATTCATACTGTGTGTGTTGGTTTTTAACACACATACACACACATCATTTTACACAGTATGTATTGGGACAAATGGTTCAAATTTCTTTACTTCAGGATGGGGCAAGGTACTTTTGCTGGGAATTCATGTTTTATTCTTTTACCATATTTAGAGAATTGAACAGCTATCCTGGAATAGAAATCAATGCTCAGTACAAAATCAAGTCACTTGTGCCCCCAAATTGTCAAACTATTATTAGTAAGTAGGAGGCTTCAGTTGAAACCATTTCTAATACTTGAAATGCTGAGATGACTGAATCTTCATCTGTGCAGATAGATCATCTGCATTGCATACAATTAAATAATGTTATTATTGTGTCATTGCAGCAACATCTGCATGCCATATGTGCATTATATATGGCATAACAGAGCTGCTGTGCTTATGATGCATTGATTGGACTTAAGATGTGGACCCCAGGAAACGTAGCCATTGTCACGGTAATAGCTAATGGGGATCCAAATAAACAAAAACAAAACAAAACGACTGACATTTAAAACACCCTGCTGTAGTGTGGCTTAGATGCTGACAAACTTACATATGCTACAAGCTTAGCTGTGTAGGAATATGATGCTGAATTGTTATTTACTCAAGGCAGCATATCTTATG
This sequence comes from Anableps anableps, assembly GCA_014839685.1. Taxonomy (NCBI): domain Eukaryota; kingdom Metazoa; phylum Chordata; class Actinopteri; order Cyprinodontiformes; family Anablepidae; genus Anableps; species Anableps anableps. The sequence goes on from CM026082.1 coordinate 19,946,714, forward strand.
CTACTGAAATGCAAGGCAGACGTATAGCAACAAGGATACAAATTTAAGCCCACCGGAATGTGGAATGCATCAGAATAACAGAGCAAATGATAGAGGATCTGTATCACTGATGTTATGTGTTATTAATATTACCCTAAATATATAGCATAAAGCTAGTAAAAACTAATTTTAGTAACACTGTGAATTGATGAAGCTGTCAAATCTCAGAAATTGATCAAATGATTATTGATTTACAAATAATATTGTGAATTTAAGTATGTATTTCCAATTAATATTCAGTGGGGCATAGGTGATGATTCAAAAAAATTATTTGACTCTAAAACAACATTAGCATGGGTACAAGCACAAATTGTATAATTCATATTCATATACAGCGACGTGGTGCAGCCCTGAGGACATGTAAAATGGGAAAAAACCCAGTCAGGCTCATTATCACAGCACGACATACATTAAATGTTATGGTAATATTATACACTTCATTAGTTCATATACATTTCCCCGACTGCCTCAACAACTCCTGTGTCTGTACGAGATGCAAAATTTTCAGGGCACGGTCACGGCTGGTGGTACAGTAGCAGTGTGTATGCATGTAAGTGTGTGTGTGAGAGACGTAAACAGCAGGGCTCAATGTGGAGAGATCAGCCTCTGGTTGTATTTAGTAAATGCTGCAGCCACTGATAAATCTTTCATTAGCCTCATCCTAAGATACAAGCCATGCAGCCCTGCTATACTCTACCACTGCAATTTACCCAATCTGCTCGACACAAAGACACAGCAACAGCAACTCTCCCTCCCTCATTCCCTCCCTTTTACTTGCTTTCTTTCCTCCCCCTCTCCCTAAGCTATCCCTCCCCCGGCCCCCTCTTTCGTGTCCCCTCCCTCGTCTGGTCACTCAAGGCAATATGTGAGCCTCACTCTTGCGAATCAACGCTTCACGCTAGATGCACAAATGGAAAAAAGGGGAAATCAAAGCACTGATACATGGAGAGGGGGGTTGAAAAAAAAACATTTTGTATTTTCATATTATTCTGTGGCTCGTGGTTTGTATTGGACGCATATCAATTCCTCTGGCCCGTTCATGCATTTTAATTCTGTTGCATTAAGTAGGCGTTCCACTTATTTTATTTGTAATCCCCGATATCTGGAGCCTGAAATATTGGCCTGTCAAGGAAGTGACAAGAGAGAAAGAGGGAGAGAGGGCTAGAAGAAAAAAAAAGGTGGGGGTGTGGGGGGACACAAGGGCACAATGTGAATTTCCAAGAACATCCGAGAATTGCTCCGCAGCTCAGAAGACTGAGGTAATTTTGTCTTCAACTCCTCGTGATGGCCCTTGCAAAGCTTGCATATGAGCGTCTATATGTACATGTATGCGTGTGTGTGTGTATATATATATATATATATATATATATATATATATATATATATATATATATATATATATATATATACACACATACACACACACACACACACACACACACACACACACACACACACACACAAAACCCTCTTGTCAGGACTCTGACACTCCATTGGTTAGATTGGCCCAGGCTAGAAGCGCCAGTCGCAGCACCTGACCTTACCAAAGTCTGCATCCCTGCCTCCCACATTTATTATAACCATTTCTAATTTCAACTTTCAATTTTTGCCCCCGTCTTCCAGTCAATTTCCAACTAAATTACATCCAGGAGAAAGGAGATGAGGCGATTGTCGGACAAGAGCCTGCGAACACATTTACAATGTGGCTAGGGAAAAGAGGCCCGCACATCTCCATTGATTGCTGTCATGCTGAATGTAAATGTTTGTTTGTGTAATGTGTGCATTTTTTTCTGCATGCAAATGTGAAAATTTGTCCTTCTGGTTTATATGTGTCTTTGACCTAGGACTTACATCAGTGGTGAATAAAAAGCATTTTGAGGTATTGGAGTGCATTTAAGCTGAGGAATAATTCCAAGGATGTAGGTACCTATAAAGCAGTGACTGAAACAATCTTAACATTGCTAATTCTTCAGAAACATATATTAAAACTTATCTACATGTTCTATGGTGCACGGTATTCTTCTCTTTGTCTTCAACCCACATTTAATGACTGTTCACCCCACTCTCCGTCTCCTGTCCTTCCATCTTCCATTCATCCCTTCACCAAATGAAGTAGATCGGTAAAACACCCCCACCCCCACCACCACTGACAAATGTCTGCACAGAGCAGGACCTTGCTTGATTAGATAAATCAAAAAGTGATTTATGACACTTGAGCCCCTTTTGCATTGCTGGGGGAAAAAGCAGAGCACAAAACACCCATCTTTATTTGCAACTGTCAAAATGATGTTGAAAGGGCTGCATGCATACATACACCATACACACACACACACACACACACACTTTAAAAAATGCAAAGTTGACACTGAAATAGAAAGAAGTGCAACATGATGCACAAATTTATATATATATATATATATATATATATATATATATAGATATATATATATATATATATATATATATATATATATATATATATATATAAAAAAATCTGAGATACAGTTTGTTTCTATTTCAAATACAAAGCAAGACCATAATGCTTTCTGAGTCTGGACCCAAGTGTAGAAGTCGAATTTGATTTTCATGTAAGCATGTAAATTATTAAATCCTTAGATCTTTCCACGATATGCCTTCACATAAATAATCTGCCAGAACTTTCTTCTTCCTCTAAAACTTCTCCATTTTATCTACCCAAAGCAAAAAATGCAATGTTGATTCCATATCTTTCTCCTTCCATAAAATACGCCCCCCCACTAAAAAAAAAAAAAAAAAAAAAAAAAAAAAAAAAAAAAAAAAATACACTCACTGAACACGGAGCAAAGGGGGCTGGGTGGCATGGATTTAGTATTCAATTTAGCTGTTCTGATCCCTGGCAGACTGGCTAGCGTTACAGAGCAGTAAATCTAGGAGGCAGAGCCGGCCAAAGCGGGCCAGGAAGGGCCGACTAGCATGATTTACTGGCCTACTGCTCTGGGGTTACGCATTAGGCTGACCCTCCGGTCACCTGATAACCATTACAGCAACACACTCTGAACCTCAAACTCCCACCGAAGCACTCAGCAGGCCCAGGTCTAGCCGGAGGGAAGTACACAAAGAGATAGACTCAGAAAGGAGCAAAATAGAAAGGGGCAAAGGCGTAGATGAAGAGAGAGAGAGAGAGAGAGAGAGAGAGAGAGGAAATAAAAAAAGAAAGGCTATTAAACAGCAGCTGTCTTTTATAGTTTGTGTTTTTTTAATGACTAGTCTCCCTTTTCTCTTCCATCTCAACATCTAATGAGATATAAATATGACCAAGGTCTTGTCACATTTGACAAACTGTATGAGACATTCAACAAGCTGTCATTACAAAGAAAACGAACATAGGAACTGCTGCAGGCCTGCAATTAAACATGCTAATTTCCTTAATATATTTTAATCTCATCAGAAAAGAAGCACATCGCTGCTCTCAAGTTTGGCAAATTTGCAAGATGTATGCACATACAAATCCCTGATAATATTCTGAATATGACCAAGCAATTATGGAGTATTTTGCAAGAGATTTTGTCTCCCCCATTTCACCTTCACAATATTAGTACATAACATTTGACTGCAGGAACAATAAGTACTTTCTTTCCTAATCTGAATCCGTTCGAGATGTCTAATTTCTTAGGCTGTCTGACAGGCTCATTTCTATGCCGGAGCCATTGTTTGGTTGGTTATTTATAAGAAGTGGGCCCCTGAGCTATGGTAGCGACATGTGCCATCTATACACACAGCACAAAGCTATCTGGAAGTAATCCAGATCAAGTACATTTGCATGAAAATTGTAACAGGAATTATAGTTAATGTAAAGTGACATCAGATTTGAAAAAGACTGTAAATGAAGCACAGAAAACAGATATTTTGGTTGTACTCCCAAGAGCAAAGATATGGAAGACTGTAGCTTCTGGAGTAGTGCTGAGACAGTATCCACTGTGCTTATTAATGCATATTATGGTGTCTTTATGGTTGAACTATTAAAGCAGGGAATTAAAAACTTTTTTACAAGGGGTCTCAAGTATTCACAGATTTCATCTATTTGTGGGTGGGTGTGGAACCTAACCCCCGTGAATACCAGGGGTCCACTGTATTTCTGTTGTGAATGATACGCACAGTTCTGGTTTTAAAAAAGGAGCCACTCATTAAGGTAACACTAAGGCTGCATGATAATAGGAAAAGATGACATTGCAATGATATTTTGCATTGTAATTATGTTATCACTTGCTGGTTTAACCCAGAATTTCTTATGAATTGTCTATCTTTTCCATCATTACAAGTCTTCTCCACTCTTTCTGACCTTTAGGATCTTAAATACCCAGCTCTAGATCAGCTGTAGACAATAAAAGTTAATGTAAGTAGTCAAATATATTATTAGCAAGCAGAGCTTATATGCATGTCACCAAATATTATATTCAAGCAGTCCTTTCTGACTGAGATTTTCCAAAAAGAGATTTTATCTCAAGGGAATTTCTTGTAAAATAATGGTTAAATAAATACAATTTAAAAAATACTGTTTTAAAACTAAAGCTATGTGGAGTATGTCCCTAAAGCAGCCGACTGCAGACTGGCTACCATAGCAGACAGCCCAACTAACTAGCTATTATTTGCTTGTTGTCTTTCCAGTGTTACTTTCAACAGAGCAGAAGAACAAAAATATATAACACTCCAATACTACTGAATATAGTTGGTATTTGCTATATGTAAATTTTTGTCTATAAATAAAAAATAAAACAATAAATAAAAGTTACAGATAACTGTAAAAGTCAAAATGGTAACTTCAATTCTTTTTTTTTGGATTATTGTGTAAATATAGTTATACCTTGATGTTTTTACTCAGGGTTATCATTCCATGAGAATCTTGTACCCGCCTTGACTAATATAAACATTTTGAGCTGGCCTGAAATTTGAAGGTAATGGAAAAGATGTTTGCTTGGGGGGAAAAAAATACAACACTTAATGCTGACACACAATGGCCATTGCTTTTTCTACGACTCGACTTTCTGAAAACTGCTGTTAATCCAAATATAAAGTAAAACACTAGCACCTATTATATTTGGCTTGGCTGACGAACTAAGACCTGGCCCCCAAGGCATTTCTTGTAAGCAGTTATTCACAAAAAATACAATTGGCACGCATTCCTACTTGTAAAACAGACCTCACTATGCTCAAACAGCATGCAAGGACACGTGCATACAGAACGAAAGCATGCCTCAGAACGGGGGGGATCCGGACATTGTGTTGCTTTGCTGTTTTGCATGTCTTCGGGGCTGTTAAATGACACTCTGGGTGAAATGCAGCAGCAAATGCATGGATGGTGGTTCCCCACCGGTCGGTCAAACGGGCCTGTCAGAATGATAGAGCTAAAAGATAGATGACTAGCTAAACTAATAGGCCCCAGCCTCACTCAGCTCTCCCTTCTGCCTCATTGAGCCTCACATTATGGAGCTAGGTATGGCACAGTAGGAAGAAAAGGTGAGGAGGGAGCTTCAGATGGATGGAGGGTGGGAGCTGGTAGGTATGTGTATGTCTGTGTAGTCAGGGTAAGAGTAGAAAAAATGAGAGACATTTGTAAAGGGAGGAAAAATGAGAACCCTATGCAATGAGAAAAAAAAGGTGTACAGAGATCCCATGCAATATTCATCCCAGTCATGGATTTCCATCTCATACATAAGACCAGATGAATTCTTATTTGGGCAAATCAAACCTAACAAAGCCACAAAAATCCTGACCACAAACCCTGAACCTTGCCCAAAACAACAGAAACACCAAGCTTCCTTTTAAAGATTGTGGCCCCTCACCACTCACAATATTTCTATTTGTGCAAATGAACAAAAGTTTCCTCCTCCTCCTCCTCCTTTCTATCTTGTGATATTTTCTATCAGTGGTATTACTGGTGATAGGGTCACAGATTGGACAACAATTAAGCTATGGATTGAAAAAGGGGGAAAAAATAGGAGAGAAAGGAAAATGCAGGGAGGGTGCTGGGAAAAAAAAACTAATTTAAGGGTTGCAGGGATGCAGAGCAATATTAGAAAAACATATACACAACCCCCCATCTAATCCTGCGCTTATGAAAAATTAATATGTCATCGGAGAGGGCACAAGAACGAGAAAAGATTAATGCAAGGCGCTTATAAATTACAAGCACGCAAACTGATTTGATTAAAAAATAATCTAGAGCCTGGACACTGCCTGGTAATATCCACAACACTCAACTTTTCCCTCTCTCTTTCTCTTCATTTTTCTCTCTTCTTATTCTCTCTCTCTCAGTCTCTCTTTTCTTTCCTCCTCTATCTGTCAGATGGAAGTTGTTTAAAACAGGTCATGGCAGCTAGTAAGCACCAATCACACGTTACACATACACACTCAAATGTTATCTTAATGAAAGCTATATAGATGAAGTGTGAATTATGGTTAATGTGTGTTTTGTATGTTGAATTAAGTTTTTCCTATGCATCTAGTGTGCAGACTTACGGTCAGGTTTTTTGCTTTCCGTCAAATCACGGTCAGTCAGGTTGATTCCAGGCCTGGAGGAGGATCGAAGAGGTCTCTCACTTTCCTCTGCAGCCTCTTCTGAAAACACAGACAGACTTCATTACCCATTATGCTCTCTAAAAAGAAGTGATGAATGTTGAACCAGGACTGGATAATATTTTTTTGAGGATGACATGGAAAATGTGCAGCTATATAATATTAAAGTACTTTTGCCAAAATTGCTTCTTGTTCATCTACAGCTAATCTCAAATAACCAGCTTTTTACAATGTAAAGCTCAAATTTACTCTACAATGGATGGTATAACTTATTATTAAATAATGCAGCTGCTGGAACAGAGACTTCACTGGATAAAGCCCTGCCAAGCCACTTCTAGTAAGTAAAACACAATCTATTCATGGCCTGCAAGCAAGAAGCTGTACCACATTTAAACATGTCCTAAAGGGAAACCATTTCAAATGCATTTCATTTTAATTCATGTTTCAAAATTATTTAAACACAACACAGTAGTGTTCTTCTGTTCATACAAAGTAGTTTTTTTGTGTTTTTTTGAATAGAGAGATAAAATACAAAGACTTCTACAATGGTTCACCATCACTGTTTTTATGAGACAAGTTGAACTGATACAGGTTTTAAAACCAACTATACAAAAAAAATGTTGCAATACTTGGTCACAACTGCTGTAAAAGCTAAAAAATATATTCTAAAATAATTACCATTTAGTCTCAATCCCATTTCCTAGGGTTAACTGTCCCCTCATTCCTTGGCACTTAAATTAGGTAGTAGTTAGGTAGTAATACTCAAATAGGATACTACTTCAAGAAGTACTGCAATGTAAGCATACCTGATTTATTATTATCATAGATGTTGTATAGACAGTAATCAATGCTTGCATCTTATATTATTTTATGTATCTTAAAGAAAAAAAAAACAACAAAGAAATGAGCCTAAGTGAAAAAATTCAACTGAAATGTATTGAAAATGTATATGGGTTAATGATAATTTATTGCCAATATACTAACAAAAATATACTTTATGGTATGTAGTTATTCCAATCTTGCAGACTTTAGAAATAAAAATCATACAAACATGCTTGAAGTTTACTGATAATTAGTCTGACAAATTCTAGTACATACATTTTTCCTTATGATAATACATTGGAATACATCAAATTACACCATATGGTGTTTTTTTGTTCTTGTGACACAATATTTTAACTAGTTACAGTATACCGTGTTACTTTTTCAGTTTTATTTATTTTTTGTTGAGAAGATGTGGAACTGATATCAGACAGAGACAATGATATCAAAGTACAAAGAAAAATTATTGAGATAGAAAAAGATTTTAAATTGGAAAACGTTTTAATCTCTGCTGGCTTTAATCTGAATAGCAGAACTTTACAGTGATACAAAACATAGTATATTGAAACAACTGAAATAAGACATTACAGTGATTACCATGCCCCAAAATGAGTTTGTAAGTGAATTTGCAAGAACTGCATCTGTCTATATATATATATATATATATATATATATATATATATATATATATATATATATATATATATATATATATATATTTCATGAATGTTAAAATGTTAAAATAATGTTCAGCTTAAGAATGCCTTAAAATAAAATTCAAAAATCACATGCTCATATTGTTAATATTGTTAAAGTCCGTTCTCACAGCTACTGTACATAGATAAGAGCTCAAAATATTCATATTCCTATTCATATATAGACAATACACATATGGATTTTTTGCATTCTCATAGAGACATACACACACACCAACACACACGTGCAGCTCCGTACTATTAGCAGATTAGCCTGCCATCTCTGAGAGTTCAGCCCCTTGTTTGATAATTCTGTGTATCTGCAGTGTTCTGCCAGGGATTAAAGTGCGCATATGCGTGTTTGTGTATGCGTATGAGTGTGTATGTGTGTATATGTGTCGCCAGCACAAGCTAACACTAATCCTAGCCGAGCCCAGCGCTCCCTTTCATCCAGCCATCATTTGTCTCCGGCTGGGCTGATGTCACTTTGTAATGAATTTTGAGCAGTCTGAGAGAGGCCCAGATAAACCAGACACACACTCAAACACACACACACACACACACACACACACACACACACACACACACACACGTATATAGTGCACTCCTTCATCTCTGGGGTAGTAACACACCAGTCCAAAATCAAGTGAAAACACTTGCAAACAGGCATCAAATCATACACACATACACTATTGTGTTAACCCACACATATATACACACGCAAAAAGCGTTAAAAAATTTCATGTCTTTTAAATGGGGTGAGTGTAAGAGAGCGGCAGGAAGGGAGGGGGGTCTCCCTTACCACAAACCTCACTCTGCCAGAGTATTAAACTGCTATGTGTCTGTGTGCATATGTGTGTTTCAAAAAAGCTGTACTCATCAATCCTGCAGAACCTTAATAACCATATTTTACGAAACACAAGCACACACGCTACACTTACACAGAGTGATATGCACAAAAATCAGGCAACGGGTTGCACTGAGGTCAGCTTGCATTTGCATACAATCACTTTTGGCCATTGTATAATGGCAAAAAGGGGTCTCTAACCCCACCTAAGAAACATGATATGATTAACCCTTTCACATAACAACATGGTTGCAAACACACAAATGGAGACTAAGCACTGGCCGCCATTGCTTTAGCAGCAATGCATTAAGAGGACATGATATACAGCATGAATTTTCATGGCAGATGCTGGCATTGTGAGTGTTGGAGAAATTTGCTGCAGTGTTTGCGTGTTGCAGGTCATTGTTATACTTCTGCATTAGTCCATGTGTGTGCTGTGCACGTTTATCACATGTATATTACACAGTCTGTCTGCTGAGTGCTTTGTGTGTGTGTGTAGTGTGTGTGTGTGTGGTGTGTGTGTGTGTGGTGTTTGTGCGAGAAGAGACCGGGACAGCACTCTGCTCCTGATTTTTATTAATACAATGGGTGACAACAGAGATGAAATATCTCCTTCAGCTGGGAGAGCCCGGGCTGCCAGAAATTGATGCCAATTTTCACTGTTGGTGCTGCTGCAGCGTCCATCTTGTATTTTATATTCACCTTACCTTCACATATAAAGAAGGAGAGGAGAAATGCCTGTGTGAATGTGTTGTTTGTGTGTGTATGTGTAAGTGGGATGGAATTGTTGTATATGTATACTGCTTGAATGTCCTTTGTGACTGTTTTATCTTTTCTGCATACTTGACTTTTGCTAGGAGCGAACATATTGAGCGTCATTTTTTTATACAAGTTTGACAAAAGAAGGTAAATAAAACCAGAAAAACAAGAAGAAAAAACTGAGCTTCTGCATATCTGTATTGTAATAAGCAGTACATAAATGTCAGTAAATATATGTTGCGTAATTAGGCAAAATCAGTTCAAAGATTATGTTAGCAAATTCTCTATATCATTTTCAAAATATCTTTCAAAATTTGAAACAAAAAATGGTAAATATTCATAAAATATAAGTTTATCTTAACTCTCAACATTAAAATCTATTTTTTTCTATGTAAACTTTATTTGATATCACATTCAAAAGAAAGAAGTAGCATTTTTAATGGTTCTATGAAGCTGACAGATTAAACTGGTAAATTATTCTTTTTTTGTACATGAAGACAAAAGAAACTGAACCACACAGAGGTCAAAAGGAAGTCTGTCTGAGCTCATAATACTAAAGCACCTTTCAACAAACCTCTAGGGGGCAGTATACCTGTAGCTAGAGAAGAGGAACAGAATGATAAAAATGAACAAAAAGGAATGAAAAAGGAATGGAAGCGGTGAGGAGAAACATATAAAAGAGAAAAGACAGGGTGATCATCTGGGCCCAATCAGCCTTCTTTTTTTGCTCTTTCTCCTCATAGTCAGTGATATCTGTGGTGTGTCTGTGTGGATCCAGGGAATGTGCTTCCACACTGAGGACATTCCCAGACAAGCTCTCTCCATACATCAGCCCAACGTCTGCCCTCCGACTGACCCTGACAGTTACGTACCGCATTTGTGTGTACGCCCGTGCGTACTTGTCCCTGCTTGTGCATGTGCCGAGGTTTGTTAGTGTGTGAGTAATTGATCAAGTGTTTGTGTGTGAGAGAGAGAGAGGGGCAGAGAGAGAGAGAGGAGAGAGAGAGAGAGAGAGAGAGAGAGAGAGGAGAGAGGAGAGAGCGAGAGAGGGAGAGAGAGAGAGAGACTGCATGTGTTTGAATGTGAGATGTCATGTGCGAGTGAGTGTGTTTGAAGGAGATGGGGACTCTTAACCATCAACTTAATCGCTACCAGAGGACACAGCAAAACTTTCGCAGTCACCTTCCTCTGCCTCTGTGCACAAGCACACAGACACATACAGAGGGGAAGAGAGAACAATCCAGGCTGTGGATGTGGAGGGGGGGTGTGATTTTGGCAGCCAAGTGGGACTATCTTTGATGTGGGTCAGTCGGAACATTAAAGCCGGCCGGTGGGCTTGAGTTAACCACAGACCCTGGGTTTGATTACCCTGCAACTGACACAAGCCTATATTTAACTATTAAAGAGGAAGAATAAGTAAGTGACTCTTGATCATAGCTAAAGTTAAAACAGTTTGGTTTTAGATCTAACTAATAATTGGAGGTCAGTCTAGAAAGTGGGAATTTGCTTGATCCTTTTAAGTTTTCTGTTAAGAAGAACGTCACTCTTTAACACCCAGAAGAGAAAGGAAAAAGAGTTTCACACAGATAGATCCTAGAGAATGCACTGAAGAATATATAAAATGAGATGTTTGGAAAGTGAAAAATGGACCGATAGACATATGGGAGATGGACAGCAATGAAGAAGGCATTGAAAGTGTCAGCACTCTCTCTGTGCATGTGTGTGTATGTGCAAGTGAGTATGCCCTCTAGCTATATAATGACCTGCTCTGAGACCACTAGCTCCCCCTCCCGTCTGCCCCTATGGGCCCATAACTGCCATGCCGGGTCATTATGTGCCCGGGGAGGGCTCCAGTCATACAAGCACTCAAACTGCAGAGTAATGTCACCACCAGAAAACTGGACGTTTTGGAGGCACCAAAATGGCTGATTTCATTAGCTTAGCCACCTCTAAGTTGCTTCCTTAGGGCTAGGATGGTGCTCATTAAAGAGATGAAAGAGGGGGAAATAATTCTTTCTCAACATTTTGTTTATCTTAAATCAGAAACGCCATAAAAAAGGGGCATCAACTGAAGATGTAATTGCTGGAAAAAGAAAATATCAAGAGACAAATAAAGAGAAAAGTAATAATAAATACACAGAACTCCAACAGTATGGTTCAGGCAACAGTCTTGGACATATTTTATCCGTGTATAAATTTTAATCAAGACTAGATGCTCTGTGTCCAGTGTATCTGTGGTAGTAATGCAGCCTTAATGTTTTGGGCTGCACCCCTGACTGCCATGTCTCCTTGAGTTAAGCCTGATGTTGATGCTGATTCCTTCTTACAACTCTGGTCATGTCCCCTGTGAGACTATTTGTGCATGTGTGTGTGTGAGAGAGCAGGAAGGGGCCCTGTGATGTCACATTCCTGCGCCGCGCGCGTGGCTCTAGTTTGGCCTCTAGGTTTTAAGGGGAAAGCTTTGAAACATTACACCATCCCACACAGTCACAGGCCTACATACATACACACACACACAGTCAAGGGCCAGTGGTAATACTGCCAGAGTAATAACCTTACAGACTTACTGATCTCCCTCCCTCTTGTTCTCTCACCCTCAAATCTTTATTTACCCTACTCTCCATCTGTATCCCCCTCCTCTCTTTCTCCTCGTTCCCCTTGTACCTTTCCCCCGAATTTCAGCGCATTTAACAAGCATTTAGATCTTAACCAGATGTTGTTAATGTAGCATGTCTAAAATACTAAACATCAACCTAGCGGAGAGGGTCTACAGCTCCTGCACAGGGCCTGGGAAAAACTCACTCACTCGCCGCACACACGCTTGTCACACACACCTAACCAACGAAGCCCCCCCATGCATACAACACACATTTGCTCCCACGCAGCTTTCACCGTATTTCATGCACAAGCATCCGCAGCTCACATGCTAATGTGTAAACATGGCACCGCGAGCAAGCGCACGTGTTTCCACCCACGCGCAACCATTTGTTAGGTGAAAAACACACGAGAACTTCGTATACCAGCAAAAAAAAAAAAAAAAAAAAAAAAAAAAGGTTCAGGGAGACTCTAAAAGCAAGACAATAGGATTGCCACATTTAATTCGCTCCTGGTGTGAATGTCAATAAGTTGAGCCGACAGAATAGCTGGAAAAAATGATTTTTGTGTTTTAAAATGTGCTTGTATCAGCAGCTCCAAATTTGCTTTGTTGTTGTCAATTACAACTTCCTGGGACACTTCTTGTGTTTTCATTTTCCTCATATTGCCTGCTCTGCTGTCTTGCAGGCAACTAACAAAACACCTATTACTCCTAAAAAAAAAAGGGGGGGGGGGGGAAGGAAATCATATGAATAAACATAGCCAGGATTAAAGGTTTGCATGTCTTGCTTGCTGTGCAGAAAGAAACTGTTGTTTTGCGTAAAGAGGGATTTCATTTTCAGGGCTATGGGCACTGTGTGCTTGTGTGTGTGTGTTGGCGTGGTGATGTTAATGATTCCTTAATGGAAAATACAAAAGGTTTCCTCAGGACAAAAATATGGCTTCAAAAGGTACAATGATGCACCAACACCTGGCTTTATACAATAGAGCAGCAGGGCTACTGTACATTAAGTACACACCTGCATCTTACACAAGAGTCATATTGCGTTTCGGCTGTTTGAAGCACCTAAGGCTGAGGAGGTGAATTGAAGAGGCGGCATGGCAAGCTTACAGAGGGATTTACGAATAATTTTAAAAGAAGATTCCTCTCCTCTGTTTCATCTCTTCCCATCTCTCTCTCTTTTTTTCATAATTCCTCTGTCCAATATTTATCCTGCCCCTGATTATAAACATCTGGCTGATGGGGCAGCTTGCACAGCAGCAGCTGAAAATCGCACGCATGTACACACACACACAAACACACACTCAGTAAGAATCACACATGCAGTGGAAATATCACACAAAGTCGGCAACGTGACCCTGTCACGTCCAGACCAGGGAATGGAAGGAGGGGAAAACAGGAGGAAAGGGAGTCGGACCAGACAGCAATGGAGAGAGAGAGAACTAGGAGCTGAGGGTTAATGGCCTTCCCATCTCTGTGATAAGAATTCATTCTGTTCTATTACCAGCACTTATCTACAGAGGCTCCTGTCTTTCTGTTCCCGTGCTCTCAAACTACGCGCCCATACACACAAACACACACTCACACACACACACATATATAACACACGCACAACAAGGGTCCGAGATCGATAGATGAACCTAATGAAGAAAGCAGCTGTTTCTCGGCATACCTGCTCAACTCTATCAGTGCAACGAGATCTGCCTGTTTTACTCATCCATCTGTCCATCCATTTATCTATCCACCTATCTTTCTATCTGTCTATCTATTTTTCTATCTTTTCACACAGCTATCCATCCGTATGCCCGGTCCATCTGTTTCTCCATGTCTCCATTTATCCTTCTATCTCTCCATCAGTCACTAAACTGGTAAACAAAGATGCGGCCTGGATAGATATAGTTTCGAATTGACCAGACTGGTCCTTGTCATGCATTCAAGGTTTATTTATTTTCCGGGAACTAATACAAGCCCTGAAAACGGGGAATCTAATAAAATGGCTGCTATGGTTTGAAAGAACAGGTTTTGTGTGTGTGTTTCTTTGTACGTGTGTGTGTCTATGCTTAAAATAGGCCTGTGACGGGCAGTGGCCAAATGGATGATGCTTAAACAGATCTTTATCCCGTTGGGCTACTGTCCTGTTTTTGACAGCATCAAACCATCTGCTTTCAGAGCCATCAAAAACAAAGCTGTAATCCTTGTTGGAAAACAAAAGACAGCAACCGTCATCAAATAACCTATAAAAAAAACTAAATTTTTTTAAAAATAATCAGAAGTGGTCAAAATCAGAATCGACAAGTTTCACCTCAGAGAAAACCAGAAATAAGTATTGGCCTGGAAAAGCCTGTCTGGTGGATTTATACATGTAGTCTGTATTTATTTATTTTATTTTATTTATGTTTTCCACAACTGGTCTTCTTCTGAATTGTTAAAGTGTTATTGTTTTTTGTTTTTTTTTAAATATGGAAAACTGTTTTTCCGTCTTCATTTTCTATGTGACCCGACTTTTTTCATATGGGCATGTGTACAGTGAAACACATGTTATTATTGTATTAATATGTATTGAGATTAGAGGAGAAGAAAAATAACATCAAATAAAGTCAAAGATGGAAGGAAAAGAAATATCTCTATATATCATTCCAAGTAAAATAAAAGATATATTTAAAAAATGCACATGGAACCTGTAATGCATAGCCAAATATGTTAACAAGACACACGTACATAGACAAAAACACACCACAGGGCCGGAGATGATACTGAGCTGCCCTGGAGATGGCATTTGCAGACTGTTACAAATAAGGAGTGTTGGCTTTCCTCTGACTTTCTCAAAAACATGCAAAAAATGTCCATTTCATTACTGGCTAAACAATGTCATATGGGCCCCCACTGGCCCTAATAGAAGCAGACAAAGACAGAGCAGCACACATATGCTTCGAATAAATCAGATTACTGAGGGAGAGTGGAGGAGTGAAAGAGTGAGAGAAAGAGGAAAAGAAAGAGAGACACCGCTAGACACTTAGAGGATTGACAATATTCCCCTTTTTGCTACCCCCCTCTGATTCTCCCCCCTTTTCCTTTCCTTCACTTTCTTAACTCCCCTCCACCGCCCCCTCTGTGGGATCTGTTTTAGATTTGAGCCAGTGCAAGAGCCATATCTCTACCTTATCTCTGCTAGCCGTCAAAAAACAGAAAGCTCCATGTTTCCATGCATTAGACCTCCGGCCCCTGACATGCCACTTGCAAATCACTCTGCAGCTTGCGATGGCTGAGCAGTATTATAAAAAGGGAGTGGAAAAAAACAAACAAACTAATTTATCATTTAATCAAATAAAACACAGGTTACTGGGCTTCACTGATACCATTCTTGGAGGGTGCTCTGATACACTTCTATAAAAGAAAATGTCAGTTGTGAAAATGCTAATTAATTTTGGCTCTGTGACAACAAACGCAACCCAAAAACTCCTAAAGTGAGACTACTGTTACAAAGCTACAAAGTGTCATTAGTTTTATTAGAAAAGCCCTTAGAATTTAAGAGATTGTGGATTTTTTGGAACATATCAAGATCCTGCTGTGTTTATTTAGGATCAGCAATGCAAAAGCTCCTCTTGATGGACTGTTAAGGAAAATATTGATTCCTCTTGAAGATGTAACCAAAAAAAAGCATAGACAGGGTGTGGAATATGTTAACAATTTGAGGAAAAGGAAAAAATCAATATTTAAATGACCCCACATATTGATTAATAATTAAGTCCTAATTGTAGCTCTGCTTAGACTTTCAAGCTGCCTTGTGACAATAGCTCGGAAAGAAGATAGGGAAACATTATTGATACACTGTAACAGTGGTGGTCGCCCAGACATTGATTCAACCACTTTGCGGTGCCTCTGGCATGCACACCCGATCTAAGTACACATGCAGTTTCAGAGGAGATGCATGAACCCGCACCTGCATGGACAAACAAAATGAACACACCAAAGTCGACTTACGGCACATAATTAACCTTCATCCGGGAAAAGTCAGAGCTGTCGTATCTGCAGGCTTGACTGCCCATATGTTTGTGTGTGCATACGTGTGTATCTATTATAATTACTCCATTAAGTGTGGAACAGATTGACTTCAGATGGAGTTGTTGTAGGTATTATTTTGGACAAAATAAGGGAGTGTAAAGAATGAGTGAGTGGCTTTGTGGTAAATCCATGAAAACCTCCACTCATTTTTATTTTATGTTCATCTGCTTCAGTCCATATAGCCATGTGATAGCATGTCTTCATGTTCAAATCTATGTGTGTGTGTCCCCGTGGGCCTAATCAGGTATCAGGTACCTTTTGTTTTGGGAGCCCATTGATGGATGAAATCTTTATCTGTGCTATTGATCAGGAGGGTGCAGGTCCTAAACTATCTGTCGAGCTGCCTGCCTACTCCGGCTCTAACAAGATTGCCAGGGCCGAGTATATCAGTTAACATTTAATCAATGGCAGCTTAAGACACTGGGGCTAAGGGAAAGAAGCCCACCGCTTCGGCCCCCTGCCCCAAACCATTACTTGGGATTGAAGCAGAGCAATATGTGGGTGCAAGTGGGAGCTCCAGATGATTACAGGGGATTGGGTCTGCTTGATCACATGTCTTCAGGGGACTGAGGTGTTTCTGTGTGTGTTTGTACCTCTGTGTTTACAGGCACGCAAGTGCTCACTTGTCAATACATGTTAATTTGTCCAAAAGAAAGAAAGAAAAAAAACATCCAGCTGGAGTAGGTGTGACTTTGAGTCTCTGAAGAAAATTGGGAAACTGAATAAAGTGACAGATGTATGAGAAAAATTGCTATTCGGTTCAAGTTTAAACAGTTCTCTGCAAAAAAAAAGAGGAAAAAACCAAGGAAATAAGCATTAAAACACACATTGCAGAGGAAAGATGTGACATATCGGGCATTGCATGATTTTTCTTTTCTGCCTTGCTTGCAAAAAGCCCCCTGATGGTAAAATGCAAAAGAGGAGACTCAGCAAAAAAGAAATATGATCAGTTAGGCTTTTTTTCCTTGCTTTTTATTTTTACCATCAGCTCATCTCATAGTAAATGAAACCACATCAGATCTATGAGACAGATCCTTTCTCTCCCATTTTTCCTTTCTCCCCCCTCCATTTTAATATTAACGCTTGCAGCGGACATCATCAAATCTTATTTTGTGAGAATTAAGCTTCTCCTTACAGCTTTTCCTTATGTTCTATGTCTTTGAGTGTGACAGAGTGTAACAGTGTGTGGAGTTTGCTCGGGGGTTTCTCCGACGGGGGAAACCCCTCTTACGTCCCTGTCTTTCGTCCAAAGCCTGAGAGATTCCCACCACCTAAAAATCAATGTGTGTGAGAGCATATGTGCATCTGTGTGTGTGTCAAGGTTTTGTAAGACAAATCTCTCCAGCGTGCGCCGCTTTAGTGCTATTGAACCAGGCTTCGATCACTCGGCCACTGTGAATAATGCAAGGCAGGCTACTGCTCACTTACAGCACAGGATGCTCAGCATGTGTGTTGTTGCGTGTGCACGCACGTGTGACAGGATGGTCCTTTTCCCCTCTTGCAAATGCAACAGGGCAGCTCTTCGATGTTCCTCCACTTGGCCCTCTTAATCTCGTGTCAGATACAGGAACTCCCACATTGATACTGTGTCTCTGAGTGTGCAAGCGCAGAAGCCGGAGGCTTCTACAGTAGACAGGAAGAGCTTAACTCAGTCGGACAGCTCAGGCCTGCACTTTGACACGCCCTGACTCATTACGTACAGTCGGCACATGGCAGAATATTGCAATTGAAAAAAAGACAATTAGATATGAAGTCAAGAGAGCGCCGCTTACACACATGAAAAAGACCCCCCTGCGAACACACATCGCAGGAAATCAGGTTGAGCGTGCTCATCTTCATATCCCCGGGTATATGAAGCAGAGATATTAATAATCTGGATGTTATAGAGTAATTAAAATGATTCTGAGTGAGGAGTGTGCTTTGTGCATGCATTTTATTTCTGTTTTTCTTAATTAAGCTGAAAGATCCGACGTGACACAAACCATACGCAAAATTTAATGGTGTCCTATGCTTGATGTGGCTGGAGGGGATGACAGTTGATGGGACTATAGGGAGAGACAGCATAGCGCACACACATGCACACACACACGCACAAATGACTAAAACAGATCCAACTGCTCATAGGCCCTGCCTAAGAGGAGTATCTCTTTTTTCGACATAATTATCTTTGTCATCACTTATGAGGCAATTAAACAAACATCAGTTCATATTTCCTCCCCCTCTGTCTCTCCTCTCCACTTGATCTGTAGCTCTCTTCTCTCATACCATCTGTTCCAATCTATGCTGTTCCAGACTACGTCTCCACTCTTCTTCTCTCCTCTCCTGTGTGACTTCAGACAAGGTTTCAATTTCAGTATGCTGATTGTCTCATTGCCAACTCCATGCATGTCTAACACTTACTGGCACTCTGGGGACTGGCAATGCACACCACAGAATGCCTATTTCACTCCACAGGTTTATATTTGTGTGCATGTGCAAGGGGTGATGAGGGTGTAAAATGCCTATTACACTGAGAGTCTGGTCTCTCTTACACTGAAGAGAATTCTCAGGTGCCTAAAGAGCAGAAAATTGCAATGCTCCTCTTCCTCACTCCCCATTAACCTGCTTCTGAAACAAAGGCCTGGCCAAGACGTGTGCATGTGTTGTGCGTGGACCCTTTGCACCATCTAAAGCACCTAGCAGGCCTAACCAAGCAGATATATTATCATCCAAAAGCTGCAGTGCTTTTTAAGAGAAGGTTTTGGACATGTTCACATTTTAATCACAAATTTCAAGATATTTTCATGGGCTTTTATGTTACTGAACAACACACAGAAGTGCATAATTGTGGAGTAGAAGAATAATGTTTTGTTTTACAGATGAAAATCTGAAAAGTATAGCATAGTTTTTAACTTAGCTCTTCGAAATTAAAACTTTGTTGCACCACTGAAGTATTTGCCCATTCTTCTCTAAAAAAATAGTGCAAGCTCTTTCAGACTGGATAAAGAGGGCCTCTGAACACAAAATTTCAACTCTTGCTACAGATTATCAATAGGATTTTGTGGTGAGCTTTGACTGGCCCATTTTAATACATTCCAGGATTACCCTTTATTCAGCTTCATCCAGGATCCCATCTGACCAGCTTCCCTGTCTCTGCTAATAAGAAGCATCCCTACAGCACGATGTTGCCATCACAGTGTTTCACTGTGGAGATGGTGTGTTCAGGGTGACATGATGCAGTATTATATTTGGGACACATATTCCTCCCATAGTGTTTTCAATGTAAACCAAATAGTTACATTTTAGTTTCTTCTGACCAGAGCATCTTCTTCCATATGATTACTTGCAAGGCTACAACATGCTAAAATGTTGAATAGGTATGGTTACGTTTGCCAGATGCTGTACTTCTTCCATAATGTATCTTTATGTAACAACTCCTTATTAGCATATCTCATTCTGTCAGTTCAGTCACCTAAATTTGGCAAAATCTATATTTTTATGCCCTACACTGAACTCGTCCTTTATTTTTCCTCCATTCCTTCCAACCTAAAGAAAAGCAAAGGGAGACAGCGCCTCGAGAAGAGCTTCAAGATGACTAAAGCAGCAGGCATATTTGTCTAATTTGCACAAAGACATCCACATCAAAGCACAAATCAAGCTCCATGCTCACTCAATAGATTTTTATCAGTCTATCCATTTCTTGTTCTTTTTTTCCCAGCATCCTTTTTTTAACCCTCTGTCACGTTCCTCTTTCTCCCTCTCTATTTTCAGAGTGTTATTAGGACATGATAAAAGCAAAAGGGATGTCATGACACAGGACCCCCTGTTAGCATTAGGAGGTGGGAGAAAAAAAAAGCGAACGAGAGAACTTCAGGGGGGGAGAGAAAAGATGAAAGAGATTTGTCTGGAAATGATTGCTCACAAGGCATTGATTCTCTGCTTTAATCTCGCACAGTGTGCTCAAATTTCCTATTAGGGAGATGAAGAAAAGAAGTGAGAGGGAGATGGGTCTTACTCGGATAGGTAGGGAGGTGAAACTTGACATACCTCTGTTTTTCCTTTTTTTCCCTTTCTGGACAGACAAAACATACATTTTCCTTATTCTAGAAAGAGAAGCAGGATCCTGAATGTTTCTTTTTTCCCATATGCTGCCCTGCTATTAGACCATTAGCCTGCTGTAAGCAAACAATAGAGAGGCACAGCTATTGCTACTGAAACCCTGGAGGGTCATACGCACATACACAACAAGCCTCTGACAGCTGCTGTTACTGCAAAGCTTCCTCCAGTTAGCGACGATTAGCCTTAGCCTATAGGTAATCAATAGCTGCTATCAATTCCATACTGTTATGGATGGATGAGGTAAAGGATTCAAAAAGAAGAGTGAGGACAAATAGCTCCAAAAGGGGACGATTTTTACCTTTTCAGGACTGGTCTGATTAAACTGCTTTTTTTTTTTAGCTGTGTTTTTTTTTTCTTTTTTAGTTTCCTTTGCTGCACATAGACTTCTTTCAGTGTTCATCTGTGAATTGTATCATTGCCGTCAAAGATTAGTGGCTGCTTGGACCCTGTGAGTGCATTGCCTGGTTACCGTGGCTCCAGTTCCACACAACCCTCCTCCCATCACTGGATTGTTTGTCTTAATGCTGTGTGACATGGCCCATTGTTTTGTCCATCTGTGGTTAAGAGTCAATGGACAGGGGGTGTATGAAGGGATCAGGGAGGGGAGAGAATTGAGGTGAGGAAAATAAAAAAAGAGGGGGTGAAGGGGTGGTGTGCAGTGAAAAAAGGAAAGAAAGATGGAAACAACAGCTAAAAGGTGAAAAATATGGAAAGAGAAAGGTCAAAAAGAACCTGCGGATAAGGATAAAGGTGCAATGACCCTGTGATTTTAATGTGGTTCTTTACATAGACCGCTTCCTGCTCTCGAAGCCTTCAGAAGCTTTCACTTCCATATGGAGCGGGGCCTTGAGCTCTTTGTGATATCACCAATATAAAAGACATCATGGCTCCATGACGCCAGTCCCCTGTTCAAAGGGTTAAGTCATATTTAGTATGCGTCCTCAGAGTTCCATGGCTTTGTATTGTAAATAAGGCTAATGTGGCATTGGTCAGGTATGCTAATTCAGATAATCAGTGCAATTTTTGCAAATTATAACTGTCAGTGTGGTGGGCACAGAACCTTGGCGGAAAACATAAGGGAACAATTTAGTTCGGGTAATACCCCTTCACCAAAGAGCTGCTCAGCTCCAAAAGAAAAACAATCGTCCTGAGCCCGTACCGCCCCGACACACCATTTCAAAAATAGTTTATGGTGAATGAAGCTCTTTTTTTTCCCCCCAAAGCACAAGTCAGGCCGCTGCCCTTTTTCTTCTATGTGCACACACAGACCACAAAGTAATTATAATTTGCTTGGATGGAATTATTCAAAAAGTGACCACATCTTTTACTCCCACTGCAAGAGAATATGGTTTTGGGAAATATGGGCTAAATTGCTACTTGACGAAAATATAATAATATACATATATGAATGTGTCTCATTTTGATTTGACAAATGATTTAAAATCCAGCACATTGTCTCCAACTAATTGCACAGTGATTGAAAAAAGGAACCTCTGGAGTGAAATCCCTCAGTCTCATCAGGAACTACTTTTTTAAGCTCATTTCGGGCACGCAAAATAACATTCCAAGATTTTGATGATGAGAGGACTGAATCTGACAGAAATCTGTGGACTTACAGTCTGTAAATAATTTCCTGATACACACGAGATGAAACAGAAAGGCCAAAATTATATAACTAATTAATTTGAATGAAAGCACACAAACAGGCACAATATTTTCTTGCCTTAAAAGGGCAGTAAAGTAAGGCTCTTTTTAAAGATTTTAACCCCTTCAGACCTGATTAGTTTTTTCCTCGAGAGCTAAAAAAAAACCCGTATTCAACTGATTTTCACTCCTTTTAAGCATATAAGTAA
Organism: Anableps anableps; assembly: GCA_014839685.1. Taxonomy (NCBI): domain Eukaryota; kingdom Metazoa; phylum Chordata; class Actinopteri; order Cyprinodontiformes; family Anablepidae; genus Anableps; species Anableps anableps. The sequence continues at coordinate 19,969,037 of CM026082.1, forward strand.
AATGGGAAAAAGGAGACATTTTTGCTAACTCATGTTTTTATTTGTTTTATGATGTCCATTGCGATGGACCCTACAACTAAATGAGCTTACAATGTCGTGAAAACTTAAGTACAAAGGTCATACTTTTTACATAGATTTATAGTTATAACCTTACCTTTAGTGAATATCTCTACTTGCATTTTTTTTAAATATAAATTCAGATTAGTTGGTACTGGAGAGTGAAGCTAATGGTCAAGTTTTCACAATAGCCTGTTAGGGCCCCGTAATGTGTTAGTTTACACACTGTCTACTCCAAAGAACAGGAGGAAAATAGAACTGAAAAGAAAGAATAAAGTAATTCAGCACAGTAGTAGTTTGTGCATCCTTGTCCCTGAAAGATAATTATTCATACTGTGAAAACAGCAGATACCTCCTCATCGTATTTGTTTAAAACAAGGTTTGTTTTTGTTTTACTTCTTCTACTCTTGATCTGCCATTAATTTTCCTTATCTGCTTTATGTTTGGAGCCACCCTCTGACTAAAATAATTATTGTCCCTGTTGCTATGCACATCCAACGTGGTTACAAAAAATCTGGGCTGTACGTGAACTTCCGCAGATACTCCTTGAGGACCCCAATGGGTGGGTTACAGATTGCAACACTGACGTCACACAGGCTTCACGGTCTAGAAGTAGGTATAAATTAGGCTTTAAGTGTCTTTAGCCAATGCAAACGTCTGTATATTTGGATACACAGAAGTCGATGATTATTTAACAGGAAATGGAAGTGGGGGTGGTGTGCCACCATTAATCTACCTGAGGGAAACACACAGGCTACAAAGAACAGGACATTTAAAGTGCCTCCTGTCAGCATAACTGTCAGATATAAAGTAAAACTGTGTGAAATGCAAAAAATATATGGTGGTTTAAGTGAAGGCAATGTTGTGTGTGAATAATTTTCGCTTTCTATGTAAAGAACTGTCCAATGCAAACGTGACAACTGTTTATATTTTCATAAAATTGAATTAGCGTGATGTTTTAAGATTAGAATGAATTTACACAGAAAAATGTGTAAATCCTTGTTCTTGGCTTTTCTCAGACTATACCTTAGCTTCAGCCTTCAGATTTCTACTAAGTAAAAATCCCAAGACAGTTGTCTACCGCAGGATATAAGATATAGATCAAGATGTAATGCGGATCAAGATGTACATTTGGGAACTTGGCCTTGGAGCAGTCACTAGTTTTTGGTTTGTTGGAGGTGTAAACCAATGCAGCAGAGTACAGCAGTTTTTCAGTCCTGTTCTTATTCACAACAGAATATGAAAAAATTCTCCCTTATTTCTGCAAAATACATATTTCCAACACTTTCAGCTGCTAATAACTAATTCGTACATGCTGAATTATGTTTACTGTTGCTTGCACCACTGCCAATAACATGTATTGTCAGTGGATTTTGACCCATTACTGCTTATAAGCTTTTAACAGAAAATAACTTCGAAACTCCAGAACCATCCTTTTAATAAATTTGTGAAAGCAAAAAACATGGGGATTTAGAAGATGCCAGCTGGTCTAATCTTCCATGGGTAAACTTATAAGACAAAATGACCACCCCTGTGCTAACGCTGGTGATTAGTTAGCTCTGGGAGTGTCTTCTATGATTTCTCTCACTCTTATGGCCATTTGTGAATGTTTATGTAATGGCCACAAATTACTGAGACAAACCCTGGAAATAGATTTCTGTCTGAGAAGAGACCTTGCCCAAAACGAAAAAAAAAAAAAAAAAAAAGAGAAGATGAAAACCACTGGAATGACAAAAACCACCTCCACCACCCAGAGGGAGAAAAAGGATGAAATTAAGTAGTGAAAGTAAGGGAGGAGGGAAAACCTAATACCTCACAGGTTTTTGGAGTCATGATTCGAAAATGCTTCTTGTGGAAACAGCAAAGCTCATTCCAACAATGAAAATCGGATGATTGTTTTATGCGTTTGTAGTGATTCTGACACAGCTAAGATACAGCTTGGGTGGAGTGCAAATGGAATCAGGGACTGTGTTGGAGGACACTTTTGCTGTGCCCATGTTCTATCACTTCCTTCATGATGAACACAAACACGCCTATATCCTTATACAAGTGAGGGGATAAGAGGAGTGCATTAGGCTCTGTTTTTTAGCCTACAGCTGCTATGTAAATGGTTGGTGCGGTTACACTAATTTGACAAGGACCAAAAAAAATGTCCCAGAGCCTTATCACTCAGAGAAAACAAAGGGATACAGGACACAGTAACACATGCACAAGCTCACATACACACAGGATTGTGCACATGATAAAAGTGTTGTTGGTCTCTCTAAGTCAGAAGAGGTCTTTTGTTTAAAGGGGGGATTCAGACAAAGAGGGTCCTCTCCCTCCCTCTTTAATGCATGTCGGGTGGTGGTGGTGGGTGGGGTGGTACAGCGGGATGGAGATGTGTGGATGGTGGGTTGGTGGAGTATGGATGACAGGCTGGGCTCTCTGAAATAATTACCTCCATAAGATCCCATCTCGTTTTCCTTTTCCTTTTTTTTGGTGAGAGGGAGAGAGGGAACACAGAAGGGGGGAGAATGACAGAAAGTATGCAGAAAAGGCCCCATGTTTCTGCTCAGTCTGGAGCTTTACACATGATAGAGAGCAGGACTAATGGTTGAAGATACACACTCACACATGCACACACCCAAGTGCACCTCGCAGCAATGTGCTTTGTGGCTAAACAAATGGTGAAATGGTTGAAACAGAGCCGACAACAGAAAAATCACTGTAACAACTGAACTTCAGAGACTCTTAATGTCTCCAAAAATCCACCTAAACAAATTGTTGAAATTATGAAACTGATGATGGAATACCCATGACTTGCCATTTATCATAGAGCTTTTTTTTTTTTTTTTTTTTTTTTTTTTTTTTTTTTTTTTTTTTTGCTTGAATTACACTAAACAGCTCCATTCAGGGTTCATTGCAGAACAGAGAAGAGAGAAAAAAAATCTAATTCTTCTAATCACTTTTGGACAGCTCTCAAAGAAAAATGGCATCCGCGTCCTCCATGTTAAGAGGGAATTCATTTATGCTTGCTCTTCTGATGCAAACTGGCATTTTTTATAAACTCAATTTACTTTATGGCTTATAATTGTACACAAAGAGACAGTTTAGCTCAGAAATGTGCACACAGTGGGCTTTTTGTATGAAAGGCACTCAGATGAAAGATCATTGTGAAAAGTTTTTAGTGTATGTACAGTGACTGTTCACTCTCTGCATGGTTCATTCACATAACTTTGTTTATCTAGAGACGTACTTCTAAAAATTAGACTTAAATGGGTAAATAATACTAAAATCACACAAATATAAAACAGCATTCAAAAAACATAATCCAACAATACACCACTAGTGTTGCTCCTGTCTTTGTTGAAAACACTTTTACCCTTATAGTGTCTCTGCAATGCCGTATCCCTAATTGGGCCATAAAATCTGCATCCAAATTGTTTAATGAAAGCCATTCACATGTACATAAAGTCCAGAGCATTAGAACTCTTATTCCCAAATGAGCCTATAATTATCTGGCTGGGTTCCAAGTCCCAGGCTTTAAGAGAAAGATACCGGTCAGCACTTAAATTAATCTTTTTCATACTGGCCTCTAATGAACAGAAAGTGCTCGAGTCAGGAGTTGTAGCCCCAGAAAACTAACAGCCCACATTCACACATGCACAAATACACACATCACCCTAAAACCTAAGACTGCTTAAAAATGTTGCCTACTATAGAAAGTTTTGCCACCGTTAAAACAGTTACATCATCTATCATCACAAATACATGCAGCAGTAAAAGATAAACACAAACATAAATTTTCTTACAACAAATTCTTGCATGAGAAAAAAAAAAAAAAACAACTTAGACTAAATTTATAAGACAAGGAGATGATCCTGACATGCTACAATCAACTCTCAGTCTGAGAGTAATGAGATCTCATGCCACTAGTTCTCACGATATTGATCAAGTCCCGTCTGGTAAACAGCTGTTCAGATGTGACTTCCTCTGGTGAAATAACTTTTTACTATGGGCTCTGGGTGTAAGTGTGACACCTTTAACCCCAGCATGCTGCTGGATCCATTTTAGACTCTTATTTTGATGCTAAAATGTAAATACTGTTGTTCTTTAGTTGCACTGTTTTGTTGTCAGAATTGGCTAATAAAGACATTGAATGAGTGGCCCATAATCGGTTTCAAAAGCACTCCAGGATCCTTCACCACTTCTAAATCATGTGTGGTAACATTTTGGGTTACCGTGGATAATAGAAACATTAACAAAATAAAGGATAAATAAAGGAAATAAAGTATTTGTAAGCAATGTGAAAATACATTAACAGTCTAAACATTTCTGCAATACTATTGATGTTAAAGTTAGTATCTGATTTAAAGCTTGATTGTTTGATAATAGGTGAAAATTTGAAATACCAAGATAGATCAACCCTAAACTAGACCCTTCTACAATGAGGAAAAAATTACAAAAAAAAAAACAAATTGAGTTTTGTGAAACTTTTAATAGTTCCAAAAATAAGTGCTTTAGAATGTGACAAGTATTAAAGTCAAAATATACAGACAAGTCAAAACTGAACTGAATTATTCTCTCTCTAAAACAAAAAAAAGTGTATTTTGAATTTTACCCTAAATTATTGTAAAATCTGTCTTGTTTTCATGAGTCAGATTTTGTGTTTTGCATTGTCAGATTTTTTTTTTAAAACTTTTTTACTTTTATTTTTTTTTTAAGCTTTTGATTCAATGACCAGATCTGCATATTATGGCAAAAAAGATAATGCAGTTGAAACATTAACCGTTTACCTAGTTTTAAAAAAAGTCTGCTCAGTAAAAACACATAGCAACTTGGCAAAAATAGGTATCCAAAAAACCCTGACTCAGTATCTCAGACTTTTTGTCCTCAAAGCTGTGGTGGAAATAAAAGACCAACCAACAAATGCACCATGTTTTACCAGAGAAAGAGGTGAAGCAGGCAGATATTGCTTTTGACAACTTTAAAACCTGCTTGTGTTACCTAACTAGAGATTTTAAAAGTGGCTTAAAGCTTCTGTTTGGACTGAAAAAAACGGACATGAGCAGGAGTCAGAGGGAGACTGAACAAGCAGGACAAAAAAGGAGAGAGGGAGAAAGAGGGAGGGATGGATGGGGCCAAGTTAATATGTAAGGTAATGATTTATCTAAGCATGTTTTGCTGCTGCACCCTGATTTTCACCAAAGCTTTGATCCATGTGTAATTAAAACCAAACGTCCGCCAGCATCATTCCTATTTCAGGACTGAAAGCTCTCCTCTCCTGTTCGTGTGAGTGTGTGTTGTGATTCATATATGTATTAGTAAGCTCTCAGTCTCCATCTGTTTTTGGGAGTAAAGGCACAGTATAAACAGGATACTTTGGGGTGCACAGCTTTAAATATGCACATGGGCTGACATACAAACACACATACACACACAACACACACACAAGAAGATGGATAGCATAATGGTGTGCAGAAGTTCTGCTGAAAACGTGTTACCCCCCTGCACCAACACTCCACCCCACTCTACCCGCTCCTTTAGGTCAAGCAAAGCAAAAGCAAGTTGAGCACTCATTTTCTCTCAGCAGCATTAACATAGGGATGACTAAATAATGGACCCTGACTCCTAGTCTTCTGGTTTAAATTAAAGCACAGCCCCCTCCTCTTACACCCTGCAACCCCTCACCAACCATCCAACCCCCACTCAAAGAAAAAACGATTAATCTTTTTTCCTTTTTTTGTCTCTCTGAATGTTTTACAGTTCTGTTACACTTATTAGCTGCTGGCAGGATGGAGACTCTTAAATGAAAGCCAAATTGCTTTGGTCATGAGAAAGGAAATGAAAGCTCACTCCAGGGAGAGACTGTGTAGCCATAGCATACATGAGAGTGTGTGTCAGCAATGCATGTGTGTTTGTATATATGTGTATGTGGATGAATGTGTGCGTACAGGCCTTCCACTGTGAGATACTCCCAAGGTGAAATTTCATAAGCTGACTGCTTGCCGGCCTGGGATGTCCCTGCGCATGGGACGGTGTGTGCTTGTGTGTTTCAAATATAAGTGCAGCAGCCTAATGGGAACAGCATGCTCATTTTGGGGAGCGGACGGGTCTGTATTGAGAGACGTGATCTGGATGTGAAGGCCCAAGAAAAAAAGGAATAAAGGAGGAGGCATGTAACAATTAATAAAAGAAAGTGAAGGTGCACTGAGGAATTGACATTTGACCAAAACCAGCTGATTTAAATCTTGATCACCTTTGATTGGTGAGTGTCTGGAAAACCAACGATGGAATCTTTACTCAATCAGTAAACAAATAATTCCCATCCACAGTCAGGTCTTGCTGACAACTCTACAGAGTTGACGTTGTTACGGAGTGAAGAAGGGTCAAAGTTATTGATTTTCTGTTTCAGTGAGGTCTTTTAAACTAAGGCAAAGAAAGAAGAAGGATGTAGGAAGCTAGTTAAAGGAAAACTTTACTTTATATTACGACATTTTCAGATATCCCTGTGGTTCACTCAGAGAAAGAAAGAGAGAGAGCGAGAGAGAGAGAGAGAGAGAGAGAGAGAAAGAGAGATTTAGAGCAGATAACAGGAAGGCTGAAGGTAGTAGAATTAATTTCCTCTGTTTTATCCTTTTGAGTTTTTAACCTGTCTGTCACTGAACATGCTTAAATTGGAACGTTGTCAGCCTTTTGGAAATCCCAAAGTTTTCCACTTTGAAATATGAACTTCATAATGTGTTTGTATTAAAATGTATTACAGTGATATAAAGGTACAACAATATTTTACAGCAACTGTCTCTCAGACAAAATGTGATGTCAATGATCACGTAGGCATAAAAGGTAGAAAAACCCCCACTGTGAATGTTTCTTATATTACATTATTATGCTCAAACAAAAATAGCAACCAGCCAAAATCTGTATTGGCAGATACAAGCTTTACAAAAACCAGAGATCAGAAATTGGCCACAAAACTCTGATTAGTGCATCTTCAAAAAAAAAAAAAAAAAAATGGGAGATACAAACAAATCAACAAAGGGCACTGACAAAACTGAGAAACTAATGTCAATATTTGGCTAAGGTAACAAAATATCACGAAAAAATGTGTGTATAGTACCAAAAAATGACAGCTGGCAAAAAAGAACTATATGTAAAACATAAGCGATGATTAAGAAAAACTAATAAATTCAAGTCAGAACAACTAAAGCATAATAAAGCAAGTTTACTGAATGAAGCACAGACCTGGGCTAGTGGGGCACTCCTTGACTTGAAACATTTCATGCAGGCTCAGTCCATCGTCATCCCCTCCCAGGCCTTGCTGGTGCAGCTGGAGTTTCCTCAGGCCTTCGTTCTGCTGGTGGCGAGCAGAGCGGGCGTGCTGCACCAGGTTGAGGCGGGCCTTGGTGGAGTAGTCACACAGAGTACAGAGGTAGACACATGACTCTTGACTGTAGGCGCTGTCCTGCTTCTGCAAGTGCTGTGGATTAGAGAAGAACAGGTATTAATAGTCATACAAAATATCATGGCCTGGTTATTATGCTTAACCTGCAAAAATAACTCCTGCACATACATTTAAAATTGACCAGATACATTTGCTGTGATTGAAAGACTTTAAAGATTTAAAAAGTCTGGGTTTATGTTTTGTCTTTACTATGCACTTTGTCCAGCTCTCCTCATTGTTGCCAGCTGTGGGGGTTTCTCATTCAACGTGTGCTGTCAGTTGCAAGCCCTTAATTTTCCAGTTGCCTCTTTAATGGCATTGCAGCCATGCAAAGCTACCCCCTACCTCTTGTCCCGCCCTCTGTGTTGTGTAGGTGCATGAACCCACATGCACGCACAGCCCCCCTCACCCATCCCACCTTGCCCTGCTTCCATACACCCAGTCAAGCCAAGCATATCAAGTGTGCTTCTGTTGTTGCTGCCGGGCTAATGAACAATGCACAAAAACAAAAGAGCAGGCCAAGCTTTTATTATCTGATCCTATGCAGAGACGGGGGGGGGGGGTACAGGGAGCAGAAGAGAGCAAAGCATGGAGACAGATACACAGAGGTGGCTCATGAAGGTTGGTTCTACTTTGTTAAGATTTATTCACACTGCTTTGTGAGAAACAGGTGCAGGGCTCCATGCATTAATTAATTCATACAGTTGTGTGTGTGTATGTGTGTGTGTGTGTGTGTGGTGTGTGTGTGTGTGTGTGTTTGTTGTAACCAGCTCTCATGTCCTCTTACAGGAAGATGAGTCTTTCATGGAGCAATTAAAACTTAGACAGGTAATATTTTCCTATTCTTGCATCATTTCATACAGAGCAAGGAGAGAGTCTAAAAAGATGCATGTGAAGGAGGGTGTGTGCATATGTGTGTGTTAGTGTGTCTTTATATATGTTCATGTGTGTGGTAGGTGGAGCGAGGCGCAGGTGTGTGAGTTCAACACCCCCTCTTCCCATTTTTTCCTTTGACAAACAGGGATTAGCAACATAGCTACAGCCGCTAACACATCTTTTCTCTCTGTCTCTCCCTCTTTCTTTCCTTTTGTAGGAAATCTAGTGAGGTTTTTTCTCACGAGACGGTGGGACGTCCCCTCGCAGTCAGAGGGCCCTTTCAGAAGTCTTAAGTTTTAATTAAGTCGGAGTTGTCAGAAGAAAGCTCCCCTAGTCCAGAGCTCAGGGCCATTAATTACAGCTATCTTTGTTTCTCTGTGAAAGGAGGCCTCCTTTGCTTTTCCTCTCTTTCTTTGCTTCTTTTCTTTCACCCCCTCCCTCTTTTACAGAAGAACCGGACTGCTGAGCCTTTCTGTAGAAACCACACACGTGTGCTACAGAAGCAAACATATATTTATTACTGGCAAAGGCAAGAATGTTATATTTTTTTGTTCTTTTGTTGAAATCAAACCTTCATCAACCATTCCAAACAGCAGATTATTAGATCCTAACAAGAATCTAGTCTCTAAAATATAACTTACACAGTAATACTTTCCACAACACACTGCATACAAATGTTTTTTGTATGGACACTCTTTCAATCTGTATTATAAAGAACTGTGACAGTAATATTTTCACCTGCCATTTAATCTTTTTATTAATGTCTTGAGAAGCACATAGAAACCTGCCAGTGACCAGAATCTGCTAATTTTCAGCTTGATCTGCCCTGTCCCATGACCAGCTGGTTGGAAATGTAAAATTTTCTCACTGATGGTACTGCATCTAGAAGCTACCAGGTCAGAAGAAGCAGAATAAGATTTAAGAAGGTATGTAAAAGGAGACAATGAGCGAAAGAGAGCAAGACTTTCACTAGATAACAAGAAGGGTATCTGGAGTTCAGTAAAATTATAAATTGTGTCAGTCATGAAACATGCAAGATTTGGTAGCCCTTTGAAAATTTTAGCGTAACGGTCTCTAGGAAATACACACAAAAACTGATGTTTTGGTATTGCTAGCTGCGTCAACTGAACTACTTGCTAAAATAAGATGCTAAAGACTGGGTAATGTCAGCTCCACACTCATTTCGTCTCTGTTTTAAAATATTATTAAAATTGTATGAATGGCATATCTTCTTAAATCAGAATAGGCAGGGAAAAAAAATGGAAGACTGGAAAACTACCACTAAATTCTTAAAGGGGCAGTATTATGTACTTTCCAAGCACATAGTGTCATTTTATAGCACAATGAAGTAACTATGTAACATTCAGCTGTCAAAAAAATTATATATATATATATATATATATATATATATATATATATATATATATATATATATATATATATATATACACACACAATATATATAACACATATATATATATATATATATATATATATATATATATATATATATATATATATGTGTGTGTGTGTGTGTGTGTGTGTGTGTGTGTATGATTTAAAAGCTGAATGGCTGCCACAGGAGATTAAAGGATTCCTCAAACATGCATGAAAGAATCAAAGCAACACTCCCGGTATGTTTTTGATGAGTGAATCAAATTATTACATGATGTAAAGCTCAAAAAAGTCAATTTTACATATGACTGCCCCTTTAAGTAATTGTGCATTTTAACTGTGTCACAACACTTCATCATACCTTCATTTAAGAACGTACATTTGTACACCTTAGATTTAAATAACGGGTAGCTTTATTTATTTATTTATTTATTTATTTTTACTATAAGAGAAAGACCAGGAATAGTGTTGTAAAAATGTTTTATGTGCAACCATGTTCCATGCAGATGCCTCAAATAAGGTTTTTATTGAAAGATTGACTTAATATTTACAGTTGTCCCTTAGGCATGGGCACAGAGAGAATTTGCACAGTGTCAGAATTAACGTTTTCATATCCATCAGTTGTGGTCTAAAATACCACACATCCCTCAACTTATGTTGTAATGTTTTTAGGATGTGAGGCGTCAGCTGGGAGCAGCCGAATGATATACTTGGTGTTGAACCAGGCTGCCAGATAGGTTTAGGCTAAATATTAATTCTCTCCCCATCAGCACATTCCAGAGGGTTTGTCTAAGACCAAAACTAGAGGCTGTCTGTCGCTCTGTGGAACACTGCGGGCCTGAAACGCAGGCGGCCTGGTGATCACAGGCCAGAACCATCCATGATTTATGAACTTTTAAAGGAGCACTTTGACTCCTGCCAGGCGTGGGCTGTGTAATGCATATTCAAACACACAAACACACTGTTCCTGCTTCTGGGTTTGCGTCCTTGTGTGTCTGCTCGCAATGTGTATGTAATTTATGTCGTGGCAGGATTGTCTGTCTGGAAATGCACTGTACGAACATTTATATTGCGTGTCTCTGTGTGGTAGAATGGCAAAAAAAAAAAAAAAAAAAGGGCCATCGTTGTCAATATGGAACCTTTCCAAAGTGCCTGATGGTTAATTGTTGTGGAGTAGTGTTTGGCAAACAACCAAATAAGCTAACACTCCCTGTGGGCCAATGAAGATCAGCTAAACAGCATTCCCTGGGTGGACTTACACATGGCACAGACAGCTACAGATGACAGAGGAGGAGGATGTACACCCCTCGTATAAATGAAATACAAATTACAACTCTCATGAGTTCCTGTTCGGCTGTCAAAAGCACAATATTGTCAAGCCTCAATCACATACGCACGCACGCACACACGCGCACACACACACACACACACACACACACACACACATGCATGAACTCACTGCGGCATATATGAGATGAGGGGAGGGGAGCCAATATGACAGGTAAAGGAGGCTCCCCTGTGTAGTTTTTTTTTTTTTTTTTTTTTTTTTTTTTTTTTTTTTTTTTTTTTTTTTTACCTCTGCTTCTGCTGTGTGTCTGTTTACATGTGGATGACAGAAGACTGCATTCATTATGCAGAATGAAATGTTTACAAAACACCTTTACTCACACATACACACACACGCATACACCTCCCCTCCACTCACTCATGAGGATTTGTGGGGAGAGTCTCTATGCCGCTGTCTGATATCCATTTGTTCTATCTGGGGTGACAAAGCTGCCTCATTAACTGAATTCTTAATAAGCCAAGCCAAAAGACATCTTTTCACAACTTCTTTTATCTCTCCATGTACATGAAAACGAGAATTTGTGTGTGTGGATAAGGTTTCAATCCATCAATTCTTCTGGCTCTGTGTGTTTGGTTTTTATGTATCGGTAATTTCCACTCTTCATTTTACCTCATAAGTGTATTTTGGTGCCGGTCTATAATTTCAATCCAGTGTTTTTTTTTTGTTGTTTTTTTTGTCTTTTTGTGTGCTTGTGATTTGTTCACTGCCATCATAAAAATATTTTGAAAGCAGCGCAGAGCAGTAGGGTTGTATTTTCCTCCATAAACCAAATGACAAATTAGCGCATTCAGTACAAACATGAGTCTCTCCTGTCATTAAGTGTAGAACCAGGCAGCTAATGAATACATACTGAAAGTAAGAATGCTCTTCAACAGCAGCTGTGTCTTAATAACCAGTGAGTGTGTCAGAGCATGTGTGTACACGTTTTATACGTAAAGAATCAGTGCACACGTTTGCTTTTGCTGTCTTGAGTTTGCTGAAAGCGTACATGTGAACACTGTGAAAATAAAAACCTCTTTATACACTTTTATCAGTGTTTTTAGCAGAAGCCTGAAGCTTGTTGTTGAGTATACCTTCTTTTAGAAACGCTACCAGCTTCCGGTGTTACCCCCTTGGGCCCCCGGGGGCCATCAGAGACAAAAACAGCCCCACTTGGACCAGCAAACTACAAAAGCATGCATTGTTCCTTGAAAGTATTTTAAACACATACCAGCACTGCCTGGAAGGCTGCCAAGAGTAGAATTCCATCAGTGCTACCACCTCCCAAACACATGTTACTGCTAACCGCCACTCAGCCCCCAAGACATAGATGTAACACAAGATCATTGCCAATGGAACTGCTGGCAGACTGCACCACGGATAGGATACACTGAAGGCCCAGGTGTGCCACCTTGCTTCACTGTGGTAACAGTGGTATGTTGACACTGTTTTGGCACTACGCAGGAACAAAAACAAGGCGTATAAACTGCTGAATTTGTATAACCATTTTACGAAGTTTATCCTTCTCCCTCTTTTTGCTTTTAAAAACCATAATGTGTGTTCAAAACAAAGATGTGACACAAAATGGTTTCAACATCCCAACCTTTTCCTTTTTGCTGAACTTTTCACTATCTGGTGTTTTCAGAAATGCAAAGAATAATATTTTGCACAGCTAAATTGCCTCTCCTGTTTTTATCAGCTCTACCCTCTGGCAGTCACCATGTGATCTCAGTTCTGGAGCTTGTCTATGAGGTTTAGGGCGTGAAGGTGAACTTCATTTAGGTCACCCAATAACACAAGCATCTGATGGTATATCACCGCCAAGGAAATTAATGAATTATCACAGTGTCATTTTCAGTAGGTTCTGCTGAAATGCCCTTCTAAATGTTGTCCTCCAGTTTTCCCAAGCTTTCTTTTTCACTTCTTTATCCCACTCAGTTTTATATATATTCATCTTTGCATCATGTCAGAAAAAAAAAATCCCCAAAACAGTCATAGAGCTTTTTGTGTTGAAAATAACGCATATCTGCAGGCCACTTTTATTTAATAGAATCCTGCACATGCATGCACATACAATCATTCACACACACTTGGAGCCTTATCATACAGTGCGTTTGCCCTAACATCCAGGGTAAAGGCCATTCTGGAGTCCATGGTTCTCTGACCTCAACTCGCTCTTCTGGTTGAATATGTCTTTGTCTCTTTACTCTGACTTTTGCCCAGGCAAACACAATCTCCAACAAAGCCAACCCCTATCAGAGCACAAAAAAGTAACAATATATTAATAACAGTACATTTACACTGTAATGTAACCTTTTGCTTCTGGTCTTAAATGAAAGTGTTGAAACTATATAGTATTTACAAAAAAATAATAATAATTGCCCTTAATCCTTTGCGTATTTTTCCAAATTACAACCACAAGCTTCAGTTTTTTCAATTTATTGACAAACCAATATAAAGTAGTGAATATTTGTGAAGTACAAGTTTTTCAGATTAAAAAAAAAAATACAAGCTGACTTCTAATGACAGTTGATTGCACTGGACTTTATTTAGGGATGTCAGAGTAAAGAGGGCTTCACACAAATGCAAACGACGCCTTTCAGATTTTTATATGTAAAAACTAAAACAAAGCCATTTGTTCTTTTTCATCCATAATGAGGTTTTAGCTTGTCCTGATCTTTCACAAAAAAAAAAAAAAAAAAAAAAAAAAAAACCCCCGCTTGCAAAAATATTACAGGTATTGGTTGTAGTTTGACCAAGTATGGAAAGGTAAAAAGGTTCTAGGGGTATGAATATAAGGGACTGTATTTTCCATGCACCATGTCAATTATATGCCATGCAGTTGGAAATTATATATCCCTGAAAACAGACACACTTGAATGCATTTTAACTTATTGGCTCATGTGTGTATGGAGTCTTGAAAGTCAACTCACCTCCATCACCCCATGAAAATGGATCAGTATTTACATTAGCATTAGATTTAGACAGCGTGGCTCAGCCACTTACTCCCTATTAACCATCCTGACCTTAGCCCATTAGGGTCTAAAAGCTGCCGCTTGTCTCCATTGCTGCCAGGTGAGACTGACCAGACCTCACCATTTTCCTACTGCTGCAATTATTTTCTCCATTAAGTCACAATGGGACAGAGATCACAAAATCATTGATCATTTAAATACTAGCTGAGTTGTATTTCTTTCATCAACACCAGTGGTGGAGAAAGTACTCAAACACTGTATTTAAGTAAAAGTACAAATAAACTGACAAAAATGTACTCTGGTAAAAGTATCTCACTAACATTTTTACTTGAGTAAACGTAAGTAAGTACTTGCTTTAAAAATACTTAAAGTATTGAAAGCAAAAGTACTTGATGAATGTATTCCCTAATGCAATGGTCTAGAATATCATTAACTGTGTCCACTGTATATATATTCTGTAATACATCAATAGTGTTATGCCATTTTAATGAACATTGCTGCAGATAAAGCATGTTTTTATTGTTTACTTTCTGTGACACAGTTTACAATTGGATTTGTGATTCCGTACATCAAAATTTCAGGGATGACCTGCAGACTTTCTTTTTTTGCCATTAAGCAAAATAGGAAAGAGGAATGATTATACCTTTGAAAGGTTTTTGTTTAACACAAAGCAAAACCAATGTGTTATTTTAACTGCAGTAAACTCATTCAAGTAAAAGTTAGAAAAAAGGGACATTAGACACACCTAACAAAGGAATAGTGGACACTGATCATTTCCACTGACATTTCAACTCCAGTTTGTCATCAACTCCACAGTTAAACCTTGTAACCTTGTAATGGGTCATCAATAGTGAACAATATTTTAATTTCCTGACACCATTTTCAAAACTTAGGACTGAAAGGTGTGTTTTGAACTTGAATAAGTAATTGATTACTTTCAAACTAAAACAAAAAATATATATATACCTGCAATATAACACAGAGATTGCGCTACACTGTCATTTTGACTTTTTCATTTTGACTGTCAAAAAAAATCCTGTCATAATCTATTTTTACCCATCAGTTTTTAAGATGATAATAATGACATTTGCATTTAATTTTCATTCTGTTTTATTAATATTCAACAAGCTGAACAGATAATCCAAATCGTGCCATCATCAAGCTGAATACATTTAACGTTTTCTGTGCTGTGATGAAGTTTTGAAAGGTAACATTTCACCAAATGAAGTGATCAGAAGTCAGCAAGACTCTCTGAACGTTACCTGATCCCACAAACACTTCCCTCAGTGGAAGAATAATGCAGCAGCAGTGTCAGCTGTGCAAGACATTATTCAAAGCCTCTTGTCCCTAACTCTTCAACGCACCGCCGTCAGCTCTCAGATAACGCCAGATTAGAGGTGATACTCTGATGGAAAGTTTTCTTATATTGATTGATTTAGTGACCTCCGCGATGTTCTCTGTGTGTAAAGTTGAAAATGTCTGCGCATCGGCACCAAGTGGTCAGGTGTGTGTAATCTATCAAACTGACGGATGGCCGTCAGATTTTTCCATCACCGTCAAAGATGGTAAATATTCGGTAAATAATGTGACCCTTGATGTGACGTGAATGTAACATGTAACGCAACACATTATAGAAATGTAGTGGAGAAGAAAGTACGGATACTTAATGTAAAATGTAGTGGACTAAAAGTTGAAAGCACCCCCAATTAAATCTACTTAAGTAAATTTCAGGTACATGAAAAATGTACTTAAGTACAGTAACGAAGTACTTGTACTTCGTTACATCCCACCACAGCCCAACACTATGCAAGCATGCAGGCTTCTATGCTATTATAAAGACTCTTCACTATTTTCCTATCATGAAAAGAATCAAGGCGAGGTCAAAGATGGGGGGAAAAAAAAGACAATCTGACCTTACAATTTTTGTGTGATACCATAAGAGGTTCGTACTGCTTTGAATTTTGGTATATTTTGTAAATTTAGCGAAAACAAAAGAAATATTTTTTATCTTAGGAAAACACCTATATTTGCAAAGTTTGTTGTTTGCACTGTGCATCATGAAAGCTTGCTGCTATATGTATATTCAAAGAAGGAAAAACAACAATAGAAGAACACATCGACAGACTCTAAGTAAAAGAGAAAAATCTGTGACAGAAAGAACAAAAGAACAAGAAATGGACAGATAGAGAGAGGGAAAGATAGGGGAGCATCTAGACGAGCATAGTTGGGTTCAAATCACTAATTACACATTCCTGAGTTTGTGAAGGGGAGTATTGTTTTTCATTTAGCCCCTACACTGTCGCATGGTTTTACTTAGCACAAAACAAAAGGTACAGGGAACAAAACACAAGCCTAATACCAGACCCTGCTAATGACAGAGAAATGGGGGAAATTATCCCTGTGGTGGATCCTCGTGAGAAAATGGCTGGTGATGACTGGACAAAGGGAATTCATTTTGAAATTGTCAGAAAATGGCAGACTGCTTTCCTGTTAAGATTTTCAAATAAAAAACAGCTCTATCTAATCATTTTCATAGACTTTTCACTGCAATGTTTACACGGTATGTGTCTACACAATAACTTACTACTGATACCTCTTTGGAAGTCACAGAATCTATGCATAATAAAGTTTCAACGTCTGTAATGAATACACTTCAGCACATTCAAGTAAAACTAGATGTTTGATGCTTTTTCAGTGTCACTTATTGGGCATACTATGTTTAAATAAGCAAAAATGTAAGTGGATGCTTGAGTGGTGCTCTGGAGGGAAAAGCACAATGAAAGCACTCTTCAGCGGAGCTATTTTGCATATTGCCACAGGAAATCAAATGCCTTGCAGTTGACCTACAAGATGGCACACTTGATCTCTCTCTTTACAAAAGGCAGTCATTTCTGTCTATTTTGCCCACCTCTTTCAAAACTCAAGGATTTAAATAGGAACTGCACATTACCGAGCACACTGAAAGATCATTTACAGACTCCTTGCACAAACTCAGGAAAACGCACAGTTGAAACAGCTTTTGGATGTTCAGGTTAGTCCCATAAATCCATAATGTTGGGCTGTTCTGGGAACACGGGGGATCCCAATGTTTTCTGTAGGAGCCACTGGAGGGGGTAAGCCGATAGCAGCGGCAACACTGGGCAGAATGGCCTGGCTGGTGGTGTTTGCCCAGGCCCCAGCCTTCGAAAGGATAGATATTGTTTTGCCCTGAAAAAGCCTCAACCACAGTCCGCATACCAGTGTCCACTCAACATACCAATGGGGTCTTTGAAGATTACTCAAATGTTTGCCTTTGCCGACCAACCCTCCCTCCCCCCAAACTCCCATTCCTAGCCTAGCGTTTCCAAAATGAGAATAAGATGAGAAAGGAAAGAGTGGTGAATCAATAGCACTCAGTCGCCTTCCGATTCAAAACGCTCTTCTGTAAACGACGGGCGACAGATTTTGTAGCACACCGACCACTTGCAGGTAATTCCCAACAGAAACAGTTAGACATGATGGACCAAAGTGTCTCATAAGTTCGCTGATCCTTATTTAACAGTTGACTTCTTAGTGTAATGCAAGTTTACAGCACTTAGTATCATCCACAACTAAAGTGGACAATAATAATTCCAATGGGTTAATTTAACAGAATGTGTTGAGAACTCAGGACCCACTCACCCCCACACAAACCACATTAATCCTGAACAAGTAAGTGGGCTTTCTATCAGGTCTATTTCAAAGCATTAGGGATTACCTCGCAGAAACTAAGCTGCTTGAACTCACAGGAGGTCAGCAGTATTGTGCTGCTGCAAAGATGGAGGGCCCGTGGTAGAGGCACATAGACAGCAGGACAGGTCAGTTCCCCTTTCCACAGCTCTCTGACAACATCCCCAAATCCTTCTCCCTCCTCTTTCCCCACACTCTTTTCATCCCTGTCTCCTTCTCTCTCACCGTATAATCGAATATCTCCCACTACTTATCTATTCACTGAGCACCTAATGGTTAAAATCAATTACAGCTGGTATGCTGAAATGCCGAATACGGCTACACATGCTGATAATGACAGAGAGAGTGTGAGACTGGGGGGGTGCAGAAAGAGAGTGACTTGGGATTGTTCCAAGGGAGTAGCACAATTACCTCCAATCGATTGATTATCGATTTGGAAAGGCGTTGAGGAGTATTTCAGTTCAACTTTGTCCATATCAATATCCTGATAGAATCATAAGGTGGTTAGAGCATGATGGTGCTATCTAAATACAATTGCAGAGCTAATGCAACATTTGAAACAGCTGAATCGAACGATTTTATGACAACTTTCATACAAATTAAGCACACGTTTTATTGTCAGGTGATCTCAAAAGTAAATCTAATTAACTCCCACTAAAGAATTCATCTGAACTCCCTGCCATGTGATCTGTCTGAAGTTGGTCTGATCAAATCAATGCTTCAAAAGTGGAGACAACATGCCACAAGGGATCATATTTGAGCTCAAAGCACCTTTTTCATTATTACTTTTTTGAACAAAAGGTGTTTGTTATCTTAGTGAAAACAAGATAATCAAACCCCAAGAGAAAAGAAAGAATAGAAAAGGAGCTGGAGGTATATACAAAATAGGTTTGACCAAGGGGTGTATGATTTGAATCTGGAAAAGGAAAGTGTGTATTTTGGCTAGGATATAGTGAGGATAAAAGAGTTAAGAAGACGGGGAAAAGACAGAAAAGCAAAGACCAACTCCTGCCAGCTTCTTTGTTCTTGCATCCCTGACACTACTCCCCCCGCTTCCATGGCCTTCACAACTCCCCCCATCCTCCCTCTGTCTCCACTCCAACCCCTCCCTTCTGCTATCGTTCCCATACCTGTCAGCCCAGATCTGCTTCACAGTCTCCTGCACATGGACACAGCCCAAATGACCCACAGTGAGGGGTGGGAATGGTTATTAAAAGGATCACATCTGGCTATTAATCTGAGAAAACCAGCAGTGTCTGTCTCTCCATTTAACCAAGACAGAAACTCACCTTTTAAAATGGAAAAACAAAAAAGTGTTTATGTTGCAGCCTGAACTAATTCAATGGGGGAGTCAAGAGGTAGAGAGGACGTAGAGGAGGCGGGGGGGCTAGGGTAATTAAGCATCATTTATGAGTGTCAGCCAAAAGCCGGATCAAAGCTGGACATTACACACACACACACACACACACACACACACACACACACACACACAACTGCTCACATGACCATCTGGTAAAGGCGTTGGTAGGAGAATGGGCGCAACTCTTATTAATATCTATGAGGATTATTAAGAAGACAGGCGAGGGTGGGGACGTCCGTCCATTCAAACCTGTCTCAAACACAAAGCCACTGGCACAGCATACACACACACACATATGCACACACCTGCTTTTATGCTTTAATTAGCCACCACCCCAAGCGCCCCGCCCCCTGACCTCTGAAAGATTTCCATTGTAATCTCAGCGCAGGTGAAACAGGAGACTATTTGACTAATCTACTAGCCAGCATCAGTTTGCCTTGAAGAGAAGGATAAAACACAACAGTAAAACAGACCACCATTTTGCTTGGAAAAGATATAAAAAGTGTGAAAATTTGCCTGTTCAGGTTTACAGCTCTGAACTTTTCATGGCATCATACGGCTCCATGACAGAAGATAAAAATCTATATCTTGCAGTCAAGTAGCATCTTGCATGAAGTGTCTGACAAGATTCCCTTTTGAAGAGAATATCAACTCTAAGTCTGTCTAGGAGTGCAAGACAAGGATGCAGTTATCAACAGCCTGTGTCTAGAACAGGCATACATGGACTCAAGTGGAAAAAACAGTAACTTGATACCCACATTTGTGTGTGTCTTTATGAATCTATGTTGTACCACACCTCTGCATGTGCATATACAGTACATTCATGTGTATTTGTGTGTGTGGATGAGAGCATGTGCCATAAATGGGGCCATGCGTCTGAAATAGACCCAGACATTTTTCTATTATCAGGACCAGCACAATGATATTTTATGCAAATCTATGGGAGTCAATCTCCTGTCCATTTCCCCATCACACATGCCCAAATGACAGTGCAATAATTTGGGCTGCATATATATTGGGCCATTTGATTTTTAAATGAGAGAGAGACTTGACCCTTGCTAATAGTCAAGGCCCAGTGGTGGACCTAATATTGCAGATGCACAAGCAAAGCTACCTCGATTTGAGCTAGATAGAGGAAAATTAAATTCAAAGAAGTGGGCGAGACAGAAAAAAAGACAGTGAAACACAGAAAGCCTGATCTAAAAATCTTGCCTCCTTTCTTTTCTCTCTCCTCCTATCACTCCTTTAGTTTAATTCCCCCTACCCCATGATTCCAAGCCATGGTGTTGCCAAGAGGATCATAGGTAATGAAATGCCCTATCTGCTGATCCCCAGGGGTCAAACAGAAAGAGGGAAGCGGAATGAAAGCGACTCAACAAAGAGAGTGGGTGAGACAGAGGTGGTAAAATAATATGCCTAAATGCTCTTAAGGTTCCAGTTCAATTCAAATTGTTGCCAGTTCATATAACTCATACCCATACATTGCCATTTTTCCCTTCCTCCTTCCATTTTGTGTCTGTAAACAAACCATGTCATACCAATGTACTAAAACCATTGGACACCCCTTTATTTTTTATCAGTAGTAAAATATTTTCATGATTAATGAAAATAAACAGTTTGTGAAATGTTCTAATCTCATTTCTGCTTTAAATTAACTGGATATTATTTTCCCTAAACTTCGTATTATGCCACATTTCTATTAATTTTAGCTATGATTCTTGGTTGGGACAACTAACTTTTGTGAAATATGGGGTCTCATATCCCCTCATAAAGCCAAAATAACTGAAGGGAATCTCAGCTTGGAAGATTTTAATCGATGGAATCAAATATACTTATTTCCATAAAGTGGACTAGGATTAGATTATAGAACATTTATTTAATTGGTCAGTTGTCAAAGCTGGTACAAAACATGCCCCAGTAGAATATAAATTGATGCATGGTTGGTATGAAATGTTTGGCAGCAGATGAAATGAATAAAACTGTCAAGGTATAAAAAAGGGCCAAAGAGAAATTACCAGAACCCAATCCTTAAATCCATGTTGGTCATAAAATGTAAACGCTTTTTAAGACTCTTTCACACTTAGTTTAAAGGAGATTGTGAGAAAATTAATAAAGAGTAAAAGGCTAAAAGAAAAAAAAAGAAAAAATATGGAAAAGCAGCATGGATGTCCATTTCCGCCTGAATTAGGAGGGAAACTTGG
Source organism: Anableps anableps (assembly GCA_014839685.1). Classification (NCBI taxonomy): domain Eukaryota; kingdom Metazoa; phylum Chordata; class Actinopteri; order Cyprinodontiformes; family Anablepidae; genus Anableps; species Anableps anableps. The sequence goes on from CM026082.1 coordinate 19,990,362, forward strand.
AATGAGTCGTGGTGGTTTTAGAACAGTTTAAGATTTATTTGGATAGCCATCTGAGAAACAGGTGCCATGGTCTCTAAAACACAGTGCGTATTCCTGTGTGTGTGTGTGTGTGTGTGTGTGTGTGTGTGTGTGTGTGTGTGTGTGTGTGTGTGTGTGTGTGGTCCTTCACTGTGCCACATTGGCCATGAACATTCTCAACTCCTAATGACCCAGGGACAAGCACAACGTAGATCTCAACCTCAAAGCCCTATTGGGACACATGCACACAAACACATATGTTCACCTAAAACTAAACCCCCTACTTATCCAGGCAGCACTTGTGAATGGCACTGACAGATTTACTCTCAACTCCATGTATATTAAGGCTAGTGTTTGTTACTGAAAATCATAACGAAGCCATACATCATAATATTCAAGTCTAAGCTAAAAACAAGCCAGGCCAGCTATGGACATGCTATGCTACAGCTCATAGGCTGGTTGTCCACACACTTTCTCAAAACACCTCCTGCTTTATCAACTTTTTTTAGAGGGATGGAGACTTGGACATTGTTGACAGCTGTAAAAATACCCTCAAAGTAAGGTTCAACACATGTTTAAAATCTAAATGCAAAAATACTATGTTTAAATACCCCAGGCTACAGTAATTCCTGTGATGAATGAACCAGGGCCAATCAGACTGTCAACATTTCCGATAAGCAGTGAGTAGCAGACCTTCTCTCTTTCCCATGTAAGGCCTGAGAGTTCCTTCGCCACCTGCTGTGCCCTGGACACCAGATGACTTGATGTCCATGAACTGTTAATGTCATTTCCCTTTTGCTGTTTCAAAGTCTGGAAAAAAAAACGACTTTCAAACTCTCAATTCCCCTTAGAAGTACTCAATGGCTGCTACAAAGCGGCCATAAAATCTCCTGAATATGCTTTTTGTTTGTATCTTCAAATGGTTTCCCATGCCATAAAGATATTCTCTGTTTCCAAAAAGCCAGATGGTAAAGTCGTCAACACTCGGATCTTTCATGCGTGCGGCCAAGCTACCTCTATCCCCATGTGCTTTTCACCTCTGCCAATACATAAAAGGAGAGGTGTTTTTCTGGTCAAATAAAGAAATGATTTTTTTCCCTCCACTTTTGCTCTGCAGCTCACTTGGCCCCGTCGACACTTTTTCTAGCTCTCTTTTTCTGTTTTACCACCACATGTCCGAGGGTAAAATAGTGGAATTTCAACCAGAGGCATTAAAAGCGTCATCTGTGGAACAGATTTGTTGAGGCCTGTGGAGTGGGTGGGTGGATGAGGTACAGGGGTGTTTGGATGCACTCAGGGGACATTGGGATGACCCTCACTTGTCTTGGCAAAGCTGGGGGTATGTATGTGTCCTAAAAGGCACTTCCTGATTCTGTAATCAACCTTGAAAAGCATAAAAAAACCCAACTTTGATTAGACATCTTGGGCTTCTCCAGTTTGTACACATCATACTGATATTGCTACCTCTTTGTGTGAATAAATTGCTGCCAATATTTAGTGTAACCTTGGTAACTGCAATAAAAGTGGCTCATATTAACTCAGCGGAAGAAGCAGTCAAACGGGATTCAACTCTTAAATGCTAGTACATGTGTGGAAACAAAGACATATGGACTAGCACTCAAGTCTTCCGTTGACAAAAAGAAGATTCTGATTTGAGTCAACTAATCATGCTGATTCAATATGCTACAGCCTCAGGTAATGTAGTCTAATGTGAAAGCTGCACGTTCGCTAAGAATTTCTCAATTTCCCTCGAGCAGAGACATCTCCAGTTCATCTCATGCCAAGTTCAGCCTTTGCCAGACTGTTGACAATCTTGTGTTAATATGAACATCCTGTTGAAGTCAGCTAAGACTGTTTTACATAGCCCTAAGAATACCAATTAGTCTAATCCAGTTAGGATTTAAAACTATGCAAGATCCAGTCAGATATTTCCTAAATAAATGTAAATCATTAGAGAATAAGGAATAATATTTTGCTAAAAGAAAAAAATAAACAAACAAATAAATAATGCTGATTGATGGGTTAAGTGGTTCCTTAAATAAACAAGACTGTTGAAGATTTAACAAAAGAAACATGCTTCACATTATGAGGAAATGCCGCAAGAAATTGGCTGGTGGGGAAAATCAGTTAACCATAATTAACAGATTTTCACTTGATCAGCACTGACCGGTGACTGATCTGTAGGACACTCAGTAATCCTTTCTTTTTTCTGTTCAGTGAATGTACCATACCAAAGTGCTACCAGACTGTTCTCACCACAGCACTCTTCATTGTGAAAGCTGTGATGAAGAGAAGAAGACTGAAAGCTTTGATATCAGTAAGGTGTTTAAAAATGAAGTCAGATGAAGCATAAAAGGTGTAAGCTGCAACTTAAAAGGAAACTTTTTTCTACCAACGTTTCTATCATTCATCTGCAGTTTTGGTTATTTACTACTTTCTCCAATGATGAAAACGAGCATCTACCTTAAGATTTAAAATTGTACCCACCCTCGGGATGTTGGATTGGCAAAAAGAGGAACTGACGAGAGCAAACCTCAGAAGTGGTTGAATGTACGTCAAAATATTTCTGGTTTATTCTTTTGAACTTTTAATCTCTGTCTGGCATGGAACATGCTAAGTTTCAACATTTTGGCAGCCCCTTGTTAGACTTTGATTAGACTACTCCACAAATTTATTGGTGAATTTCCAGGTGATTTTTCTAAAAGGGAGTAAAATTCATAGTGAAAGTCATAATTTTTACTTTCTTACAAAGGGCCCTAATGGTTTGAATGGCTTTTTAATAAATAATCATCTTTTGAAAACTGCATTTCATATTTCCTCTGTTTATCATTGTAAGATATTTAAATTTCTTTGATGATCTGAAACATTTAACTGTGACAAAAAGCAAAAACAGGGGAGTATAGGGCTAAGACTTTTTCACTGCACTATACATCCTCAAGAGGGAATACACACGCAGACAGGTGTTTACTGTTAGTACTACTAAAAACTCTAATTGCTAATATAAGATATTCACAATTTCACCTGTAATCATTTTGTTTGTCTAAATGAGTAAAAGCCTAATTCACAGCTACTGCTGTCGTACACACATTGCATGATCCAGCCTTTGCTTCTAATATAAATAATTAGTAACTGCTCACGAAACATAAACATATTTTAAACACTGGTAAATATAGTTCTGAATAGAAACGTCAGAAAAGCTTTACAAAAAACAGAGATCTGAAGTCAGTCACAAAAATTCTAAGGGGTGCATCTCCAACATTATGTTGTGTACCTTACCTTACCTTAAATATAGTACATCACCTCTTGAATTGAAAAGCTAAAATAAAACTATATATTTTTTTTATTTAAAGTTGTGCAAATGACCTAAATAAAATTACACCGAATTATTACTGATGCATGTAGATATATTCTTCCTGCAATTGTTCCCACTTATTGCAACACACAAACTTATACACATCCACACACAACTATATCTCAGTGCCAAATCTTGCATATAGCTGTAAAGAAATCCTCATTATTGTAATGCACTTGATCCTGTCCTGTAGGCCGAGGCCTTGGAAATGTAGCAACATCCTATTAAGCTAAAGGAGATGTCTCACAGCCTAAATTACCCTAAATATATAGGAAAAGAAAACAATGCCAAATATCAGACATGTTGGAATGTCTTTGCAAAAGCTCTCTATTGCTCGACACCTAGAACATTTAATTGCTTATTTTACTAACTTCATGCTGTGTTGCATCCTACTATGATGGCCAACTAGTGTAGTTGCAATAAAGTATGTCATCAGTGAATGATCATGAGCTTAACTTTTTTTCTTTTTACCCAAAAAAAGGAAGTTTTTCTACTAAGGAATCACATTATGTATACTTGGAAAATTATACATCAAGATGAAGGCAAAAAGCCCATTCCATCATATGAAGATCACTAAGATGCATATTTTGGAATCTATTTTCACAAATACAACACAATACAAAGACACACGGATCAAATATCAAGAGTAACACTCACAACATTCTTCCAACTCTGACTGCCCCTTTGCTCAGCAGAAAACTAATTTGCATTGGCTATGTTTAACATTAATTTATTTTTGAATAATTTCACTGCTATTTATTACAATAAAGACAGCTGAAGGTGATCAATCATCTAGCATAATTTAAACTCACTGATATTACATGACTTTGTGTATAATGGGGACGAAGTGCAGCGCCAGCAAGCAGAAAATGTAACTATATCAAATGGAGATCTGATTCGGTACTCTCACAGTGACCTTTTTATCTTCGTTGTTCTATTCTCATGGGAACTTTTTATCTATGTGACGCTCCACTTAAGATGACAGGAAGGATTCCGTTAAAATAAAAAAGATAATTTATTTTGTGTTACCGTAAATATTTTTCATGTGATCATTAACACTTGGGACTTTTTATCTCACTGCTTTGAGAACAGGGGTGATTTCTGGGTGATTCATTGCAAGCAAAGGGATTTACCTTATAGAGGCGGATGGCGAACTCATGCCTCTGGTTGGTGGCATGTAGTCTCAGTTTATCCACACTGTTGCTGTAGTAGTCACAGGCGTTGCACTTGAGGTGCACCGGATTGCCAATGGCCACACACTTTAATCTCCACTGGTTGGCCTTGCCTCCTTCCTTTATGTGAGCTACCAGCTGATGTTTCTGCATGTGCTTGTCTGTCTTGCAGTGCAGCTGAAAGTTGGCCTTGAGCTGTGTGTTGTAGCTGCAGAGCTTGCACTGGTAGACATCACCAACCACGCAGCGCCACTCCTCTTCAGGCAGGGAGCGCTCAGCGTTGATGTGGGCGTTGAGAGCCTCTAGGCTGTCTGTGGAGTAGCAGTTACACACAGCACACTGGTAAAGGCGCAGCGAGGGGTCACTGATGGGTGGCGACAAGGCAGAGAGGGAAGGGTCTGCTGAGGACATGCCTCCCATTCCACCTGAAGACACCAAGGATAGATCATCTGCCATCAGCTGACCGCTGGCAAGGCGCAACTCTGCTGATAGGTCATTATTCACTACAGAGAAAATGAGTGAAAACACGGGTTAGGCAGCGAACTGGAAATAGATTAAGAAACTGTAAAAGGTAAAATTTTATTTTTCACAGCACAGAAAGGTAACAGTTTAGATAAAAGAAAGAAAAAGAAATATGTCAGCAATATAAAAATAAGGTGAGAGTGAAAACGCTAACATGCATATGGGCTGATAATTGAAGGAAAAAAAGAGAAAATACACTTTTTTTATTAAAGGAAATTAAGTGCAGAAAAGAAGCTTCTCCCATGTAGGCCTCTTCTACACAAAGGGGTTTGATAAAATAAAGCTTCACAGAGAACTAAGGCTACTTACAAAGTCTTGTCTATAAAAAACCTTAATAGGATTGAATCAGGATCAATTACAATCATCCTTTTCAACTTGCTAACTTGCTCATCAGGTAGCTTTAATTACTGCTCTCAGCAACAGTGGCACAATGGTTTTAGGGCTGCGGGCTTTTCTTGCATCAACCAAAGATTTGAAAAGCTGATCAATGCATTACAGATACTTTCCTTTTTCTTCTGCCCACCAACCCCAGGACAAAAACGAGATCTGCAATTCATGCAGATGTAATTAACTCACGCATTTGATCCCTTCATTGTCCCTCTATGCATGTTACCAAAGTTAATCATGTTTTTTTTTTTTTTTAAGATATCACAATAGAGTATCCGCTAAGGAATAGACATGATCTAAATAGATTGTTTAACAAGGTAATTTGTCCACTTAAGAAATGTATATATAAACACAATTGCACCAAGTAAAATAAACTTACAGTGGGTTTACATGCTAAGGTGAAATGCAAAAAATGTATTTATGCATGCATACATTATACTGCATATGAATTTGAATTTGAATCAGTTTCCTGCTCCCACCATTTATACCTATGTACATCTGCAGGCACTATGGGGAGCTGTGAGTTATCAGTGTAATTCACTGAGAGTACATCTGCTAGCTGGGCTGTGACCTCCACACTAAAGGAGGGAGTGGGTGTGCAGCACTGCAGGGTCATTGTTAAATCTCTCTCACTCCTACGGGAATCCGCTTCCTGCTGTTTGTGTGTGTGTGTGTGTGTGTGTGTGTGTGTGAGAATTCATCTCTGCAGAATGACTAAGGTTGGATGGTGTATATATTGTGGTAGTGGTGGTTCTGATGTAGAGGGGGTGGATTAAGCTGATTTAAGAAAATTACAAATGAAAGATTAAGAATAATTCTCGTGTGGCATCTCATAATCATTTTTTTAATCAGTGAGCGGGGTCAAAGAAAGGAGACAATGACAGAGGCACCATATGAGAGCAGAGATAAGAGAGAAAGAAATCGAGAGACGGATAAGCGTAAGGGGGCTAGGGGAAAAACGATGGAAAGTGACAAAAAAGGTCAGAGGGCACAGCGATTGATGAAGAGCAAATAAAAGAAACACACATAGATAAAAAAAAAAGCATATCAAGATGGCATCAGATAAATTAGATAACACAGATAAAACTGCTTGTGCTAAAAAACTAAGACATTATAAAAGTGAAGTTTACAAGCAACAGTAATTCAAAAATAGTATTTCTGCATTTTAACTAATTAATCTCTAAATGCTGTTAGGCATGCCAATCTCAGTTTTATGAGGCAACACTGAAATCACCTAGGCCAGATCCAAGAGCAGCTGCAGTTGCAGGATCTAGTTGAAACGGGTTAATCATCATTTGGGCATCTGGTCCACCACTGCCAGCTGGATTCTCCAGTTTAACCCCTGCGAGTCCCATGTTCTGAGCCAGGTAGTACTGGTAAAGCTCTGCCTCGGCCGGGGCCAGGCCCAGATGGAGGCTGTGTTGGATCTGTTTCATGTTCTGCTGCAGCAGCATCATGTTGTGCATGTGCTTCTCGCTGGTCATGTGGATTCGTAAGTTCCGTGCCACATTGGTCTCGTAGTCACACACCTGGTGAAATAATGAAGGTTTCAGATCCAGCGTGCTTGGTTGGCTCAGTACTACTTTACACTACAAAATCATAATCAGTTTATATGGAAGAACTCATTTACAGCTGTATGATGTCTGGAATGGAAACTAAGAAATTAGAAGCAACAGTTCAATACTAACACACCAACCAACAAACCACAACTTATTCATGTGTTAATACTGGTGCAAAGATGCTACATTTTCATTTGATGTAGCAATAATTAGATATTGCTTGGATATATAAGGGGTTTATTATAGGGGTCAGATGATCTGGCTGAGAAAAAAAATAATAGACACAGTGACGCACAGAGAAATAACTGGCTCATTGTGCAGACAGTGCAACAAGCTAATTGGCATGTGTGCTACCACTATGTTACAATAATGCTCTGTTTATTTCAATACCTCACAGCGCCAAGTAGGCTTCTGCTTGGGCTTTGATGGAGAGGGTGCACTGCAGCTTCCACCAAGGCTGGCACTGGACACAGGGTTGGCATGGTTGTGATTATACGGTGCCTCACTGCCACCATTCTGGAGTGTTTGCACATTATTCAGATGCTTGTCTGACTGCATGTGGATGCTAAGGTTTCCTTTGGTGGTAGTTGAATAATTGCATACCTAAAAGAGAGGGATTGTTGCAGAAAAACCAATGTATGATAAACATTAAAAGCATTTAGGACAAACACCAACAGGTATCTGATGAATGAATACGCAGTTAAATTGAGGCTGTCTTTAGATTATCTCGAATATGTTCTGTTGACACTTGCGCTTTGATGTATATTTTCTCTTTTGATGCAATATTTTCAAGGACTGTGTTGAAACCTGTCTTCTTATTAATGTTACATAACCTAACTGACACATGCCTGATGAAACAGCTTAAAAAGAAATTTGCCTTATTAATCTTGTACAGACTATCCAATTTTCTAAGCTTATGTCATCTAAGCAGATTGAAATGTTATGGTCAAACTCTCAAAAATGGTGGGGAAAAAAGTAAACACAAAAAGACATTATTTTAAATGAAAAAACTCAGAGACAAAGAATTACATAGCAAAACAAAATCCAAAAGATAAAATAAAGGATGGACAGACCTCACAACGGAAAGGCTTGTATCCACAGGTATAGCTTTCGCCTCGAGCTAAACGAGGGTGAGGCTGTCCTGTGCGGCAGTACACACATGATCCACCAGACTCTGGATGTTTTTCCTTCATGTGAGCATCCAGTGTTTGCTGGTACTTGTAGTGCCAGTTACACTTTGGACACTTTAGCGTCTTGCAGGAATTACGCGAATGCATCATTGTCATATGTCCTCCTAGAGACCGAGAGGATCCCAAGACTGTGTCACATTTGGGGCACTCCACCCCACTGCCTGGGGATCCTTCACCTGGACCAGGGGTGCCTGGAGTCCCTGGAGTTCCAGGTGTACTAGCATTTCCTGTATTTTGATGTAGTGGACCTGGACTCTCATCATCTCTGCGCAACATCATCATGTCAAGAGGATTGGAGGATGGTGATAACCCATCCCGTCCTGCCAGGCCTTCAGTGGTTGAGTCATTGCTGTTCTCACGCTCTCTGCCAGCTGATAGGGCAGTGGACAGAAGGCTTTTCTCCATCTCCAGCTTATCAGAAACAGGCAGGGAGTTAGACGGCGTGGATGCAGGGCCTTTGCTGTCACTGTTCAACTTAAGCACACTGTTGGAAAGGGGGGAAATACTTTGGTTTAAAAGAGGGAAATCTTTGCTACTGGTGCTGTCGGCCCGCTGGCTCGCCATTGCCATGGTCATGACCTGTTCCTCCTCCTCATCTGCCTCAATCTCTGCTCCTCCACCAAGTGAATAAGCATCCTCATCCTGTTCTGGACTTTCTTCTCCCACTGTACCGGGCTCCCGCTTAATGGGCGGGTACTGGCTCAGGTCCGGCCCATTGGGTTGCAAAGTGCATGTGTCCCTAACGTGGCCTTTGCAGTCACTATCAGAGTTCCGACTTTCTAGGCTGCCACCAGTGGCAGCAGCGGTAGAACTCCCACCGAGGGCTCTGTGGGCACCAGCCCCTCCGCCGAGGTTTGGGTTGGTCTCAGCCTTTGGCATGGTTTGGGTTCTGGGGGTTTGGTCAGTAGAGGAGCTGCTGGCACTGCCCTTCAAGAAGGCAAAGCCTGCCTGAAGAGAATCTGCATTCTCCCCACTACTGTGGAAAGCATTCCACAAGCCACGGAGCCCTGTATCTGGGCCCAGGAAGTTGGCAGGTGAGGGAAAGTGGGGTAGCACAGCGTTTGGGGGTTTTTTTGGTTCCAGAAAGCTTATAAGAGGTTCTTTGTCCTTGCCGATGCCCTGGATGATGGCAGAAACATGCTTGTTGCTCAGCAGCTTCTGTTCCTGCTCATTCAGGGTCATACGGTGGTCATGGACAGCATGTGTCACGAAAGAACGGCTGTAACCAAAAGACAGCTTGCACAGGAAACACATCAGCACAGGTTTCCGCCGCCCATCAGCCACACAGCCCTCAAACTTGGACAAGTCCACATTGTTGGGGACATCTTTGGACACACAGGAGTTTTTGGCTGCACCATCCGCCGTTAGATAGTCTTTGTCATTCTTGTGGCGGAGGTCATAGACACGGAAACTGTGCAACACAGGACCAGCGCCTGCCAGCCCTCCAGCTGAGGTATTTGGGAAGGAGGGGTGGTCAGCCGCTAGAGATTTGCTCCCAAGGGATGAGGCGATGTGGAAGGTGTTGATGATCTGGGGGTAGAAGGACATGGGTGCAGCGGGCTGCTCCAACCGTTCCCCTCCTGGGCTGAGGCTACTCTGGCCACTGTTGCCCTGGGCACTAGGGAAGGTCTGGGGTGACAACAGGCCCCTGAATTGAAGAGCCCCAGAGAGCCCCCCCTGGTTGCCACGCTGCTCTTTGGAGTCCTCCAGGATAAAGGCAGAGCCATCGGGCTGGTAGATGATCTCGCCACACAGGTTCTCTACATCACTATCCTCTTCCATCTCCATTTCACTGTTCATATCCCCTACATCTGCAGCACCAACCTCACGTTCTCCTTCATCTTCACTATCCTCCATCATCCCTTCAACCTCTTCATCCTCTTCACGATCTCCAGCAATAGGCAGGCGGGCATTAGGGCAGTGGTGCTCCATATATTTTTGTAAACTGGAGAAGGAATTAGAACATTCGTTGCAGGGGATCTCCTTTGCCGGTGCCACTGGAGATGTGGCAGGGGCAGAACAGTCCGAACCCAGAGCTGCTCCTCCTCCTCCTCCTGGTAATGTTCCGGTAACACTCCCTTTGTTACCGGAAATAAAGCTTTCTCTCCGACTCTGCTCAGTTACAGGGTCGATAGTTGCACTGACAGTGGTGGGGGTAGTAGTGGATCTACGTGGACTCACAACTGGCCCTCCAAGGCCATTCTCCGACTCTCCAATGGCAACAGGTGACGACTGGCTGTTGGTGCTGTTGGTGACAGTGGTCTCCATGGAGACAACTGAGTTGTCCTCAGCAGCAGCATCCAACCTCTGGCCACCATAGTCCTGCTGCCGTGATGACACCATAGAGGGAGAGTCACAAGTTGCCATGATGACCACTACATAGGGATATCATCTCATCGAGCCCAACAGGGACCTGATTTAAGAAGAGAAACAGACAAACAAAAAAACATATTTATTGTCTACATTATGTTGTGGAACTGTGTTACAGTACACCTATATGTAGAAAACTAGTTGTTCAGTTTGGGCTTCAGTGGAGAGTGTGAAAAGGAAAGTCATCACTTTGACCATGTGAAAATGTAGCCCAATACAGAGTAAAATTTATATGAAATCATTACAGAAACATAAAGAGAAATCAGAGACTATCTCCATTTACAATATTAACTTGTTTTTTCATGCAACTCAGGACAGAAAGAAGTAAAGACTCACAGAGAAAGAGCACAGCACAAAGGACTAGCTTCCATGTGGAATGATGTTTGGAATACCAGCAAGATGTTATCAATCTTGGATGGCAGCCCATCTTTCAGTCCCTCTCTACATCTTTCTCTTGGCTTTTCACAACAAGATACAAATGCTAAGCTACCAACAACACACAACGCAGAAAAACCATCCTAAACCCACTAGCGCTCACTCAAATAATTTCATGGTGTAATCACAAGCATAATTTCTTCCAAAAAGCTTAAGAACCGCAACTCAATTTCTATTGAAATACGTTCTTGCTAAGATATATGCATCAAATAAAAACTACTTACACATGCCAGTGTCTTTTCACTTGATACAGTACTAGGCTTCTTTCAGAAGCTTGCGTGTAAATGAACTACCCTTAAAAGAAAGCTTTAAAGAGCCATGTTAACCTTTAACCCAATCCACCTGCTGCTTAATTCTCTTTTTATCTGCCTGCCTTTTCCTCATAACAAAGCTACAAAGCAATTAGGGGATTAATCCACAACAATCCAGGGCTAAACAAAGCTGGTGGGAGGGACAGAAAAAGGGTGAGGAAAGAAATCAAACATGAGCACTAGTGTGTTTTGAGGGTGCATGTGTGTGCATGTGCTGCAATCAGGTTTAATCTGATATATCTGAGAGATGATTCTATGAGACTACTGATGATACTGGAGAAATTGTGTTTCTGTCTCACTATGCATATTTATGTTTCTCAGATTAACAAAAATACAAAAAGGAGAAAAACAATATTAGTGCCAATCAGTTATGCATGCATGCGACAGAAGGCAAAGAAATAAATCTGTAATGTGTACATGACATAATAAACTACCAAGTATAAGAACTCAAACCCCTCATACCAGGATTAAAAAAAACTGATACACACACACACACACACACACACACACACACACACACACACACACACACACACACACACACATACATATTTTAATGGCCTTTATTTTCGTTGCTTTTCTTTTTAAGGTAATCTCTTTCAGATAACAACTGTGGTCCTCTACAGCACGTACCTCTACATGCAGACACACATGTTTTTATGCTAACTCTAATTGTAATTGCAAAAACATTAGCAGCAATTAACTTTGCATCCTAATGCAAGGAGATGAAACAGGGCAACTGCATCATGCCACAAGCATGCATGGTAATGACGCACACATGAAGTTCCTACACTAATGTATAAGTTTATTTTAGATTTTGCTGCATGGGTAGTGGGACTGAAAAACAAGCAAAAGGTTTTGTTAGTGGTATGGAGGGTAACAAAGTCTTAAAAAAAAGTCACAAAAATTTTGTCTCAAAGATTTTTTTGTCAGTCTTATTTTACATTCCAGAAATACTAAAACAAAAATCTTGTGCTTCTTCCTGATGTTTAACAAACCCACAGTTGCATATTCTCATATCTTCCCCAAGAGTCTGTCTTCCAAAGTGTCTGTTTAACATGTGATTGTGGGTAAAGCTTCTCCCCAGCAGTGGGTTTGATGGGTAATGTGACACATACAACAGGATTTACTACATGCCAGTGGTGTCATTTTGCTTCTTAGTTCATTGGGGAGCGACCCCTTTTGAATTGTAGCTCGGACATAAAACATTGTGGTTTATGAATTATGCATCTCTTTAAGAATGGAATTATGTCTTACAGTTAAGCCAGTGTGTTAAGCACTTGGAACTGACACATCATCCCCCTAATGCTAACAGGTTAAGAGCTGTTTACATGTGCACTGCCTGCCAACAACAACATAGGTGTCAATTATTTTTCTTACCTCTGATTCTAACTGACCTCACTACTTTTTCCACAAATAAAGCACTGACAACTTCCGGAATATGTAGTGACAAATGCATAGTGTTAAATACATAATTTTTGCTTTTAGATAGGTATACTCACTGTCTCTCTCTTGATTCAAGGAACAGATATCAACAAGAAGGGTTTGTTAAAGTAAAAATGAATGAAAAATACAGAAAAATCAAACAGGCACAAAGACCACATATTATTTCTAAATTCACAGTGATAGAATCCACAGGTTTAAATTTGTCATTGTTTCTCAGCAAGGAAGAGGTGCAATGTCACGCAGGACCTTGCAATGTTTAAATGCCTCGATATTTCTACATATGACTGTCAGGAGATTAAACAAAGCAATTACTTGGAGCCCTCCATGGTAAAGCCAATGCTTTTGGTGTCCCACTCTGTCCCAGTCTTCAGGACACTTATTATGATGTACAATACAAGCAAGTTTTTGATGGAGTCCGCTATTAACGATGTCCTTAGGCTGATGGCACCCTATGAGCATTGAAGAAGTGTCCACAACTTTTAAACATTTTTTTGGCAGCATTATAGGTAACCTCTAAAACAAAGCAGACAACTAGTAAGCACTGTGAGCCGACCACAACTGGCTAACCAATGCTAGACTTTATGATCTGTTTATGGGACTCCTAGTAACACCAAACTTAAATGCTTGACTGCATTTATTCAGTTCTATTTCAAATTTTTAAATACTTGTCAAAACACAGCTTGAGATAGTAGAATTTATGTAAATTTAATCTGTTGTGAAAACACAAAAAGGAATGATTCCATTTCTTTTCTGGCATGGGGATGAACTTAGAATTATACATGCATAAAAGCCACAATATATGGATAAGTAAAACCTGGATTGGATTATTCTACACTAACAGTTTCTCATCTTTTTTTGTTCTTGTGAACCGAATATTTTATACTGTCTTGTCTCTTCAGCTGGATGTATTGTTAAACTTACAGATGACCAATTATGTTGTCTTGATGGTAAACCAATCAGATCTTTCCATCATCAACTTATCTGAAGTTAAAGTTGAGTTTTAGATACCAAGACCCTCAACATTCACCAGTGTATAAAGTACTTGTAGTCAGTTCCCTTCTAACTACTCTTCAGTGGCTATGCTTTCACACCTTTTCCAGCAGCAGTACCACTTGTCCTTTTTTTAAGGCAGATCATATTACTACCAGCTAAGAAACATTCCTGTTTCTCTCCCCCACTGGCTTCCTTCGCTCTGCTAACCAACCAGACTACTTTCATTTGCAGGAAAGAAACAGACAGACAGATACATAGAGAGAAACTAACAATGAAGGGCTTTTTTCCACAATGCAGAAACAGTTCCCTTCTTTTAACAGGAGAACAAAGGAGGTGGCCTGAGCTGCTCCTACCTCTGTTTTTTAATTAAGCATGTCCCCCTTGCTTTCACACATATACACATGGACACTGGCTGACACATACACATACACACAAAGTGAGACAGACACACATAACATTAAGGTAATTAAAGTGGCAGATCAGATCCACTGAGAGGCAAATAATAGCCCAGGAATGCCTGCTTTGGACACTGCAAGTTCTGATGGGTGAAAGGGGCTAAGAAACTCCTTAGCCTTTTGTTTTTCTCCACCCGCCCCTTTGCTCTTTCCCTTATCCTTCCATCTGCTTTTCAGTAGCCCCCTGAGAAGCCGAGAAGCAGTCAGTAGGAGGGGATTTCTTTTTTATTTTAGTCTTTTACAACTTTTCATCTTTTAGACTCAAATTAATCATAATATGCTTCCATTTCAGCTTGAAGTTACGGAAGTTAAAAAGAAAATGTAATCGTCTACACAAAAACCAAGCTGTATATAGGCTACCAAATATGCTAAAGTGCATCTTTTAAGATTTTTAGCTTATACAGATATAAGAAATATGCTGATACAACAGTGCTATAACATTATGCAAACCTTTCACCCTGAGCTAGTGAGCAGGTGCTGATGTCACAGTCTCCTCCTATTTTCCTTGTCTTGTCAGGCTATCGGGCATTAGCCGGAGTCACAGCCTGTTATATGTCAAACCTGTAATTGCAGTGTCGCCACACTGCCGTCTTTGTTGACACAGTGATCTGCTGGATTCAAATTCTTCATCACTTACTGTCTGACATTTTATTGCAAAGGCAACAAGTGCTATTAAAGTTGTGGTGAATATTTACAGATTTTATAAATATTGGGATTAGGCATGTCCTTGATCTGTGATGTGGTTAGCAAAATTCAAAACTGTTTTTTTTCTGTTGTTTGGTTGAGGGAATGTGAGAACACATTTAATGAGTGGTAAGAATACCTCCAAGCCAAATGTTCGACGCGACCCAAGACGGTTAAAGCCAAACAACAAACTCAGAGGACAGCGTAAAACTATAGCTGTGTGTCTATTCCGTCTCCTAGGTTAGCCCTCTCCCTGCATGTGGCCCCTCCGTCCGACACCAAATCTTCTATCAAAATGTCACCGAGCATTAACCAAAGACAAAGGGAAGAGACGGAGTGAATGTCGCTGCATCCATCTCCCACTGTCAGAGCCATGAATAGGCCTACTCTGTCTAATTAGACCTGTTTATTTGTTGCCATGCAAAGATGAAGGGATGAAAAATGAACTGGATAAAGGAGGAGGAGAATTACCTTCCTTTCTCAAATGCAAGAGAAGCTTCGGTTGCCATCAAAGAGCTCTAGTGCATGTATGCACAAACACATATGCACATGTGCACACGATCACAGAGGAGAGCCTAATGCTCTGTTTAAAATCTTAAAAGAAAGGAGAGAGGGACAGAATGCAAAAGGATAAGAGGGGGAGGGCTTTTAGCATGGCCAACTGTTTTTTGTCTTCTTTGCTTCTTAACACACACAAAGGGTTTTAATGCAGCCTCTGTTTGTGGCCTAAAGGTGTAATATTAGACACAAGTTTCAGTAGATCTTAGCAGTGCCTCCCCACACCCTTTTCTGTTCCCCTGTCCTCCTCCTTGTGTCTCCTTTTGTGAGCAAAGGCCTTCATTACTAAGAAACACCTTGTCATTATTGCGATGGACATCCCAGACATCTTAAGATTCACTTTAATATAGTAATCCTGTTCAACAAATTACTCACACTGCTAAAATGTCTTTCAGAAAACTTAGAAAACATAACACTGGTTTACATCAACAAAGATATAAGACCGTTAAATGAAGTAAACAAAAGAAAGACAAGTTTAACAGGAGGGGGGTTATGAGTGAAGAATGTAGAGGACAGAAGAGGCATTTTATCCTTTTCTGAGACCAGGTATGTGGGTCCTATCCCTCAGGTTGATGACAAGTAAATTGGTCTCATTGGTTGCTCAGGTAACATTACACCCATCTCCCTTCAGGATATTTCTTTGTTGGGGAGGGAAAAAAATAGGTTGACACTAGAGATGAAAAGAAACAAATGAGATTTATAGAAGTTATAGAGGAATAAAGCTGTATTGAGGTGTATGCAAAGGTATAGGAAGACTAGAATCTAGATTTTTTATTATGGTTAACCTCCTTAACATGTTTTTTTTAGTCTTTTGGATCTGATTGGAAACTGATTATAGCAGCTTCTGCCCAAACTTCAACTAGAAAGAGCCAAAGACATTCATTCTAAAGATTTCCAGTTCAGTTTGTGATACTTGTGTAGACTGTTTACGCTAAAGGTCAGTGTCAGTGATTATCTGCTGCTTGTGCAGCTTCATAGAGACAAAGTTTAATGGATTAAAGGCAACTTTGACTGGATTTAACATTCTTACAAATGGACTTTGGGCTTATGCAGGCCAATTTAAATATATGCCCAAGCCTCATGGCTTTGAAGAGGCTATATTTCAGACTAAATTCAAAGTGAAACACAAAAATAAACAGTGAGACACTGCTGGGTCACAGTCCCCACTTACTGCTAAAGATTTTTTCTGGCATCAAAGGAGAAGCCAATCTACATAGCTAATGCCTCCACTTTTTCCCTCCCTTTGCACGAACTGAAAACAGCAAAGACCAAGCGGAGTGAAAAAAAAAACAAAAAAACTGGGGATTTTTCTTTTGCCGACAATCTGGAAACACTCTCTAGTTAATTAGGGTTGATTGGAAATGAACCGCACAAACAAAGGGCAGCCTATGTCCTGGCTATTACAACCAGGCATGCCTGTGTGCATGTGCACCAAAGGTTACTTAAGCTACCTTGGGAGTGCAAGATGGTTGCAGCTTGATGATGTGGACTCTTCCTCTGTCTTTTTTTCATTTTTACTCCTCCCTCCGGCACCCCTTCCTCCTCCTACCAAACCCAGTCCTGTGAAGAATGTGTGACGACCTCCACTGCCAAGGAGCAAAACTTCCAGCCCCTGATGCCACAAAAGCCAAGAAGGTAATTAAGTTTGAAAGAATAGAAGCACTATCACAAACAATGCGGCAGTGTCCATGGGGAGGGATATATGTGTGTGCACGTTGGGGGGGTTTCATAGGGTGGGGGTCAGAAAAGCCATTAACATTCAGGGGCCGGGTGAAAGAGAGGAACGAGGGCAAAGGGGAACTGAGGATGGCATTCGTTCTCTTTCTGCTTCCCCCTGTCTTTCTCTGTCGCAGCATGACTCGTCTGTTCATTTACTTTATTTATCTCTCTCCTTTTTATTTTCTCTCAATCAGCCTAACAGCTGGTATGTACCCCCTGATCCTCCCTTATCACCACTCCTACCCCTCTGAAACTCTGTTTTGCTTTCTTTTAGGTCCCTTCACTGGTTCATTTTCATCCTTGCCATCTGAGGCATTTCCCCACCCACAAAAATTCAACCATGCACACTCTGACTGTTTAAAACCAGCCCTCGATTATCTTCTTGGATAATTCAACCAGAAGACAGAACATGCAAAGTCTAACAGGTACACACAGCATCCTGGTTGGATACCACCTGAGAGTGCTAAGAAGAAACTAGATTAGCACCCCGCAAACACACACTTACACATGCAAACATTTGCAATATACAATCCTAACAAAATACACAGAGAGCTTTCATCTTTTTTGCCACATCTCCAGAACAGCAACAAAACTCAATTAGCAAAGAATGTAATTTTATTTACAGAGTCCCAAGTAATTACACACACACACACACACACACACACACACACACACACACACACACACACACTTGCACACACAGACTTACACAGTTTAAGCAAACTGTCCCTCTCCCACGTGGTTGGAGTTAAGAAAGAAGTATTCATTGCCCATGCATGTGTGTCCATCGGCGCAAGTGTATCGAAGTGTGTGGCTGCGCAAGAGCGTGCATGTATGTGTTCGGACAGTGGAAAGATCATGAGATGCATTTACGTCAGATGAGTGATTCAGACAAACCACTGCTAATTTCAATGAAGGGTTCTTCTCAGGATGGATGGGGTGCTGTGATAAATGAGAAAAGTTAGCAATCAAGAGGAGCAAAACACAACTTGAGAGCCTGTTTGTGTAAATGTTTCCACATTTACTATCAACTTCTGGACAACTGACGAAAGCAAGTCACCTTCTAATTGTGGTGTTGCAGTGTTATGTGTGTACTAATCTGCTTCGCTTTGTCTCTGCATCTCACCAGAGACGTGGATTAGTGCTAAAATGATGACTGCTTAATCCTTGATTTGCCTGTGCTAAATAAATATTAATCTACCCTGCTCATCATGCTCTTGTAAGGTACAACATACACAATATGAGAGGGTTAAGCGGTTACATAAATCATAGCCTTATCTTTTAGATGAAACCAAATCATGAGACCACACATACAAACACCCCCCCACCCACCCACCCACACACACACACACACACACACACACACACACACACACACACACACACACACACACACACACACACACACACACACACCTTCTCTCTGCAAAAACACATCAGGCTGAAGGGGTTGACAGTGTGGGATTATTTGCCACTGAAATTAATAATCCTGCTAAATACAAATCCTAAAAAAAAAATCTCAAAAATACATGTTTTCTCCTGGAGTGCATAGATACACAAAATATCCCCAAGTTGCGTTGATTGGGTTTTTTTCCTAGATCTCACCCTGCCTCTCAGTCGGTTTGTTTGGAAAGACACATTTGGGATCATGAAAATGAAAGCTGCCATTGCCTAAATCTCTCTCCCGAAGTCAAACACACACACACAGACACTTAAATCGACAAGGCCTTGGTGGTGCAGCACAGAAGAGGTTAAGCAAACACTGTCCACGTCAGTCAAGGATAGTGTGCACAGACACAGAGAGCAGCCTCTGACGAAGGCATTTCATATCCACCTGGCAAATATAAATGACTGGGTTATGTTGCATCAACTACCATGAGTTTCAGGTTCTCTGGTAATTTTATGTGATGAAAACTGGAAAACAGCATGAGTATGTAAATTAGAATAAGATAGTATGTATATTTATGACTTGGCAAAACATTGTGAAGTACAGAAAGAAAAAAAACATGATGTAATTTTCCAGCTCTGAAATATGTTTTGCAAGACCAGTAGGTCCTGCTGATACTCTGAAGGCTATTATTAAGCATTACAAACTAATATAGCAACTCCTTCTACTTGTTGCCAAATTCCTTTTAAGGAAAAAAATGTCACAAATGTTGCGCTAACTGGTGAAAGATTTCTATCAGAATTAAGCGACAACATGAAAATATGTTTCAACAGAAAACACTGCACAAGTCAATAGGTTTTACAGCAGTTGTGTGTTTACTGGCTGTCTCAAATGCTTATTATTACTCAGTTATGGCCTGAACAGGTAGGGACACCTTGTCTCTCCTGTGTGTCACGGTCAGCTGATTTATGTTTGCTGAACCTGTCCTTATCAGGCTGATTACAGTCCCAGGAGAAAGAAAACCAAAAACTCTCCACAGATATTTTATTGTCATTTCTCAGACATGCTTACCAAATCTTCTGCTTCTTTTCCAGGAGTGAAAACAAAGTTTAAAGTTCAGGTCCCCGTTGTTTTCAAAAGACGGCACTCAGCGGGACCCTGGTCCTGTCATTATTTTCATAAACATAATCATAGGGCAGGTATCCTGACTGACGCCATGAGCTATGCGCCGCTGACTAGAACATCTCCTGAACACCTCTCTGACACACCACAAAAAGATCATTAATGTCTTGAGCTTTTCAACAGGAAAAAAATGTGCTTACCTTACATTAGAAAAAGCACAAATGAACACCCATTTAGCTTCATACAGATGGGAGCAGAAACAGGGGGTGTGTGGAAAAACACACAATACCTTTTGGGCTTTCCAAGAGCTTGACTACTCGTGACAGGTCTAATTTCTGGACCCAGGGAATTACTAATTAACTTAAGCTTTCGGCTCTCTATTTAATTAGAGAGGTCTCCAAATGAACTTTAGACCAAAGCCATTTACTTTTTAAACAAACCCCCTTTTTCTGACAGCTGTTGTGAGTTTGCCCTCTTCTCACAAAAACCCACAAGCAAAGCTCAGTTGTTATTTATGCCATCATAGGCTCTTTTCCTCGTTACCGTAGGAGGATAGAAAGAGAGCTCCAAAGGAAAGGAAGCAAAAAAATGAGCAGAGAAGTGGAAGAGTGTACAACTTAATTGGATTTTACTACAAACAAACAACTGTCACATGTAATTCGCATAGTTTTAGATTAACACCACAATATTCCTTTATCAAATAAACACTGAATCTAGTCCAGCCTGCTGAGAAAGAACCAGATAAAAATGGACCCATTACCGTAGTTTTTCCTATATGTAAGCAAAATAGAACCATATTTAAATAATTTTGTTTCTCTGCATATATGGATGGATCATTGCTCTTTATGCGACATAGACAAGGCCACTGAAGATAACAACGCAATATCTAAAAGGTACAAATGCCATAGATTGCGGTAACTAAAGGGCAATGTGATATTTGATCAAAGGTGAGGCTTTTTAAAAATTAAATACAAAGTTTCAAGTACGAAACAAAAGTTCTGCTTTTCATTTCAAAATATACCAAAAGGATAAGTGAGGTTCACCAAAAACCTAAAGAGACTAAGAGACCATCCATCACCATGCTGTGGCAGTTGTTTAGGAATAGTATTAAGGAAGAGGTCCATTCTTCAAAATACTTTGCTTTTTTAGCCGCTCCTCCAAAGCCCTTTTAATATCTGCTCATCTTTGCCGGGATGAAACAAAGCAAAACTCCCCTCACTATTTAGTCTAGGTGCAGAGAACTGATACATCAGTGAAAACCGCTGACAAAACGAGCCTTGTTAATACCTGCAATTTCATATACAAGAACATTCCAGTGCCTGCTCTGCTCTTCTTCTTTACTGTCACAGAAAAGAGGATTCTTGTCTCTTTCTTTTTTTTTTTTCTTTCTCAAAAAGCAAATAATTTAAGATTATTCCACAGATGGTGCCAGGCCAGAAAAAGAAGTTGGGTTCTGAGAGGGATACTTTTGGCTTAAACCTCCTTGGGGAGTTGTGGAGACACATGTTTGTTTCTCTGCATCGGAACAGACTGAGACCCACACAAGGAAAATAAATTGTTTTACAATTTATTTTATTGCTATTAATCCACCAAATACAAATTGGACACAACAAGACTTATTCAGTGTGGCTTTATGAGTGAGTATTTTAGCAACTGGAACCGAAAGTGTTATTTGTATTTTAATCCTTAGCGTACCATAGAGAAACTCTGTTTTTGCAAGGACCTCATGCACAGTCATATCGCCTTTTAATGCTGTTTCAATACATTCCTGAAATTATGCATTAGGGTTCTTTTTATATCAGTGGAATCTGGAATTTAATACTAATCAGAACAAGCGTTCCCATGCAATCCAAATCAAATTCCTTAGTTTCTTCATTTCAACTCTCATTACACTGTTTGTTTAAGGCCACAAGTCATGTATAATTAATTAGCCACTTATTCCCTGACAAACCTTGCCAATGGCCTTGATATCCACATGCAATTGCCTTCACGAACACCAAATGCCAATCATGTCACAAACCTGCAATATAGATGCAAACACTGACACAAAAAAATAAATTAAAAAATGAATTAAAAACAAAGCAGGATTTATCTGATTTATACATTTTAATGATTATTCCCTATTGACACAGTCTCACTGTTTTTTTCAGACTTCAGTCTTTCCTTAAGGTCTATTAATGTGCACATCTTGTGACTGGGCTCTCTGCCTTTTCAATCCTTTCCTTTGTCTTTGGCCAATAGGGAAAAGAATGTATCATTTGTCATGAGATGTCTTATGCTATTGTGGGGTGTTTTTTTCTCAAACCTGGAGAGACTTAGTCATTCATCAACTTTTTTATTGTTTCCCCCTCCAAGCTCAGAGATTGCTGCCTCTTCTGTTTGAATGAAGTACTTGTGCATATTTTTCATGGTTTTGTTTTTATCTCGCCAGCTTTCATAGCTCCGAAAATACTTCTGAGAGCAATCGATAGAATGTGGCATATAACCTTTTGTACCGTACATTGTTTTCTTGGTAAGTACAGGAGGGACAAACCTTTCTAAAATAAAAGACTGCTGAACCCTTTGGTGAATATGTGAGGTAAGGACTTTGAGGCTCTCACAAGAAGCTGAAGAGCTGAGGAAGTGTCCTTCACAGTGAATGTAATTTGAATTGTAGAGGACAAGCAATGTCAGAGCCTGACTGTCTGGCCTGCATAAACTTTTTTACATCTTGTTAGAATACCACATACTTCAATATATTGTTTTGGGATTTTAACATGGATACATGTTTTCCTTTTTTTATTTTTTGGGAAAAAAAATGAAGTGCTTTTTGTATTTGTTTTCAGCCCCTGCACTGCAGATCTAGAGACTAAAATATCTGTCTATTCTTATTTAATTATTTAATTCTGGACTTTGACGAGGCCATTTTATCACATGAATATGTTTAAATCTAAACCATTCCATTGTGGTTCTGGCCATGTGTTTAATATCGAGTTCCTCCTGCAAGGTGTACCTCCAGCCCAGTCTTAGGTCTTTAGCCTCTATCATTTTTTTTGCTTAGACCAGCCCATATTTAACTCTATTTGTTTTTCTGTCGACCCTGTCCAGCTTCCTTCTCCCTGCTAGAGAAAAGCTGCCTCACAGCATGATGCTGCCACCTCTGTGTTCCACAGTGGGGATGGTGTGTTCTGGGTGATATGTGATGTTAGCTTCTCAGCAAATATTGCAGATGTCTTGGTAGGGTTGCGGTTGTGTCCTACTCTTCCCATTTTTAGATGTTGAATTGAACAGTGTTCCGTGAGATGTCCAAAGCTTGGAATGTTGTTTTTTGGTTCCTAACTTTATCTCTGACCTTTCTGCTGTGTTTGTTGGTGTTCATGATGCTATTGGTTCACTAATGTTCTCTAACAAACCTCTGAGGTCTCCACAGAACAGCCTGGATTAATACAGAGAATTATTTACACACAAGTGAGTATGATTTACTAATTACGTGACTTCTGAGGGGAGTTGGTTGGACTGAATTTAATTTAAGAGTAACAGAGTAAGGGTCCTGAATACAATCACACACTTCTTTCCATATATTTAGTCAAAAATTAATTCTTACCATGTATCTTTTTCCTTTTACTTCATAAATACTATGTAAATGCAGAAATAAACTGACTTATGTAATTTTAAAAAAGCAATATATTATACAATGTATATATATTATAATATACTATATGAGAGTAATAGTTTCTCTTTGTATTCAAACAGCCTAATAATTTTTAGTTAACATCCAACATCAGACCAACTGTCAGAGAGGAAAAGAAGCATATCTACTGATGAGAGATGAGACAAAAAGCAAAGGAGAAGCATGAGACAGACTCACCAAAAGGACATACAGAGAAAGTAATCAGCAATACAGGAGGGAGGCCTCAATTTTTTCATCAGTCTATTTTATTTGACCTAAACCTGAGAATCTCTGCCACCCCTAAGGCCCACAGGACCTCAGATCAAACAGATAGAATACCCAAACAAATGGCTCTGATTGTTCTTTCCCCACCCTATGAAATCCCCCCCTTCCACTTTGAAATGAAAAGAATAAACATATTATTCCAAATACTCAGACCCGTGTTTTTCCATGGCTAATATCCTGTATGGGACGGCTGATGCAAAATAGGCAGGCGAGCCTGAGAACAGGACAGAGCACAGAGGGTAGAGAAAAATCCCCCACTTTCTATTTTCCCTTAAGAGACCAATGAAGGCCTGTCGAGATGAGAGAGAGAGAGACAGAGAGAGAAAGAGACAGAGAGAGAGAGAAAGAGAGAGAGAGGGTAACGCAATCCTTGCTGGCGCTGGACCAACAGCAACAAAAACATTTAGATAACCGCGCTCAATAATGAACGATTTCAATGAGGACAAAAATTACATTTCCTACAGATAACATGCCCCCTTCCCATAACAGAGTCAAAAGAGCCTTGAAACCACGTCATGCTCAAGAGTGGTGCACTGGAGTATTATGTTAGGGGAGGGTTTTAGTAACTATATTAGTATCCTTTTACCCCGCCAGAGACAGTTCTTTTACTGGTTGAAAGAAGCTGCCAAAGCTGAGAGAGACAGGAAAAATATAGAGCCTTTACAACAACCTGACTGGAGCTACAAGAAAAGCAACAAATCTCTCCTTAACTGACTCGGCCTGTGCTATAGCACTACCAGCAGCGTGGCTCACAATATTACCGAATGTCAATACACACCACAAGGGCCACTCCAGATAAAACTCCACGTACACATAACTCAGGATCTCTGCAGCACACTTGATCCTCACAGGTAGTGTGGGTCACGATGAGAATGGCATCCCCACCTTTCTCATCCACTAAGCACTCACTTCCTTTCAAGCCAAAATCTGTCAAGTTGCTTGAGAGGGGAAGAGGCAAGAAAAGAGGAGATACAGCGTGGAAAGGAGGCAGAAAATAAGTGAGCAAGTCTTTGTCCTCCTCCACTCAGCTCCAGCATGTTTCCTCCTCGGGTCTGTCCAGGGATTAGCATATGAAAAGCGAAGGAAGGCGTGCAAAAGGTCAAAGAAAGAGTATCCCATCCAATGAGAGACAACAAAAACAGGCCACACCGGCCTTTGTGCTGCTCATGTTCTCCACCATCTAACCTCATGCCCCTCCCTTAACCCTGGATCATTTCCATACACCAGAAGATGACGGTTGATCATAAATTACTTACTATGTCGAGCTGGGTCATATGGTAGTCACGGTGGCGATTTTAAGCCGCGTCACCACCCTCGCACTCCTTCCGAGCTCACACACACGCAGGCGAGCACATAAAACACACCTGCTTCGAAATTTCACAGTTGCCTCAGTCCGGATGATATCCCACCAAATCCTGAGCAAACATCTCAATAAAGAAAAATGTAAGAGGAGTGTAGTTTGATTTGATCCATGAAAGCCGCTCCCTTCCTTCCATGTAAATACTACCTGAGCCACAACCATCCACTACATAATTGTACACTCCAGTGCTTTAGAGATCCAGTTTAGTATATATATGGAGGCTTAGGGATTTTACCAGTCTCCACTGTTAATGTATTATCATACATATTGCTCCACATGACAACTTCCTTCTGCTGGCATCTGAACAAACACCTGAAAACACTGGTATTGTGTTTCCGGGGTTCTCCCCAGCACAGACAGTTGAGTACTGGTAGTGGCCTGGGAGACAGGGGCAGGCGGAGAGAGAGAGAGAGAGAGAGAGAGAGAGAGAGAGAGAGAGAGAGAGAGAGAGAGAGAGAGAGAGAAAGAGAGCAAAGGGGTAGAGCATTTCATCTCTCTTTCATCTCTGTCACCCAGTCAAGCGTTCAATGCCCCATTCAGCGCCTGCCCAGCATTATGCAAAATAATGCTAATCCCTTTTCCCGTGCTTTCACACTTGTATAAACTGCCGTTCCTGCCTCTGAAAAGCAATTATATCAGTTTACATTCCTGTCAAAAAACAGGATTAGCATGCAAGTACTAGTAGCACCAACTAGGCCCAATCTCTATCCACCTTTGGCTATTAGAAAGTACAGCATATTAAATGTTTGTCCACCCTACCCCACTAAAAGGAAGTCAGGCTGCCCTGTCGGGGGTATGGCTCTTAATGTGTTGTAATTAGATATTTAGATGAAATGAAGAGAGGATCTGGAAGTTTCACAGTCAGAACTCCTCATCCTTGTTCTTCTGTTCCAACCCTCCTTAACCAGAATCTCAGCTCCGTACAATCTTCATTAAACAAATTCAACAACACTACCACTCAGGGCTATGCAACTCTCCCACTTTTCTCACTTGTCTTGCTTCATGGACTATAAGTGTGTTACATATGTGACACACAAATGACCTGTTGTTCCCCAGTCCCAACATGTTGTCTCCACATGCAGACAGACTTGCCTCCACACATGCAAACACACATGGAGTAGACAGAGTATTTTTGAATATGCAAATGCTCACAGTAGCGAAACTTTGTAAACAGAAGTCACTGTGGACTTGTTTAATCTCGGACAATCGAGCCTTTTTTCTTCTTTTGGACGTGGGAGGGTGCACACTGCACCCATCCCAACTGATGACAGATCAGGGACAAGGACATTAGTCTGGACAATTAGAAATGTCGTCATGGTGACTAATGAAATTTGGCAAAGTGACCATCCATAGACTTAAATGATCTAGCTGGTAAGGTGCTCGCACTGGGGGCTGGCTGCTTGCTGCTGGCCTGTTGCCTTACACACACCCATTATTCTCTTTTCTGCCACCATGGTACAATAGACGCACTTGTATCTCAGCCGATACCCACCGGCAGTACAAGCTCTCCGCCTGACAATTTGCATATGTTAATATAATTAAGTGCTAATTACACTAAAACTCGCATATTCACAAGTACCCTCCCCGGGAGCAACGCACGGGCTTGATCTCGTTCCAAGTCTTTAACCCTCCTCCATGTCTTGCTTGTGTGTGTGTGATAGAGAGAAACTGTGTGTTAGTAGTGATGCCCCAGGGCTGACACAGGAAGCCCCCCCTCTTAGACATGATGCTGAGCTGCAGTGAACTTCTTAGCTTCTCCTCTGTTCAGGCCTCGCTGGGCCAGAAGACCCTGACACTCCTACTACTGCACATAGTCAACCATCACAAACGCACACACAAACGCAAACAAAAGGTTCAGATGTTGAACATCTCTGCATCAAAAAGTATGCATTTTAAAGGTTGCCTAATAGATGTCGCACAAAAGAAAATCTAAGGGATAAGAAGTATTAAAGAGACAGCTTGAAACAGGACTAATTTGCCCCAACTGTGAAAAAATTCCAAGTACACATCTTTAAACTTGAAGAATTTATTTCCACCCTATAAATTCAATCAAACATCTTTTACGTAAGGAAAATACTGGATTCGTCCAACACTAAAACCACAGAAAGCAGGTGCCAAGAAGGACAACTGTCATTTGAGCTATTGATAAAAGACAAGGAAAAAAACCTACATGATTCCTTCCCTCCAGGGAGCATGTGTGCATGGATGTGAGAGTGTGTAGGCCTGCCGTTTTGATAATGGAGGACAGGCGGTTGTGCTTTTCACATTGTAATGGCCATGAATCAGGGAGGAAGCCAAGCGGTCGAGCTACAATTAGAGTTCTTTTGTGACTCTTCCTCTGTCTCTTTTTCCCTCTCTTTTCTTGCTTTCATTCGTTGACACTCTACCTATCGAGGGTATGTTAAAACAGTCTACACTGCTCTGCTACAGAGGGTGAATGAGGGGAGCATTTGGGCTGAATGGAGGGAAATTCACACTGTGCTGCTGCTGCTGGACACGCACGGACACATGCGTGCACTATGCACGCACCAGATGGTACAGCAAAGCAAATTAAATAAACACACACTCACGGACACACACCTATTGCCAGACAGAAGCCTCTGTGTGCACTGTCCCTTAATGAATGTCTATTGGTAGTCAGAAGGTCCAAGCTCATTTAGCTGACTCTCAATGAGATGCAGCATTATGGCTATGGTAATATGCTCCTCCCTTCCCCGATAATCATACGCAGGTCATTGTGTCAGTTATTCATTTTGATCGCACGCGCACGCCAGATGTTATTATGCAGGAGAGTAAATCTCTCCAATGGGTGTCGATGGTTGCCTATTCAAAAGAGATGAAAAATAAAGAAGAAAAAATGGATATTGCTCCAGCAGTCCGGCGTGTAGTGAGCTATACTGCTCACTGAAGCATGACAGCTGGTAATGCAGGTTCGGATGTAGCTCCGCGTGTGTCTTTTTGAGGCAGTGGGAAGCTCCCCCTTTACTAATACCTGCTTCTCGGATTACCACAGCGTCTTAAGTATTCAACCATGCTCCTATTTTCCTTTTCTGCCTTTTTAGTCAAATTGGCCGTCTTTACAGTGTAAAGCAGCGATATGCCCCTCTTTACCAAGGGCCTATGGGGGATCCACGAAGAAGAACATTAAAATGCAGCGATAGCCTTGTTGCAAAGCTTCTCTCTATTTCTTTCTGTCTCTTTCTGCAGCAACGGCTTCTAAATCATCCAGCCTCCTCTATTAGACGGGAGACTTATTGAGGTAGAAACCATAAAAAATGAAGAAGGGAAATTTAATCCCTGAAATATTGATTTGCACATTAATATCAGATAGGCAGAGGGCAATCTAGCCGGGTGGAAATGACACATTGTCGACCCCTAGGAGAGGCCCGAGCCAATCTTCTAGCTGCATGTGTCTTAGACCCAGGAGTTATAGGACAGACTCAGCCCCTGTCTTCCTCTCTCACTCTCTCTCTCTCTCTGTCTCTCTCCTCCTCCCAGTACCCTCTCATCCCTCTTGCCCCCCTCCATCCACACCCTTAATGAAGGCTGCAATGCTGGAAATGCATTAGCTTTTAATAATCAAGAAGCATTTTCAAGCCAACAGCTTTTGTCCTTCGAGGGCTGTCTGCCGATCTTTTACACTATATGTGTGTGTGTGTGTGTGTATGTTTTTAATCCCTCCCTCTGCCATGGGTAAAATGAATGTTGTGAACTGCTTAACTAACAAGAACAGAGATACACAATCAGTCTTTGAAAGTGCACCCAGCACAGAAAAACAAAAACAAGAGGCCCGAGATTCTACAGTTATAAAGTTAAAAAAAAAAAAAAAAAAAAAAAAAAAAAAAAAAAAAAAAAAGCAAGACAAAGGATAAAAATAATGCATGGAAAAAAGAAATGTTCTTATTATACAATAATATAGTGTGAGACAACACCATCATTAACTGATGAAATTCATTGCAATTAGACAGGATCATCTCGTTTCATAATCATTTTAATTATTTTATCAGGCCTGGGCTGCGTGTTTTTGTGTGGAAATAGAGGCTTTTTTGCAAATGCAGCTGGATTGTCTGACTGAACTGAGGATCTAATCCTGTCTAATAAACATCAATCCTTAACTTAATAAACAAGAAGGTAAATGTAAAAAAAAATCATGTAGATGATGTGAAAGATAACAAGTAGAGTTAGTTCTATTTTAATCTTTAAATTCATTTTTTAATAATAATAATAATAATAATAATAATAATAATAGCGATTATGTAAACTGTATTAGAAGACCTTATTTGCTTATTTTTCTTTTATTTATTCTATAATTGTTATTTTTACCAAACTTATTTTATTATTTAAGAACAACTACATGCTTCTTACAATCTAAACAAATTTACCGGTGTTAAGCAGTCTGATAAAAATAAATGAAATTGTTTAGGGTAAATAAATACACTTTGAAAATCACGAAGGACAACAGAAACAGTCCTGCAAAAATAGAGTCGCTCATATTAGCGCACCGTTCATCCAGATCGACAACTCTTTCTTTCCGTACACACACTCTTTTTGGACCGTTGCATACCCGCGCTGGAGGATGACCAGACCCTTGGCCCTGTTTTTTTTTTTTTTTTTTTTTTTTTTTCAACCTCCTGTGCGATCGATGTCCCCCTGTCACTGACCACCCCTTCAAGCTTAAAAAAAAAAAAAAAAAAAAAAAAAAAAAAAAAAAAAAAAAAAAAAAAAAAAAAAGAAAAGAAAGAAAAGAAAAAAGCCACCAGGACGCAAAACACCAAAGAGTCCACATCTCCACTTCTATTCCCCTGTAAAATATTACTTAGCAACACTTTAAGAGGGTGTTGCAACCAGCATCTTCTATGATTGTAATGGAAGGTGAATTTGTGCCAGAAAATTATAATCATGGAACTGGTTTTATATGAAAACAAAAAATTACTAAGTATAAATTTAAAAAAGCATATTTAAATTTATTGATGGGAATAACAGTGTAAATTGTAGATGAAGCCTGATTTTTGCAGATGCCAATGTTTGGGTAAAACCAGGAGCACCAGGAGTTATCTTTTTTTGAAGGGACTCCGTGCAATCATTCGCCCGGCGATCACTCTCCCCTTCCGGGCGACTCAGCTGCCCGAGCCTCGGTAAAGACCAGACCGGTCTCTAAGTCAAGCAAGTAGTAGCAAATACATGCTGCTTTAGTCGCGTCTCTCTGATTTAAAAAAAACCCCACACATTTGAATCCGATTGCTTTCAAAGAATTGCACTCTTGCAGATGAGAGAGGATCGTGTCGGGGGAGAGAGACTGATCACTTCGGTGCGTGAAAGCCGACTTGTTTAAAAACTGTCTTTTAGCACCGCATCTTATCCAACCTGCGGCTTAAACTGTGCTCTCTGAGGGTTAAAGACTCTTGATGGGTCGGTACGATGTGTGGAAACGACAAACCGGACACATCGAGGGGAAAGAAGCTGGAAGCGGACATGTCCGAGTAGGGATCGGACTCCAGGAAAAGGCAACACATCCGCACTGCAAAGCCACAGACGCTCGTCTCGTCTCACGCTTTTATCACTAAACCCGCACATCACTCGAGATCAACTAAAATTCGTGTAAACTTTGCAAAAGACGGGTGGTGTTCTGCATGTATTCCCACGGACACATGCGTAAAAGAACGTCTCCAATTCTGACAGTCGCTTGTTTTACTGTAGCCAAAGCGCTGTAGTTGCACTAACATCACCGTATCCCCCCGATGTTGTGGGCTAAAAAACACCCAGCACCTGTTATCCGGGCAACCCTGGTGTTAAAGATCCTCCACTCAGATAGATAATCGATACCCGACCCCTAAATTTAAACACACGCACCCCCAAACTACTCAATAAAAGTTAAAGGGAGAGGTGGAAAGGAAAAGAAAAAAAACTTACTTTCTTCCCCTTCCAAAAGCGTCACCTCCGCTCCACTCTGCTCTTGGCTTTATAAAACAGTCACATCCAGCGGCTTGCGAAATTAGACAACAAAAAACGTGGAAAATTACAATAATCCTCCAACTTTATAATGGGAAAATGGGGTAAAAATCACAAATGACAAGCGTTTTTGGAGAGCTATCCCTTATTTTGGTTCCGGTGGCGGTGGAAACGACGTGTCGACTGGGGCTGCCTCGCAGTTTCTCTCGTTGGACGGGAGGTCGGGGAAACGGAGGAAAGGAAATGAAAATCCGATATGTCTTTATTCTGCTAATTATTATCGTTTTAGCCCTGTTTAAAAAAATGGCTGATTAAGTTGAGTGCGCATGTCTTTGTGTGTCTATTTCCCGATATGCACTCTGGGAATGGGTAGAGAGACAGAGAGAGAGAGAGAGGGCGAACGGGAGAGAGAGAGAGAGAGAGAGAGAGAGAGAGAGAGAAGAGAGAGGAGAGGGAGGGAGCAAAAAAAGGAGACGGAGAGGGAGGGAGAGAGGAGAGAAGTGTAATTAGTGAGTTGATCAACAGTCTCCACATTGCAAATGACGCGCACACGGAGCCCTGGCGGCCGCAGAGGTCCATGCGCTCAGAAAATCCCTTTTGTGCTGTTTCTCTCTGAGGAACCAAATCACACGCAGAACAATGGACAAACGCCTCCCCCAGTACTAATAATAACTACCTAATACTAAAAGTCAATCTCCCCTTTTATTCTGGAACCGAAAAGGAATATTAAAAACATAATTCTTTTTATATATTTAAGATAAGATTATCTTTAAAGTTTGCGTATGTTGTTTATCAGCTTGATTTTATTGATTATGGCACCACAGGTAAATTAAGCGCAGAATGAGACTTTGAGACTGGTGATTATGCGAGTGTTTTTTGCTCTTTTACAAAAACGTCTTATTGATGTTAATATTTGATTGAATTTTAACCATTCCAGGAAAATACACGAAAATGTTCTTTTAAAAAACGTGATAATGTGAGTGAAGGCAAGAAAAAAGGAGAATCAAATAGTGAAACTGGCCTGTACCGCGTACCAACACACACCTAAACACATATAACATATCTAGACTTGTATGCCACAATCTAAAAAAAAAGTACTCCCTTTTTTTGTCGAAAAATTTGTTTACTGTGTAAATTCTACATGTATGAATATTAAACCTTAAAAATCAAAGCCACAGAGCTTCACACGAATCCACCACATGTCTGAAAGACATCTTCTGCCCTTTCGGGACCGCTGAGGCCCCGAGTGGGTTCAATAGAGTCAAATTGAAAAAGATCCAATACGAGGTCACCAAAAAAAAAAAAAAAAAAAAAAAAAAAAAAAAAAAAAATCCCCCTCCATGCTCAAAGCTCAGTTTACATTTACTGTTCTCTCAAAGTGACCCGCTTATTTGACCGTATTTTCTTTTTCAATGCAAACCATTTACTGTGTTCCCCCATCGGGTCCGTTAATAGAGGCTTTTTGGGCAACAGAGGAAGACTTTCCACATTCTCAAACGGGAGGGAAAATCAAGAGATCTTGTTCGCCTTCACGGAAGAAAAAAAAAAAAAAAAAAAAAAAAAAAAAAAAAAAAAAAAAAAAATCGAAGCTGGGGGTGAATTGAACTGCATGAGCCGGGACTTGGGATGTGATGATAAGGCTGCTGCTGGCAAGTGAAGTACTAGGGTCTGCTTTGCAGCTACATTGACTGCACTGCACTTACACCAACTGGATCCTTAAGAAGCCAAGAGATCCGAGCCCGACCCGACCCGAGGCTGTTTATTCTGGGTTTAGAGAGGTCTCTGACAAAGAGGGGTGGGTGGGTCGAGGTGATGAACGGAGGCGTCACTTTCCACCCGGATCCAAGGCGCTTGCTGCTGCCGTGGCTGCTGTTGCTGCAGCTGCTTCTCTGTCCTCCAGGGGGGTTTTCTAGTCCGTCAGCCCTGGGAGGCGTTGCTCACAGACGGCTTGGAGAGTCGAGTCGACCCCGCTGCTGCAGCAAAACGCGCACAGAGTCCGCAGGGACCCTGCGTGCGCCTTCCCAAAGCTGGAGGAAAAGGACCTATTTATCATTTGCGACTTTGTAACACCTAAATGGAGGACTTTACATAAATCGGCGTGATTTTTTTCTGTTTTTCTACATTTCTGTGAGATGATGTGATTATTTCCTACTTTCTAGTGATTAACTTGATGCGCAGAGTCCACATTTTGTGCAGAGATGCATTTGTTATTTTTGCTCGTTTTCTTCGAGAAAATGAAAAAGTGCAAAGCGGATTTAGACGCTGATATAGGCTGGCTCTTATCTTAACATCTTGCGTTTTTCGTAAATCCCCCACTGGTCTCCACCCACCCTCTCTCCCGGCAGACGATGCTCTTTCTCCGGACTCAGCTTGACAATAGGGCGCGTTAACTAATATTTTTGCCCCATTTCCATATCAGCGCGATCCTCAATTAATTATAGATTTTATCAGTAAACTCCCGCATCTGTGTGAGACAGTGTGGGTGTGTGTGTTTGTGTGTAAAAGAGAGAGAGAGAGAGAGAGAGAGAGAGAGAGAGAGACAGACAGAGAGAGAGAGAGAAAGAGAGAGAGAGAGAAGCAGAGTAAGTGTGCGCGCGAGTGTGCAGTGTAAAAAGAGGAAAAAAAGTCTTCTAAGAAATGTCCTTTTAAATCAGCAGGAATTAAAACTAAACAATCCTTGTAAAAGTGTAATTACTGAAAAAATAAATAAAAGGAAGTGTGTTTTTCGTCTGTTTTGTAAACTGGTTTTCAAAAGGTAGCACTGATCACCTTCAGAGATCCTCTGTCACACCAGGAGATCAATACATTTGAATCGTCCGGAGACATTACCATATTGGTTTGATACACTGGGAGATGCCAAGGGATGGAACTATTGTCAATCCACCAATATATTCTCTGAGATCAGGCTAGACAACTCAATTGATGTTCAAGTTGATTAAAAAAAAACCAAAAACCAATCATGTTATCATTTCTTGTATTTTGTCCCTACAAACACCTGGACATCTCTCTTGTTTTCCTCCGAAAGTTCAGTTAGAGTTCCACCATGTTTTTGTCCTATGCATCGGCGCCCTCGTGGGGTTGCAGAGCTGACCCCTCTGCATCACCAGGAACACATACAGAAACACCAGATCTGACCCGCAACCTGCCACACAGAACCTCCAGGAAGAACACATGCAAAAGCAAGCGTCAAATTATAAAGGCCCATAAAGCAGACAAGAAGTTAGGTGCAACTCTTTCAACGCATGGCAGACACTCTAAATCCACCCAAAATGAACAAAATTACAGCTTTTCTTAACACTCTACTGTAAGCCAAATTAATAAAGAAACTAGCATAATTATCCTAAATGCACTTACCAAGTGTATTATTTTCAAGACACACGCTTGTAAACCATTTCCTTCTAAATTAAGAAAAAATGATAAAAACTACCGAATGTAGACTTCATTTCTACGGACGGAACAGTCCAGAGATACGTGACATTCAACCTTTGACTTTTCAGCAATGAAGCACAAAAAAGAGAGAAAAACCACGAAAACAAACGAAGCTCAAACATAAAGTGTTTCCATATCTGAATCTCAAAGCCACCCAGCAGCGGTGCGCAAAAAAGAAACGGTCATAAAAAAAAACTTCCAAAATGTACCTTTTCTTACCTCTTATAAATTCCCCCAAAAAAAGCATAAAGTGGAAAAAAACAGAAGGAGCAATATAAAACTGTAGACTCTTTGGTACCTTTGGTATAAAGCATTCCGTTTTCCTTCTTTTTTTCCTGTCTTTCTCTTGCTCAGTAGCGATCCGATAATAGCATATGGAAAGTGTTTTCAAAATGCCCAGATTTGGCACATTGTCATTGAAAAGAGAGGAGCGCAGTGATGCGGTGCTACAACAGGGGAAATGAGTTGCGGATTGGACGCAGCCCGCCTCGGTGCGGACTTATCCCACTTTAATTTAATATTCCGCAATCACACACACTAGTGATGGCATATAATTCAAGGAGAAATTCAGAGGGAAGGAAATGCTTTTCTGTGTGTGTGTATGTGTGTGTGTGTGTGTGTGTGTGTGTGTTTTTTTTTACACCACTTTATTTGATTAAGGAGAAAGGCAGCACAATATTGTCTTTTTTCTCTGTTTCCCCTTTCTTCTTTTTCACTCCCCTCCCCTCACGAGTCACATCTTGGATTCTCTTTATAAACGAAACAATAGATATTTATTTGTTTGTATTTAGGTCATTTATTTAGAAATCAACAACCTCCCGACTCTCTCTCTCTCTCTCTTTCTGCTTGTTGGTGTCATACTGGAATCATCCCCTAACATAAAATCGAGACCCATAAACGCTTGTTTGTAAAACACAGAACCCAAAATCAATGTATTGGGTCATTTCGATCGATTATATAAACGAAAATCCATACGCAACATGAAACCGGTATCAGCCCACTCTTCCGCTCCCTTTTAAAGAGAGAGAGGGAGAGACTGAGAGAGAGAGGAGGGGAAAAAAGGAAAGCTTAAAAACAAATACTCTCAAAGTAGACCTTTACATCAGTCCAAGAGCAGGACCCCTCCAACATTTTCACATCAAGGACCCCCAAAATGAACCCCTCTTAGAGGAAACGGGTCTGATTTAATTGGATTTTGACCCCGGGATGCCCAATATGGGGTTTTTGTTGTTATTGATTCTGAACTGCTTTAGAAAGCTGCGGGTGCTACAACTGAAAGCCGTGTTCAGACATATGTTCACTAATTGGAATAATTCTGCATTAATGAAAACACGATGAAATTAAGCAATTCCTCTGCTCGCTGCCCCCCCATGAATGGCTTTTAAGAGGTCCTTGAACCCCCTTATAAGACCTGGATGTCAAAGTGCTTCCAGATGCACCACGATAGCGCAACCCCTGATGACAACAATTAGAAAAATGCCCTAATCAAACGGGGCCACACGGGATTAAGTCGCATTTCAAGGGTCAAGTGGAACCCCACCTCACCCGCCTCCTCCTCACTCCTCGCTCCTCCACCTATACCTATCTTCCGCCTGCGCACCGAATATCACATTTCAACATCACATAACCTGAGCGAGGAACAATCAACCACTTCAGGCGCTGTAATCACATATGCAAATTCCCCAGCCAAAGGCACGGACATGACAGCCGGTGCGCACTGTCAGATGAGCTGTTGCATAAACTGTACATTAATATGTAACATGATATGGGAGGCTTGAGATGAGATGGTGGTGGGGGGGGGGGATCAGGACAGGCAGAGGGGTAAAAGGATGTGGCAATCATGTAAAATTTACATGGGACCACAGCTGCTGGGACTCTCGAGCAGGAGAAAAGGTGGGGTGCAGCCATAGGGGAGAGGAGAGGGGTGTGTGGTGTGGCGTGTGTGTGTGTGGTGGTGGTGGTGGTGGTGGGGTGCTCTTGAGATTTGGAGACAGAGAAAGAAGGGTGAAGGTGCGGCGAGGTGGGTCTGCTGGTGCCACTGTGTTTATTTGATAAGAGCAAACCGTGCCCTCCTGACTGTAAACTCTTTCCAGAGACGCAGGCGGGGCAAAGTTGGCCGTGATACAGCTGCTGCTGCTACCACTGGCTCTGAGGAAGAGCAAGTGTGGAAGGAGAAGCAGGAAGAAGGAGAAACAAGAGAGGAGGAGAAGGATGACTTGGCAGAGTTGGTCGCCCCACATTTCGGGTCGCTCACACCAGAAGAAATTCACACTAACTGTGCACACGCGCGCGAGCGCACACACGCTTCTAACATAGCACACACTTTCCATTCAGTCTCACATCGCCCTGCTGCCCTCCTCCCACTTGCCCCTTTAGTCCTCCGATCTATTTCATTGTTGAACTCTGTTTAATAGACACGCGTCCAGTGAATGCCTTCCATATATGGACAAAGGAAAAAAAAAAAAAAAAGACCCCTGAAACGGCCGTGTCATGATGTCCCGACACAGATCTGGTTAAGGCCCCTTTTAATGGCGAACTTTATTCATTGTTAACCAGATGCACATGGATTTATATTTTGAAGCTGATGTAGACAGAATCAATAATTTTGACTGCGAAAAACAAATCGAAATAAGTAATAAACTAAATAATTCTAGAGAAATAAATACCGTATGACATACTACTACTACTACTACAGCTACTACTACTACTAATAATAATAACAATAATTTTGGTTTTTGAAAGGCGCCCTCAAATAAAATGTATTATTATAATAATAATTATTATTATTATTATTTAGAAATTAAATGCTATAACCTGTGTTAAGTTCTAAAGGCCTACAGTCGATGGCCTAATGAATGTGAGATCTCTGTACTATATGTCTTCCTATGGCTTATTAAAGTCCTCTTTTCATGTCAGTATAGTGGCTTGAACATTTCAATTTAGTGGTTTGAGAGGTCCTTCTTAGACCTCCAGTGCCCCAACCCCCCTGCTCTTTCCTCTCCTGGGGACAGTCACCCCTCCACCTTTCCAGCCCATCATCCACCGATCCGGGCCACCCCCCACTCCACCAAACCCCCCTCTCTTGCCTTGGCTTTCCTCTGACACTCAGTCGGTCGTCCCAACACGGCAAATAACCCGGTCAGCACCGAGAAGTCAGCTCAATGGCAACAAATTGATATCTCGACACCTCGGGTAAAAACGCCAGAAGCCCCTTCATGGTTTTTGTTAATTTTTATTTTTTTTAATTATGTTTATTTTTGATCAAGAACTTGAGTGATAATGTAGGAACGTGGGAAATATAGCCTTTTTGTAAGAGAAATTATTCTATTTCTAAAAAAACAGAATCAGGAAAAAAGAAAACTGGGGGAACCAAATGTAGTTACATATAATATACAGGCCTTAAAATATGACAATTATTAGCTTTAATTTATAAATGGATATTAACTAAATTACTATCTGAATTATTTGTTTCACCACTTTTAATTTTATGTTGCAGGCACCTAAAAAAGCAAACATTTCCCATCGAAAACCGCTGTTAGATGTAAGATTGTAGAATCAGTCTCCTGCCTGGACGCCATCATCATCCAGCGAGCCACCCAGGTCATCCTGAGGCACAATGACAAAATGCGTAAATGCGCGTGGATTAAAGGGATGCGCGACCCAAACAAATTGGCAACGCTTAAAGGGAAATGTAAGATAAAGAAAGAAAATCAAAAAGAGAAAATGGAGGCGTTTTTTGTTTTTGTTTTTTTTGTTTTTTTGTGCTGTACAGTGACCATGAAAGACGCTCGTTGGCTTCATTGCTGCATCAGAAGGGTACTTATGAGGGCTCTTCAGTCTCCTCTCTCAGTAACATCATTAAACCGAGTGACCCAAGTTCAAGCAGCACATTTCTGCGATTACCCAAGTGCCTGTGAGCAAAAGGCTGTTCTTCAGGCTCTCCTGTGCCCTGGTGATTCTGTCCTTTGACCTTACTGAGTTAGATGACAATATAAAACCAGCTCTTTGTACAAGGAGCAAGCTATACAATTTATTTTAAGAACAGTAACAGCAGAGCAGTTTACTTAAAAAAAAGACACTTTCCCAGATGATCACAATTTTGGCATACTTTTATAATAGTGTGTGGTTATTAATTAACAAATAATTAACTGTATCAATAATTCCAATAATAATAATTTATTTTTTTCAAAACCCTATAAAATAAAAAAAACCCCAGCACATTGCATTATTTCCCAGATTTTCAAAGACAGTATACAAATAACTGAAATATCTGTTTTTGAAAAGTCTTCAACCTCTGAATCTAAACATATCCTCAGTAAAACACAAAAACAAATGACATTCATTGAAATTGCACATCAACACATACACAGCCACACAAACACAAACTCTGTTATGTTTTCAATTTGGGTTGAAAAGGAGACATTTTCCCTCAGTTGCATAACTGCCATCCATATCGCTCCTCCCTTCAATTAAATGCTACTTCTCCCAAACAAAATGTCAGAAACGTTCTACACAAGGTAGTTCAACAGTGATTTGTTCTGAAAGCTATGTGTCCTTTTTTTCTGAGAGAAGTGTGTGTGTGCGTATGTGTGTGTTTGTGGTTTGACCTCAATTGTGACTGAGTTCACAAAGGGATGAAAAAAGGTGCCTAAAATATATTTAATACACAATCAGACTGAGCTGAGAATGACAATTCCTTTTAGGATACGAGATATGAGATTATGAAACATAAACACACACAGACACACACAGTCACAATGTTGTGTTAACTGTTTATGAGCAGGGGTGTATGACGGAGGTGAAGCATAATCTGTTGTGGAAATTCCAAAATAAATTTTATCACTCTGATAAAATAAGTGTCTTTTCTAATAGCATGTCTGGCCTAAAATTCTAAATCCAAACAGAATAAATAGGACAAAAATAATTATTAGAATCTATAAATATTCCCATGATTCTGTTGTGTCATTTGTACATTTTTTCAAGTGGAATAAAGGTTATGCGCAATCCTAAAATTAACATGTATAGTCTAGATAATGCATATATTTGCAAAGGTGACATGTAACAGCTCATATGGAGAAAAAGTACTGTAATGCATGCATTTAAAGTTTATGCATCATTTCTATTTGAAAACCGGCTCTGGGGTATTCCGCTTGAGCCCACAGGCTCAGAGATTCCAAGATGGCGGCACACCTGTGATGGAGGTGGATTGTCCTGATTACGTATGGAGATCACCTCAAGGCCTCTGCAAACTATGAACAGCAGGCAAACCTTTGGCTGCTGGTTCAGCGCCGGCCAAAGGCTTGTCATTTTAACACTGCCGACTGCCCCCTCAGTATGAAAGGATAAACCCTTTCTCTCTATATATCCCTTTCTTTTTCTCTCCATCTTGTGTGCACACACACACACACACACACACACACACACACACACACACACACACACACACACATACGCGCACACATACAAACACATGCACCCGCACTTCCTTTTTCTTCCCCTCCAATACCTTCTCCCTCTCTGTGTCTCTCACATCAGAAGCGCTGAAATGCACCCCAGGGCCAAATCGCACAGAACAACCCCTCTGAGCCAGAGAAAAAAGCTGGAATCCGTT
This sequence comes from Anableps anableps, assembly GCA_014839685.1. NCBI lineage: Eukaryota > Metazoa > Chordata > Actinopteri > Cyprinodontiformes > Anablepidae > Anableps > Anableps anableps. The sequence goes on from CM026082.1 coordinate 20,030,325, forward strand.
TGCCCTGATATTTCACCAGCACCAGCCAGGAGCGAGGGGAGAGGGAAAAGACAGAGGGAGAGGAAAGGAGAAGAGAGGAGAGAAAGGGAAGAGTGAGAGAGAGAGAGAGAGATTGGGGGGGGAAGAGACTGGGGCAGAGAAAAAGGGATAGATGGGAAAAACGGCAGACCAGGGCTGCATTTGGTGGGGGTGTGAGTGCCATGCTGTAGGCTGTGGGACAGTCGGGACAGTGCAAGGTGTTGCTACTGCTAGGTGTGGTTTGGTTTACAGAGAGGGAAGAGCATGCATAGTGATAATGGTGGAGGTAAAAAAAAAAAAAAAAGGGGGGAGAAATGGAAGGATTGGTCATGCGCAAGGTAAGAGTGAGGCTTTGTTTGATTGTATATGGTGGTGGTGATGGGAGGAGGGAGGGGGGTAAGGTGGGGATTGGAAGGAGGGGGCTGAAGCTGTCGTCTGTGGGGTTATTATTATTGCAGGCAATCTTTCTGTGTGTGTATGTGTGTGTGTGTGTGTGTGTGTTTGTGTATGTGTCTAGTGGTGAAGAGATGAGGAGATATGAGATTCAACTGTGGGGCCATTATTTTTTACTTTTCCTTCACATGTCATGTGGCAAAAAATAAGAAAAGATATGTGGTCATACAGGCTGAGTCATCCCACCTTTCAAAATTCTCATTTGCATATTTAACGAGAAAAAGGCGGGTTCCACAGTTGATTGGTCTGCTTAGGCCTCATTGATCAGATCCAAGGGCTGTACTCACAGTACAGTAGTGACATCCAGGATGCAAAAGAAGGCCCTGCTGATTAACATCTCCTCCCACTATGCCAGTAACAAGCAAGAAAAACAGAATATATTGAAAAACCAGAACAGACAAGAAAAAAAGCACAGAAAAGAGACCAACAACACATAATGGAAGAAAGGATGATTTTTTTTTGGCTTTTCACCAGTTTAGTGGGAGTACAGTTAATGGGCCTTTCTTTCATTCTTTTTTTTTTTTTAAATCGGGCACAGGCATCAATCAGGAGGTGTCAGGCGGCCGTTGAATCTGGGCTGTGGTCCTCTTCACAGATGACTGATTAGCAAGCCAAAATCACCAGATCCATCTTCCGACGGTCACTTTTATTACAGTCATTTTTAAAGTGACAGCAACCTGCCTTGTCTCACAACACTGGCCACCGCATATATATTCTCATCTTCTCTCCCCCTCGTCCCATCCCTCACTGCATCCGTCTTCCTCTCGCGATCTGTCGCTGAGCATTTGGTCAGCTACCGTCTTGTTGTTTCTCTTTCTTTTAACTACTTTTCTCAGACTTTTTTTTGAATGTTTGCAGTCTCTACACTCTCTCCCTCTGTTGCCAGAGCATTTCTTTTCCCCCTCTGCTGGGGCATGTTAAGGGAAAGCAGGGTCAGGAAGGTGTGGAGAATATGAGAAAAAAGTGAGACCCCCACCTCTTCCATTGTCTGATGGGTGTGTTCTGAATCCCTATTCTGCTTGCTCTCCAGGGTAGGCGAGAAATTCGTTTTGCACAGGGTTCGTCTCATGATGGAATAGGAAACCTCCGTTCCCATGCACAAAATGAATGTAAATGAAACAGTTTCAGCAAGGAGTACAATGGTCACAGCTGCATTTTACATGGCTGCATTCTGAGACACAGACAGGGTGACATTAAAAGTTTGAGGCTGGGGAGTGTTAAAATGTGCTCTTGGAGGCCAGCATGTAATAATATGTTGCCTGGAACAGCTTCTCGGGAGATAGTCTGGGAGAAAGATTTTGTTTCGGAGCTTGTCAGTCAGCTTTGCCATCTTTTCCCAGTTCAGTGTGCTTTCAAGCTGCATTCAAGATAAATCACTGCATCAAATAATCATTGTGGAATCATTCGAAATGGCAGTTGAGTTAAGGTTTACCCAATGGTTTGTATATATATATATATATATATATATATATATATATATATATATATATATATATATATATATATATATATATATATAAAAACCTGCCTCTGTGTGTGTGTGTGTGTGGTGTGTGTGGGTGTGTGTGTGTGAGAGAGGAAGTAAGCAAGTATGGGGACCAAACTCGAAAGAGCACTCTTCTGTCTTGGCAGAAGTTATGATAATCACAGCTGACATGAGTATGAAAAAAAAGAATCAGGCAGAGTAACATGTGTCTGAGATTATATTTACAACTTTCAAAAGAGGGACTGTGCAACACACACATACAAACATGCACATGTGAACACACAGTAAAGGAAAAGTGGGTCAGGTAAAACAAGGGAACGTATTTCTGAGACAGCCTGCCATTTGCAATGTCCTCAAAAAACAACTGATTGAACAGCTTGTCGAAACATTAAGGCTCAAATATGAAAGCTTTGGAGTTGTCTTAAAAACAAAGAAGGATTATTCTGTTAAACAAATGTGTCCTTTGTTTTTTTTCTCCTGCTAGCTTAAACACTAAAAGCTTTTAATATTAAGATCCAGATAAGCTATTAACCTATTTTCTTTTTCAGACTTTTATACCTCATTCTATGACTTCCTTTGTCAGTTAAAAAAAAAAAGGTTGAAGGAAGGAATATATAAGATTTTTTCAGGCTGTGATATGTGTTACAAGACAACCAGGGTCACATTTTACAATGAAGCACCTGAACATCAGAGTGACTCAGATGGCTGTAAAATATGTGTCCTGCTAAACTCAATTTGGATTGAACCTTTAGATGCATGTGTGTGTTGAAGGGACAGATAAAAAGACATATGCACACAGGAAATCATTCTAATGGCACTAGCAGCTGTGGCTTACTAAGTGAATACATATGACTGCAGATATATGAGGCCAGTCCTTCCTAAAGCTTTGGAATCAGAGTTTTTCCAATATATTAGTAGCAGAGTTTACTTTTAAACTTTGTCTTCCAACCTTAATTCATATCTCTGTTGAAAAGCATCAAAACGGAAGCAAAACTTTGGCAGTAATAGCTTCCTCTTTCTTCAGCCTGCTCTCACACAAACACATTGTAATCTATCTAGAGGGCAGCGAAAAACTCAGAGGTCTGAGTGAATTTGTCCCAAATATCCTACAATAAAAGATTGCCATTGTATTTTACTCTAGAAACATTTGATGACAAGCTGTAACTAGCATGAAATTCCCCCATAGATTAAATGTCCTAGGAGTTGTACTCCCATCCGGAAAACACACACATCTGTGAACCAGCACACACACACCACACACACACACACACACACACACACACACACACACACACACACACACACACACACACACACATACACGTGTGCACACACAACTTGTAAACCTCTGTCACTAAAATACCTCTGAGCAGAGGGAAGTCACAGAGATACAGACTCTGAGATACAGAAAGCATGGACATACAGCAGACTTGGGCAAAGATAAAGTCGCATGCAAATATGACATAAACAGGCATGCACTATGTGTTGTAGAGTCTGGACAGTATATAAATACATGCATGTCTGCACAGAAAAATACAGAGTTACTCACAGGCGCTGAGACTGGAGACACACTAGGGGGGCAAATCATAGCGGGAGACTTGCAGCGTGTTTGCCTGATTACCAGTCAAGCAAATAGCAGATAGAGCATGCTCACACTGCCACCTCCATCCTCCTACACAGATATGCACATACACCTGTTTCATTGTAGGCTAGTCTGTGTACTGATTATTAGAATCATTCGAACTTGTATTTTTTTTCTTCTCTTTTCATGCCCAAGTGATTTCATTTTTTTATTCATTATTTTTGTTTTTGTCTTGATAGGAGTTAGACCAATTAAGAAAACAAGGGAGATCAGTCTAGAATTCAAAGACACCAAATTTGTCTCTTTTTAACAAGTTAATTACATAAAAAAAACCCACATACAAAAACAACAGTGTGAGAGAGTGACAGGTATTACACAGAGAAGTGTGTAAGCGTTCTAGATGATTCTCTGATGGGAACTTTTTTTCCACACCTCAACATACTGTCCAGCTTTTCTTCATGTGCTACTCTTGATGGACTACCTAAATGACTTGGTGTGAGAGTGATGATGGACAAAGACAGCCAAAGACATAAGCAGACAGATTTGGAATAGTTACATGAGCTTGTATCCAGGTACTGAGAAAGAATCTAATAAATAAAAAAAAACTCTAAATACAGCTATGCAAAAAATTGTAAAGCATGTCTTAGCAAAAGCAGAAAAAAGATATTTTATTTCCCCTAACTGTTAAATTGTGGAATTGTCTTTATGTTATTGTTGTCTTAAAGCTTTAATGGACGATGTTCACTGACACATCATATTTTCAGATCATAAAAACAATGCACTCCAAAGTCTATCTGGTAAAACATGATTAAAAAACCTTATTAGTCAATGGCATGTCAAGGATTATTCCTACCCTTCTTGGAAAATGGAAAAAAAAAAATCTTTGTAGGTATTACAGCAATCAAATCTATTTCATAATTGCTGATCAGCTTTTTTCATGTTTCCACTAATACCCTACTCCCAATTAATAATTATGTCTACATAAGTGGAATTTAATCTTAGTACAAATACAGCTGCTCTGTAAAATACTCATCAGTGTGTTTATCAGTTTTATTTTTGTGCACAAATTCTGAACATATCAGGGAGCATAATGTCATCTATCAAAACAAATGAGACAAGAAAACCTCATGGCACAACTGCAAACCTACCTAGGTATTATTATCCATCTAAACTGGCAGGTTAGGCATTATCAAGAGCGAGGCCCACAGTAACTCTGGGTGAGCTGCTGAGATCTGCCGCTCCAGTGGAAAAATTTGTGAAAGACAACTATTAGTGGGGCATACTGAGATTAGTCCCACAGCAAACATGAGGTCACATGACAGCAAAGCAGAACATTCTCATCTAAATGCAAAATCTGATGTGCATTGGAAACAATTCACGTTACCCTGAACACCATCCCAAATAAGAACACAATGGTGGCAGCATCATGATGTAAGGGTAGATTCTCTTCGGCAAGGACAGATTAACTATTTGAAGTTTACCTTTTCAGCTAAATTTTGGCAGAAGTTCTCCATTCAATCTTTCTTTATTTATGCATCATTTATAGAACTATGTGTGCAAAGTTTTGCAAGTTAGGCAATGAACAAATGCATGGAGTGTGTTTTAAAGACACAACCCTATCTCACAAATCACTTTCCTATTCACACTCTGTTAGTTTTTTTAAGAATTTCTGCCAAATGTTTAGGCAAACAATTCATTCATACTTATTCTCAAAAAAAGCTACTATGACAACATATCTTGACCAGACTTATATCCCATATCACACATTACACACAGTTTGAACATTTTTAAACCTGTACAATAAATATCAAGCATTACATGGGGTTTAGTCTTGAGTATATGCATATTGAGAAACTACACATTCTGTACATTACAATAAATTTATCAAATGTCTATTTTACAATCTGTCCCACTGTTATAATTTTATGCCTGCAGTATGGACAGCCACCTGGTTCTCATGCAAAACCCACTGATGTTCTCATGTAGGGAAAGCCAAGGCAGAGTATGAGGAGGTCAGACAGAGGTAAACTAAAATAAAGTCTCTAACAGGCCTGCTTTACAAGCCCTAGTTAAAGGTACTGATTCCGTTGTAAAAAGACCCAACATTCTTCTTAGTGAAGAGAAAGTTGCAGTTTACAGCATAAATGTTCATATCATCTCTCAGCATCTGTTTTCCCTAGCACAGTTATTTGCCACATTTATAATGGACTTATGACCTTTCAGAAGAGTGAGGGGGGCACTAAGAAAATCCTTGAACATCTTAATTTGATTCGTTTCAAACAACAGAGGCCAGTTTTGGGAGAGGAGGTGGAGGCCGTACACATAACATTTTAACAGAGAGAGTGGGTGCCAGCTAAATCTTTCCCTGCTTTTTATTTTCACTTCATACTTGTGAGTGAAAGGTTCTTTTGTTGTCTACGGACTGATTGACTTTAATGAGAAACATGCCATTGTGCCAAATGTTAGTTTAACAAACTGAACTTTGTGCCCCTTTTCCTTGTTTTCATATTAGATTCAAAGAGGCGACACAGCGGTACATGCAAGGCAACTAAACAAAGCAGACATGCACATGCACACCAGAGTCATTCAAACATACTCAAACGAGATTCCTTAATCCCTTATTCTTTACACCCCATACTGTGTTAGAGGCTGTAAAGAGAAATCAAAAAGCGTGACTATGACAGAAAAGCATGCAAAGCAATATTTGGGAGGAGGAAGCAATGGAAATGGAGGGATGGGAGAACAGGACAAAGAACTAACTATGCAACAGAATTTAACTTGATACTCTCACAGCTTTAAACACGCTTGATTTAAAAGGCAGCATGTTTTGAGTTTGAATGTGTGTGTGTGTGTGTGTGTGTGTGTGTGTGGTATCGACAAATACGGCTCTTGATCTGTGAAGAGGAGGTGATGGTGTCTTAAGAGTTGGCCGTGTTCAAATTGTGTAGATTTAGCCACTGGAAACAATCACGTAGCATGTGTGTGGATGGAACTACTGAAAGCAATTCCTCAGAATAACCGGTGAGTTGGACTACCTGCTGGCATGAGCTAAGCTGTAGATCAATAAAAGTGTGCGTGCACGTCTGTATATGTGAGAGTGCTTGTCGTATGTTTATTTGTGTGTGCATTTGTGTAGGCAGGTGTGTGTGTGTGTGTGTGTGTGTGTGTGTGTGTGTGTGTGTGTGTGTGTGTGTGTGTGTGTGTGTGTGTCGAGGCATCATACAGTTACTGGAACACTTGCTATATTTGGCTCCCTCAATGCAACATCAGGTTTTATGAAAGCAATCCATCTGAATCGGTGCAATAAATTCCCATCAGCCGACAATTTCTTAAGTGAAACTAACAAGTGTTTCTAAATTCTTTACAAAATTACATCTGAGCTAGAACAGATTAGATGTTAGAAACAACATTTAGGTCAATAATACAGTTTAGACGTCACGTTGGATCAATACGCGCACAAACACACAGCAGCTGTAGATGTTCACGAGCACTCACACACACAGATTCAGTTGCCATGGTGTCCGTATGCTTTTTGCATGTTTCTGTCACAGCGACGATGTGTGTGTTTGTGTGTGTGTCATGTGCTGAAGGACATCGTGACCTAAGCATCAAACAGCTTTTCCTCGAGGGTGACACTTCCATTACACTCCAACAACATGGACAGGCGGCATCCAAGCCCACCACAGACTTAGACACCCTCTGACAACCTTTCTGCCACTCATCTGCATACTACCACTGTTGCTGCATCACCAAGAGCTCTTTCCTAAAGGATCTTGACATATGTTTGTATTTAAATGGCATAATTTTAGCAGGTGTCACAGGTAAAATGTTCATGAAACATGCAGAAGGTCCTGGAAGCCATCAACCTATTGGTCCTTACTTTATGCTGGTTGCTGCCAAGCATAGCCACCGGCAAATAAAATGCACAGTCATGTGATAGTATGGAATATATTATTGAGGATTAGGCTGTGATAAAATAAGACAGCTGAGTGATTGGTGCTGGAGAAGCCTTGCTGCATAAGGTCAGGCTCCAGTCCATCTGTAGTGGTGAGTAAAATCTGAAATCTACTTGGTCTTATTACCGGAAATGTCAGTACGGATCAAGTTGTAGCATAGGGGGAAAGACTGGGCCAAAATCTCATATACAGAAGTGACTTCTAGCTAGTTCAGAAAAGGTGCAAATTAAAATTCATTTTTATGCAGCAAAACAGAAAAGAACTAGATAAAAACAGTAAAGGTCTTGTGCCTTGCAAAAGTTTGAATAGTCTTTGAATTTTTCTATATTTTGTAACATTGCAACCATAAACGTCAATTTGCTTTTTTGTTTGTTTGTTTTTATGTTACTGACCAATACAAAGTAAAATATACTTGTAAAGCGGAGGGAAATTAAAGCATGGTTTTCAAGAGGTTTTACAAATAGAAGTCTTTCAGATGTCGCCAGCATGTATATTCAGCCCATATGAGTTAATACTTTGTAAAACCACCTTTCGCTGCAATTCAGCTAGAAGTCTTTGGAGGTTTATGTCTCTACCAGCTTTGCATGTGTAAAGACTGTATTTTTTTGCCAATTTTTTTTTGCAAATCAACTCAAACTCCATCAGATTGGATAGAAAAATTCAGAACAAAGCAACTGAATAGCTGCTCTCAAGTCTTGTCACTGATTCTTAATAGGCCATTCTGCACTTTATACCATTCCATTGTAACTCCAGCAGCTGTTGTCCTGCTCTATTCTAAAGTATTTTGCAGCACCTATCAGTTTTTTCTTCTGGGATTTTCCTTTGTTTAGCTCCATCGATCTTCCCATCAACCCTGACCAGTCTCCATTTGATAGCTGATGAAACACATCCCCAGAACATAATGCTACCACCTCCCTGTTTCACCATGGAGGTGGTGTGTTCTGGGTGATGTCTTGTATTAGCTTTGTGCCCCACACATCATGTATCCCCTGATCACAATACCAAACATTCTTGTCTCATGAGTCCACTACATTGGACTTGGCAAACTAAAATAGAGCCTCTTGTAGCTGTCTATAAACATATACCTTTTTTTCTTACATGAAAGGCAAATTTGTGAATTTCTCCACTAATAAGTGTCCTGTAAACAGATTCTACTACCTGAGCTGACAATTTCTGCAGGTCATCCAAAATTACAATGGGTCACTGGCTTCACTGATGAATACTAGTCTGTTCCCTCTATCAGTTTAGGTTCATGGCCATGTCTTGGCACAACAAATCTCAAAGAACTTCACAGAACATCTGTATTTATACTGATACAAACTTACACATAGGGGAGCTCTGAGCTTCTTTAAATAAGGTAGCTGAATTGGATTTAATTAAGGTATATCAGGGTAAATGGGCTAAAAGCGTAAGCATGCCACACTTTAGTTGTAAAAAATGTTAAAAAGTCATTTTCTATCCATTTCACAGTTATGTGCTATTTTGTGTTGATCCATCACATACAATCCCAATGAAATGCAGTAAAGTCTGAGGATGTAGTATGACAAAATGTGAAAAACTATAAAACTTTTGCTGGGTACATTATGTAAATGACATGGAGAGGTTTCAACATGCATTATTAGCCAAATGAAGGAAACATATTCCAGTATTCTACATTTACTCAATAAAATGTTTACAAAACTTACTGAATAGAAAAAAATAACAGAAACCTTATATATCTGTTGATTCTGAAAATTTCAGAAATGGTATGGCATTAAAGCATGGGCTGTTGCAGCACAGACCACATACTGGTAAAAAGAATTTTTTTAAAAAAATTCACAAAAATGTAGTGAAAGTTAGGCTTTTATTCCAGTTCCTGCTGAAGGCCCAGACAAAGTGTATTAAAAACAGACTGTGATTATTGTTTATTCCTAGAACAAAGTACATAAATCCATTTCCTTTAACAGACAGTCATATCTAAGGAGACACTTTTTAATTATCCTGCATTGGTCTGTTCACAGTAACACCTTGTGGGTAATTGTGTGCAGCACTATAAAAAAATAAAACTACTAAAAATAGTATGATAATGTTCATAAAACATTATTATGAATACACTGATAAACAGTATGGTGGAAATAAAGAACACAATATGACACCATTCTTTCTGTGTTCAGAAAGGTTCTGACAGGCAGCTTCATGAGTTTGCACTTTCAAAAACTGCTGTGTGAAACAATTATTTCAAAATTGGATTGGCTTGTTTTTGTTCACTGCAGTAAAATAACTTGAGCATCCCTGCCTGATCAGTTGTTAGCATCCTGCTGAGCATGTTTTCATGCAAAGCAACAGAGAAAAATGTACATGTATTTGGCCTGACACGAAACATAATCACATCCTGAAAACAAGGGCAAAGAGATTTGAAGCTCTTTTTGATGCCAGCAGCAGCTTGGAGCCAGTAATGAGGATGTTGATTTTGTTGTGATTATAGAATTGCTGGTCTGTTTGTTGCTATAGCTCGGCTGTGTCCATCCCTCCTGCTGAGCTACATGGACACCAACTGCCTAGATGTGAATTAAAATTAGTCACTATCCAATTAGTCACACTACTCACACTTGGAGTTGAAAATGTTCCTCACAATAAGAGATCAAACTCAGATCTCTGATAATAGGACCTTAGATCTGTATAAGATATCTCCAAGTGGTGGCTCTGTAATAAAACAACAATAGATACTATGCCGAGCCAACAGCTATGTAAAATAAGCAAGCTTACATTTACATTTGGTATGCTATAATTATTTGGGAAATAGCTCACAGCTTAGATGTGTATTTGTTTCACTTTTCATCTACAATTCCTTAACATATTCACATGGAGAGGTGGTATATGATGTGTAGCCAGCTTCACAGTCATTCTCTTCCACCCTTCATTTCAATGTACAAACTCAAAGGAAGTGTCTTTGGTCTCTCTTACATACTGCAAATTTCAAGATGCACTCAAAAAAACAGCAGAAACAACTTGTACGTTTTCAAACCCTCTTAGCAAAAAATGCTAAAATCTGAGCACTCCCATTATACATAATTTAGGGGAATCTATATTCATGGAAGTGCGGGGCGTGTTGTGCTCAATGGAGTAAAACGCCCCTGTGTGGCTAATGGAATGGCCTGAGTTGCGTGATTGAGTGAAATGTGCTGGAAAGATTGGGAGGAATTTTAGTGCAGATAAATAAAGAGGAGATTCTGCCTTTTACTGGGCGTCAGCATTAATGCAGCATCTCCCCAGGTGATCAACACATTCAAATGGAGAGTTGTTGAGATGGAGAGAGGAAGTGATGGGGGAGACAAAGAGAGGGAGAATGGGGAAGGAAGATTAGAAAGTACAGAGAGAATGAAAGTGAGAGGACACTTTAAGAAATGGCTTGCTTCAATCGACTCCACATACACAACGGCTATAGTATAGCATCTCATATATCATCATGATGTTACCATTGGAGGGTTCAAAGGAAGGAAAAAAGGAGGGAGAATGGGTCTTTGTAAATTCAAAGTCAAAATAACCAAGGGACATTATGAAGCCTTAGCAGATGACTGGAAAAGGCCTGGAGAGCCACATGCATTTCTACTTTTTCCCTCTTTTTACCATCTATAATTTTACATCAAATGTGAGCAAGTAGCTCTTTCTTTTCACCTCCCACTTTCAACATCCATTATGTTTGGAAAGATGCAAAGTGAATATTTCAATTGGACTGCAATGGTCAGTTAGCAGCGCTTTGATCCCCACTCTGCTCTCTGAGGGGCTCCATTGTTGCCTTGATTTGCCTGCCTGTGGATAATAGCAAGGAGTCATAGCCTGACCTGCTTCTATCAGTCTACGTATCATTATCTTGGGTTGGTATTTGGCATTCTGGACATTTTATTTACATCCTAAAGAAGTAAATAAAAATTTGAAATCATTCTAGACTATCTCCAGTCCACATAGGACAAAAATTATAGATGTAGGCTTAAATGTACTCATACACCTCCACTAATATTTGGTTAACATTTTTTTGACCAAGCTACACCCTGACTTCAAATTTTTTAGCAATCACCAAACATCTGACATGATTCTAGCAACATATTTGGTCACTTATTTTTGCAGAAGCGACTTAACTTGATTGGTTTAATGCCTAGAACAGAGTTGTTAAGGATGGCACAAATCTTCAATATGATTGAGGTCGGGACTTTGGAAGGCTTTTCCAGAAGCTTAAAGTAAACATGATGTGCATTTGAAATTATTGCTCCAAGCAAGTTTCAGCCATCTAGCTAATGCTTTGAGGTAAACAATTACGAGATCGTTGTCCTGCCTCATTATTCCACAAATCTTCTGCAATCTACCAGCACATCTGATGGTACAAATATCCCAAACCATACTGTAGTCACTACCTTGCTTTAAAGTTGGTTCATTGTTTGAAGGTTTTAAAGTTCCACCTTGACTTCAAACATACTTTTGTCACTGGGGCCAAATAGCTTAATCTTGTCCCAACTAACCACAAACTTTTTTTTTCTAGATGGATATGTCTTTGATATGTCTCTTTGGAAAGTGGCAAACCTTAGTAGAGCTTGAAAGTATTGTTTTTTTTGACCTCAACTTCTTTGTTGATTGTGATGTTAAACACTAATGACTGTGGACAGTGACAGTGGACACTTCAGTTTCAGCATCTTCCAGTTTATGCCGTTTTTGAGCCTCAATGGTTCCTGGATCGTTCCTAGATATTGTAATCAATTTGGGTCTTCCTCTAGACTTTCCCAAAATGGTGACATATTTGAATAAACTGTACTTATTTGAACCTATACATGTAACCTTACATGGATCAGAGAAAATTGTCAATTAACTTGTATTATTTTTAGAAATCACTGCAGCTCTGTGTTAAGAAATCATTTCACTCTGTAACAAGAACAACTCAAATAAATGTTTCAAAGCCCCAAATCAATGACATTTATGCCACTGATGAATGTATGCAAACTTCTGACAGGAACTGCATAAAGACCTGAAACTGTTAATGTTTACAAATTATACATCAGCCAGTTGCTCAGCAATGACTCAGACTCAGTCTTTATGTGTTAATTGCAATGAAACCCAGTTATGGAACATGAAAGCCAGTTGCTGTTAAAGAAGCTCCATTTAAGTATTGTTCATCCTCTCAGTCCTTCATCTCATCAGTCAAAGACAGGCACAACAAATTGGTACAGAGGTGCTTTAGATCATAGATCAGTTTCTTCTTCATCTTTTTAAATGTCCAACATAACCTTTGGAAGTGAAGCAGAATGATATGCATGTTTTCTGAATGCCTCTCAGATTCTTTAATAGAAGGCATCTATTAAACTCAGCGTGGTGTGTTTAGTTGAGTCAAGCATGTCATCCAAAAGACACTCTTATTTGTTCAATGAAAGAGCATAATTTTATTTCCAATGATCAAAGCCACTAGGTCTTTTATCTATAGCATACTGAATGCAATGGCTGTTTCAATAGAGGTAGTGAACACTGTTATTTTACTAATAGCAAAGGCTTGATGTTAGACTATGGTTATTTTTTTATATTCATTACCACAACAACCTGAAATATATAGTAATCTCATATATTTACAACATATTTATCCTTATAAACAGTGCCTTGCAAAAGCATTCATACCCCTTGAGGTTTTTCCACATTTTGTCACAAACCTAAATTAACTTTATTGGGTTTATACAAGTAAAAAGTGGGAGGAAAAATTACTTGTGTGTTTTTTTTAATGCATTAATAAAAACTGGGAGTGTGCCATGCATTTGTACTGACTATATACTTTGGAAACCCCCCTTTCACTGCAATATCAGATGTAAGTCTTTTAGGGTATCTCTGTACTGGCTTTGCACATCTAGAGAGTAAAATCTCTGACCCCTATTTTTTATTGAAACAGCTCAAGCTCAAGTAAACTGGATAGAGAGCAAATGTAAACATTTATTTTTAAGTCTTGCCACAGATTCTCAATTGGATTAAGTTCTGGACTTTAACTGGGCCATTCTAACACATGCTTTGATCCAAACCATTCATGGCTGTATGTTTAGGGTTGTTGCCCTCTTGGATTGCAAATCTAAACAACAATTTTAAGTTTTTACAGCCTCTGAAAGGATTTCCCTAGGAATGCCCTGTATTTAGCTCCATCAATCTCCTCAACAACTCTGCCCAGCTTCAACATTTTGCTAAAAAATAAAAAAAAATAAAAAAAAAAATAAAAAAAATCACGTGGCGCTACCACCTCCATGTTTCACACAGTAAACAGCATATCCAGAGATTCTGCAACATAGGCAAAAATGTTACATTTTGGCCTTATCTGACCAGAGCACCACATTTGCTGTGTCCCCTATGGCTTGTGAGAAACTGTAAAGAGAAGTTATTATAGCTTTCATAAAGGCCAGATTTGCATGCATGACTAAGAGTTGTCCTGTCACCAGATTCTCCCACCTGTGATATGGGTCTTTGTATCTACTTCGGATATGTGCTTGTTGTTTGTCTGGTTTCTTTGTTGTTAAGCTGAGTCATCACTAATTCTCTATATGACATCATCAACTTGAGGTCCCCTGGCCAAATTGTAAGTCCACACATGTTTTTCACTGCCATCTTAATTGTCCATCACCCCATTCAATCAGTCACTGCAATGGCTAGTAAACACAACATTAAGAATCAATTGTCCAAAATGTTATTGCTTTGTAATTCAGCCAAGATTCAGTCAGGATTTATGTTTTTTGTTAGCTTTGAAAGCTAATTTTGACCTTATTCCAATTCCTCAAAACCTTGGTTCTGACACATGCCTATCTAAACTGAACTGTGATATCAATGCATTGTTTCATTGGTTATTGGTTTTCATTCTTATTTGTTCCTTTTTTAAAAAAAATTCCCTATAGTTTGTTTTTCCTATTCTTTTCATTTTACTTAGTAGTTTATAATAGAATTTTACAAGCCTCGTTAAAGAGTTTGTTGACTCAGGTTTTTCAACTAAAAGTTGAAGTATTTGGATAATAAATGCTTGTGTTTTGGAGAGAAGTTATTTGTGTTCATCCAGAATATGGTGTAGCTTTTGGTGTTTGAGAACACCAGTGCACAAAATCCTCCCTCCATCTCTTGTTCTATAATACCACACTTCACCTGGAAGGTATTTATAGAACAACAACTTGTTAGTTGTGAGAGCTGAGAGAGAGCTATTTGGCTATTAATTCCTGCTAATCAGCTGGTGCCCCAACTTTGTCAAAGTGTATAAATAATTACTCTGGGCACTTATTATTCAATGCCAGATCAAATCTGTTGTTTCGCAACAGGAGATAAATGTAAATCAATGTCTTTCAGATTTACATTTCTCATTTCAAAATTATGTTAAATTCATAAAAGGTGAAAAAGTTTCAGTGGTGTGAATACTTTTGCACTAAAAAAGTTTACTTCTAGTACCAATTAAGTTTTTTTTGTATTATTAAAATGTGTGTCTGTAATGTAATATGGGAGACTTACACATGGCTAAAACAATTTATTTATTTATGTATTTTGATAGTTTCTTACCTAAAATAAGGTTTTATGACAAATTCTTCCACAGTGCTTGTGGAAGATTCTCATTCAGCTATATATATTGAGTAACTCTGCAAATTTTTCCCTGGAGGTGATCACTGAGCTGCTTCACTTTATTTACAACATTTGATTGGCTGAGAAAACAACAGCTGCTGAGATCTGGTCTCGTTTTGTTTTCTCCTGCAACTACCTTAAGATAACTTTAGTGCAGCATGTTTTAAAGAGTGAATGCAGAGAACATTTGCTCAAGTGTCTGGTCTCCTCCCAGATACAAATGAACAATTTGTTTTCCATTCTTCCAAACCTTCATCTCAGCCTTTTTGCTTTGAAGTAGGGGTGAAATGGGAGGAGAAGCGCAGAGAGGAGGGGGGCCTACAGATTGAACGATACTGTGTTTGTCTTCAAAGAGTCCCAGCTTGCTTACAAATGCACTGGCAAGTACAACACCTTCAAGGTGAAATTGATAAATCTGGTGGTGAGCTCTTTCATGGCAATATAAGCAGAATTTGTAGAAAAGATGCATGGATTTTTTTTTTAGATGCAAATGTTGTCAAACACCACCAGGCAAAGTCTAAATTGAACTGTGCCAAATAGATAAGAATATATTGGGAACGCACAGAGGTACATAATTAGATTCATGAACTATATCCACCTGAGCCTGGCATAGCCTAATCACAGCTGATACAGTGTTTTATACTTACACTTAAAACCTCTACTGCTGCCCTTTGATCATCCCCAAAGTTGGCTATCTTCACTGAAATTCACGTTTCTGGAATGGCCGCAACATGCTTCTTTACATATCAAACACATGATCTGATTGTAGTTATAGAGATAGAAACTTTCTCCAGGCAAAGACAGAGCAAACAAACAAGCCATGAGGGAAGAAGGCAGAAAGACAAAGAGAAAAGAGAGGAAACTCATCAGTTGTCCTTCTGCCAGATGACATCCTTTGTACCCTCTCTGTCATTTCTTTCTCATCTACTGGGATGGACAGAGTCTTCTTTTTCTCTCTCCTACCCTTTGGGATGACTACACACTGAAGTCCCTGGAGACACCTTTTCCCGTTCCCCGCTTCTCTTGCTTTCAGTGGCTGCTATTTTCCTGAAACTTTATGAATTAGTCACAAACCTTTTTTCCCCTTCTTCACCACTTCTCCTACTTTCTCATCTCACAGCCTGGACACATATTCAACACCTGCCTCAAAAACCCACTGTCCATCTTTGTCCATCAGTCTGTCTGCTACTACCCCACTGCCCATTTTTACCTTACTTTTCTCAATTCCTGTCAAGCAAAAAAAAATCTCCCAGGGACCATGATCTTTCCAATATTTTCTCTATCTTGTTCTCTCTGTGGTTCTTCCTTTATACAGTGCACACATGTAAATAAAGACAAAGAGAAAAACAGAAAGATAGATTTCAAGAAAAAAAAGTTTTTGCTCTCACATTCATAAATGAAATGCAGCTGTAGATTGAATAGCCTCACAACTCCCTGCTGTCTACACCCCACCTTCCTCCCGCTACCTTTAAGATTGGGCCGACACAGGGGGTGGTGTGTATGTGTGTATGTGTGTCCAACTCCTTTGTGACCGCTTTCCTGAACCTGAACCCTCCCTGCACGCAAGGAAATGGTGGACTGTGGCAACGACAGGGCAGTTTTACAGTGCACCGGGCTGAATGTTAAACTTATATTTAATGTATGACATTTCACACAAATCATCCCGCCACAGACATGACCCTGGGGTATTCCGCAGATTGCTTTTTCAGTGCCTCAGCAACTGTAGAATTATTCGTCCCAGTGAGAAAGGGAGAAAGAGGCGAGGATAGGGGGGGTGCAGCCTTTGAGTTTGGCGAAATGATCGCCCTCTCGCTGCTCTGGCCATCCTAGACTGCAAGCTCTCCTTCACTTTTTTTCTGTGATATCATGATCGCAGGGCCATGCCAAATTGAAAACATCTTGGCAGTCTGGAGGCTGTATGAAATAACCATATATTATGTGTAGTATAACACCCAATTGGACAGCTAAACAATTATGGTGTTTTGCAGACTCAAAAGATTCCTTGTGCCCCTCTCAACCCTACACCCTCTCATTTAAATGTGAAAAATCTTCAGAGCAAAGTATGGAAATTATCTCTGATTTATAAATTGGGGTGGAATTTATACCTGATACCCTTTAAAAGAATGTTGTCTGACATGAATAAGTTTTTAACCCCCCCGCCCGCACATGTATATGGATAAGGAAAAAATGCTGTCCTTTATATGTGTGGCCTCGTTCTGCAAGGCACTTTTGTAAAAACACGTTCTGAGAAGAAAGAAAACAACCACAAAGATCTGTGGATTTTTAGTAAGAATGAACCCTGAGGTCCCCCTAAATGTAGACAGATTTTTTTTTTTTTTTGTATTTTTTATGCTATCAATTTTTTGAAGTAGTTTGCAACTGCAAAGATAAAATTGAACCTTTTCTTAGACGCTTGTTAGCTCAACCTTGTAAAACAATGGATATGTTATCACAGATGTGACAGCTGGGTCATCCATTTTATTTGAGGGGACATTTTTCAGCATTTAAGGTTAGATAGGAGAGGCACACTGTCCACTACATCAGCGTCACTCTCTGTTTTCAAGGTTAGATGGAGGCTATATGCATCAGAGCATCGCTACCTGTAAGATTGAAAGTAGTACACACATAGCTGCTCCCACTAAGTACTTTCCATACATCCACTCACTTTTCTGATAATAAAATCCAATACACTCTAATGAATTCAAAGTCATCCTATCTGTAAACAGTCCATCTGTGTCTAATTTAATATCTACTGTTCTGTGAAGGCTTCAGAGATTTGTCAGAGAACATTGGTGAACAAACAGCATCATAAAGACCAAGGAACACAGCAGACAGGTCAGTGTTAAAGTTTTAAAATGCTTAGAGTGGGGTTGGATATAAACAATACCCTATACTTGGGACATCTCACAGAGTTCTGTGTAAACCAGCATAAAAAACAGAAGAGTATAGCACACCTGCAAACTATCAAGACATGTCCATCCCACCTAAATAAAGGCTTGACGAGGAGAGCATTCATTGCAGAAGTAGCCAAGAGGACCATAGAAACTGTAGAGGAGCTGCAGAGATCCACAGCTCAGTTGGAAAAATCTGTCAGAAGGGCAACTATTAGTTGACCTTACATCTGGGGTTTATGGAAGAGTGGCAAGTTGTGTTGAAGGAAAAGCAAAAGAAGCCCTGAATGTAGTTTGCTGCAATAAGGTGCTCTGGTTGGATAAGAGATCAAAATTAAAGTATTTGGCCTTATTGGAAAACACCATGTACGGAGAAAAACACTGCACATCACCCTAAACATACCATTCCCATGGTGGCACATGATGATGGTAGCATCATGTTATGGGTTTCTTTCCTTTAGCAGCGAGAGGGAGAGGGAGATTTGTCAGATCTTATGGAAAGACTGATGAAGCTAAATCCACGGCAATGCTGGAACAAAAACTGTTACAGGTTACACCAGAGCTGAGACTGGCTTAGAGGTTCAACTTCCAGCAGGACAAAAACACTAAACATAGAGTCAAAACTTTAATGGGGATGTTTGATCAAAGCATATTGTATTTGAATGGCCCAGTCAAAGTCTAGACATAAGTCTGTTGAGGTAAGACTTAACAATTGCCATGCACAGATGCTTTCTATCTAATCTGACTAAGTTTGAGCTATCTTGCAAAGACGATTGGAAAAAAATGTCAGTTTCTAGATGTGCAAAGCTGGTATAGACATACCCCGTAAGACTTGAAGCAAAAGTATTGCCTCAGGGAGGCTGAATACAAATGCATGCCGGAATTGTCAGATTTTTATTTGGAAATAGATTTTTAAAACCATGTCATCTTTCTTCCTTCCACTTCAGAAATATATGCTTTTGGTCTGTTGGTCTGTAAAATAAAATTCTTAAAAATACATTCAAGTTTGTAGCTCTAACTTCGAAATGTGAAAAAGTTTAAGGGATGTGAATAATTTTGCAAGACTACACATTGTAAATTGATGTAAAAAGAACTTGCTTAAGAGGACTAAAAATTGTGTATCATGTGCAATTACAGAGAATTATTTGCTAGAGTTAAGATTAATGGCAGGCTTAACATTAGAAAAACAGAAGAAAAAAAAACACCATCACTTAATGTAACGTCCATCTAAATGGCACACAAACACCTAAAGAAATGCTTAATAGTCATGGCCTGAAAATGTTACGAAGAAACAATTCCCAACAGTAATGGCCTATTTTGCCTTCAAGCTTAGTTAAGAGTAAAATGTGTGTGGGTGTGTGTTTTAGACACACTACTTATAATAAACAACTGAGATAAAGAGAAGCTGAAATTCAGTATTGTGTCTAATTATGAAGGATCATTTGATACAACTAACAATTTCAGCATTGTAAACATTACGGAAAGATAAAAAAGAATATCATACAATGTGCTAAGTCCCCCTGCACAACACTCTGCATGCACACACACACAAACACACACACACCCACATACCCACACCCACACACACAGACACACACACAAACACTGTAAGTCACAACCACAGTCAACAGCATAATTATCAGTTTCCCCACAGGGCGTTAGGAAACCTGTTCCTAATTGGAACCCAGTTGGGACTTTACATGGATTAAAATACATGAGGCTTCTGCAACAGGAAAACACATACACACAAATATAAAAAAAACACACCATCCCCTTGAGTTCTATGTTTTCCCCCAAATTTTTATTTACGCTAAGTCTTGCATGATCCCCATTGTCTCGCTACACACGGGTCGAGCACAACAATTGGAGTCTCCAAAGCACAATTACGGGACTATTTTCCCCTTGTTGTGTATTCTGTTTTTCCTTATTTTTGTTCCATTTCCCTGACTTAAGCTGTTGTCTAATGGACAGCACCGTGACAGAGGGGAGTTTGGTATCAGATTGAAGCCGGTTGCCCTTTTTGCCAATTTGCGAGCAGCCTCCTCTGTACTTGTAAGATGGCCAATTAGCTGACCGTCTGACAGAGGCTCTCTGACTGTGGCTATTAAAACACACACTCAGAGGCACATACGCATACAGAGAAAGTGTGGATACACACAAACACACACACACACACACACACACACACACACACACACACACACTTACACACACGTGTACACATTAGGACCTACGCAAACAGACACACACAGGGTTCAGCCCTGCCTCAGACTGTCCATCTTAATCTGCTACTTTTTATTTTTTTTATTTTTGATAAGACGTGGGCCTAGACCTCACCCCTCACCTTCTTCTCACTATTAGGAGGACACACACACACACATGGCTCCTTCATTTTTCTCACCAAAAAATGTTGTGCTCCTTGACCTCTTTCAACCCCTTCCCATCTTCACCTTTTCTCCTTTCAGCTTCCTCTTCTTCACCTCCTCCCAAAGATTTTTCTCTCCATTTTTCCTCTCCATTTAATCTCCCTCTTCTTTCGCCCTCACCTCCATTTCCTTACCTTCCGTCTCCACCAGAGCCTCTCCCCTCCTCTCATCCTCTCAGACCATCTTCATCCATAAACAACCATCCTCTCCATCTGACTCCCTGCCATTAGTCCGACTCCTTTCATCTTCTCTTGCCGCTTTTTACTTAAACTCATCTTTACCGCATCTATTTGGAGTATTGGTCTGTGTCAGAAATACTTTTTCACTTTTCAGCAGTCCTCTGCTGCATTTTTCACCCCTTGTCCACCTGCTATTGGAAGCATTAGCTGTTTGAAAGAAATGTTCAGCTCAGCTGATGAGCTTTGGAGCGATTTGTTCGGCACCAGATCATGCACCAAAACCATTACCCACTACAACCCCCCCTCCAAATGAATAATAATCAAACATGTAATATTATTATTATTATTATTATTATTATTATTATTATTATTATTATTATTATGTTTTTAACTGTATTGTGAGTTATGAAATAAATAGAAATAGAGCAGCAAAGTAACAATTAAAACTTGCTAAATTACTCATATACCCATACACCACACCGTAATGATGTTCTTTGTAGAATCCCAACCTTTATGCACTTCCCCTGGTACAGCCCAGCCCCACTTGGTCCTGTTGTCCATCAGAATGGTTTGTTCAAAGTCTTTGCTCCAGTTCCACCCCCTCTCTCCCACTGTTGTCAGGTTCAAGGGGTCTCCTACGAACACACAGAGTGGTTGTGGTGGGGGCGAGGACTAGGTCAACAGCTTCCTGAGACTATAAACACATGAGGCATGGACACCTGCAGGCATACATGCTTGTGCACTGGTATTGCAAAAAAGCCAACCACATTCAACAAAAGGAATGAGATGGAGCTGTAGTTCATGACATACAAAACACCCTAATTTTTGCATAAAATGATTTCAAAAACACAAAAGAATATTTTAATATTTTAAGTTGTATATATATATATATATATATATATATATATATATATATACAACTTAAAATATTTAAAATATTCTTATATATATATATATATATATATATATATATATAATATTTGCCTTCACACAAAAAGGTGGACACAATATCAGCTTGGTCTTAACTTTGATTTTTAATACAAGGGAGGCAATGTTTTTTTAACTACTAATACAGGACGCCAGGATTCAGTCTCTCCTCTTTTTCCTCTATTTGTTCCTTACACACACACACACACACACACACACACACACACACACACACACACACACACACACACACACACTCTTTGCTATTTCCTTTTTTGACACATCTGGACATTTGCTGCATGTTTGTCGGCTTCGGCAGCAACCCTGAACAGGAGCACAAACGGACAGTAGCTGTGTGACGCAAATCCAAAAATATTCCCTCAGCGATAACTGCGGGGCATTTTGCAATTTTTTTGTGGTGAAATTCATATGAAAAAAAAAAAAAAAAAAAAAAAAAAAAACTTGTTTGAATCCTATTTAGTAACAACTTGTGGTCTAATTTTGAGGGGAAAATGTAAATGTTTTATTTTATATAAACCTGTTTCTCATGTATTTAAGTTATTAGAGAGTAAGCACTGCAAAAAATATTTTTTTGCTTCCTGCTCTGTAATTACTTGAACTGGAAATGCAGCCTGCATGACTATCTGTAATTATTTCTAATTAATTTCATGTATTTCTTACGAGACTGTTTGAATCCCAGAATCAACACAAAAGAACTTCTTGCTTCATTTCTCACAGCAAAGATAATTATAAAGTTAAGAGGGTTTGCTAATTTAAAAATGCTATCTGCATGACATCAAATACACATCTTTGATCTCGCTCTGTCCCTGATGGTTAAATGCCTTTAATTAGATTCCAAAAAATTAACTTTTTGTGAATAATTAACAGCAAGTCGCCTTTTTGTTTGTATGTTGAGTGTATCTGGTGCTTTTACTTAATTTATTCCAGAGACAAACAAACACTGTACTTTTCCAATGTTCATAAAATCAGTCAGTTGCTCATCAGAATAGTGCAGTCCCTGTTGCAGTTGTATTCATGTGATACACACAGATGGTGCAGTTGTTTGGTCATTACATGTAAATATAACTTGCACTTGGAGCAATTTACTTAAATCTCAGAACACCATGAAGTATAATCCTTAAACATTGTGAAAAATGGACAGTGCACACACATGGCCCACATGTGTTCTTGTGGATCAGAGGAGGGACCTTCTCCATATCTCATTATATTCCTCTATAGTATATCAGCATCTCTCTGGGTGAATGTGTATACATACAGGGAAAAAGACAGATGATTCATATTATCTTTATCACCCTACCACAGGAGTTGACTTGCCTCCCCTTTTTTCTCCTCCCTATTATGTAAAACTATGGATTATGTTTGGTATGCGCATGAGTCCTGCATTCAGAGGTGTGCTTTTGTATGCATAGGTGCATGTTAGAGACTTTACAGTGTGCGCTTGAGAGGAAAAGGGGGAATGGGGGTGTTATATACATCTATGCATGCATGTATGCATCCATGCAGAGACCCCCTTCATTTCTCTCTCTCTCTCCCCATCTATCATGCATCCATAGGTCCATCAGCTTTGGGAATGAGGTGTGGAGGGAGAGAAAGGGGCGAAGGGTGCACGGGGGGAGAGAGAAATAAATTTCGCCCCCCTCCTACTCTAAAAATGCACATACATTTCCATACATTGCAAAGGCAGTGAGGTGCGCACACCCTCGCTGCTGTATCCCCAACATGGCCTCAGCACACACAAAAGTACACACACACATCCAAAAAACACAACCTACAGCAAAGATGAATGCATGTGTCCCATTCAGTAGGTGTGGGTGAAAATCTACGCCTTGCCATATTTATCTTCATAAGAGCAGAAGCTGCATTTGTGCCTGTATAAACAGTGGCTGTGGATCTGGGCTTTGTGTATTTGTTTTTTGTGTGTGTGCACAAAACTTAATTTTGCTCACCTAAAAAAAAAAAAAAAAAAAAAAAAAAAAAAACACACTCACACATTGTATAAAAAAACTTAACACAGATTTTTTTTGATTCCTCAAAATAATGAATATAAATACATTGCACCATGTACTGCAGGTCCAAAATCAGCAATTCAGAAAGTCAAATGTCTCGGGAGTTTGCAAGCGCCTCTGTCTTCACGTTAAATCCGCATTTCCCTAACTTCTTCCTTCTTTCATTTCAATAGCAAAATGCATTTGCTGATGCACAGATTCCAAATAGTTTAGAGTCTATTTGCCGTCTGTCTTGTAGCAAGGCTTTCAGATGCTAAAACAACAAACAAGACCTTTCTCTAAAACACAGTCGAAACACCAAGCTCTTGTAGATAATGACAGCCTGTCGTGAGACAGGAGAGAAACATGAGCGTGGTATTATTAAGCAAGACTAGTTTGTTCAGGAGAAGTGTTTTTGGCTTTTAAAAAGTTCCATTTTGCACTCCCCAGGCTCTGCAAACGGGGTACCCCAGGGAAGTGTGTGTGCATGCAGGGGGGTGGAATGTGTATGTATGTGTGTGTGCATGCTAAAATATTCTGACTGAGCTGTCTAGCGGCTCACAGAGCAGAGAGATGTGTCCTGTCTCCTGCATTCAAATGTGAATGGGTTTTTGGAGGCTAAAAGTAAACAGATATGCTTGCTTGAACACACACATGAGAACGCATGTATGTGCGCACCTGCCGTCTTGTACGTATGCATGTGTGGCCACACAAAAATGCAGCATGGATGCAAACACGGGACATGTGAACATGAGAGTTGTAGTGCGTGTCTCCTCATCTGTTGTCCATGTGTATTTTAACCTCTCCTGCCCATCATTCTTCACGCTAGAATATCAGCACGCTGACAAATGCAGCAACGTCATTCAGTCAATAAATATTTAAAAAAAAGAATCTTTCAGGCAGGACAGTCAACAAAAAAACTGGTCGTCATGGACGTGCCCTTTCACAGCCTGTGAACGTACAGTTTTATGTGGTGATATAAACCTCTGCAGGTCTACGTTCTCAGCTCACTCCTTAAGCTCTTTAATTCTGTTCCATATCCCACTTGCAGTATATGGGCTGTAATATAAGATAGCCCAAGACAATGAGCTGTCCAGTTGCCGAGGGGGTTAGCTGACATTGTGTTATGAGCGTAGAGGCAGGAGGGATAGGAAGAGGTCGAGTGAAGGGTAGGAGGGGGCCCTTCAAACAAAATATGACCCTTTAAAAGCCCAGTTTGTAAGAGCTGGAATCCTCCTCGCTACCATATTTCCTCCTACTCTTCCCCATTTCTGCCCCCGTTGTCCCTCTTACACTTTTCCTCACTTAATCCGTTCACACACAGATGTGTTGTCTGTCAAGACGGCGATGATAAATTAGCACGGGTGCTGCTGGTGAAATAGGAGCTGGTGTCTAAGGGCAGAGGGTGATAAAGTGGACAATGCCAGGGATGAACCACTGATAGTTCAGCTGTGACTCTGCTGGTCTGGAGAAGCACTTTGGTTGAAACTGTTAGATTTTCTTCCAGAACAGTTATTACAGATGGTACTCTACACAAAAGGTGCTTTATACAGTTTTCAAAAAGAAGGAGGTTGAATTTTCTTTTTTCAATTTATTTATTAGTTAATCACACATCTAAAACATGAAATAATGGTAACCAACTACAGGAATCTACTTACAAATATTACCCATTGTAATAAATAGTATATTTTAGAGGGAATAAATTCAGAAACAAAAAAATAGAAACAAAAACTGAAAAAGTTGTTTAGATTTGATTTTTTGCAAGACAGCAGGAGAATGTTTGAGATACTTGAGACTGTGTGTCTCCTGTTCCAGAAGTACCATCAAATGTTTTGTACTATCTTCACTAACAATACTGTGTGTGTGTTGGTGGGGGCAAAGAGGGCTGAATGCATGTGCAGTTTTTTGTTGTTTTTTTTTTTTGGCTTTTTCATATTTTGGAAGGGGAGGGTTGATTCTTTTACCTGAAGGCTTTGGATACTGTGTGTTTGTTTACGTCTGCGCTTGCATTTGTGTGTGTATGGACATGTGTTTCTCATGAAGGCCCATGCCAAGCAAATTAATTCTCAGAAGTTGCATGGCGGGGGCTCTCCATCCCTTTGAAATGGGGCATACTACGCCCTGTAATCAATAAGTCAAGCCATCTTGGCCGCATGTGGCAAACCCCCCGGCACACAGATGAAGAAGCCCAATTTACTCATCATAAATTCTGATTCCCACAATAAATCTGAAAGAAGGTCCCACGATATCTGAAAATCTCAGGGGTGTTTGAAAGGCCGACTGGCCCTTGCCTTGGCCAGGTTTTGCTTTGTTGATTAGAAATAATAATAAAAAAAAATGTAATCTAAATGTATTGCTTTTAAAACTAGACAAATTGAATGTTTATCCATTCTTTTGATAAGAACCTTATTTTCAATCTAGCATTCACACAGAATTAAATCAACTCTTTGCTCCTATCTTCTTGGAAATAACACTTCATGCATCACAGATGCTTTTGTCTACCTTTTGACAAAATTTCTTGAAACTGGGCATTTTCTAATGAACCTCGACATTCACCTCCAGACAAGTTGGTGACGTGTGCAGGCCAGGCATGTGATGTCAGGGACATGCTAATCTAACGGACAAGTGCTGTCTCTCCTGTTTAAAGCCTCCCCGCTCAGAAGGCCCAAGCAAATGACAATGACCTGGGGAGGAGAAAGTGGCAAAAAAATGACACACCTATGGAAGGCGGGATGCTGAAGCTGCTTATTGAATGGTGCAAGAACAGGACAAGAGTAACATATTTGCATATTTGTATTTGTGGTAACAGCATGAATAGCTGCTTGTGAAAACACAAGTGCTGTCACTGTGTTTGTAGAATACGCATAGTGCAAAAATGATTTAATGCAGCATGGCATCCTCAACACCAGTGGCGCTCTATCTGTCTTCTTTTTGGCAAGGACTTCCTGCTCTCCAGAGCGGTTCCGTCAATACATGACATTTATGAGGCTCCCATGAGCCACAGTGCATGTTGCACAGATGATGAGGACAACTTCAGCATCAACAACAAAACTGTAAAATTGTAAGACATTGTGCGTGTAATTTTCCAGAAATGCAAAACAAAATTCAAACAGAAGCTTATCTCTGCTGATAGGAAGAGAAATGCATGGCATGAGATGATAAAAGGAGAGGACAGGAGAAACTTCAAGAGCTGAGTGCATTTGGATCCAGCAAAATGGAATTGAAAAGGGTTTTCCATGCGAGTCAATACAGCTGTCTTCATTTGTAAGTCAGAGTTAAGAACACTAATTCCTGACCTGTTAGTTACATCTGAGAACAGAGAGCTTTCCAGGCTGCTAATCCATAAGTCTGCTGCTAAGTGGTTCATCAGCAAGAGCCAGAGATCGAATGTCACCAATTAAGACGCCTAAATGCCTGGCTAATTGAGCTCAAAGTGTAGTCTGTCTCTCACATGATCACAAATGATCAAATGATTAACAAACACACACGCACAGAGCCCCCCCCCACCCCTCCACATACACATACACATACACACACACACACCTAGCTAATTCTAGGCAGTTCAGCTGAGGGTAATGGTAAAACTGTTCTGTTTTCAGAGAACATACCTTGATTGGCAAAACAGTTTGCCCACATTGTTACGTAATCAGCTATTAGTACCAACTACATTCCATGCTTACAAAAGCAAAATCTGATCTGTTACAGTGAAAACATGAAGGTTAAGGTTGTGAATCAGTTTCTGTTTAGTGTTGCAAGCTCTTAAGTAAATGAATTGTCTAGGACTGTCTTCAGAGTCAGTAACAGATGCTACAACTGAAACCAGATAATCACACACATTATATAAAAAGACATAAACTTCTTTTTTTCTTACTGACCTTAAATCTGATTAAACTTTTCCTGTTTAAGGTCAGTTTGGTTTACCAAAGTTATTTCTATTTACTAAATTCCAAAATAATGAAAAACAAAATAAAAAAAACAAGAAAACAGTTTTTGAAAACTTTTTTCAAATTTAGAATTTTATAACTCTAAACAACATAGGCATTTCTATCTGTTGCTGAATAAGACAGGTTCTGTGTTCCAGTGATGAGTGTAATTGGTGCAAAATCTGTGTATTGGCTCTGGAAAACCAAAAGACCTGAAGATGCTGGCTGATACTGGTAAGATAGTGTCACAATTTATAATGAAAGACATTCTGTACTGATGTGCGCTGAGAGGCCACTCAGCCAAGAAGAACCTATTTCTTGAAAAGCAACATAAAAAGCTAATTACATTTGTATAAGCAACAAAAAACATTTTTTTTATGAGACAAGACTTGTGATTTGGTTAAACTAAAATTTAAGATTTTTGCCACGAAGACCACTGTTATAGTCAGAGAAAAAAGGGGGAAGCTAAACATTATTCCAACTGTGACATTTGGTGGAGGTAGAATTACTATTTATGGGGTATTTACAGCAGGTTAATGGTTAAGTGCACTTGACAAAATGGATTGCATCTCGATGTAAAGAACATTGTTTGGATATACTGAAGCAAAATCTCGTCAGTGGCTTGATGCAGTCGAACAGTTTATATCATTTTGAATGATAAATTTAACTTGATTGCACTGTTTAATAGGTAGGATTGAATTGGAATGCATGTAACTGGCTTTAAAACTGTTAATATGATTAGACTGAATTGGCTATAAAGTTATGTGGATAAATCAAATGTTTTGTTTTGTTTTTTCAGTAAAAAGCCTTGAGGACAACATTTGTTGTGAATTGGTGCAATACAAATGAAGTGAACTAAAATGAAATCAAGAGACAAAATAAAAGCTTAGGCACAAATGGACAACAAAGTCAATGTTCTGGAGTGACCATTACAAACCAGTTACACCAGTTCTCTTGGTAGGAAGGGGCCAAGATTCAACTAAACTCTTGAAGGAAGCTTATAAAAATATACTCAAAATGTTTGACCCAAGTCACAGTTAAAAGTCAATTCTACCAAATGCTAAGGAAATGCATATAGACTTCCGAATTGTCTTATTGTGACTTTCAGAAAACCAAAATGATTTTGTTACTACTAGCTGGCCTAAAACAGGAACTGACAAGTCTGATTTAAAGTCAAACCATGAGAAAAAAAATCCTGTGTATCCTTTTAAGCAGTGCATGGTTTCAATCCAGCAATCAAAAGGAATAACGTAGGAGAGACTAAAGGAAGGTAAAGCTTTAGTATGTAACTTTTATTAACACTATGTTTTTTACATGTTTGTTAAAACTGTCTCTGCGTCATGACAGTATAACATGTGACAGATAATCTGGGAAAAAATCGGGCTCCTCTGCCTCTGTGGTCCAACAGCCATCTGCAGAAATTCACCGCTCCTGGTGAGGAACAACTAATCAGAGCCAAGAAGAAGGTCTTAGATCTTAATGTGCTAAAGCCAGAGAAACAACTTACCATTACAGGAAAACTGTTTATCTGCCATCATCAGTGGCCATACTAACAAGCCTGAGCATTCACTACAGGCTCCAGTGAGGGGAACTAGCTGTGATTGACAACGCTAAGACCCTTCTCCTGGCTCTGATTGGTTGTTTCTGACTGAGCGGTGTATTTCTGCAGATGGAGCACAGGGAGAAGGCAGAGGAGCTCAAATTTTTCACCGATCATCTGTCTCATGTTTTACTGTCATAACATAGTGACAGTTTTAACAACTATATAACAAATGTATTAACAAAACATTATTTATGTGGAGGATGTTACTTAGGTTGTATAATTGTGTTTATTTACATGGTAAAGGGATCATCATGGTCCAGCCAACATGCCAAAATCAGTGCTCATTGTCACAGCTGCATGACAAAAATCACAGCATTTTGTTCTCAGCCTCTTGACATCCACCCCTTACTGTCACTACTACCCTGGCAAACTTTTTGTCCCCCTCTGCATGCAAAACTATTGTGTGATTAGTCAGAATTTTGAGGCTATGTTTGTTTATGCTGAAAAGTGTTTCGATAACAGTGTGTGTAATGTGCATCTCGCGATCCATCTGCTGTATCTGTTAGACTAAAACACTGAACTCCATCTGCATGGTTGTGGTTCGTTGGAACGGGTGAACATCCCACTGACTTCTTCTGTTCCTTTTTTTGGCTTCTGATAATATGGAAAATAAAATGAGAATTTATTTCCTCTTCTTCCAAACTTATGAACTTGTAATAGTCGCTCCTCTCTGCCTTGATCACTATTATACTGTTGTAAACCACACCTATATATGCCAAAACACCATGACGTATACTCCAACAGGAGTGGTTTCACGGGAGCTCGGTATGGTGTGTCTTGTGGACCTAGAATAGTGTTTGTGAAAGCCAACATCCCACAACCACATGACCGCTTGTTGACTGTTTGACTTTGGTCCGACCATGCTGGGCCCTCAAGCCTTTTACTTTAATTTTCATTGGTCTAGATTGGATTCTAACCTTTTGGTCCATCTGAAAGATTAGAATAAGTCATAGTGTGACATGAACACTTTAAATCAATTTCTTTCAAAAATTCTAATTCAAAATTTCATTTTTTGAAATACAATCTAAACAAACAACCTAAATGGAGAAAACTCTGCTAATGGCAAAGTGAAAAAAGGACAGTAAATAGTCTGGCCCTAGGTGCAGAGAACGGAATATTTACGGCAAATGGGAGGGACTTATGTGTGAACACTGAGTCGACAGTGAGTGCTTTTGAACAGTGGAGGGAACAAGTTTTTTGAAAGACTCACAAAATGGGTCTCAGTGTTTGAAAAAATATGGTCAAATTTTAGTGTTCTTCTACTGCTGGCATTCCAGCTGTAATATTTTTCCCAGTTGTGACCCCTATTGTTTGGGAGAAGAAATGCAGTGAGTCTTTCATTAAAAAAAAAACAAAAAAAAAAAAAAAAAACAGCATTGGCCATTTTCACTGCATCCAATTGCACTGAATCATACAGTAGTCTGTTAAAATCTAAACATTGAAATGGTCTGCACCTTGTTGGAGAGATGAATCAACCCAGATTGAAGCAGTATTTGCTGCTCATCGACCAGTGTACCTCATCATTTGTAGAGGATTGAGATACATGTCATGCTGTCCACAAAGCAGAGCTACAGAACCCCAGTAAAAATGGTCAATATCTTCAAAGAATTTTATTAAACAAGAATACAAAAGACCTCAAACTGCATATTGAATCATTTTAAAATTTTACAGAGAATAACTGAATTATACCCTGCTGATTGATTAACTTTTTTCTTAAAGTCATTGTGTCACATGTGGTTGTACTGTCTTCTTTACACCAAACTATAACATTTACAGTGTTTATTTGAAGCAGCAGAGGTCTTTGTGAGGAATGAGGACAGATAACATCTGCTCCAGGCCTCTCCCTGACTTGGCCCACAGGTCTGAGGAGCAAAGCGAATTGTGTCTGAAAGGGGATGATACCCATCGGAATGTTAATGGGGCTGAATATTTCAGAGGTGGGATCATCACATGGCAGTAGGAGGACGGCTGGGTTTCCCAAAAGCATTTAGTGGTTGAGCTTCCTCAGTGTTATTGTAAAGTAGGAGTCAGAGATGATTTCTACGCTACAGCTAACAAGGTCCAGTTGCTATTGGGGGGATTTGAGACAGCTGTATGTCTCCGGTGCTCTTTCATAGTTAATCAAGAAGCCCAAATGTCGAATTTGTATGACTGATAGTTATTCTTTTATTTGTATTTTTTTTGTGTTAATTCTAACTTTAAGTAACTCATGGCTTAAACAAGGAATAAAAGACAGAAAAATGGCACTATTTGCTTTAGTCTGAAGTGGATGTAAAGGATGAGAGTTTTTTTTTTCTACAAAAGATGATGTCTTTAAATTGTTTTTAAAGCAAATAACATACATAACTTATGTTTGTTATGATTTTTTTGTAGTGTCTGTCATGATGAAAAACTGTATAAAGTTATTACACACATGGTAAAACCATTTACCAAAGCTCTATCCCATACATAGTCTTTTAGAGAAGTAAAACAAACATAACATAAAATTCAAAAAAGGGGGAAAAATGGGGGGATCGCACTGCAGTCCTTATAAACATCTGGAAACCACTATCGTGCTTTTATTTTTGCTAAAATTAGTGTTTGTGTTAGGCTTGGGAAAGGGAGAGAGAGAAAAAGGGACCAACTTGGAGGAATCAGTTTTTTTCATCAGAGTGAAACTGAAGTTTGTGGAGTAGAAGGGAAAAGGATACAGAAGGAAGAGACCAGGTCAAAAATTAGGAGAATTATTGCAGTGCTCCCAGATGTGTGCAGGGAGGATGACCTGAGAAAGTCAAAGTTGTCCCCCATCAATCATTGCCATATGCTTGCAGAGAAATGGATCCTGCAGGACACTTCATATTCCTCTTTCTGATTAGTTCATTTGAAAGATGTAGAAGGAGAAAAAAATGGAAGGTGATGCTCTCTGAAAACGGACAGGCCTGGCGTAACCCAAGAACAGAGCGACTCAATTTTAAAATTAAGAATTGCTATTTAAGACTTCAGGGATCTTTTTTTTTTTTCTTCTGAGGTTCTTCCTCATTCACCACCATCACCCTGCTCCTCCTCCTCCTTCCATGCCCCATGTTTTCTTTGCACAGGTTAGTGTCAGGGAGCGATAGAGTGAAGGCAAGGCGTTCTTAACTCTGATCAAAGCAGCCAAGGAGGAAAGCTTTTCTAATGACTGGCATTCACTCTGCTTTCTTAATCCATCTCTCCCTTTTCCCCTCTCCCTTCACCCATCCCTCCCCTCTCTCTTTCACTTGCTTTTCTCTCTCAGGGCATTGGTAATTATCGGTGAGGTCTTAGTGACTGCAAATGAAATTACCATTTAAGAGAGAGGGAGAAAGAGACATCCCCTTTGCCATAGGAGAGGGCTTAAGTGAGGCAGCTAGGGTTTCGACTATTGATTTTTAAACTGCTACATCAGAGAGTGTAATGCTTTCATAATTTCAAATAAACTGTCTAGTTACGAAGTACTAATGAGAGAAAAAGTGAGAGGAGACCAAAAACAACAAAGAGAATGATGATGGCTGAAATTTAAGTGTTGACACGCATGTATGGAAATTAAACTACTGCTAGGGTCAAACTAATCTGCCAGTGTGCAAGCAATCCTTCAGTAGGTGAAAGCTAAATATACTAAATGTTTACTATGTGATGCTGTGATATTAAAAATATTATAATTTTGGTACTTTCTAGATAAAAGGGAAAATGTAGATTTACAGGTATTTTATTTCACATAAACACTATTTAAAGATAGAAAAAAAAGCTTTCTGCAAAAAATATCAATTTTCCAGTTCTATTTTAAATATAAAATCATGTTTGATGGTCTCTCTTTTTAAAAAATATAAGCCACATATCCATTAGTGATTTCAAATGTGTGATGCACACAATAAAACTCTGTCCAACCAAAATTTACCATAATCACAGATTTTATTTCTGATGGCGTAAAGATCTATAAAGAGGGCTAAAGGAAGAATTTTCATATGGCACTATATGAATCCAAATTTCTTTAACTCTTTCACTTTTTTCTCCCTCTGTTTTTTCTCTCTACAGACTGCAGGCCGATGGAGGCAGCTTAGAAATCTCTTACATCTGGAACAGCCGTAATTCGTGGGATTTGGCCTGACAGCCATGACAGTCATCGGGGCGACCAGCAACAACTGTCTCCTGTGTTAGCAGCAGGATTGCATGTGTGTGAGTGTTAGCTTCATTTTAGAGAGTGAGGGTTACTGTATGCTGCATGTATACGCAAACACGAACCTTTCCGTTTAAATGGGAAACTTTTTGAACTTTTTACTTGTGTGATCTGAATTTGTGCTATTGAAAAGTTTAGTAAGTAGTTTTAATGGAGATATTCTGTAGAATCAGCATATACAAAGCATAGGAAGTGCTGAAATATATAGTACCAAAAAATAGCAAATGCTTTTGCAAAAGAAAACATAAAAACATTAGAATGTGTCAGGAACAATTTTATTGTTTCACTATATTTTTTTTATTTGCTTGTGTTTCCACTATTTGTGGATTGAAATATATTTTTGTTCTGCTTGCAGAGCTTTCCTTCACAACAGCTTAATCCAATCTGTTTCCCCAAAAAAGAACAAAGAGGCAAGTTAGACATTCATTTAATTTCACCTGTTTCATTTTTGTCTTTTGAACTTTTTTGAGTCTTTATTATATGATAAATTCTTTTGATAAAAATGGTGTATTTGTGAGAGCTCCACATTTGCAGTACAGTTGTGAACAGAAAAATATGGCATTTTAGCACTTAAACAGCTACATTTACAAACTTACAAAGCCAGTATTGTGCATTTATAACCATAACACACAAGTCATGTTTCAGATAATTGTTGTTTTTTTTTTAAATGCCAAAAAAACTAAACAAAAATTTCCATTACAGGACTCTGATAAATTTATGCTTCCTTGTAGTTTTTGCAAAATTCATCAGAAACCTAATATAATATAAATTTTGAATGGGGAATTTTAATAAAGTCATGCTTGAGTGGTTTTATATCACATTTATTTTACCTCAAGTTAAGGATTTATTTCACTTTGCATCATATCAAGTGTCGTTCTCTATATTTAGAGTACAATCTGCTGCCTTCCTGCAGAGAGTTTGATAACCAGAATGTATTCTGCCTCTCGCCCTATTCACCAGCTAGCTCAGGCCCCAGCCGCACTACACCAACACATGACAGTGGACATGGAAAAAATGGATTTGTCAGTTCAATTTGTCATTTGAAGGGGAGAAAACAACACTACTAATTTGGTTGAACATTAAACTCTAAAGATTATTCCAGGATAATAATGGGTACATCAAGTATATTTAGCTCAAAGTTCCAACTCTTTTGTTCACAGTGATACAAGCGACAGACTAATTTTCAGCAGAGAAATTGTCAGTGTGTTTGTATGGCATGCCGGGGACTCCCTGCCACAACCCTTAATGTTACACACAGACGGTAGCTACTGTATCTTTTCCAGGTCCAAAATCCCACATTCCACATTCCTGATTCCAACAGCTTGCCTGCTAAGCTGGGCACCATATGAGGAGCCATTGTTAGAGCGAGAGGGTCATGTATCGCTCCCTCTCTCTGTCTGTCTCCACCTCTGTCTTTCGGCCTTCCTTAATATCTATTGCTATCTGACTCCATCTGTGACTCTCGCTCTGTCTATCCGTCCATATTTTACTCTCCTGGTTCTCTGCTGGTTAATGTTGCCTGTTTTTCCCATCCTGTTTTTCCACCATCTCGCACGTGTTTGTATATTTCTTGCTTTACCTCGCTCAAGCTGCTGTGTCCCAGTCACGCTGTTTTGTCTGTGGCGGTCCTCTCTACAAAACTCTCACTTTGCTTTCTGCTTCTTTTCCTTTGTGTCTGTCTCCTCCTGTATCCCGCTGTCTGTCTCTCCATCTCCAGCTCCCTCTGCGTCTCCAGATATTCATGGAGAGATTTTCTCACATGTTGGATATAGATTTATGACCCCAGCAAGATCCCCGTGGCCACTAAATTTGATACCATCCACTAAGCCACATTGTTTTTTTGTGTGTGTTCAGGCTTGTCTGCTGTGTGCGATTGTGCGTAAGTATGTATGTGCATGTCTGGGTGAGTGTGTTCATGCATTACAAGGTGGAGGCGGGTGACTTTTAAAGGGTTAGCTTGGGTATGGTGGGTGCAGAGGAGGAATTTACAGTTTATTGAAGCACAGCAGTCAGGTGTGTGTGTGCGTATGTGTGTGTGTGTGTGTGTGTGTGTGTGTGTGTGTGTGCGCCTGCGTGCGTGCACATGGGCATGTCTGTGAGTGTGTGTGTGATAAAGAAAAAGAAGGAGAGAGAAAGAGAGAAAGAGAGAGAGAGAGCCTGTGGGTGCCAGGTGACCAGGCTAACCTCTTGGCTGGTGTTTTGGATTTAGCCTTTGGATAGCAAAGCAAAATAAAAATGGAATGCTTTTTCAATTACAGATCAGAGGGAGAGTGAACAAAGGCAGGAGAACAGGGAAAAAGTTATTGGGATCTAACATATCAGAGACTTTGTGCCTCTAAAATCTAAGTGCTTTAATTTTGACAGCCAGTACATTTTGTTCTTGAATATTTATAGTTCTCAAGAGTCGCATAATTTAATTCAATTTTTCTAAGTAATTTCTCTCGTAAAAGCTTTTTGTTTTAGAAAATTCCTGCACGCATTTTGATAGCTTTGGGGAAATTACAGATTTTTTTTTTTTTTTCTGCACTTCAACTAATAATATGAATTGTACTTTTGACTGCAAAATTGAGCAGCTCAGTTTTAAAACTCACAAACACAAGCTGGAAAAATAGAAGACACCTGAAATAGAATATGAAGTCACACAGGAACACACCTGTGGAAGACAGTCACTTACTGTGTTTTCATGTCGTCTTATTAATTCTGACAGTAAAGGCAGCTGTACTCTCCCATGCATATTTTATTGGCTGTAGGTGGTATTTGTTGTGTATTTTATGTCTTTTTTGTTTGAATACACTATTCTTTCAACTTACTCCACAAGTTGTCGAGCGCGGGGTATTTCAAAATGGTATTGTAGGGTGCATAGGATTGTAATGTGCTTGTGTGTGATGTGAAAAGAAATGCTACTCACTTTTGATGTTTGGCTGAGAGGAACGACACAAAATAAAAGCCTTGCAAAATAAAGAAATGTTTTTGCAGGATCGAGAGTGTGCGATCCTCTAAAATTGTTTATCTGTCAGTCAGGCGGCGTGCATGCACGCGCACCAACAGCGCTCAAACATGTGTTTGAGTGCGAGTGTGTGTGTGTGTGTGTGTGTGTGTGTGTGTGTGTGTGTGTGTGTGTGTGAGTGTGTGTCCACGGCTACATCTAAAAGCCGTATCTGGCTTCAGATCAAATGGTGTATGAAGTAGGGGAATGACACAGAGAGAAAAGTGATAGCTCTTTAATGTTACCTATCCACTCTCAAACCCAAATATAAGACCAGGAACATACGGAATAGAGAAGTGTGTTTTAGAAGAAAAGGAGTGACATGAAACACTTATGTAGAAAAGCTCTGAACATGACTTGGGCTTTGTAGCGAGAGAGAAGAAGATGTCTCGCAAAAAAGTAAGAAAGAAAGAAAGAGTCAAATGGATGGAGAGAGGAGTGAAGATAGGGGGCAAAAAATTAAACAGCAACATGCACTTTTATCGATTGTTTGCATATGTAAGGCCACTGTCATATTTCATATCATGCGTAGTTTATATTTTGTTTCTTTTCTTGCTCCACTCAGTCTAAACTTTTCACTGTCATTGTGTTTGAGCTAGATGTCATCACAGTAGCTGCATTTATGTCCATAAATTGTTGCAGTTTCAGGATTTTAAACATTTAATAATTTTTGGAAAGAAATGTTTCATTCAATATTGCATTAATATTTCTGTTGAATTCATCTTTACTATCCCTCTTTCCCACTTTTTTCTCTCTGCAGGTAGGAAGTATGAGTTGAAATGGATCAAAAATATTTTATCTTTGCAAAATCCTTTCATGTCTGTGTGTTGTTCTTTTTAGCCATTAATTCTACATGATTTGTTTGTTATAATGCTGATAAACTCAAATACATTACACAAATAAAGTGATTTACATCTTACTAGGCTATTGTCTCCTTTTCATGTTAAGACGTTTGACACTCATGCACCAAACAAGTCACAGTGTCCATGAGTCTTCCGTTAATGTTAAGCTTATGTTCTCTCACTCTTTCTGTGTGTAATGGACTTGAAATGGACATTTTCAAGACATATTTCCCTCTTATATAAATATGTGTGAAAATATTAAAGCAAATGTCTAAAATATTCATAAACAGAGTCATGTATGATTAGGGCCTGCCCTCAACGCCTGAAGGTATCACCAGCAGTAGATTTTCTATCTTAACATAAACACCGTCAGGGGAATAAGTTCTTTAAGAAGATAATTATTTTTGAATCAAACTTTAGTTGAATGAACAACAATATGTAGAAACACAGTCTATTCAGAATCCAAAAAGAATCTGAAAAGAGAATGATCAAAATGTTATAAATAGGCAAGTGATTTTATCACTATCTGTACATATGAATCACATCAAGGGGGAAATTTTACTGACTAAGCTGCTCAGTAACCACCTGAGTGACCCAGACAAGAATGTTGCAAGTTAATTGTTGTAATTTTAGTTGTCATGTTAAATAAGATGACTTTTTTGTAGTTGCTGAATACAGAAATTCATATTTTGTGTTGACTTTATGTTTTGGAAGTTAAACGGATTATTATTTTTTGTTTTGTTTTTTTTAAACCAAAGCATGCATATATAAACAAACGGCACAGCGCCTGCCAGCGCACTAGTGGTATTTACACCATGCTCCTCAACTCTATCCTTTATGACTGCATATCTGATAGGAATGGACTAAGAATGAGCATTATTCTAAAAAAAAAAGTTATTATAATAAGACAAAGTGAAGTAATTGTTAACAAATCTACTGGATCGCATAACCTAGTGTGGGCAGCTATGAGCACAGAACAACTACAGTGGTCCTATTTCACTCATCACTTCTTGTTCATAACACACTCATATGTAAAACATCTATTTGTGGCACATCTCTGAGTTAAAGTCAGAGTCAACAATGAAAGCGGAGAGGTGCTGCTTTTACATGAAGAAATACAATAGATATTGCAAGATATGTTGGTTTTCACACAAATCCTCTTTGTATTTTTATGAAAAAAAGCAACTTTGCAAAAAAGGAAAAATGGTTTTGGGGGAAAAAAAATTCCTCGATACATTAAACTGTGCCAGCATAGTAGGTTTTTTTTCTATTTGAAAAAAAAAAATAAAAAAAAAATGCCATTCATATCTATGTCAAATCTTATCAAAATGTGGTAGAGCTGGTAATATTTTTGTTTATTTATATTTGTGCTGAAAGGAAGCGATGAGGAAAAACCTTTAAAGGAATCTGACATATTTTAAAAACAAAAAGACCAATAACTAGGGCTGTTACACAAGATTTCTTGTTAAAGGCAATTCATTTTCCCCAAAGTGCTATCTCGTTGCTATCAGCAAGTGACTTCTTCAGTTTAAGCCTTTTATAAGCCCCAGGTATGAAAGTGACTCCCAGTTACATTTATAAAACTCTTATTTTGAAGAATAAAAGGATTAATTTATTAAGGCGCCCTGCTATGTTGACAGAATTGGCTTAGAAATATGGATTGTTAGCTGGCTGACAACAATGTTAAATAAACACTGAAGATGCTTGCTTTCATCACTTTTAACTGTTGTAGCATGTTTTGATAATTTCTAAAGCTAAAAGATATGTTTGTAAATACATGAAAGGGAGCATTTTCAGTGCCTTTTGGCATTAGTGCCCCCCCCAGAATTGGACAAGCATAAAATCTGAAATATGTGGAATATTCTGCACTTCTTACACATTTGTTAAGAGGCAGTATGTGAAACAATATTTGTTCAAACAAAGCAAAAAATTATCATTTTTAATTTTCTTTTATAAAATAGCAAAAAATCTTGTCCAATCTTGTTCTCATAAACCCACTATTGTGTACCCATGTGTACGCTGTGTTCTGAAAGTACTATAAAAATACAAACTAATGTGTTTTAAAAAAGCAAGTCCATTACTACTTATATAATTTCTTATCTTTACAAATGGGCATGAATTCTTGAAGACCTCCATCATGATGAGCTTTAGAATATTTTTACCATTTGCAGGTTTAGAGCAAGGTAAAATTATACAGGAGTGATACAGTGAAGGAGAGAGTGATTTGGAAATTGAAGATGAAGGAAGTATGCAGCTAGGTAGTGATCATGTAATACCATCATGGAAACCCATCACTCCCCATCTGACCAACCTCATTTTAGGGCAACAGAGCTCCAGAGGGGGGAAAAATAGCACCAATGGCACATTATTCTGCCTTAGAAAAATCACCCTCATGTTTTTATTCATGCCTGCAACACAAACAGCAACAGAATTTGATTTTCACAGCAAATATTAACGACCAGTGCAGAGGCCGAATAAATTATTTGTGAATATGTCCTGTTGAGGCTCGATAGAAAGATAAGCTTGCAAACTGTAGGAATTTGCCATCGGAAGATATATTTTGATGCTTGTGTACCAACATGGGAAAAACAACCATCATGTGTAAGTGGCTCCTAATGAGAACCTCTGATCATTTCCCAGTCCTACGGCATCTCCATAACCCAGACTCTCTCTAATCACTGCCTATTCCTGCTGGGCCTGTGTCATATCCTGCTGAGCTCAGCCACAGTAACAAGGATGAGGCACATGTATCTCCCACCAGTTACACTGCTAATGTCTCCGCAGTCACATAGGCCCTCGCAGTGACAATCCCATCCGTGTGAGACTTTAGGTCTCACATCTGATGGGGAGATAGACAGGCAGATGGAGACAAGCAACAGACAGCTGTGGAAACAACAAAATTATGCCAAAACAGAAGGAAACAGAAACTGTTGGGTTATTGAGTAATCAAATTAAATATTATAAGAAAAAAACCCAGAAGTGATCATTTATGGACTAACAATTGTCTATATGAGATGGACAATTTATATTTATAAAGTGCACTGAATGAAAGATCGTTTATATAAAGTTACAATTTAAAGTTTTAGTTGAAATTGTAATAATGTATTTTGACAAAATAACAGGTAACACTGAAAGAGCTACAAGAAATTCTGGTTTGTTGTGTTCTACATTTGACAGCAGTCTCCTGTATGCTCCATTTGGCTGGACTGAGGCTATGGCTGACAAAAAAATGACCAAAACCTTCAGGAATGAGTTATGGTCTAATGAAATTAAACCTGATATTCTGGGTGCAGTTCTAAAAAATAAGGTTTGGTAAAAACATTACAGGGGATCACCAGAAGAACACCCAACCACCAATGTAAAATGGTGGCTGTAACATTGGGATCTTGGGTTGCTTTTCTTGAGATGGAACTAGACTTTCACCAAGGTAGATGAAATTCCGAACAATTCTAAACACCCCTCAGTTCTGGGTTAAAACTTTTGGGTGTTTGGTTGCAAACTATGCTTGAAGAGAGACTCTGTGTTTCAGGATCACAACAAGTAAAGAATACATTCAAATACAAAGAAAGTCAGAAGAAAATTCATATATTTTCAGATTCAGTTTAGAGCTTAGATGCAAAGTAGTTCTGAGCTAAAAATACTACAAAGATGGAACATTTGTGGGGTTACCTTCTAATCTGATAGGTATGTTGAATTTTTGCAAGGTAGACTGAACAAGAATTACCAGGCATGCTGGTGACAAACACCAACCAAAGAAGACTGCAAGCTGAAATTGAATCATAAAAAATATTTCAACCAACTACCCACCTACTTTTTAAATGAATAAAAGAATTGTTATCCAAAAAATAGTAAATAGTTCAGAATTATGCACTATTAAAAATGTTTCAAACATTTCTTATTCACAGAAACTGCACATTAGTGGACAGGTTTAGAGCTGAAACACAGTGCAAATCATCAAATATGTTTATATTCCTAAACAGATAGAAACATACTTCTTTGAATTTAGCTATTGAGACTTCAGTCATTCATCTATGTTTTCGTCAGACCTCAGTTAATACCACATGAAAGAGGGCATAGTCCCTTTGCAATGAGGTGCCCCTTAAAGGGAACCAGTGCTCAGATCTTGTCAGATTTTTAAAGGTAATCTTGAGATTTGTGCACTACAGGCTAAAGTATGCAAAATGTTGCATTTAGAATGACTGAATACTGATGTAGATGCTTATAATAACACAGCTGTTTTTCTTATAGTGATGAAAACCTATAAACAGAGTATAAGTTGAACTCCTGAGAGTGTGGGCTGCTTACAAGAAGGCATTTTTCGCATATCAGAAAAGACGATTGCCTTTTCCTATCAGACTACTATGATGATTTGTTGCCTTTAGGTAGATTTGACAGAAAGGATGAAAAGGTTTGCTCATACTGCAACACAATGAAAAGAATACATGAAAAAACAGTATTGAAGTTCGATTCAAAACAGATCTGGCAATAAATTTAAAAAGCCTTTTGAGGACCTAATCAAACCATTCAAGCAAACATATCTGCACAGTTACAATTAAATAAGTACATTTTAACTAAAGGCTGTCATTGTTTCCTGATGTTCTTTTAAAAACCCATTAACTAGGGTGAATATTACATGTATATCCCAAAGGAAATTGTAATGCAAAACCCAACTTATGCAATACTCCTCTGCTTTATGATACTGCAAAAGAAAATATTGACTTCATAAACACAAGTAAAAATAAACCTGTTCCAGCCAGTGTTATGCTTAGCTGCAAGCATCTACGCTTCAAAAAAGTAAGGTTGAGTGTGCAACAAAAAAATGGGAAAGTCACTAAGAAAAAAAAAGTATTCCCAGCATGTTTCAGAATACCAATATCCTTAAGCAGGCGGGGTTTTTGATGTATAGACTCCTGCCAGTGTATTGTACAGATGAGACACTTAAGGCAAGACAATAGTGTTATAGATTGTGGCAAGAGTTAAATCAATAGACCTTCTGAGGAGTAACAAGACACCCAGTAGCAAGTGCTACTGCTACACACAGAGGAGGGGCTGGGAAACAAATAAGGACTGGCAGACAGGGGCTAAGACCTCTGTGTCATTGACTAGCCATTAGGTGTGTATGCAGTTTTGTGTCTGTTTGTGTGTGAGTGAGTGTGTATCTCTAGGTGCTTCTCAGTCTTCCTTGAACATGTGTTATGGATGCGTGGAGGCATATGTGTGAATGTGTTTGTAAGGCATAAGCAAGAGCAGATACCTGTGTTTTGGTTGTACTTTTATCTCTTCTTCTTGGCCATGTAATCTCCCACTGGGCATCAAAGCAGAGCCCCATCACTAGCTCTACCACACCCCTATATCCCCCAGATCCCTGTATATCAGTCTGTGTGTGTGACTGTGTGTGTGTGAGCGAGAGAAAGAGAGAGAGAGAGAGATAGAGAGAGAGAGAGCAATAGAGAGAGAGAGAGAGAGAGAGAGAGAGAGAGAGAGAGAGAGAGAGAGAGAGATGAAGGAAAAAAAATGAAAAAATTGAGTCTCTAAGAGAAAGAGGAGATAGGATAGTAGAATTAAAAACAGGAGATGAGAAATCCAAAGTGTGTGCGTGAGTGAGTGTGTGAATAAAAATGAGGAGGGCTTTGCATGGAGCTTTGGACCGTCAAACAGCTATGGCTGTCACCCAAGCACAGCCTGTGAGCAACTCTCCAGGGCAGCTTCCACAAACCCCCTCCCCCTCGGGTCTTACTCCTTCTTACTTCACCTCTGCTGCATCTTCCACCTCTGATCCAGGATCAGTGGCTCCAAAGGCCTTGATAGGTGTCAAGGTCCATTAACCTGGAGCAGGTCTTATCATATTCATCAGGAAGATCAGAGATCAGATTTATCTCTGTTTTTATCAGATTTAAGGCTTCAGAAGGATGCCAGAAATGTCACGGCTCTATGATAATGTGATGGAGCCCTGTGACAGACAGCACAAAGTTGCAAGCACTCTGCCGCAGGTACAGACCTAAATCCATATACAGCATACAAGTTCAAGTAGATGCTAAAACACACACACACACACACACACACACACACACACACACACACACACACACACACACACACACACAGGACCACAGTCTAATTTTTTAGAAGCTGTCAGCAGTCACTTGGACCGTTTTGATGGGGTTGTCAGCTTTGATTAGCTTATAAAACTGGAGTATCTCACCCACTGACCTTTTGTGGCTTTCCATCTAAAGCTAAATCTAATCTAATCTAAAAAC
The DNA here is from genome assembly GCA_014839685.1 of Anableps anableps. Classification (NCBI taxonomy): domain Eukaryota; kingdom Metazoa; phylum Chordata; class Actinopteri; order Cyprinodontiformes; family Anablepidae; genus Anableps; species Anableps anableps. Next base: position 20,073,624 of record CM026082.1, read on the forward strand.
AGTTGTAGCCCATGAACCAACTTTGTGAGGCATGATGAGCTTTCACAAAGATAAGAAAAATGTAAAAGTTAAGACAGTGTCATGTCAGAGACCTGTTTCTTTGATTTTTTTGCACAAAGAAGAAAACCACCTTCATGAGCAGGACATTATATCTTAAAGGTTAAGTACACTGATTAAACTATGCCTAACACTCATGTGAATGATGTTGATCTTTTTCAATGCCTTATTTATGCACACATTTTGGTACACAGTTTCCTTTTTCATACATCTAGCATGTCTTGTCTCTGCTGAAATCCATCACATGTCAAACATTTTGATATCAACCACTTTAACACTGGACACTCATTTTAATTCTGTGTGTTAGATCTCCCACCTGACCTCTTGCCCTAACCCTGACCCTCGCCCCTCCATGTCTCAGCTGCCACCCCACTCCAACTCTGGTCAGTTAATGAATTATTGCTGACTCATCATAGTCAGTAGTGAGTAATTTGGGCTCATGACACATGGCTTAGGTGCCCAAATAAGCATTCAAAGCCCCACACTCTCCTGTAAAGTTGGGACTTTGCAAGCCTGCAAGATTGAAAAAATATAAACAAAACTAAAAAAAACTAAGAAGTTAATATTGTGAATAACAAGTAGAGGATAACAAGTAGCTTAATTGTCAGACATCCCAGTTAGCTATTTTGTATGTATTAGTGAGAGTGAGTGCACAAATGATGCTCATTATACTGAGAGTTCCTTTTCTGCACTGGGCTTCTGTGGACAACTTGGTTTTGCTATTTCTGGACACATAAAAATATCTAAGTTAGGCCTGAAAAATATGTTTATAATTAGGAGAAGCACTGAAAAATTGTTTGGTGACAGGCACGAGACACTTTTATGCTTGATCGATCTGATAGGATGGTTGGAAACTGAAAAAGAAAACAATTTTCTCCGATCAGTGAATGCACCACGTAAAAGCACAACCAGGTGGCACTGTGAACAACACTATTTGGCGTGAAAGTTGTTAATGAGTAAAGAAGATTAACTAAACAATTTTAAGTGCCAATCGTGATTAAAATTATTTTACAGCAAGCATCAAAGGCGGTGGAAACATCTAGAAAGAAAATAGCATTTTCTTCAGAATTACGTCAGCTGTTTCTTCAGGCTGCCTATTAAATAGAGTCAGACATCAGCAAATAACAGAAAGCAAAATAGATCACAGGAGAGTTACAATATTTTACCCTTATGCAGAGTACCATCTGTCTCAGGCCGGTTTGGAAAATACTGGGACTCTTTTGGAAATCTTACAGTTCAGGTAAAAGTCTGCTAACGCTGCAGAAATTACTGGGCTCATAGTTAAATACAGTAAACAAAAGATAAACTATGTAATCTCTTTTTAAAAATAGCACACTGTATTCTGTCCTATGAATGAGTAAAGGAGATATGATCTAATTCTTTTTTGTTGGATTTTATTTACATATCTCTGTACAATAACTTGGAGCATCTTAGTGTCTTTGTAGAAGTTCCGTGATGCAGAGAGATAAAGCTGGGTAACTTTGGGTTATTTAAGAAAAATAAAAACATAACATTTTTTTGTTACACTAAACACTTTATTGTTTTTATTCACAGTTCATTTTTTCCAAAAAGTAGAAACTGTGTGGTTGTTTTTTATACAGTTAAGCCCCAAATTGTTCATACCCCTGGCAGATTAAAAAAAATAGTATTGGCATTACAGCACTATAACCCCACTTATTATTACTACTTGTCAGTTTATATTTGGTGATGAGCGCTAAGTCTTTGAGGTTGGAAGGCCTCCTTGCCATCACTTTAGTTCTGGCTGGGCCTCTCCAAAACATTAATGCTTGTTCTAGTCACAAGAAACATGTTGGTAAATATTACTTTATACCTAAACCTGGCAGGGCTATGAATAATTTTGCACACAAAAATGAATGCTACATTTTTGTGTGCAATTAAAGCTATTTCTTGTCTCTATGCCACAAAAAACAGTACACTAAATAAATGTTGATATTGGTTAGGAAAGAGATTATAAAGTTAAAAGGATTTTAGATTTACAAATGGGATTTGAAGATGAAAAGACCAGGATATTTTTTTCTATATTTAGGAAGAGACAAAACAGATCTAAAGCCTAGAGACACACGTGCACAGACACACATAAACACACACGCACAGAAACATCTCTTGCTATTCGGCCCTCATCAACATCCTTCTTGGAAAATCACTGCGGCTCTGAAAAGTCATTTCAGCCACAGTAGCAGCAGGCCCTTAAAGATTCATATTCCTATTTACTGTCTGCCTCTGCTCTTGTGTATGTATACACACACACATACACTCTCACCACGCCAGCAGGGTTAGGTTCATGAATAAAGGAGGGAATTAGAGCAGACCTGGAGAAGTCAGATAGACAGATAGAGAGAAGAGGAGGAGAAAGAGGAAGAGAAGAAAGCTATTAGACTGTATGAAAAACATCAGAAGGTAAGGACAAATCTACAGAGGGGAGGCATAATCAGAAAAGATCAACTGAGGAGGAGAAATCTAGAACAGGAGACAAAAGAAAGATAAAACAGGAATGACAAAGGATAAAAACAGAGGTGGAAAGTATCATAAGCACATAGATAGACGGAAGACAAAATATCTAGATGGAAGGAAGTGACCATCTGATTTGGGCCTAATTGAAACTGCTTGTGTCAGTCTGGAGCTGCATGCAAAAAATGTCAATTTTTTCAGTGTGTATGTGTGTTTTATATATTTATATAAAAAAAAGAGTTATATCGCTGAGATTGTGACCAGATGTAATCCATATAACTTTTAGATTAACCTTAATCTGCACACATAGCAACAACAGAGAGGTATTCATCCAAACAATGATTTTATTACAAAAGAAATAACATCTTTTAAAACAAGAAAGCCATAAGTGAATAATGCTCACTGATATGAGGCGAATGGCTCTGTCCCTTCCTGCAATCGGAAATATCATTGCACCATAAAATGACATTACAGCTGAGAGAAAGGAAGACAGAGGAATGGAAGGGAGCTTGATGTTAATTTTCAGTAAATGAAAGAAGAGAGAAATCATGACAAAAACAGTGATATTATGAAAACAGAAAAAACCCCATCAGCAACAAGGATGGTAAACATCCCTCAGTTGCCAGAAAGGCTACAATCATCACAGTATGCCGCACTAGATTTCCTAATAAGTGTGCAGGCTGTCTGTGTGTGTGTGTGTGTGTGTGCATCTCAGAGTGTGTACGTGAGAGTTTCATTGGGGAGAGACAGGCAAGAGGCCGTTACCCTGCACCCAGATAATAACCTGGTTTTATAATGTTGCATATCTATATTCAGGCCAATTCCCCCTGGGGGGAGTCGGAATAATAACGCTGTCCATTTTACCCCTCCTGGCGGGCGGCCATTTTCTGCCCCGATTCTCAGCATGGACCTCTTCTCATTCCCAAGGTAGCGCGTAATGGATGCCGCAATGAGATGGAGTGACATTGTGGCGTCTGAAATGTGAAAAGCCTATTTGCCAACCTGCCCTTCCTCAATGGCGTGACTGCTGGAGATAGGGGAGATGTTTACACCTAATCCTCTTTGCAGTTCCATATGTTGTCATTTCTGATGATTGTCAGTATTTATGGTAAATTGGCGAATTTAGAAAATAGGTGCAAAATGGTGGTAAAAATTTCAGATCCTTTTGTTCAAAGTAAACATCATTCCATGGATGTCTTTTTTGGACCTATAGCCATAATGTAGTATATTTCAGAGTTTAGGGGGAACTCCATCATAAAACAAAATAAGTGTTTTATTAAAATAAAAATTGAATAACTCTCTCAGCTGCATAGCTATGATAGTTAGAGAAACACCTATCAGAAGTGAGAATTCCTATGAGCCATAAAAGTAAACAAAGAAGCTGAGTTTAAGATGCAACCAGGGAGCAGTATTTCACAGATTACAACATTTTCATCATCCATAAACCACACAAACACAGTTTTTGAGTTTAAGAGTTGAAGAGGTATGGTATCAGAAGTGACTGGTTTCCCTCCATCATCTTCTTGTGAAATACTGTCCCCCTGACCAGTCAATTTCAATAAAATCACAGACAAAGAAAGGTTAGTGTATATAGATTTCCCATCGTAGTCATCCACAGAACTTGAGGTGGGAGCTGGACGTCTTTCTCGGCTCTGAACTGTAAATGCTACTCACACTCTCCATCGTATCCCTTACCTCTTCAATAATTCACAGACAGTAGCTTTCTCTGGCCTTTCAAACCTTTGAAATGTAACCTACATCCCACAAATGTATCGTTCCTGTTATCCCAATGATGACATGTGTTTATTGCAGCCCTTTGCTTGTTGAGCCGTGGGAGAAAAGCAAACAGAAAACCCTCGTTCTTCAGATGTTATTGATTGTTATTGATATGTTGGTAGTAGTTAAAGCATTTTCCACTCAGATATGTCTTGACATGTCACCTCTGTTTGTGTTCTAGTCACAATCCAAAACCAAAGGCAAAAAAGAAAAATAAACCAACCTAAAATAAACCAGAAGTAAATATTATTACATTAGGGGAATACATGACAGAAATGATCTCACTGACAATATTAAGAGTTTGAATCAAGTCCTCTCAGTTAATCTTTACCCGAGAAAACTTAGTTCTAATTTACCTTTGGGTGAAAACTGACCCTCCCCCCCAAAAAAATCATTCTGGTGAAGTAAAGTTTGAAAACTTAACGGGCACCAGTACCTAAGTCTAGTCTGTAGCAGTTTTGTTGAGTGCAATAAATCAGTCCAACAGGGCTTGTGAAATGGAGGACAGTTGGAGAGAGCAGTAAAGGCAGTCAGAGAGAACAGCTCTGTCCAAGACAATCATATGATGTATCATTCATACTGTCAGTATGGTGTCTCTCCTCCTCCCTCCCTCTCCTCCTCAGTCTCTATGTCTCTGTCTGTCTCCCACACTCTGGACTCATCTAGTCTCCTGTGGAGGCTATGATGAAGCCAGGCTCTCTCCATCACACAAGGCTCCCCAGCTGCCCAGGGATTACACATTTCAATCATACATCTACACACGGTGCCATTCAAATATCCCCCACGCGCTTTACATCCTTAAGCACCACAAATGGATACTGTTGAAGAAGTGCCACTGAATTCAGAGGATAATTAAAAATAAAAGGTAGTTTTACTGTTTTAGATTTCCAAATAGACTTAACGGACATAAAAAGGCATAATAACACTCTTGTCCTTGTCATTTTTAAAACTAGTCATCTAGGGGTACGGTAGGTCTATTAATTTGTAGTCCCGTTTTATTCATCTTGGACTGTGCAAGGTGGTTTCAAAAGAGTGAGTGCTGCCGCTGAATCATTTGACCTCTGTGATTTGCTAATGAATGCTGGGAGCAATCAGGGTTTCACAGAAAATGGACAAAAATGATCCCTCATCTGTGAAGCTAATCACTTACTGCCATTACGATGTGTATGTGGGAGTGTGTCAGTGTGTGACAGTCTGATTACCATCCCTGAATGAAAGAGTTGTTTGGAATGATCCTGTTGGTGGGAGGGTGGGGTGTTCTTCAAGGTGAAGGAGCAGAGCTGTTTGCCAGCTGAGCAGGGGAACACAGAGAGGGAAGCAGCAAAAAGGGGGAAAAGGGAGACAATGTCAGATAGAACAGTGGAAAAAGTGGTTATCATATACAGTACAATTTTTCATACCCTTTTATGTTTTGTCATAAGACAACCACAAACTTTGATGTGTTTTATTAGGATTTTGGGTGATGGAGCAACACAAAGTTATCCATGTGAAGAAGAAGGGAAACCATAAATCATACAATCAATAAATCCCACCTTGGTGGAAAAAAGTGGTTGAAAGATGGCCGTAACAAGTCTTGTATACAGTTTGCCACAAACTATGCATATGATACATCATCATGTGGGAGAAGATGCTCTGGTCAGATGAGACCAAAATGAAACTCCATGTAAAACGCTATGTCATTAATGGTATTAATATAACACTGCACATTATGAAACATATCAACGGCAACATTATGCTGGATGACATTTTCTTAAGCTGGGACAAGGAAGCTGGTTATAAAATGGACTGAGCTGAATAAACTGGAGGCAAACCTGTTAGAGGCTGCAAAACACTTGAGAAGGGGGCAGAGGGTCATCTTCCAGTAGGATAAGAACACTTACTCTACAGCCAGAGGTACAATTTCATGGTTTAGACAAAATCATATTGATGTCAGAATCGCCCAGTCAAAGTTCTAAAAACAAATGCATGCCACACTTTTCATTATTTTACTTGTAAATTATTTTAAAAACTTAGAACCCTTTTCCTTTCACGTTACAGTTATGCACCCCTTTGTGTTGATCTATCACATAAATTCTCGATAAAATAAACAACACACATTTGTGGTTGTAATATATCACACAGGAAAATTTCAGGGGATATGAACACTCATAAAGTGCTGTAAATATTTACTATATTCTGTAACCTTACACCTAGTCTAGCTCACAAATGTAAAAAAAAAAACAAAAAAAAAAAAAAAAAACCTGTCTGTGTGAGCACATTAGAGAAGCAGTTTGTGCCTGCTCTTTTTATCAGACCTAACACCTGAACTTCCACCTCAAAGGCCAAGACAAGCTCCAAAGGCCCAAGTCTTCAAAATCAAACAGCCATTTTACACTATGTTGTCTGTTTTATACAAGTTCCTGTTATCTTTCTAGCTTTTGTTGTTCTGTTCCCATATTGATTTCTTTCTTAATAAACTGTGCTGAGATTTTTTGTCGAATATGCTTCAAAGGGAATGTGACGTGCTGGTGTGTGCCTCTGAGTCCGCACTGAAACAAAGAGGAGGTCATGCTCAACATTGCAGGATGAGCTGAGTTCCTTGAAATCTCATTTTCAAGGGCCAAATCTGATCAGCGCCTCAGACATGAACACTGAACTGGAATAATATCATAAAAAAGAAGAAAGAAAAAGAATAAACTGCTTTCACATGTATGAGAATGAAAAACAACACAGACAGAACGGAAACCAGTCCTTCCCCTATACTTTTATATTTGCTGTTCACCTGATCATTTGCTCTTCTTTGACAGTGTAGATAAGGAAGCTGAGGATAAGGTCACTCATACCTTAAAGTTCTCAGTAATCAAGCTCTTATGCTTCTTGATAGATAACCGTCACTTTCATTGTATGTCATTTACTTACGTTCTCTCTCTCTCTCTCTCTCTCTCTCTCTATATATATATATATATATATATATATATATATATATATATATATATATATATATATATATATATATATATATATATATATATGTGTGTGTGTGTGTGTGTGTGTGTGTGTGTGTGTGTGTGTGTCTAAAGCTAAAGGATTAATACAAAAAAATATAAAGAGAAAGTAGATGCTATTGAAGGTATGATTTTACCTAGTGACAATGCTGTTAGTGTTGCTGCCGTGACAGTGAGAAGTAAGCTTTGGCAGAGCAATCTTTTCTTTTTCACTTCCAACATCAGCACTATATAATCCCTATTTGTGGATCATACACACCTGTATACCCATGTGTGTGTGCTTTTGTGAGTTAGTGGATGAGATGATTACCTGCTTACTCGAGACTCTTTCCTCCTGTGTGTCATGTGTTTGTGAGGATGAATTTATATGCATGTGTGCAGGTGTGTGTTCCTCTGTGGATGCATGATGATTGCCTGTTTTTTTGGTTTCTGTCTGTGTGTGTATGTGTCCAGAGAGGGTCACCTTGCATCCTTCACTTACCGTTTAGAGACCTCCTGCAAGGATAAAAATCATCCTCTGAACTTAATCCAGGCTTATATCCTCTTCATCTCTTTACTCTCCAAAAAAAATGTTCACACAAAAGTGAACTGGACCAACACACACACAGATGCACCCCATAGGACTGAACAGAGACATAAACTATACCAAGAAGGTCTATTAAAACAGCTGACTTTTAGATTTGCCAACTTGTAAAAAAGAAAAAGAAAAAGAAACCTATTTGTATGACTACTTATACAAAAAAATGATAAACATGTAAATCTGGTAATTCTTTAGCAAGATCCATGTCATAACCCTTTAACATTCCAACATTTTGTCACAGTACAATTGTGAATGTTAGTATGTCTTTTAAGGATTCTATATGACAACACAAAGTAACACATGATTGTGAGGCCCAAAAAGGTTTTCTATGAATGCACAAGGACAGTATTGCTGAAAACAAATAGCCATTTTAAGGGGTTGAAAAAGTTTTTTGGCATCCAAAGAAAGTTTGACTTGGTCTTGGCTGACAAAAGGACCTTTCCCTTTAAAATATGCTCCACATGGCCTGTGACAAACTACAAACTGAACTTCTTTTGGTATGGCATCTGATATTAATTTGGCAGTCTTCTATAAACGCTAAATTTGTGGACTGCACAACAATGTAGTCCTGCTTTAAATTTCTACACAACTTTATCCCTGACATCTCTGGCAATGGTCCTTGGCCTTCAAGATGCAGGTTCACTAATAGTGTCTAAAAAATCTCTAAAGCCTGTACAGTTTATATATTTCACAGCATTATAGCTACATCAATTTGATTAGAGCATCTTATTTTTCACTTCATTTTTTACTTATTTGTGCTCTGTACAGATTTTTTTTTCTCTTCTATCCTAAAAATATTCTGTCTATTTCACATTTTTCTAAATTTATCTGCTACTTTGTGATGGTCTATTACATAAAATCACAATAAAATACATTGACGTTTGTGGTTGGAGCTTCACAAAATGTGATAAAGTTCAGTTGTTAATACTTTGCAAGGTGCTATTCTATATCAACAGTGACTGTTGTGTGGACTTTTTTGCAAACAAGTGTGGGACTGTAAGTACTATATCACATTTCAAGTAACTAATTGGATCTATAGGTCTTTTTGTTCCTGCTGGTATTTGCAGTGTTTCTCAACTCAAACAACATTTCTGCTGATATTTGCAGTTTTATTGTCACTTCTTGTGAATAGTGTATTATTTTTAATATACGTGCACATTTTGTACATTTTTTAAAAATTATCCTATGCAGTTGCACATTTCTTTGGATCAGAGTATGGTATTATTTTCTGCACAGGATTTTATGTTGTAATTTTATCCTTATTGTACAGTATAACTGTACACTGAACTCTACAGTTCTTAATTCTGTTTTTTTATATTTTTGACATTTTTATCTTTATGTGAATCTCCATACTTGGAGGGACGTTCATTTTGCTGTTATATTGGAATTTCCCCACTGTGGAACGATAAAGGACATTTCTATTCTATTCTATTCTATTCTATTCTATTCTATTCTATTCTATTCTACATTTGTGAAGGATTAAAGATTTTAAACCAAACACACAGCAATGACATCTCATTAGCTCAGACTCAAAATTAAGCATTTATTGGATACATAAAAAAATCCATCCCGTTAAAAATACAATTTGAGCCAGAAGCCTAAAAGTTTGAAAGAAAGGAATGATTAAGATGGTTGCAACTGCAGGAACTTACTGACAACTTGAGGGTATCTTGCACCTGAGCAAAACAACACAGACTCACTTTGTAGGTATTTCTTGACATATAGAAATTCTGACCAGTCTAAAAACTGCAGGGAGTGAGCTGAAAGGTGTTGATAGATTATGGGTGGTATGCGTCCTTTTACAAGTACATTGACATTAACTGAGCAAATGAAAAAGCTTCCTTTAACTTTGTAATCTACTCCAAGAAATACATTAGGACAGACTGAAATTATTTGCTATGTTTGTTCATATGGGTTCTAAGCTACAAATAAAAGATGCCATGTTTTAACTTTTTTTGTTGTTTATTGAGCCTGCAAAAAAGTATGCCTCATTTGCATTAAAAAGTAAGCAAATGTGTGATGAGAACAGTTTTACAAGTCCTTTTTTCTGTTTTTCTGGAGCAGAAGGTGGTGTATTCAGTATTTTCTTATGCAGCGTTATCTGAGATTTGCTGTCTCAGACTACTGCTATTGCATCCAGTAGTTTGTCTCAAGCAAAATTTATTGTATGTCAATGAGAAGACTAATGACTGGGGTATCAGCTGGAATTCCAACGACATAATGTCTTCCAGCAAAGCTTCCGCTAAATATGTGCTCCTAACATTCTTTCATTTTTGTGTTAAAGTTTAAATTTGCACTAAAACAAACTTTAACAGATATGTTTGCTGACAAACTTGTGGTGTGTTACTAAGCTATGCAGTAGTAGCTTATACAAGGTAGGTAAAAATAACTCTACACCTGTGTGTAGGTAAAATATGTGGGTTGGTAATCCATTCTTCTTCAGCACTTCCGAAGAATCCCTGCCTCTAACTGTATTCATTTTTTTTGGCACTTCTTTGTTAGATAGAAGCTGAGGGTAAGGTGCTTCTTCTAAATGTTTTCACCACTGTGTGTCTACCCCAAGAGATTTCTGCCGGCTATAGTGGATAGCTAGTCTAAAGGAGCACTTGACTCCCAGCAGCCCCAGTGACACTCGATCACCAACAGTACAGGCCTGTGGTTGTACAGGGCAGCTCCCTGGTGAAAATATGTGGTTACTGGAAGGCAGCATAGTATAGAAAAAGTGTGCAGGTTCAGCATTCCCAAACTGCAGAGTTTTCTATGTTATTTCAAGGAAGAAATAACCATCAGAAGAAACGCTTCCACAGTTTTGGATGTAGTAAAACAGAAAGCAATGATGTTCCACCTTGATTGGATCTGAAAAATAAATTAATCTGGTTGCTGTAAGAAACAAAATAGTAATCAGACAATGAGCTGGATGCCAGACAAAACATCGATTTCAAAGCATCTCTCTAAGCAGCCTCAAAGGCGCAAACCATATCCACCTTATGATATTGACCCTGCCTCTAACAAATATGCCTATATTTATATTGCCTTTTTTTACTGAGACAATGTACAGCTTTTCTTTGAATGGATATTGGATCATACACACATGCTTACCTCCAAACTCAATACTCATTCTCTCACAACTTGTGCTTTATCTTGGGAGTAAATATTTATGTGCTGTTTGGCACCAAGCAAATAAAAAAAAAGGGGAAAAAAATCTCTAAAAACTAAATCGCCTTGCATCTAAAATCAATGATAAAATAGGGGCACATGCTCTGTTTTCTAGGTCAAATTTGAATATTATTTTTGAAATATTGATTTGTGTAGTGTGACCTACCCAGACTCATTCTTTGTAATTAAAATAAAGAAAGAGTGGGAGTGGGATATAGGGGCTGTCTGGATGGTGTAGCAATTTCAGTCTGTTTAGGTGTGTATTTATTAGGAATTCTTGTACAAATTAATCAGAAGTTATGATGATGAAGAGGAGGTGGGCCTAAACCCTAAGGAAAATTTATACTAGCTAATTTTATCTGTGTGTTAGAATAGGAATAGCAAAGACCAAGAAGCACACTAGACATGTCTGTAATAAAGTTTTTGAGAAGTTTAAAAGGAGGGCTAAATTGTAAAACCATATCCCAAGCTTTGAACATCTCAGGGAGCATTGTTTAGTGAATCTAAAAATGTTAGAAGTATACCAAAGCTACAAACATACCAATACATGGATGTCTAGCTAAACCAACAGGTCATGCTCAGAGAGTTTTTAACTAAGAATCACACAGATCCTTGTGGGGATTTATATAAGCAAGTAAAAGTAAGGACATCTTATTTATATAGCACCTTTCACATGTCTGAAAACAACTAAGTGCTTTACGATAGAAACAATTATAAAAACACAGATGATAAAAACATAAATCAACTAATATAAACAAAATATATATATGATCATACAGCATAAAACTAGTTAAAAGCCAGTCTGAATAAATGAGTCCTCAACAGGTTCTTAAAAGAATTAACAAAATCAAGACAGCACAAAGATGGAGGCAAAACATTCCACAATCTGGAGTTTACACCTCTAAAAGATTTATCAACAGGCAACTCTACAAATTTGGAAAGAAGAACACCCATTGCTAAAAGGAGTTCCATTGACAGCTTGCCTTAAGCCTTAAAGGGGACACAGCAAATATGTGGAAGGCACTGCATGTGAGACAACATTGAAAGTTTTAGCCTAACCTAAAAATACATTACATATGGCAGAACATCAACACATCACTCTGAACACACCACTCTCATCATAAGACATAGCGGTGGCAGCATCATGCTATGCGGAGCCTTTTCTTGAGCAGAGACAAGGAAACTGGTCAGAAATGATGGTAAGATGAATTTGGCTAAATGCCTGCAATCCTGGATGAAAACCTGTAAGAGGCTACCAAAAAACCTGAGACTTTGGCGGAGGTTTACCTTCAACCAGGATAATAACATGAAACATACAGCCAGAGCTGCAATGGGATGGTTAAGATCAAGGTATACTGTTGTGGTATGGTCCAGTCAAAGTCTGTCTCTTTGCAGATGCTCTTTATCTGATCTGACTGAGCTGAAAAAGTGGCCAAAGTTTGAGTGTCTAGATGTTTAAAGCTAGTAAAGACATGCCCCAAAAGCCTTGTAGCTGTAATTACAGACCTAATTAATAAATTAGAATATTATTGAAAAGTCCATTTATTTCAGTAAATCACAGTAAAACACATTATATAGATTAATTAGTCAATGGCTGATGTTTTAACATTTTTATTTCTCTTAATTATGATTCTGCTAACAGCTAATGGAAACACATTTAAAATTATAATATTACATCACACCAAAAAACTGTTTGTAAAAACAGACATGTGGGCTTAATGAAAAGTATGTTTAATACCTCCTTGTAATTTTCAGAAGGTACTTTTAATCTGACAAACAAGACTCATTGGGATATAGAGTTGAAACCAGAAGTTTACATACACTGAATAAAAAGACACATACAATTTTTTTCTCACTGTCTGAAGTGAAATTAGACCAAACCTTTCTTCCTTTAGCTTAGTAAGAATTCCCAAAATTATTTCTATTTGTTAAATTCCAGAAAACTTTGTGAGAACATTTTTTTTTAGATTTTTTTGTGACTTTCTTCAAATTCAGTTGATTACATACAGAATGATTACTATCGCTTTAAACAATGAGGGAAAGCCCAGATGATGATATCATGGCTTTGGAAACCTCTGATAGGTTAACTGACACATTTGAGTTAATTGGAGGCACACATGTGGATATATTTTAAGGCCACATCTGGAACACACTGCTTTTTTGTTTGACACAATTGGAAAGTCAATACAAATCAGCCAAGATATCAGGAAGAGAATCATGGAGCCTCATAAGTCTGGTTCATCCTTGGGAACAATTTCCAGATGCTTGAAGGTGTCGCATTCATCTGTTCTAACAATTATATGCAAGTATAGACATGATGGGAATGTCCACCCATCATACCACTCAGGAAGGAGACAGGTTCTGTGTTCCAGAACAGATGAACGTATTTTGTTCCAAAATGTGCAGATCGACCCCAGAACAAAAGCCAAAGACCTTATGTAGATGCTGGCTGAAGCTGGTAAGACAGTGTCATTATCCACAGTGAAACATATCCTGTACCAACATGGGCTGAAAGGCCATTCAGTGAGGAAGAAGCCTTAACTTCAAAAGAAACATAGAAAACCAGATTGCATTTTACAAATGAACACAAGCACAAAGACCTTCATTTTTGGAGACGTGTCCTGTGATCTGATGAAACTAAAGTGAAACTCTTTGGCCATAATGACCATTGTTAGATTTGGAGGAAAAGTGGAGATGCTTGTACCATCCCAACTGTGGGGGTGCTAGCATCATGTTGTGGGGCTGTTTTGCTGCAGGAGGAACTGGTGCACTTCATAAAATAGATGCCATCGTGAGGAAAGAACATTTTGAAGAACTATTGAAGCAACATCTAAAGACATCAGCCTGGAAGTTAAAGCTTGGACGCAGGTTGGTCTTCCAGATGGACAACAACCCTAAGCATACAGCCAAAGTGGCTTAAGGAGAACAAGGTCAATGTTTTGGCGTGGCCTTCACAAAGCCCTCAGATCTCAATCCTATGGAGAAGTTGTTGGTAGATTTAAAAATGCATGTGAGAGTGAGGTGGCCTACAAACTTGACTCAGTTTCACCAGTTCTGTCAGGAGGAATGAGCCAGAACGCCAGCAAACTATTATGAGAAGCTTGTGGAAAGAAACCCAAAAGGTCTGACCCAAGTTATACAGTTTAAAAGACAGTTATCCCTGATACTGACCAAATGTAAGTAAACTTCAGAATTTGAAAAAAGTTATAAAAAAACCCCTAAAAAATGGTCTCGTTAAGTTTTCTTGCATTTAGCAAATAGAAAATTTTTTAGTATTTCTAACTAACCTAAAACAAGAGAAGTTTGGTCTGATTTATCTTCAGAAAGTGAGAAAAAAACGAATGTGTCTTTTTATTCTGTGTATGTCAATATCTGGTTTCAACTTTATAGTCTAATTTAATGAATATGAATGTACAGCAAAAGTGCAAAGTATTGCCCCAGGGTTGCGGAACAGAAATGCAGGTCACACTTTAAAGAATTTGAAAGCGATGTATTTCCTTTAACTTAATAACTATGCACTACTTTGTGCCAGTCTTCCACATAAAATTCCACTAAAACACTTTAAAGTTTGTAGATGCAAAGTGTCAAAATGTGAAGAAAGGTTATGAATACTTTTGGTAGGTACTGTACATACAGAGTCTGTACCTTGGCCTCATCTTGAAGTTGATGATATCCTTTTCATGTGTGTCCTGATGAATTTCACAAAAAAGAGTGTGTACTATAGAAGTTAATCAGACCTTTATTGACTAATTTAAGAAATATTTAAAATGTACATGGTCAAGCCCATCTGTTTGTTTATGTGCCATTTGTAAGTTGCTTTTTTTCCCCCAGTTAAGTTCTGGATATTATTATGAGCTAGAAGTTGATACTGTAAAATGGTGCTCATCTTGTGTTTGTGCAGCCTCCCTTACTGTGGGTGTCTGGTCCTTCTGTCCTTTAGCCCCTGTGTCATCTTCCTCCCCTGTCTCAGAGCCATCCCAGCCTGTTTGAAGTGGCTATTAGCCAGAAATCAAAGCCTCCCATCAAGCCCATCTCAGCCCTGTGCCCTTTTAGAATATTCACCAACGGTCTCCTGGCCTTTTGTGAGCCCCCTGGAATAAAAATAATCAAAATCAGAATGGACCTTCATGTGCAATAATACTCTGTCTACTCTTATGGCCTCCACTGTCAATGCCATTTATTATTCATGCACCCATACTGATGGGTCCAGGGCACGTTCAAGAGGTCTGCTTCTCACTGTTCCACCACTGTTCATCAATAGCTGCCAGCTAGGTAGGGGACTTTATTATTGAACAGTGGCCATGCTAGTTTGATGCAGACACTGTTCTATAATTATTAGAACTTCAAAAACTTTGCACTCTCTCTCCATCCCTTCCTCCATTTGAAATGGCCTCCCTCTTCCTCTTCTCTCTGTTGTTAATTTAAACACTGTCTGTTTCATCCCTCCCAATAGGTGTCTGTTTTACAATAAAAGGTCATCCTCATTTGTCCGCTGACACAAAAGAGACCACCGTTGGGGCTGAGGTCAAACAATCAGACAGACAAATAGACAAAAGGACGGTCAGAGCAGTGGCTGGTGCTACATGCAGGTGCTCCAAATCCAGAAGAGAGGAGAAGGGAAAGTCAGATAAGAAGGTAAGATAGATGGAGCGACTGCAGCAAACAGAGAGGTAGAAGAAGTGAGAGATACGAAAGATGGAGGGAGTGGTGGTCACTGGCCATAGGAAGAGTGGGTGAGAGAGGACAGATAACTAATCATGCCATCACCTTCTACTCTTCTTCCTCCTCCTCTCTACTCCTTGCTCACCTCTTCTCTACTCCTCTGTGGGGATGATTGACGAGGGCACAGTGGACTGAGGTTGTCCCAGTCCCCAGATTAGAAAGCCCTCAAACAAATGAAGCCTGGAAATGATGCCCTAGGGATCTGGGAGCAATGGGGAAGACAGACAGGACACATGCTCTGGCTTAAAGGGACATAAGGATAAGGGATACAAGAAGAAGTGAGGAAAAAGAAAGTAGAGAAGAGAAATGGTATGTATCTTTGGTCTGCAGGTGGTGCAGCAGGAAGTGAAACAGGAGTTGGGGTTTAACTAAGCAGATAAGTTTAAGATCATAGCAAAAAATGTAAGTGGGACAGAAAGAGTATAGAGTGAATGCATTAGATGAGTGAGAACAAAGCATGAAGTCACTTTAATTAAGTTACCCAAAAGGAGGAATGGAAGCACTATCCAAGCAGGGCAACGAGTGATGGAGGAAAGGGAAGGTGAAATGACAGAAAAGAAAAAATAGACTCTCAACCGCGGCCCTACGCACCTGTTCTCGTCTTTCTAAGAGTACACCACAGCAGATTGTTTCCCTTACGCTCTTCTGCAGATTTGATACGGTACATTCATCAAAAACTGAACATAACCTAGCCCTCTCATACACAGACACATACACACATCCTGCAGTACTCCCCCTATTGCACATCTTGAAAAATGATCTTCCTAAACCAGCACCTTTTTTTTTTTTTAGAATTCAAACAGATTTAAAAAAAGATGGAAAAAAAAATGAACCAGATATTAGGGGAAAGTTTGATTTTATAGATGTCACATGACCTTAGCATGAGTGACCTCCATTTTCCCCAAATGGCGTAGGTCCAGCGTTTTAATGGAGTCTCCTTCGGCCATATATCAGCGCAGCTTGTCTCGTAAAATTCTGCTCGGGCGACCTCACAAACCACCTCCACCTTTATCGTGACACATACAGAGCTTTTCATGAGCAGAAAATAGCTGTATTAACAGGGAATGATTTTAATATAGTCAGAGGGTGGAAACAGAAAGGATGAGGAAGGAGATTTCACCCGTTTCTGTTTGTTCTACAATGTATTTGTGTTTCCTTTGTGAACAGTTGTCTCTCCAAACCTTCTTTCTTCATTTCTCTTGGTCAGTCTCCATCTCCGCTTACTCCCTCTTCTCCATCCTCCCACCTCTTCTTTGTATGTCTGTTGAGTGTCATGGTGTTACAGCCAGCCAGCATGACATTTTTTTAAAGTTTTTGTGAGGAGGCTGACAGAGCACAGATGAGATTAACCTAGCTGGCTGCCATAGCACCTGTCCCTCCACTCTTTTTTTTTGCTGGTAAAAAAAATGCCAAAGAAAACATGTATTGATTGTACAAGTACCATTGTATTAGCTACAGGGCAATGTAAGCATCCTAAACATTTTATCAACTGGATGGTGAAGAAAAAACACACAGATGCACAGAAAGGAATACAGATATGGAGAATCTAAGAATGTGGAATGTTTGTTTATTCTGAGAAAATTCTTGGAAACTGTGAATGGAAAGAGCTTTTATCTTTAATTGATTTTTTTCTAAACATCATGTATACAACGCTTTCCATTTCAGGAAAATATTTCCGGAATTTTCTTTCTGGGGATATTTTACTGCCATAAGTCGAGAGCTTACATTTTCGATTTGAAAGCAGGACTTCATCTCTTTCTCTCAAAACTTGTAATGCTTGCACTCAAAACTTCTGTTCTCTTTCAAATATTCTCTGTTCTCTCAGATTTTCTTTTCGCGTGCAAACTTCTCTCTCTTCATGGATGAACTCTGCGCTTGCAAACCTCTCTGCTCGCTTGCGAATTTTTCGTGCTCTCTGGCAGAACAAGGAGTACCGTTGCCTAGCAACCGTTCCAGCCAATAGAATGACAGTGTTCCTCTGGGTGCACTTGATACTTTATAGTGGATGTGCTTATATTGCTGCAAACCGAGCACACTGTTCTAAAGCAGTAGGTACTCTACAAAATGGATCGGCACCAACAAACCCATCAAGCAAGTACAATTTTCACACCTAGTAGCTGCAGTTTCTTTCACACAAATGTTTAATTTTGCCTTAGGTTATGAGTTTATTCATTCGACATCAAAAAGCCCGCACAGGTGAAGCAGATTGTATAGAAAAACTTCTGGTTTCTGCTCCATGTAAACAATGTTAGAGGGCCAGCATGTAGCTAATTCTTGAATGTGTTCCAAGTGTGATCGCTGCTTTTGTCATTTAACTGGCTTCAGTAGGCAAAAAACATTGACTGATTACGAGCTTGTTTTGTTATGCAACCCTCCCACCCCCTTATTTTTTGTGTTTTCTTGCAGTAATTAG
The DNA here is from genome assembly GCA_014839685.1 of Anableps anableps. NCBI lineage: Eukaryota > Metazoa > Chordata > Actinopteri > Cyprinodontiformes > Anablepidae > Anableps > Anableps anableps. The sequence goes on from CM026082.1 coordinate 20,091,781, forward strand.
AGTTAAATCCGACAGTCTGGCCACTAATTCTCCTTCAGCCCTCATCTCCAGGCTTCAGTTCATGTTCTAGACCTTTGTTGGATCCAGCAGCTTTTCTACTTCTGGTAATGGCCACTGTCTTGAAAAATACATTTATTTGTAAAGCTGTATAAAGATTCATTACATTTTTTAACAGTGATTTCCAGTTGTTGTAAGACAGTTTATTCAACCTTCTCCTGGTGGCCTTCACTTCTAAACTGGAACTGATCTACTTCCCCACTTAATTGTACTACTTGTTCTGGGTTTTATTAATATTTTAGCTTGAGATGAGTTTATGATGATGTCTTGACATTTTCTGTGTTTGTATTGCTAACGTTCATATATGTTTCTGTGCTTGTATTTTGCAGAGAGAAGGTTGAAGCTTTTCACCATGTCCCAGTCTACCAGGCTACTATACGTCCTTTGCCTGAAAACTTCAGCTGTTATCAAATCCTTTTGAACAACAAAAATATGAAAGAAAATATCCAAAATAAATCAAACAATATTAGTAAACTATATGATTTTTTTTATGTAGACACAATATGGAGCTCCTTATAAAAACTTTGCTGGCTGTGAAAAGTCTTACATTTCAAGCACTAGTTGACTATTCTTGCTAACTTGCCTCAAAGCACCATGGCTCAGGTAGAGTATGTATACTATTATTGCCTGGTGATACAGATTTCACATGTACCAAGGATTATATTGTTTTCATCTAGTGGTCAGAGGTATGTCCAGCTACTGACTTTCATATTAAAACATTTACATTTATAGTTCGTGGAACAGTCTGTACTTGATTTAGGATGCTACAGTTCTGCTTTGTGTTTGGGTCCATGTCTCTTTCATCTGACTGGCACCAGTCTATGGACCATCAAGGCGGATGATGAAATATGAGGATAACTAAGTTTGAAGTTCTTGCTTACAGTAGAGAACTTCAAGTTCTGCATCTCTCAATTTGGTATTTCATATATTTTAGAATCTGTATGAAAAAAGTATATTTGCATCAGATTCTCATCTCAGCGTTAAAATAAAAATAAATAAATAAATAAAAAAATGTCTGCAGTGAATCTGAGGTGTCCCATGCAAACCCAAAGGGAGCTTTTGTATTTTGCCTTCTACTTCATCCCTGATATTTTGTTCTACATCTCCAGACGCTCCCATGCAGGACCTCAGCCTTGTTCGGTATGGCCAAAATCTTTGTTTTTCCCAGTTAGAAAACCATTAAATTGACAAAAACAAACGATTATTCTTTTGTAAACATGTCATGACTTCCTGTCAATTGTAACATGAAGTAGAAAGCTGAAGTTGTTTTCCCTACATCTAGTGGGCAGCGCCACAAGAGGAGCTGCAGCTATCTATTGTAGCCACGCAAGCACACCCACTACAAAGTATCAAGCGCACCCAGAAGAACACTGTCAATCTATTAGCTAGAACGGTTACCAGGCAACTTACTCCTTGAGCCGCAAGAGAGCAGGAAAATTCGCAAGTGAGCAGAGAGGTTTGCGAGCGCAAATTTGATCCGTGAAAAGAAAGAAGTTTGTGCACAAAGAGAAAATCTGAGAGAGAACAGAGAATATTTGAAAGAGAGCAGAAGTTTTGAGTGCAAGCATGACAAGTTTTGAGAGAAAAAGATGAAATCCTGCTTTCAAATCGAAAATGTAAGTTCAAGTATTACAAGTTTTGAAAACAAAAGAGATGAAATCCTGCTTTTAAATTGAAAGTGTACACTCTTGACTTTGGGCAGTAAAATTGCCCCATATTTCTTTACTTTTTTATAGTTTGTGTTTAGGAATTGATAACTTTGAAGGCAATAAGCCTTAAAAACAGATTATCTGTGCTCCAAGTGTATTTACTGCAAGACTAAACATACACAATATGATTTATCTGCACTGCTCAATATTAGTCATTGGCTGGTATGACATTCTTATGGTGTGAGAACCTTGAGTAAAATACCACGGTTTCTCTGTTTTAACAGAAAAATATAAAGATAAACAGCTTAAAATGTCCTAATCCCTTTCATTTAAAAAAGAAAAGAAACAAATATTCCTTCTGCTTCTAAAATATCACATAAATCATTTTGATAATATCATCTATCTCATTTATTTGTTACTTTGAATTTGACTCGTACACTCAAGCAACAATTTAGAACAAACACACATTAAATTCAGTAACAGTTTTCAAGTGCTTATTGCACAGAACCTTTTTTCATATAGAGATGTATAAGTCTTACAAGTTGATGTTAGCTGGTCAAATACTCTTACTATCTGCTTGAGATAGTAAGAGTAACAAGCCTCCAGTCAGCTGCTTAACAGATATGTTGCTTGTGCCTTTCCATTGGTAGTTTTCAGTGATACCTTAAAAATAATGATGGTTGGCACTCCTTTAGCCAAACTTCTCTTTTTCATAAGAGAGGGACAGGTGTACTTGTCTAGTGAGCTGTCCAGCACCATTCAGCAGAAAGTTTGGTGACTGTGGGGTTATTCTGTGCTCTACACAGCTACAGAAGTCTCTGCTATCTCTGGCACAGGTCCTGAATCCTCAGTCAAACTTTTCTTTAAACTGTATGAATAGTATACCTGAAAAAAGTAGCTTTTCTGAAATATGACTAAATAAAATCTTGGTAGATCTTGATATGAGTAACCAGCCTAAGCCTTCTTAATTTGAAAGTCCAGCTTCCTCAAAGATGCCTATTTTCTATATCGCCTTTCAGAAGTACCAATGTCTCTTGAACTTTTTCACATTTACACGTTCACATAAGAACCACTGACTTTTATATTTTACTGAAATGTTTTGTGATAAACATAAAGTAATGAATAACTGTGAAGTGAGAGTAAAACTATATGGAATGGTAAATATAATGATGAAATATAAATAAAATCATGTCGTCTTCAAAAGTCACATACTTAGTCAATAGAGTTCTTCAATAGAGTGTGTAATTTAATCTCAGTTTAAATCCATCTGTTGTGTGAAGACCTTAAAGATTTGTTAGAGAAGAAAGAGCAATATTAGCACCATAGAACACAACAGATGAGTCTGGGGGAAAAGTTGTGGAGAGGTTCAAAGCAGGTTTAGGCTGTAAAATAATGTCTCAACCTTTGAAAATCTGATGGAGAACTGCTTCATCCATCTGAAAATGGAAAAAGTATGGCACAGCTGTAAACCTATCAAGACTGAGCAAACTCAGCAAAAAGAGCATTAATTAGAGAAGCAGCCAAGAGGCCCATGGTAACTCTGGAGGAGCAGCATATATCTGCAGTTTGGGTGAGATAATAAACAGACAAAACAACTATTAGTTTTGCACTTCGCAATTCTGACTGTTATAAAAAAGGGCAAGAATGTGTTATTATTAGAGGTAAGCCATAAGACATTTGCCACCCTCCCTAAAATTGAAGCTAAGGTTTACCTTCCAGTCAAACAATTGCCCTCAACATACAGACCGAGCTACAATGCAATGGTTTAGATCAAAGCATTTTGATGTGTTAGAATGGCCCGGTCAAAGTCCAGACATAAATTTAACTGAGAATATGCGGTAAGATTTAAAAGCTGAAGTTCACAGACTCTCTCCATATAATCTGACTGATCTTGAACTATTTTGTGAAAAAAGTGCAAAGTTCCAGTCTCTTGCTGTACAAAACTGGCAGAGACATACACCAAAAGTTGTTAACTGCAACAATTGCCTTTTTTTATTTTAACATAAGATTGACTCAGGGGGCCTGAATACAAATACACATCACATTTTTCCATTTTTATTTGTAAAAAATTTCTAAAACCTTGTCATTTCCCTTCACCTTCAAAATAATACGCAACAAAATTTTGGGTCCATCTTATAAAATTCTCAAAATGTTCTGAAGTTTGTGGTTCTTGTTTCACAAATATAAAAATGCCTAAAGGGAAAACTTTTGTAAGCTATTGTATTTTTACATTTGACCACTTTTAAAAAGCAAAGAAACATGACATGCAACAGAAATCTCTTTCCAATGTACTGTAACAGACATTATCGCAGGGAAACGATTGATAAGGGAACATTAGAATGAATACAAATCGAAACAAGTTTAGAGGTTGAATACTGCAAAGCCGGAGCTGCTGCAGCAGCGGATTGTATCTGAAGTAAATACCGAATGACCACTGAGGCAGTGTTTAAAACACACTGTGCCCCCAGTCAGAGCCTGCTCTTCATCAGTCAAAGAGGCAGAAATGAGAAATGCATCTGAGCGACGCTTTTAAAGGCAAAGTTCAGTAATTGGGAATGACAGACACACACAAAGCATCCATCACTCATGACCTTTCCTATTTCTCCTGCTCTTTCTTTCCTTTCTGTCTCAAGCTTCTCCGCTCAGGACAAGGACAAGAAAGGCAAAGGACCAACAGAAACACATCTTTTCATAGACAACGTTTAATAAGTCTGTCAAAGATTCATTGTGATGCTATTAACCCGGAATAAACTTGAAGCAAAGTGTTTTGTGCTCATTGTATGGAAACAATGGCATGCATGTACTGTAACAGTGGTTACAGTACATTACAGTTCATCAAAGTACTTCATCTCTTATTTATTGGGCATGTATGTGAAGTTTTTAAATTGGGAAAAAGTCTCTGTGTTGGGCTTAAATTTTGAGCATAATGGGTTTCATGAAAACTAAGCAGTTTAATGCATTTGTAATAAACTTTTCCTTTAATGGCCACATTCTTTTTTACCCATTTTCTCCTTTTCTTACGTATTTTATTCCCTTTCATTCCTATTTCTCCCAACTGTGATAAAATGACCAGGTCATATACAAAAAGGTTGCCTTACCTTCCGTCTTAGACATACACACAGTCGCACACTTACAGACACACACTTTTCACATCTGGACTTGTGTTTAATTTTATGTCAAAGTCCGGACAGGAAGCACCTGTCTAGATGAAATCCTGCAAGCTAGTGAAACAGAGCCAGAGAGCAAAAGAGGGATTGGAAAAAATGGAAGAAAAGCACAGAGAGAAAAGAAAAACATTAATCCATCTGTTGTGGAAATGCATGTCACAGTATGTGTCACATTAAAAACAACATCAACTAACAGAGCAAAACTTAAATTGGTTTGGAAAGGGCAAGTCATGTGAAATTAACACAGATTTCATCCTTTCTAAATGTGATTGTGTCTGCATGTTTAGGGGGACTGAATGCAGGTCATTCTTTTTCTCCAAGGCTTTGGGGTGGTGCGGGGGGTTCTGGTCAGCACAAATCTGCAATTATAGGGTAGTAGAACTTCCAGATGTGAGATTATTCTTCCTCTCACATTAGGAGATTAAACGATCACTGTCTGGACAGTCACACACCTGTTATAAAGGAAACTCAGTGACATTCTTAATTAACCTGTCAATTAATGACAGGATGTAATCAGTTTTAACCAGGTGTAATAGCCTCATTATCAGTTTATCTGAATGTGTCTGGAAGTAAAAATACAACTGATATGTTTACATGTTCTACCTCAATACTTGGATAAATTGAAAGTTACTATTCTCTGCATATTTGTGTATTCTTAAAAAAGACAGTCAGACATTTAATATTTAAAGAAACAGAAACATAAAAACTTCTCTCCAAGTTCATAACAAATGGGCATATCAGAAATACATCTTTTTCTGTTCTCTGTTTTCCTCCAAATTTTCCTATATTTTCATAGTATTAAAAGTTTTTTTTTTTAGGTGTGTAACAGAAGTCATTTGGTTTTGTCAGAAATATTTGTTAATCTTAACCATCTTAGACATATTTAAAATAATTCAAAAAGCAGCACAAACACTGTTTAGTAAAGTCATTTACATTGAAACACACATGCAGTTTTCTTATATGTCTTTTACTTCATTTCTCCAGCAAAACCCAACAATTTTTGAAGGAATGTCAGAGCATGTCTATTACTTTGATTGATCAGAGGCCTCGTCAGTGCTTTGGGTGATGTTCTATCACAAGTAAAGTTGCCAACTGAGGGTCACACAAAAGCCCTTTTCGTCTTCAATGTGCACCCCTCCACTATGAATTTAGGTGTGTCAAAGTGTGTTTACATCAACACGTGCACTCCAGGTAACATCAGGCAGCTGCTACCTTAGTCTAGGAAGGATGACAAGATTAACAGTACATTCAATCATCAGTTTACAATCGTTTTCTTTGGTTTTCTTGAAACTAGATATTCTCAAGGAAGTTTCATTTTCTTCTACTGTGGCAAGAATGGTGATGACATAAAAAATGAAGAAAAATAAAGATTTGCATTTTATGCACAAGTCTCCATATATACTTTTTCTCTGAAGTCTATAAGGACGCTCATCTATGTTATTCATATCATAAACCAAAGAAAACAACATATTCAAGAAGACAAGCCACTGACTGTTTCAGGGCTGTCTTGTTTCAACTGTTTTTGATTTGAGGTGCTGAGAGCCTGTCTAATTGATTGGCCTATTTTAAGACTTTCCTTTCTGATAATACTAATAGTTTGGGGTGGCTAGAATCAGCTATGTCTCTAAGTATAATCCCCTAGGCCCAGACTGCTAGAGCACCATATACCTTGAGCACCTTTTGTCTCATTTCCCTGTTAGTTATAATGTTCATGCATACCAATATTGATCAGAACAGTAACCATTAAACCTATACTTGGCATCAGGACAATTGATCTCACATCCTTTCTCTGCAAATGCCTAGTGAAATGAATTGACATTTCAGTTGGCACATTCTCTTGATCCCAACTATTTTACATATTAAACTAATTGAGGTGTTGAGGATGCAATGGCTACCCCTTTTGAAAGGCTCCGGTGCCTCCATCATATTCATAGATTTCCTAGCTTTCAATACAGTTCACCCTCATATGCCCTGAAGTGCTTGTATGACCTAATGGTCAGCAACAGCCTGGGCCTCTAGGTTAAAGATTTCCTGAGAAATGTTAGGTTATATATTGTTCTTTACTGATTTTGTAAGTTTAAATGGACAATAAAATGATCTACAGCTTATTTTGAATATAAACATTTTTATTGTTTTTATTGTTTATCAGGCATTTGTAACTAACTGTATTTGTTTAGGGAAGATGACAGCTCATCATTGGACTTGTCTGGCTGAAGGTTTCGTCTTGTTAAAAGAGAGTTGTTCTTTCCCACTGTCACCAAATTTTTGATAAATCTAGAACAGTAATCCTCAACTGTGGTGCTCAGGGCCCTCTGTCCTTCATGGTTTAGATGTGTCCCTGTTCTGGCACAACTGATTCACCTCCTCAGCAAGCAACCAAGTGCTGCAGAAGCCTGGTAATCACCCACTCATTTAAGTCAGATGTGTGGCAGCGGGGAAACACCTAAAACCTGTGAGACAGTGGTCCCTGAGGACCAGAGTTGGAGACCTCTGGCCTAGAGGACTGCATCCAAGTTAAGATTTGATCTAATCTCTGTGTTTCCTATTTTTCCTTTTGGTTCCATTATAACTGGACTGTACTCTGAACTCGACTCTACATTACTGGCTAAATGTAAATATGACTTTAAATATTAGGATTATGTGTGACTTGGTTTAAACTGGACCTCAATGTTTTTCAGACACTTTTTTTGTCAAGACACTTTTTTTTTTGCCAATACATATAAATAAACTGAAGTGAATAAATTAATTTTAAATGGACTTTTGTTTTACTTTTTCTTACTATTTTGGTATGGAATAGAGGTTTATTTTTAGCTAAGATGTTGTACAGTTTTTTTTTTTTGTTTTTGTTTGTATAGACTGCAAAAATGTCACACTTGTCTCATTAGCAATGCATACATGAATACATAAGCAGTTTTGGGTTGATATTGTTAATAAAGATTCACATTACATAGAATTTAAACAGCATGGTTAGTTCCTTTTTTTCCATTTCCTTTCCTTTTTCTTCCTTTCTTTCGTCTACTTCAAGGTCAATCGTCAGAATGAAGCAGCATGTCACTGCTGCTTTGTCTATTCAGATAAAATTGCAGCATTCATTGTACGTCAGATAAACCTCAAAAATAGGAGAGCAGGAAGAGAGGAGGCAGTGATTCAGGGAACGACAGATGGATGAAAGAAAAAGAGAGAAAGAGGGGAAAAAAAACAACAGCCCTATCGTAGCATCCTCCTGCCTGGCCTGTTTTTATCTGTCCATGACAAATTCAAGCGTTCAGTGTCTCCTTTTCTCTTTTCTCCACATTTTCTCCTTTTCACCTTATCTACTGTCTCAGCACTGCATCACTTGCCATTTTAGAATAATGTCCTCCCATGTCTATAATGACATTGCCTTTGTGCCTCAGATTACCTTGGGGTTTTCAGCCCCCCCTCCCCAAACCCAACACACATTGATGGAAGAATAAAGATGCAATTGCGCACACATAGACACACAAACAAGCAAGTGTCAAAAACGATTCATCCATAAACCTTGAAAAAGACTAGGTGAATCAATGTACATTAATATCCGCAACATTATAAAAGGGAAAAAGGCTCTTTAACAGTCAGCAGTATATAAAAACAGTTTTTTTTGTTTGTTTTTTTTTCAGTAATACTTTTTCACTTTTTTTTTTTTTTGGAGTATTGAGATAGAGTTTGTTTTTAGGCTACGGAATTGGCTGCTTCAAAAAACTCGAGTTTGATCTGTAATTATATTTTTTTTGACCAGGCAGGAACTTTTGTTATTTGGTAGTATCTTGATGTAGACATGAACATAAACCACTTGATATCTCAAGTTACATTTTTGGAAGACAAACAATTTTTACAACAAAAAAAGTTACATTTTCAATCACTGTCTCCCATATTTTACAGTCAGTGTTCTTCCTGGCCATTTTCTCCTATAAAGAAATAATTTCCCTTCAGGTATCATTAGACATGAAGCAAGTCTCCTGCTTGTATTATTTCTGTGCTCTGATGAGCTCCTTAAACTGTGACAGGTCCTTCTCTCCCCTGCCTGGCCGTGCCTCTTAATGAGATGGTAATCAGCCAGTCATCAGCAGAGGGACCATGCAGGAAACATAATGAGAACATTAGGCTGCATACTGAAAGGACCCCCTGCCAGGTGGAGGATCAATGGTCTGGCCTGATGAAAGGTGGATGGTGCAGCTGATGGTTAGAGAGGAAGAAGGAGGGACAGAGAGGCAGAATGTTGTCATGTTGACTGAACAATAATCTCTTGTATCCAGTCCTTTGACATTCAAAAGTCTCAAAGATCAAAAAGAAAAATCATGATCATTATGTTTGCTGTTATTGTGTTCCTTCCTAAAACTTTGTAATGAGTGCGCTGTGAAGAGGGGCAAGCTGTGCAAGCTATTTTCAAATGATGAGAGATATATGTTGGTATTTTAGCCAAACTTTTAAAGCATTTGTTAAGTTTATTCAAATGTGAAGTTGTAAAATTTTGAACAGCTTCCTAATATTACATTAGCTTGTACTGTACCTGCTGGACTGCTTCTGTTAAAAGTAAGGATGTTACAACACAATCTTCTTACAAGACAAGCTTTTAGCAATATTTAAAACAAAGAGTCTCATTTTTACTTTCACAACTCGAGTAAACATTGCATGAATCACCAGCTCTTAAACAATCTGAAATCAATCCATGCTGAACGAATCCATATTTTGCAGTTTTAAGGATTGTATCGTTCTAAGGTGGTCCTGATGCCTAAATAGCATTGAAAATGTTCACTTTCATGCTTTTACAAATTGATTAAAGGATCATTAATCATTAGCATTATCCAGCTCTGAGTTGAACAGTCCAAGTATTTTAGATTTTAAAGTAAAGACGATCAAATAAGTAATTAAAAAAAAACTGATTTTGGCTTTAAACCTGATTCCAACTTCAGCATTGTTAATGGCAAATGGTTAGCAAAATGAGGACCAGCCTTTATTAGCTGACTCTGCCTCACAATGTTACAACAACTCAAGAACTGCACCCTTTCTTACTTCAAAAAAAGAATCTCAAGGATTTATACCGGCTGTTAAGTGTAAAGCACTAACCTTCATACCCAAGGACCATTACAACAACCTACATTTCATCACAAATCATATGCTGGCAGTAAAATATCTTCATGAAGAAAAGTTTTCCCTGATAAAAAATGTAGTTATCTTAATTTCAGGATTTCTCATGGTAAATACTGTGTTACATGTTATTTAAATTTATAAAAGTAAAGTTCTCATTTAATTTAGCCTGATATGTATATTATCTAACCCTGGTGTAAGTGTGTCACATAGTTTTGTCCTGAAGTTAACCTCAATACAAATAAACAAATAAGTGTAACTGAACATAGGTATGTTAAAAAATCAGAGTTTGAAAATGGATGTGAATTTTTAAAACAATGGAATTAAGCTCCAGTTCTCTTGGTTAAAAGTCTTTTGTAAGACATACTAACAATATAAAAAGGAAGGAAAGTAAATTAAAAGAATCAAAACCCACTTTTGAAATCCAGAACAGCTGTCACTCATCACAAAACTACTCTTTGGTTGTTTTTTAGTATTTACTATAACATTCACAAATCAGAACTGAATGTCATTTTTATGCAACTTTTTACCAGAAAGGAGAACATTGTCTTTCCAAAGTTAAATTCGGTGTGTTCAGTTTAAGCAACACCAACAGGTACCAATTCACTTACTAAAGTTAATCAATCAGCATAAGAAAAAAAAGTATATGTATAAAATCCTTCATCGGTTTTGCTTTATGTGGGTAGATAAAATTGTTAGTCGGCTTCTGCATGTATCTTCCCACATTCAACAAACTATGGTATATGTCAATATATGTCAGATCAATAATGCATAATAATGAGTGCATGAAACATAAAGAAAGTTTCTCACTGAAGAATTTTAATCCTGCTATTCTATAGTACAGACTCTCAAAGACACCCCTCTGTTTTTACCTTTTTTCCTCATGTTGTTGTTAAAATGTGTGACCAAGATTATTAATCACTACTAGGTATGTTCTTATTTGTTTACATTAACAAATTCTATTTAAACAAAATCATTTTAAAATGAGTATTTTTATGAATAGGTTAAAAAAAGCATATATTGACAGCAATAATCCTAATAATAAAATAAACAATTAAAATACAAATTATTATAAATGATTAAAAACATTTCCAAAATATACATTTGTATGCTGCATTTACAAAGACACAGTTATTCTAAAATGAAAATGTATTTTAAAGGGGAAAAAGACTGATGTGAAACACTTCAGTTCTTTTCAGTTGATAGAATCCAGACACATGTATGGACAGCATATACAAACCCCCACAGATGTCCTACTACTGCTGTGGCAGTTCAGATGTGGAGGATGAACTCTTCCACCCAAACTCCCTTTCCCCATATAAACCATTTGGTAACCCTTTATGGATTTCACATATGTATATTCTTATTTATGTTCACTCTGTCTTCTGTCATCACTATGAAACACAGTCCCTGCATGAATCCGGCCATAAAACTGACTGAAGTCACATTAATTGTCAGACACAGACACGGTTCTGATCATAAATGCTGCTGCTTTAAATCACAGATAAATCTGCCCCACGCCCCCTGCTCTCTGGTGCCTTCCACAGTGATTTGGTCTCAATTTGTAATAAAAAGACCAATAGGGAAAGCGATGCCAGAGCTTCACTTTTGAGTTTGGAATTTTTTTTCTACCTTTTGTCTTGCTGCAGTGAATGACTTTTAATCCAATAAACATTGCATAAGGTCATGGACCAGAACAAAGGGAGGAGAAAAACTTCTCACTGAAAACCTATTATATCACTCTTGTTAAAATAAGAAGAGAAGGAAGGGGGTGAGGTTAACATAAAGGGTTTCATGCAAAGATCGTAAAATTACTGAAGAATAAAAGCCATTCATTTCACATGACATCATTTTCTGAGGATGTGTGCTTCACCAGCTTCAAAAAACAGGGACAAAATGTTTCCTTCATCAACTTTAGTGCTGCCAATATTTGACAAGACACAATGCAACAGAACAAAACAGTTGGATTAGCCTACTTGATACCAGACAAAGCTTTTCAAACATGTATTAAAGGTATAATACATTCAACAGTCTGACTCTCCTGGCACATCATTTATATATTAAGGTAAAATGTAAGCACATCCTATTTCTACTCTACAGGGGTTTTACAGTTAGAATGTAATAAAACAGTACATGGTCCTTATCAGGTCTAACAATGAGGTAAATAGACCCTCAGATAAACAAGAGCACCCAACACATCACACTGTGTCATTGCTTATTCAATAAAACAAATATTGATAATGTTTTAAACTTCTGTAGTCACCTGAAGAACCAATAACTTTCTCAAATGTGCTTTGTGTATTTCCATATCAGTCTCTCACATCACCGTGGGTGACAGCTGTATGCTGTAGTGTTGAATGTTGCACTTTGTTCTACTGACATTTATTAGCATGTATTGAAAAAGAAATGCTGAAAGTCCTCCCACTGTGGTCTGGGATTTGACAAGGACATTTAACAACTTCACAGCTTTCTTTTACAAATAGTATTTTGTAATTTTGATAGTCTACTTTGAATCGTTTTAATTTTCAATTAACCATCTTATCCAAGTTTCTGCCATCATACCTCCCTATGGTTGCTATGGTATAGGGAGGAGGTAATGTAAACTTTGGCTGTGAAGTCCCCAGGTCTCATGGCAACCAAAACAAGCTTAAGTCATCAGCTCTGTGCTTCTGTTTTGGTGACTTAATATGAGTTCTTGTTGATAATCTGAGCTCAGGTATCACCAAATGCGACACTGCAAATGAAGGATACTGTTGCCTTGTTTGTTCTAGTGTATATTTGCAAACTTAAGTAATCTATAACAAGCAGCACTTAGCAACCCCTTTCCCTAAACTTTTTTTTAAACATAATTATTAATTTAACCAAATCGCTATATCCCCATGGCCCCATGGTCTGAACTTGAGGTGATGTTGCTGAAAAAAACACTCCTGGGAAGATTGACAGACTTTTTTTGTTCCTTGTGAATAATGTTTTAACCACAAAATGATCCAGTTATTGATATCATTTACCTAGTATTGTGTTAACACGTATCTTAATTCTCTTAACTGCCGTCTTAGCTGTATTTCTACTTTAATACTCAGTCATGAACAGGTATTCCAGTGTAATATTAACACGGCCTTGTTGCTGCAAACAATTTTTTTCCCATAAAAACGGCAGAGGATGTGTTTAGTTTTTCATAGGATAAACTGTTTTAAGACTTTATCCTGTTACATAATGTAAGAAAGGGTTTGCTTTTAACTTGGAACATTTTTGCGGTTCGTTTGCATCCAGCCTCCTGACTCAACGGCTTTTAGAACCACCTTCTTCTGCTCCAACAACAGCTACAAGCAAGTGTAGGAGAAAATGGTCAGGAAGAAGACCGACCATAAAACATGGGAAACAGTTATTGAAAATGTAACTGTTTTGTTGTAAGTCCTTTTGTGTATATCTCCACCAGGTTTGCTCATCTAGAGACTGGATGTTTTTCCCATTCTTCTTTGCAAAATATCTCAAGCATACTTAAATTGGATGGAGAGCTTCTGTGAACATCAAATTTAAAATTGAGTGGATTTTGGTTTTGACTTTGATTGAACAACTCTTCCAGAAAAGCCATATTTGTGAACTACATGACAAATAGTTGTCCTGTGAGACTCTCCCACCTTAGCTGTGGCTCTCTAAAAGTCTTTCAAAGTTACCTTGGGCCTCTTGGCTGCTTCTCTGATTAATGCTCTCCTTGTCCAGTCTGCTTGTATATGTGGATCTTGGTAATTTTTCAGTTATGCCAAACCACTTCTATTTATTTATTGATACACTGAATAGTGCACTACAAAATGTTTAGCTTGAAATGCTAGTTTATAACATAATCCTGTTTTAAATTCTCCATCCCTGATCTGTTTGTTGTTTCCTCGACTCCATGATGCCACTTGTTCATTAATGTCTTCTAAAAAAAAACAAACAAACAAAAAAAACAGCTGTATTTTTTCAAAATTTAAATTACATACAGGTTGGCTATATTTACAAATTAAGTTGCTTTTGAATGCAGTTGATTGAAATTAGCTTTATTTTGGCGCATCAGGGTAAAGAAGACTGATGCAAACTGCAGTTTTGGGATGTTTTTCTTGTCAAAAATATTTAAAAACATATCATTACCAGTCCACTTTGGAGGTACAGTCTACTCTCTGTTGGTCTATCAAGAAATCCTAGTAAAATACATTTATAAAATACAAATTTGTAGTTGTGCTGTGACAGAAGGGTGAGGATACGTTTAAGCCACTGCACATGGTCTAACATTAAAAGGACTTCACATTTGTTTGATTTGAATTGATTTCTTTGTAAGATGTATACACTGTCGATGCTAATACAAGAGACCCTCGAGATAAATCATGGAACAACAACTTATACAGTAAGGCTGTTCATCACCCCATACACTGTGGTAGTGGTAGTGACTTACATGTTAAACACTAGCAGTTAAAAGACTCCATGTTATGCATTCTGTTTATGCTGGCCACTAATTTCCTCAACCATTATGTCTGCATGATTGTCAGTCACTCACTATGGGACCAAGTTAAATGAGTCCTGTAAGCTTGATAAAAGTGATACTGCACAGGAGTATGCTCCAGGGGGTACTAATGGTTAGTTGGAGTAGCCTACTTCACAACCACAGTATTCCAGAGAACACATCATTTCCAACCTGCATCACTGCAAACCCATGCCACGTTCCAAGAGATATACATTTGGTAATGGCTAAAGCACTAGCTTACAGAGGATGGTACCTATGATGCACGCTCTATGGTGCATGTCTAATCAACAGTGGTTTTCCTCATATGGGAGAGAAGAGAGGTATGTCTTTAGTGCCTGTTAAATATAAATCACTAGTGTACTAACTAGTATATGCACCACATGAACTGAAAGCAATTATTCCTTTCTGCATGTTCTTACTGTCATTTAAGGTGCTTTAAAGGACAGCAACCCATCAATAATCAGTGGTGCCAGTGAAAGGCCTCCCATTTATATTAGAATATTTACATAAAACAAACAAGGTTATTACATTCAAAACAATGGAACACATTGTTAACAAAGTATAAAAGCATAATTTCATTTTTCTCCTTTTGTCGGAGAAGTGTGACACATCATCTAAAGCTGTATTGCGTTGCCCGGGGTGAAGGTCCTGCACAGTAGATGGACCGCTGTAATTTCTCATCTATCAAATTATGGTTTATTGTTCAGCACAGTAACCCCAGGCTACACACAACCCTGTGCACTGACAGTTATGAAACATTATATTTCCACTGTCAGTGTCCAGGCCCAAGATAAAGCTTAAGAAGCAAAAACAGAAAGAAAGGAGAAAGAAATAAAAACTCCAAAGTTAAAGTAATACACATCATGTCAGCATCCATCTTAAACTTAACTTTGATCATAGTCTTTCAAGTCACCATTGCTATTTCAGGTGGTTTCTAACCACATTAGGTTACTCAAATTGCCATTAGCCACTACTATAGAACCTTGTTTATTATTGCCATGGTAATGATTTTTCTGCCAAATGAAATTTGTCGACAGGAAATTGTGTTTAATGCTGGTCTAATGAGTCTGCTGTAAATTAGCTGGCATACTGGCGTGGATGACTAAAAGGCCTTTGAGTAACCTTTGGTCTCTGTTTAGGGTAATTCAATAGGGCCACAGATGATTCACTTAGCAAGGCTAAAAGCTATAGACTTGCATCGGAAGTAGGACATGTGAAACTACTATCGCTCTTGAACTAGAACAGAATGTGAAATTAATCAAATTGTCTTGCCACTGGATGACTTTTAAGACAACGAACTTGAACTCCTTGCTGAAGTCAAATCCATTTTACACTGTTGTCACCAAGGTCAAGATTCAGCCTAAAATGAGCCTGGAGATTAGAGAGACAATCTACTATAGATGATGGCCAACCTACTTATTGTTTAGTCCCCTTTTTTTATAACCTGCTTATTCTTATTTGTCTGACAATGTGAAGCTTCAGGTAGATATTTAATTCTAGTGATATGATATGATCTTGTGGCATGAAATCTAAAGTCTGTTTTACATGCTCTCCAGCTGCTTTCAGTATGCAAATTCATCTGTTAAAGTGGAAGATATTAAGCTGGTATGAACTCTGGATATGAAGATCAGTGTTTTAAGCTCAATAACCTGTTCTATCTAAATTTGATGCTCTTATTTTGAAGTGTGAAAGGAAGTAACTCTTGAAGTGCTGACCTTGCCAACAACATCCAGCTACAAAAGCATTGAAGAATTCTTCACCACTCCAAGTCATTTTTGTTATAGTAGTTTGGGTACTTAGTAGAAAAAAAACAAGCAAAATAAAACAAACAAAAAACACTGACAAAGTGACAACAAGCTATGAATGATTATAAATAATGTGAGACTTATTTTAAAAGACTATTTTATAGGTTTTTTTTTTTTTTAAAGTCTGGTCAAGAGTGAAATGGATGATTATACACTGGAGATTCTTTAAATGTAAGGGGTATAAAATTTTTATTATTTTTGTATGAACACAAAAAAGGAGTACTTTCATACGGAGCTCCCAAGAGGACATGGGAGAATTTTTTCTTTTGCTTTACCTCGCAAAAGTATTGCATTCACTCACAATAAATATTGCATTCCCCCACAACAGTTTTTGCGTTCCCTCACAATAAATTTGCAAATACACTCTGGTCTGTTTTGTATGCTGTCACAATGATAACAAATGTCAATTTAAAATTACACATATGTACAACTTTAAAGGTCCTAAGTGAAAACGTGTTTATACATTCTTAACTCTTTGGTGCAGAAAACTGGTTGGAAATCGTTCTATTTAACTGCGTGTTTATGTTTGTGTAATATCTTTCAGTGGAGATAGGACTGCACACAAAAACGGCACTTTATTAAATATTCAGACTACCAACACGAAAAAAATACAATCGAAATTGTCAGATGACTTTATTACCCTGTGAAAATAACTTAAAAATAGTCCAAATAGTTTGGATGTATTTTTTCTTTTTCACAGAAAATTTCTGTTTGTCTTCAATGGATAAAGCTCATGTTTGACCTGTTTTGCTTTTACATTTTGCATCAGTTTGTGACCCATTTGTATCCTAAAGAAAATATAAATCTTCAACTATCTCGCAAATGAAATATTAACATACATGTAAAAGCCTTATAAAAACCTTATATTGTAGCAGAAAGACTTCCAGTATTCAAGATGCCACATGAACTGACTTATACATTATTGCGAGAGAACACAAAACCTCTTGCGAGGGAATGCAAAAGAAAAAAATTTCCCCTAGAGGTTATGTACTTTCAAATGTTCTTTTGTCTGTTTTTATTTTTTTTAATAACATAACTGTAAAAACTTTATAGTTTTTTGGTAACACCTTTACTATAGTTGCAAAGATGAAAACATAGAGATACTTTGTTGGGGTTTTTTTCCAAAATATTTCAAGAATTTAATTTCTGTCTTGTTCTCGTGAGCTGGATGTATTGTCAAAAGCTTAATGAAATACCCTGTGCTTTTCAGAAAAATAATTAAAACTCAGTTATATTAAATAAGACAAAACTATTTAATAGGTAGACAGGCAAAGAAAGAACAAATTTATTAACATATTTGATGCTTATCAAATCAACTCAACTCAAAAAGAGGCTGTTGACTTTAAGTAGATGGTCCACTGCATTTATGGTTTTACATCCATTCTCGACTGACTTGACAGAGTCTAGAGCACAGGTGCAACTGCATTCCTCAATGGCTGTTGTCTGATTCAGGTCTGCTTCAACAGACCTGAATCAGACAATTAGGTCACTCGCAGGACTCTGTAAAACTGGATAACATGGTGAGGATGCAGTGCAGCCATTTGATTCAGGTGTATTGAACCATGAACACATCCAAAAGTTGCAGCACATCCACTCTGAAGAGTAGGAGTTTTTCACCCCTGGTGTAGAGCAAAAAGAGAGCTGACGATTGATACAGTAAAGATTCATGCACACACTAAATTACACTTAGATTTTCAAATCATTTTTCATCATTTGATACATTTGTTTTACAGTTGAACAGTAAACAACAATGATAAGCAGATAAGCAGATTTTAGATAGATCTTTAGACATTTATACACGTCTTAAGCTTTGGTAACACAAAATTCAACTTAATACCAACCATTCATGAATAAGAAAAAAAAAAATCTCAGACTTTGAAAGGCAATTTCTTTAAAGTGATAAAGATAGAAAGGTGGGGTTTTTTCCCCCAGTCATAGCAAGTACAAGTTTGACCATGCCACAGTTTTTCAGTAAAAATTAAGATTTTAGAAATGATTGCATACACTAAAAAGTATGCAAACATGGTTGCGCAGACAGAGATGAGACCCCTTTAGCTCTGTGGATTTCATGTGAAAGTTATCATGATTTGATGCAGGTGTGGCAGCCAAACCACCCAGGCATGTATTGCTGGTATCTGATAAGAGACGCACGTCTTGAATTTTAATGGTACAAAGTTCTTCTTTAACGCAGGTGTCCCTAAATCTGCAAACCCTTCATCTTAGACCATGTTTAGTATCCACCCCCTGGTGTGTCCCCATCTAACCTCTCATTTCCGCACACCTCCCACTGCACCTCGCCCACCCATGTTGCTCCTCCTCCTCCAGCAACACGTGCCCCCTCTTAGTGCCAACATGCCCTTATCCTCCTCCTGCTTTTTCTCGCCTCCCCTCCTCTGTTTTTCCCACGCCTGCTTCTTTCTGTCATCACACAGTAGGAGTGGTATCAGAACACGTGCCCCTTTTTAGTGCCAACAAGCTCCCCTGTGGCCCAATCCCCCCACCTCACAGTATCTTCTTGTCGTCTAGGCCCCCCGTCGTGTTTTACCTCCTTCAACCCCCCCCTTCTCCCCACTTTCTCACACTGTGCATCTCATCGCTATGTAAGTGAGGATACCAGACTGTTTTGCATAACACTGTTTAGTCCTTTGTGTCAGGCGGGGCGGCATGCGAATATGCAAAACGGTTATGGGGAGGCATTCTGTAGTGTGATGAGGAAAGGGAGAAGGCAGCTTTGCGGAAGATGCCATCGCGTTTGCATTTCCTTGTTTTCCAACATAATCTTTGGCTCATCAAGGCGATGGTTGGTACAGGAGCGGGTACCATCAGAACAAAAGCCAAGCTGAGCGACGTGGCAATGGAATACCACTCCAAGAAGCCATAAATCTTTCCAGGATGGATACTCTCATCTTTTGTGGCCTTTATTTCTCTTAAGGATCATTGCAAGAAAGGTTGTCCCTTTTTTTCAACTTGCATCATTTCTGCCATTCTTCGTATTACTGCTGTAAATCCATAATGAGCAGAATCAGCAAATATTAATGGGAACTTAAGGAGAAAGCGATGGGAAGTTATTTTCGCTTACCCCTCCTCTTCATCCATATTCCCTTTTCTGCTACTTATCTGTGCCAGAGAGTGAATCGTTCTTTATAATTGGCCGTTGTCATCATGCAGATGACACACACTCAGCGCTCTGAATATCATTAGCGCCTTTTGCATACCTCCGCTCCTTCTCTTTTTTTTGTTCTTTCTTCTTGTTCCTTCGTTCCTATGCTCATTTAGTAATTCAATATTCCAAAAGGTAATTATCATCCATGGAGCATCCCGTCAATATGCGCAGATGGGCATAATGGGGAATCAAGGTGCATGCCTGATTGTCGTGTTCTCGTTCGCCGTTTCCTGTTCGAATCTCCTACGGTATCAGGGATAGCCGAGTTTTTGATATTTTATTTCATTATCCATTATAGAGAACTCCAATGTATCTCAGTGGTTAAAAAGTCTTCCTCCCGCTCTTCCTCTTCTGTCTCGTCTACATATATCAGCTGCTCCTTTGGTAGAATAATAGCTCTTAATTCTTCTCTGCAGCTCTTGCCTTCTGATCCATGACAAAGAGAAAGAGGCAGCCGGTTAATTTGCATACTCCCCATAATGATGAGGTGTGTGTAGCAGACTCTCTAATTACCATGTCCTCCTGTCACTATATCTCCTCCTGCAGGTTTTGCTTTTAACCCTTATTTGCCCATTCGCCATCTCTTCGTTTCCATAGAAAGCCGTTGTTGCACTCAGTTACTTCCTCTGGAGGAGGGAATAGAAACAATGAAGAAAATAAGGACTGAGACGGTGACGAGCGGTTCGTTCATTCATTCATTCGCCTTCGTTTATTTCGCTGTCTATGTTTACTGGCTAATTTGCGGCTCCTCTTGCTCGTTGTGACTCTCCTTAGGCTACCCTCTTTGTCTTTGCCTTTGAAATTTACAAAATTCTACAAGAAATCAATACTCAATTGATTATTCACTTTCCTCAAGCCTCAAACAACTGCAGAGAGCACGTGCAAATTAAATCCAGCGTATGTAAGTCTGAGGAAGACCCTGCTAGATCCCATTGTATTCCCAGTTCCTCCGAGGCAGCGGGCAGACGAGATGGCAGGGAGCTCTGGGAAGAAAAACTCTGCAGCATCCATGTGCATTTCTGTTTGTGTGTGTTTGTGTGTGTGTGAGAGACTGTATGGGCTTAAGACTCATACCAGGGTCCTGTGATTAGCCCACAAGCCAAGGAAGTTTTAAGGTTAGAGGAAGGTTTACATCTTAGCCTTTGATCACAAAACTATCCAGAGGAAGAAGAAAGATGGAGCAACAACACCTAGCCTGTGGATGTGGGACACACAGGAAGCTCAAAGCTGGATCTGAGATGTACATCTTCATTTTCAAGGCTTTTTTTTCTTACATTTGCTGAGTTTCTTTGTTTTTTGTCCTGATTCCAAAAGGAGACTGGGCAACATGCCACCTGGACCCTTCAAAGAACTCTGTGGCAAAGTGGGCATGGAATCCAATGCGTAATGAGAGAGGTGTGAGAAGGAAGAGGAGAGAGAGGGTAAAGGGCGCCTGGAGCCTGCTTCTGATATGCCATGTGAATGGCAGGTATATAATGATGGCAAATATAGAGCAAAAAAGCTTTGAGGAGTAGGAGAAAGATAGAAAAATAGTGGTTGGGGTGGGGTGAAGGTACAGACTGAAAGACTGGCCAAGTGCCAACAATGCCATGACTTTGCAAAGAAACACTCCTCTATATTCTGCTCTGGCTCTTTGATATTTACATTCATGTACTGGGATTACAACCCTGGATTAACAATTACTCAACTAAATCACAATTAGTGTTTTTACTGTTTCCAGTGTATAAGCTCAGTAGAATCAGTGAATTGCTGTTTTATATGCAAGGAAATTATGTTTAAAAATATCTATATGCACGGTTTGACACACTTGCATCCATGAGAGCCTACATAAAAACATGGGTAAAAGATAAAGGTGTGGTCACACATTCAACAACTCTTGATATAACATGATCAAGGTTCAAACTTACCTCTTTTTAAGTGTCTTTAAATATAGATAAATATGTGATAACTCAATCTATGCTTCTGACAATTGCATTTCAGTTTATGCCATTTTCACCTCACTAGTCCTGAATAAAAAGTGCTGGCTGAGGATACTTTATGACAGGGAAACAAATGGCAGCTAGATAAAGGAAGACAATGTTCATGTTGAAATTTGCTGAGCAATCACCTTCCTGCACCAGCAGACCTGCTCAGTGTATGTGAGAGAAGAAATGAGGGTAACAAAATGCACTTTGGATTGTATTTCTTTTCCATGTGAATGTATTTCATCCAACAATTTAAAAAGCCTCCATACCAATAAGGCAAACATGAATCATATGAAGTCAGCTGCGGTGGTGGAATAAAAAGGAGCCTCAAAAATAGGGGCTCAGAAATGTTGTAAAGCATGCAGGTGTTTTGAACTGGACAGATTATAAGTGTATTTGAATTTTCATGTTTTGTGTATTTTGCATGTGAAGAGGAGAGCTAGCAGTTAGAGAAGCTGTCCAAACCTCTGAAATCAGCAAATAAGGGAAAAAATACTGATTTTTTTCTGTTTTCCTGTTTGTATGTGTTTGGGTTAGACTTGGCTGACAGAGGATATGGGTGCTTGTCTACCAGATCAAACAAGCTGAATAAGAACAATCACAGCTCTCAAATGGATCAGAGATCCAGAGAGGGAAAAAAAAATGCAAGGCGATTTGACTTGCGAATCAGGCGATGCATATCTGCATGCTAATTACATTGCAAGAAGGGGGAAAAAGAGAGGAAAGCGCCCCCCAAGTGCCAGACAGAGAGAGGGCGAGAGAGGAACGACACAGCAGACACGAGAGAAATGAGGGAAACGAGCGAGCCGATAAACGGACAAACAAACGAAGGACTCAACTGGAGTTGTTGATGAGATGGACAATTAATTCTCCAATAAGGCTTTATTCTGCGGCATTTGGTTTCATTTGGGAAAGGATCATCAGACGGAGAAAAGAAAAGGAGCAAACCATTGGACTAATGTAGAAACCGGTGCAGGTTTGGGTGGCATCCGAAAATTAAAATTATTGATTGTTCTTAGGATGCTGGGGGTTGTGAAGGAGAGTGCATTTTGAGGATGTAATTAGAGCGGACTGGGATCAAGGCTGGAATGATAATAGATGACATTGGAATTCACCATGGAAATCGACCATTAATCTCCATTAATGTCGACCAGGATATTAAAAATTCTAATTGATGGGTTGAAAATTATATTGATAGAGTGCAAATTCGAGATGGAATGTTGAAGTGTTTCGTTATCGCCAAGTTATAGGAATTGCATCTGCAGGTATAGTATCTGTAAGTGTTTGAAATGGCTGAATAGGATTACAAACTATTGAACCTGCTGTTTGCTTTTTCATCATGGACTGCAAGAAATAATTGCAAACAGGCATTTGCTTACACACGTATATGCAACTGTATTAGTTTTGATCTTTGTTTTTAAGTTATATGCAAGATGACAAAACTCTTCATCTTTTGATTCTTATAATGAGTAATGTAACTCGGTAAACTCCAAATAGCTCTGGTTTTTAAATAATGTAATCCAATTGTCTTTTCTGTTTAAAATTAAAAAAAAAAGTATTCATACAACTTTTATACCAAAGTGTGTATCATTTGTTATAAACTTTATACTTTTTGTGTCACAGTGGAGCCACTCAAGATATTTTACCAAGAAACAGATTTATTTTTGTCCGTATTTACCCCCAACCTCCATGGTTCCTATGATGTCATCAGTGTGGGCCTTGGACCTGCTGTTTGCTTCAAGTCATATGGGCCAAATTAAGAAGAACGGGACCAGTACCACATTTATCAAGAGCTGCAGCACCAAGAATGACTGTGGTGTGATACTGTTAATGGGCTTGGAAATTTTACTGTGTCAGCTATTCAATACTACAAATTGCTTGTGTGCAGTCGCCTTGAGTGCGTCTTTTCCTGTTGCTGTGTGTTGCTATGACGTAAATATTCAAAAGGTTAATGCATATGTTCCTGTAATGCCAGCGTATATTCACTCTGCATGATTAGGACCTGTCCTTGAATTAATAAGATGAAACCACAACACCCCCCCCACACACACATACTCCATCCTACTCACTTACATTTACTAACATTTATATTACAAAACATAGACATTTTGAAAAGCAATGGTAGAGAGAGATATCAACAACTACTTTCAATATTAAAGAAAAGATGATGTACAACATATTAAATATTCTATACTTAGTCCCTGAGGAGGATGGCAACACTGATACCTTTAATGACCTTAATTTTCTTTTGACTAAAGCTAGTCATTAAGTAAGAATATTGAGGGAAGTGGTTAATTTATATGCAGTTTAAGGTGACTTGATCGAATTACTTGAAGTCATCATGCATAAATGGTATACATGTAAAATCTGAGACACAACAACAAATACAAATATATAATATTCTTTGTGCAGATACTTCTCTCAAATATAGGGTGAGTTTCTTTATGCCTGAATAGTGCTCATCTGTTTAAGTGGCCTAATATTTATGAGCTGTGCTTGACTTGCATATTATTATTATTTTTATCATTATTGTTACTATGCATTTCAGGCAGGAACAATATCATTGGACCTAACAGGGACAAGGAATATAACTGATTCAATCATGAGACTGGTCTGATTTATGATTTATGCAAACAGTGCCCTGCTTCAGGTAACGCCCCTGGAGGTGTTGGAATATAAAAATTGTTTTAACCAATTGATTATTCAAGACCAGTCATCTCTCTCAATAACTTGTACGTATATGTGGACACATGGTACAAGTTGTATTTATTGTACCTCTAGCCATGTGGATGCTCCTAAAATAGGTTTAGGTGTTTCAGCATTGGAACAAGGAGGATTTGTTATTTCTTTTTTTACAAAAGGTGGCAGTCCTACTCAATAAATTAGAAAATGTGTTCCAATGAGGCTAGTTTGACAGATTAAAAGTACTTTTTAAAATAACTTTTAAGCAAACATTAGGCATATGTATAATTAAGTCCACATATAGGCACAGTATCCAGAGTAAATTCAATCTATCAGTTGTAAGCTAATCTGAAATTATATATATATATATATATATATATATATATATATATATATATATATATATATATATATATATATATATATATATATATATATATATAAAAGCTTTCAGAGGATCAGCCATCTCTGCAGAAATCAGCCCTGCATGGTAGTGGCCAAACGAAAGCCACTCCATAATAAAAGGCTCATGGCAGCCTGTCAGGCACCTGAAGGACTCTCAGACCATGAGAAACAAAATTATCTGGTCTGACAAGATAAAGATTTTACTCTTTGGTGTGAATGTCAGGCATCATGTTTGGAAGACACTGGACACAGCTCATCACTAGGCCAATGACACTCCTACAGTGAAGCTTGGTGGTGGCACCATCATGTTATGGGGAAGTTTTGCAGCAGCAGGATCTGGCAAACTAGTAAAGGTGAGTGGAAAGATGAAATCATCACGTACCCCTCGTTTTACTAAAGAATGAGGCAGATGGGCTTTTGGACACATCCATCCTTTGTTTTAACCCACACAAAAAGGGTTTGTTGTCAAAACACTCATGTATTTTGGTCTCATTTACTAAAGTACAGTTCCAATTAAAGCTGCAGTATGTAACTTTTATCAAAAATATGTTTTTTTTTACATATTTGGTAAAATTATCATTATGTCGTGACAACATAAGAGAGATAATCTGAAAAAATCAAGGTCCTCTGGCTTCCCCAAGTGCTCCTAGAACTAACTGCAGAAATACTCCTCTCAGTGAGAAACTAAACCAATCAAAGCCAGGAAGAGGGTCTTAGTGCCGTCAATTACCCTCATATACACACCTCTCACACACTCTGCCTGGCTCTCTGTTATATTACTGATGGTTCACCACAACATAGCCTGGCACTAATGCTAAGGCAATTCAGCATTGCCACCGATGACGGCGGATGAACACTTTTCCTGGAACAGGTAAGTTGTTTCTTCACCATTAGCACATTTAGCGGCGTGTACACAAGGCTGATTGACAGCACTACTACCTTCCTCCTGGCTCTGACTGGTTGTTTTAGGTCAAGAGCAGTGCATTTCTTTAGACGGCAACAAAGGCTCAGGGAGGAGGTCGAGGAGTTCGATATTTTCACAGATTATCTGTCTCATACCATACTGTCACTACATGTTGACAGTTTTAACAAATATGGAAAAAAGCATATTTTTGTAAAAGTTACATACAGCAGCTTTAAAGTCACAAACACATTTAGCAAATTCCACACATTTATTTGAGTGATGGTAGGATGGAGAAGATCTAATAATGCATATCAGAATCTGTCAATTTTGTCTTCTGAATGCCTTCAAATTACCCATTCATTATTTTGCAAATACTTATACATGAAAGTAGTTACGTTTCACAGAGTGACAAAAGGCAAACAGAAATTTAATCAATGATAAAAAAAAACAATACAAATGTTAAAAAAAACAATCTCAAGAGTTAAGCAACACAAGTCACATAACTGGTCTTGACTCAAGGTTATCTAAACTGTAGCTGTAAAAAATTCACATTTTTCTGTTCCTTCCACCTGATCAAGAATATGTCTTTGATGACTCCAATTGAAAATACAATTATTTGGTTGGAAAATCCAATTTTCAAGAAGAATTGTGCCTGAGAAATTTTAACTAACATCTTTAGCATGCCTAAAGCATTAAAGTGCTTTTCAGCAAAAATTGAATGTAATTTGTATTAAGAAAGAAATATGTTTTATATGAACGTGTGTCAATTTACCACATACATACATCAAAATTAGAGATTAACCAGATGAAATATGTATATTTCATACCAAAGCTTTACAAAACATGGCCTGTTTAAAATAACGACAAATATTCTATAAAAGATAAAGTGCAGAAAGACATGGAAATAAGATGGAATAAAACCCTTGACTTGAGACAAAAATAGTTTTCACTTAATTTTTTATATAAAAAGTAATAACTGCAGGCCTCCCGTGAGGCTGGTGGCCACACTGTAATTTTCTACAGGAACGGAATCAGCATGGTGCAGGTTGCTGCTTTCCTTAATGTTGCTTTCAAAGTACATATATGATGGTAACCACGTGGTATCACTTCATAAAATTGGCTCCTGCAACATTTACAACTGATCAGTAAAAATCTAAAACATTACAAAATAACCAAGTCCCTTTCCAAAAAGGGTACATTACTGATGCACAGCTCATAAAGGCAGTCACATGATTTTATATCCTAGCAGTGCATTAACATTTAGAGATCTTACATGTGTAGCAGTAAATGAATATGACAATACAGTAGATATCAGTCAAGAACATCTTGACTCAGTCTGTCTATTGATAAGAGTCTATTACATATTTGACCGATTTTCAACACAACCAAATCAGAAAAAAAGTATGATAGAGATTAAAAGCAGATATGTTTTGTTTAAATTGGTTATAGTCACCACTGGTCTTCAAGCTGATTTTATCCTATCAACACAGTTAGTGCGTTGTTCATTTATTGATAAACAAATGTTTCTGCAAACACAGTTTGAAATGTGTGGTGTATGTTCTATTACATGTGTATCCTGAACCAGAAAACAAAGAAAATCCAACCTACAGGCAGATTACCGGCTTTGGGACCAGCTGGAGTATCACTGAAGCAAAGAAGGAGGCCTGTAGCTGGCCATAGCCAGATCGAGGTAACCAGAGCTGGGGTGATTATGAATTCTGAAAGCAACACTGGACTCTGAGACAGAGATTATTATAAATTTGGTCATTGGCAATGAGGACACTACTGAGGGAGGGAAAAACAAATATTAGGGCCCCCTTCAATGCCTGTGCCAGTGTGAACTGTTTTCCATTTTAATGCATTATGTGTGTATAGGGGAGAAAGGGGAGATGGGGCTTTTTTTTTTTCTTTCTCTGCATGTGCATTTGTGTGTGTGTGCAAGATTCAGCAAACTTACATTTACATTTCCCCTCACTGCCAGTGAAATGTTTTCAGACGTGGCCAGCGTGACTAAAATAATACATCAGGCTCGTTTTTTTTCTCCAACTCTCTTTGTCTTGTACATACTTACATTTGCACTCACTGTGGGTAAAGACAGCTTGAGAGAATGAGGACAGGGGAGAGTAGCTGTAATTACCGACCATGGGAGAGAAATGAAAATTCATGTTTAGTCTGATTCTTTAGTTAGCTTTCAAGCCACTACTTCATTTGAGCAGATATTGACATATTGACTTAAAGTGAAGGTCCTCTGATGTCATACTAACACACTATTTAAAAATACTAGGATTCCAAAAGATTATTATAAGATTAGCAAAGCATGAGTAATACACAGAGGGAAAAGATGTTTTGTGGAAAATATCTGAAATTGAGTGAGGAATCTTGGGATTTTTAAGATCTTGTCCAGATATTGGTCACAGCTGCAGTGATAAACAAGGCATTTTGTATTCCAGTATATTCTCAATATAATTAGTTATAAAGTGATCAAGATTACTTAGTATGTACAAGTATACAATCGAATACCCCGAGCTCGTCTTGAGTCAATTTGACATGTTTAAAGCCTCACAATGTCCATTGCAACAGCTGATATGTTTTGAATTCACTGCAGTTACAGATTTACTTTAACGCTCAACTTTATTGTTTTCTTTATTTTCAGGTAAATTAGCTCTTCTAAAGTATATTTTCCTGAGGCCATTTCTTTGATCCAATTGTATAAAAATTGCTTTGCTTGGCATGTTTTCATGATAGCACTTACACTGACTTTTTCAGGTTGGCTGTAATATTTTTAAAGAGCATAAAGTAATTAAAATCTAAACTGTAACATCAGCAGGAAGAAAAAGATTGATCACATCATTAGGGATTTTATTGCATCCCACATGCAGTTGGATGGCCCATGTATAACTGCATTGAATTATTTAAAAGTAGTTTTAGTAATCGCCACACTGTTTCCATTTCTCCCTTTTCAGATAATTCACCAACAGAAATGTGAATACTCATGGGCTTTAGGTTTTCCCAGATCTAACCATCTACATAACCAAAATCACACCAAAAACAATCTAAACATTAATCTATACACTGAAAGCCTACCCTGAGGCAATGTGCCTGCATGGGCACCTTCTAAGCACTTTGTCATTTAAAGTGTAAGACATTATTGATTCCATAGGTTTGATTCTAAATGCAATGATGTCTTAGAGAGTTGCTTAAATCCTTTAGTTATTGACACGTGAGGTCTGTGAGTGAATAAAGACTGCCTTAGAAAAGTATTCATACACCTTGAATTTAGTAACATTATATCATGTTACAACCTCAACCTATATAGGATTGTATGTAAAAGACCAATAGAAAGTGTATAATTGCAGAAGGAAAATAAAACATGGTTTTCAATCTTTTGCATATAAAAATTTTAACGTTTTTGTGCAATGATATTCACCCCCCTTATTAAAAACAAGTGTACCAAACTGCACTTTGAAGTTACCTAATTAGCGAATAGTCTTAGTGTATTTTAACCTCAGTACAATTACAGCTGTTCTGTCCAGTCAAATTCTAGACCTAATTGACAATTCAAGTGAGAATCTGTGGCAAGACCTGAAAATTGCTGTTCACAAACACTCTCCATCCAAATGTAATGAGCAGGAGCTATTTTTTCAGAAAACAGGCAGAACTGTCAGTCTTTAGATGTATAAAGCTGATAGACAATTTTGAAAACCCTGTATGTCACACAAAATCTCAATGGAATATAAATATAAATATAATATAAAGTTTGTGGCTGTAAAAAACTTCAAAATGTGTGGATACTTTAGCAAGGCTCTGGCGATGGATGGTGAGGATACAAAAGAAAGGATGTATACAAGTATGTTTACAGAAAAAAAGAATCTCAAAAAGTCACAGTGATAGGACTCTGATTAAGAAAATCTGGATGATTCTAGGCCTTCAAGCTCAGCGTTTAAGGGGCCTTAAATAAAGTCACATTTAACCTGAAAACTGTTCTTCTCTAATCAGTGCTGATCAAGTTCACTTCTGAGGCAGAAAATCAAACACACTTCTCTGACAATGAATTTGACAGCAAGAGTGATTCCTTTGACAATTATTGTTCATAAATGTATTCATAAGAGCACAATCTTTAGTATTTTTTTAATGTTTTTGGTGGATTTTGAGTGCACTAAGAGTGCTTTGACCTCGGAAACTTGAAGTAAATCCAACTCTTTGTGGAATCATTAATGATGTTCTATTGAACGTGAACAGCTATAAACATCGAACTTTTCAGACAAACTTTAGCTTCACAATGAATTGCAACATTTTAATTGAGAGCAAGATCTAGTTGTCTTTTGTTTACATGCCATACCATCAGACTGATACACATATTTATGTTGATTGTATCATTGTAGGGATCTGTTCTTCATAAAGCATGTGTTTCCCTTCCCCATTTAACTGAAGGCCCGTTCCCAACCATACAAACCCACAGAGCAAAAAAGTGTGCTCAAAAAAGGCATAACTGAACAGGTGAAATCTCATTATCTGAAAATGATTTTGTGCAAAAACTTGTAATGAACGTGTTTTGTATATATAGACCTATAATAGTTCCCTTTAAAGCCACTTAGGGTGTTTTCACACCTGATAGTCTGGTAGACTCGGTTCGATTGGGGACCACAATTGCAACATTTGTTACATTTTCAGCTGGTGTGGTTTGCTTTAACATTGCACTGTCAAACAAACCAAACCCTTTGAAAAACCTGTCCGCCCATGTTTGTTTTGGTTATATTGACCCAGAATGACCTGTGCTATAGTCCGCTTCCTGCTTTTAAAGCTGTCTCTACCAGAGTTCACTTCAACCAAAGCAAGATCTAGGTTTTTAGGCAGACCAGAGTTAGCTTTTTTGGTCCGCATCGGACTTTTTAGGCAAACGAACTAGAGTTCAATTAAAATGGACTAAATAATGCTGATGTAACTGCCTTCCTTAAACCCACTTTATTTTGCATTCGGATTCTCAGTTTGCACTTCAGCAAGTCACCTTCATCAAGTCTCAAGCATTTAGTTGCTTCTGTTTATCCAGTTGTGTTTAGCAGTTTAACAGTTGTGCCTAGTAAGAGCTGGAGAGTGTATAGTCTATACATTTATTAAAACTGCCATCACCACAATTCCCCAAACTACTTCCCTCTGCTCCTCAGCACAGGACACCAAGACAGCACTAATTTAGCAGAAATAAATAATCTATCCACAAAGTCTTGCATGTGCCAAGTTTCTCAAATGTGAGTCGTAGCCAAAACACATTCCCTGAAAGGCATCTGATATGGTTCCTAAAAATATGCCCAAACCAATTCAATTTGATTTTTTCATTGTGGAAAACCAGCAATCCAAATCTTCCAGGACAACTGAACTCTGTGCTTTATCCCTGAACGATGAGCACTATCCATTTTTCGGAGAAATCTAATTTTGGTCAATTGTGTTTAATATCAGCCTTATTCTCACTACCCACAGCTCATGACTATGGGTGAGGAAAGTAGACTGACTGATATTTCAACAGTTTTACATGTTGGCTTAACTTGAAAAATGTGAGCCCAGGCTTCTGTATATGTAGATCTTAATATTTGAAGTTATTGCTCCTTTATTAATGTTAATATTAACATTAATATTAATTAATATTAATATTGGATAATTAAATTATTCTGCTTAATGTTGTAGCTTGGTATAAAAACTGATGTCCATGTCAAAGACTTTGAGGTGTCAGTCCACATTCAAAATGCTACACAGTCAGCTGTGGATCATTATTAGTACCAGTTAAAAGTCTCTATTCAATAAGATAATAGCATCATTTCATCTGCTAAAAAATCCTGCTCTAGCAGAAGCAAATCAAAACAACTCAATAAAGTGTCCAGTATAACATATCATCATAATCTATTATTGTATTGCTTTGACATAATCTAGCTGTGAAAATTTCAGAAACATCTCCTCTTTAATCAGAGTGAGCTTAGTTACTCATAGCAATTCCTAAAAACAATGTAAGAGAATAATTTCATTCATGTTTTATTATGTTGATTACTTTTTATAGTAGGTTTTAATACATAACCTCAGAACCTTCTGTATTTCTAAGGAATAAATATGATGCGGCATAAAGGCCAATTTCTCTAAGGTAACTATTCAAAAAGGGAAAAGCAAAATACCATTTAAGTAAGACATATCTGGCTAAAAGAAAAAAAAAAAAACTAACATAAACATACATATATCTACAGTCAGAACAGTAATTCAAAAGATTAAAACAATCAGAACTGTGGCAAACATGGCTGAATGCGGACCCATGTTCATCATTTTCATCTTCATCATATGTTTTCCTGAGGATGGTAAACAAGGTAAGAAAGAAAAATCTCTGCCATGTATTTGTTGGAACAGGGTAAAACATTTCCAGTGACAATATCTACTGTTTACTGTATTTTCATGTGAATTCCAAAACGGCTAGCCAGATGGAAAATAAAGTTTGAAAAACAAAGCTTGTGTGCAAACAGGTAAGTCTCACTATAACAAAAGTGTTTGGTCAGTTTTTAACGTACCAGAGTTCATTTCCTCACATAGTTCACTTCATTTGGGCAGATGTGAATGCTCATCTGAATGCCAATGTGACCAAACAAGTAAATATCACCTGCAAATGAACCCTGGTTTGGCTAGCTTACAGTCGGGATCCAAATGGACAATCTAGCATATCAATGGAAGAAAGTGACATATGGTTTACAGATATGTGTGAGATCTGAAACCTTAAATCCTTGTAATACCTTGCTTGGGGTCTGTTTAACAACATCAGCAGATCGAAGTCTCTCACTCTCCATCCTTCTTTTGTGTACTGCTGCATTTGTCTCACATATACAAAGCAAGAGGATTTCTCACTATCTTCCCTGTTGCTCATACTGGGCAAATTCTATTTATAACGTCCCAAACAAGCAGATTTTATAACTGCATGGGATTGTATAGGTGGAACAAAAGTGCATTGTGAAAGTAAGCCAAACCAAATTAAGGTTTGACATCTTTTGGCATTCCCTGGCCAATCAAAGTGGACTATCCTGGTATAAAAGCCACCTAACACATCACATATACCCACCATCTTTGTCCTCATGAATCGTGTCTCTCAACAGAAGCATATACGCAAGCACTGTCTGGACAGAGTAGGTTTTGTCACTTTGGTTGCTTGCACTCATTCCTATTTTTATAGCAGTAGACATGCATCTCAACTGGCTCTCATCTAGCAGTTAAGAGCAACAATGGTGGTTTAATAAGCACAGAGACAATGTTTCTTGCAAAATGTTAAATACAGTTCTAAAAAGGTCAAAGTAACACTTGTAAGATCAAACTTTGTAGATAGCACCTCCCAATTTTTTAATAAAGGTTGATTGGAGCCACAGTTAAATCCACTGTTTAAAACGGGAGCCGCTGTAAATGCCATGTGCCTCAAACAGAAGTATAAAAGTTCAAGGGGCATTCTTCTTGTCAGAATTCTCAGGAGATTTGGACCACAAAGGTATTCTTGCAGCTTAAGATTGAGGTTTTTGGCAACAAAAACTCCATGTGGGTCTGGTGTGAAACAACGAATGACTATCTACTGAAGTACTTCTTCCCAATTGTTAACTAATGTGAATGATCTTTGATGCTGTGGAATTATTTCTCTTCCAATGACCCTTGGAGCCTGAGAAAAGATGGCATTATAAACTGTTTAAAGACAGAGGATTGACAAAAATCTCAGGCTATACTAGTTAGGTGAACAAATTTCCTCATTAGGTTATGCAGCAGGATAATTATCCAAATTGCTGCCATGGTCCACACAAATTATTTCTTAATTCCACTGTAATAAGAAAATGTCTTTATGGCTGGACATATATTCTGCAAAATAAGTGCTTGAAAACAAATTTTATTTGTTAGAATTATTGTATTCTATTCTATTATTAAAAAATATAATCAAAGAACAGAAATACCCTTTATTTACCCCACAGTGGGGAAATTCTGGTGCAACAACAGCAAAGTGACAGGCAGTTGAAGAATGTAGATTCACACAGATGTTTTTACAACATATTGAAAGTCTAGGGATCAAAATCTTAAAAAAAAATCAAATGAATATTACAGATAAACTTATTTTAACTGTAATAATCAATATGTTATAATATCTCAGCGGCAGAAAGAATAACAGTTGCTGTTCTGTTTTAATTTGAAGATTAGGTTGTATGATATATTTTTATCTTTAAATTTTGTTTGTAAATACAGTGAAATCATATTAGTTTTACTCATGGTTTACATACCATGAGAACCTCAAACCAGCCTGTGCCTTTTTGCAACTAATACACAGAGCTCAGAGTGGCATTTGTGGTAATGTAAAACATTTCACGCAATATGAAATCATGAAATGTTTTCCTTTCTTGACAGCTTAGTTATGCTCTTATTACATTACACATTTAACCAGTAAAATATTTTAATTGAAAAGATACTTTGAGACCCTTTTTAGTGCCAACAAATGTATTATGACTTACAGTTACAACCAATATTTTTTCTCCTTAGTTGAAAAATTTGTGAAAGCTATATGGATTATTAATGAACATTTCCATTTTTCTTTTACTGGAACATTCCATGGTGGGTAATTTGATAAAATCCTGAAAATGTTCAAACACTAATAAACCACAAAAAAATTTTAAATGCTCACAATAATAACTACATAAATAACTATTTTTATAATGCACATATTACCAATTAAGTCAACAACATAAATAAATGTAAATGTTCAACTCCAAAATTGTTGTGATCTACTATCTTTACACAAAGAGAAGGTTTCATCTTTGAGAACATCAGAGGTTTCATCTTTGAGAACAAAGAGAATCAATTCATATTTTGTTAATCATTTTGTGAAATATAGAAAACAAATGTTTGTCTAAAATCACTTCCAAAAAGTAATTACACTGACTGCCTGGATGAATGACAGTTATAAGGGTGATCTCTGATTCACAGCGTAGTTTAAAATAGGGCAGATTTCACAGGTCAATAGATTTGTTGTAAGAGAAATAGTGTATCAGCGTAAGGCAACATGGGATTTTAATTTTGGTGCAAACAAATATGTTGTGAGAAAGCAGATGAGAAATAGATGCTCTCTGTGGTGTATGTCAAGCAGACATGAAGACAAGCATACACACAGACCTGCACACACACCTTGCCCAGGTCCCAGAAGCTAATTAAAGGGAAGGTAGGCGAGCAGAGATGTGATAACTCTGTGAATCATGTAGAATAGTTGTAATGGGTGACCTTTTTTTCTCTACCCTTGCAGCAAACAGAAATCTCATTTGAGAGTGAGCCATTCCAATTTGCTGAGGCGAGGCAGGTGTCAAAGTCTCAAGCAGGCAGAAAAACATCCCTTGGTGCCTTCTCTTTTGTTTGAGATCATGTGATGCCCTGTGTGAAAATGCAAAGAGCTGCAAAGTCTACTGGAATGGGGATTCAGATTTCATCTCAAAGCGCTTCTCTCATTCTTCTTTTCCTCTTCTGGACTTTGAGTTAATCTGAAGAAACAAAGAGTGTTTTCTATTCCCGTGTTTTGTGTATAGAAAGGATTATGTTAGTGATCAGAGCAAACATAAGAATTATAAACACAGTCGATCTTCATTAGGCTGTGGGCCAGATATTACTGGGCTCGACAGACTGGAATGTTTGGTCGTCCATTTAGCCAAGGGCAGAAGCAGAAAGGCTGCTGTGCAGGGCTCCAGCTCCCTTTGATCCTCTGCAAATGTGTGTGTGTGCGTGCACGTGTGTGAGTGCAATGCAATTTCACAACCCAAGTACACCAGCTGGTCCACGTTAAAGTTCCAAGGTAACCATGGCGCCCTGCGGGTGGTGGGGTGTGGGTGGATGTGTATGTGTATGTGTGTGTCTGTGTGTCAGAGTGTGTGTGTGTGTGTGTGTGTGTGTGTGTGTGTGTGTGTGTGTGTGTGTGTGTGTGTGTGTGTGTGTGTGATAACATGTGGTATACGTTTGGATGCACTCCTCCAACCCCCTACCCCTTTGGCTTTGACTTTTAAGGAGTTTCGACACTGAGCTTTTGCCTCTATCAGGTAAACAGGATATGGGTCACTGATAAAACAGCATATACACATATGCAGCACACCACTACAGGAGGATATGTGCATCCTCCCAACCACCAAGGACCTGAGGTTGGGTCACCTAAAATAGTTTTTTCCATTGAGATTTTCACTATCACTTGGGGTAAACACTTTTTGAGAAACTCTGCCAAGAAGAATGTCAGTCTGAAATGTAAATACACAGGAAACAGTAGGAGTTAACTAATGTTTACTGTATTACTGAGATAATCTGCAGTAAAAATTTAACAACTGAAAACATATGTGGCCTTCCATTAATTTATGATTCAAACAGTACACTTTACAACTGGAAATGACCAAGAGGATGTTAAGGTCAAGCAATAGGATCAATTGAGATAAAGTATTAGTATCAGTAAATTTTCTTAAATGTATTTATTGTGTTCCTTGTATTTTGAGAACAGATGTAGTCATATGTAAAAGAACATATCTGAGCCTTTTTTCAGTCTGAACGTTTCATCCATAAAACAATGGCAAAAACAGTTCAACATTTCATCCACTTTCATTTTATAAATATTTATCTCAGTAATAACTCAGAAATCATTTGAATGAGTAATTTGAATGCCACTACTGGCATGGTAGCATGTGCTAGCCAAAGACACAGCCATTTATTTTCACATTTGAGATGTCCTTAACAAACCTACAGAAACAGGTCGCTCTGAAAAGTTGTGGACATGATTAGATGAATGGTGACATTGGAAGCAAAGAGCTGAACAGCAGCAAAAGACAGTTTTGAAAGGGAGTTTTTTTTCTTTCAATTCTGTGTTTTATAAACAGGTTTTCTAGCCCATATGTAACATTCAAGGGTCATTTTTTTCTGTTAAAAGATTATACATATTTATAATTTTGCCTACAGTAGATAACTTTCATGGCATTTTTATTTAGTAAAGAATCCAGATTACATTGACCTGGAGGCTAAAGCTAAGGACCAGTCCAAGAGCAGCCAAGAGGACTTCCATCATAGCAACTATAAATCTCCAAAACAGTGCTTTTTTTGTGAATGCTATTTTAAGAACCTTTCAACCTCCATCACATTTGCATCAGTTATTAAGTTGATTAATATTTCCACCGCGAATGCACATAGGATGCTTTTGCTACTATTGATCTTCTTGTATGAAACACATTCTAAGAACAAAACATGTAAACATTTCCAGTCAGACTGACTGATGTAAATATAAAGCAGTGTAAAAACAAAAAACTATCAGAGTGATTTAAGTGAATGCTATGTATTAGATTTATTTTACCCAACCCTATATTCTGTTCACCATATAAGTTTCCCACAGAAAGATCAATGGTGTTGCAATTCCTTGAAATAGATAATTACTGGCTTCTTTGGAAATAACTGCCCTACGCAAATGTGACAATGGCTTAAAGGTTAGATGATAGGAGTTACATTATATTGCCTTAAGTATCTGCTCATCTGCCCTCACACTCATACACATTTGACTTCCATCCCATTGTTATTCCATATGGTTTATTATGCTGTTGGCCCACTGTCTGCAGCTATTACTTCACCTTTTCTGGGAAGGCTTTCCACAAGGTTTATGGCAAATTTTGACAATTCTTCAAGAAGCACATTTATGAGGTCAGTCAATAAAGATGGATGAGAAGGAATGGCTCACAATCCCCACTCAAATACATTTTGAGGGTGTTCAATTGAGTTGAGGTTACAAATCTGTGCTGGCCAGTCTAGTTCTTCCCCACCAAACTCTTTCATGTCTTCAGGGACCTTGCTTTATGTACCAGTGTGAAGTCTTGGTACACAAGTACAGGGCCATGCCAAAAGTATTTCCACAAAGTTGGGAGCATGAAATTCTCCAAGATGTCTTGATATGCTGAACTGTTTCACAAGACAGAACGCAATAAGGCCAGTGCCTTTCTCCTGGTGACTGCCAAACCCAAACTTATCCATTGTATTACCAAAGAGAGAGACATAATTTATCACTCCAGAAAACATGTTTCCGCTGCTTTAGTCTAGTAGCAGCATGCTTTGCACCACTAAATCTGAAGCTATGCATTTCACTTGCTGATGTAAGGCTTAAAGGCACTTGCTCAACCATGGAAACCCATTCCATGAAGTTATCTGCAACCTATGTTTGAACTAATCTGATGCCACATGAAGTTTGAAGGTCTGTAGCTGTTGAATGTGCAGAAACTTGGCAATCTTGGCAGACTATGTGCCTCCACATCTGCTTATCAAACGCTGTGATTTTATGTAGCCTACTTTGTGGCTGAATTGGTGTCATTTACAATTACTTCTACTTTGTTTTCATACCACTAACATTTATCTGTATGATATTTTATAGAAAGAGACAAGCAGTCAGAGAACACCATGGAGTGTATCTAGTTCAAGTCAGTCACTGACTCTTTATAAGATTTTAACAGAACCTTCCTTTAAAAATTCTGCCATATTACTGTGATGTTCTAACAAAAAATACAATTACTGAGTGATATCCTTTTTCACGTTTAATAAACTTTGTTTACTTGTGGAAACTCAGGCATGCTTTTTAGGCATACATTGTTTGTTTGTCATATTGGTGTTGGTTCAAACCTCAAAGAAGCAATTCTGTCTAATTAACCCTAAAAATACAGTGCATTTCAGTTTTCTGAGCTAAACACGTTTTCAGGGTGTTTTCTTAAGGTGTATCACTTCAGCTGACAAACTAGCCTTTGTGGTATACCTGAAAGAAGCCAGTTTCAAAGCTTAGTGTGGACCAAAAGGAAAATGCCCCTCAATACTCTGCATTTGTTGTGAGTTCTTGCTTCTTTTAGTAAACAGCCAAAAGCCTGTATGTCTTCAGTGGCCAAGAGCTTCTTTTGCAATGATGAAAGAGCTTTTTGAATTTCTCCCCTTTCATTTTAATTGGATATTTCTCACTTTTTTAGAATTGTTTTATTAATACTGTGGAAAACTTACACAGCCCTGTTAATCAGAGGTCTGTTGGCACATTTAAGATTAACATACATGCTCCCATCATTGGCTAAAATACAGAAAGAGCAGAAAGTTTCTCTAAACTTCTCTCCCAGACAAGCAAGCAGATATTTAATCTCACATTGGTATTACAAAAAAAAAAAAAAAAAAAAAAAAAAAAAAAAAATACTTTCACCTGTCGACTATAAAGAAAAAAGTTAATGAAAATATAGTGCTACATATTGATAATGATATTCTGTATCTTTCTTTCTATTCTCACCTAATCAGAGGTAGAATACAGTGCAGAATCCCCCCTCTCTCCTTCCATGACAGCCACAATTCATCACAACCTTAATTTAGTCTGTTACTGGGGTGTCGATAGGACGAACACTGCCTGGCGACCCTCACAGACACACAATAACACAAGTCCATGCACACATACACAGATTCATGCAAAGAGATGCATGTTTACATACATCCATACACAGAAGGTTTGCTCTTATGATCCTAATACAGAAATGTCTGTCTCTTGCATCTCATCTTTGTTATAAGCATATACAGAAAAAAGTATAAAGCATATTCACTTTATGTCTCTTCCTTTCAACTGGGAATGCTTTCTATTGTGTGTTTGGTTGTGGCCCCTACCTCAAGGCTCTTCTCCCTAAATGTATCATCAGTCATTTAAAGCAATTAAGCACTTCTCAATGAGAATAGCTTGCTCTTCCTTGAGCAAGACGAAGAGGAGCAATTCACAAAGCCATTTTCTACCAAATCCTATTAAAGGTGTGGAAGGGAGGGGGAAAAACGAGGTTGAAGACTTAAAATGGAGGGCTTTCATTTAAGGACTAGGAGGTATTACAGGCCAGATTACTCTTGGCTTATGTTCCTAGTCTGGGAAATTACATTCCCAGTTTTTTGGGGAGTGCCAAGGCTTTGGAGTGGAAGATGAGAATCACCTTAAATCTCTCTTGTTTTTCACTTCTCCACTTCAGTGGGTTGTACTTGTATTTGTTGTTGTGTTTTGCTAGAAAGATTTCTGTTTCCCACTT
The DNA here is from genome assembly GCA_014839685.1 of Anableps anableps. Taxonomy (NCBI): domain Eukaryota; kingdom Metazoa; phylum Chordata; class Actinopteri; order Cyprinodontiformes; family Anablepidae; genus Anableps; species Anableps anableps. The sequence continues at coordinate 20,131,247 of CM026082.1, forward strand.
TTATTGGGACCTATTGAGCTTTTGGATATCTCCTGGGCTGTGTTTTTAGAGAAAGGTTTTATTTCAATTTTATCAGGTTCTTTCAAGGGAAATTACCTTTTCCACTCTCAGATCCTGTCTTAATTATTAATGGCAAAGAAAAGAGCAAAAAATTTGGGGGATGAAAGTGTTGGGATTCAATCTAACAGGTATAAAATTCCATTCTATATGAAATATTCTACATTAGATTTGTTTTGAAAGCTGTCATTCTACACATTATTTTTCTTTGAGTACATTTAGTAAGATAAGCCAAATAAGCTTAGATTAAATTGAAATCTATTCAGTTTGTTGTTAGTATTGCAAAGAATAATTTGGTCTAGCACAGTAAAAACTTTTAAGCTCTATTTTTTAACAGGACTCAAGTTAAAAATGGCAATGAAATGTAAGTGTAACTAAGTTTTTGGCCCACATTTCATTTTGAGGTTTTTTTCTCAATTCTACTCTCATTGGTTGTGCTTAGAATTTCCAACATTCCTCCACTTTCATAAATAGCTACACTTCATATTTACATGTAGTTTTGGCAACAGTATCATTTTGAATCCTAAAGTAGTTTTACACTGTATCCAGTGACATAATCTACCTGGATCCAGTCCTTTTTATTAGATGGCTGGTCTAAAGAATTTGGTGTCAGGGATGCACTGAGCAATCAGCTGCTAACTGGAATCTACAGATGTTCAGCTTGACTGATTACAAAAAAAGCAAAAGTTCTGATTGTTTTCTGATCAGGGACTGTATCAAACTAAGTGTTACCAGGTTGAATACTCTGCTGTATGCTGTAACTACAGAGAGAAGACTCAGTGTTTGCAACTTTGAGTATCAGTAAATTGTTTAAACTAAAGTAAGAGGCTGAGATAGAGCTAACAAGCAATTTAAAAGATCATTATATTTCAAAATGTTGGAATATGTCTATCATTCATTCAGACTGCGAGAGATTGAGAGAGAGAGCAAGACTTTAGCAAGTAAAATGAAAGGCTTAACAGAGGACAGCATAGGAGCTCAGCTTTATCCTTTTGATACATCAACCTCTGTTATGAACTATGCTGGATTTGTTTGCAGCCTTTGAAAATCTTGTAGTTAAGGTAAAGATCTGCATTGTATAAGGAATAAACACATAGACTACTGTTTATGTAATATGACCTGTGCTAATCACACAGCTTGCTAATATAAAGAGAGTTAAAATTTCCCTTTATGTAACCATTGTCTTTGTTTAAAAATAATAAAACCCTGTTTAACAATAACTACTCTCTCCTACAGTGGTAACATTCCGTCTGCACCTAAAGCATATTTTCTGAACTATTTAATGCATTTACCTTCTCAAAATAGAGTGCTCTATCTAAAAATCATTAAGGGCAAACATATCTCATAAAGTCATCAGAAACTGTGCTGAACAGAAAGTGTGTAAAGGCGACTTCAGTGTTTGCTTCTATAACCAAAGGCAGATTTAATATTTCACTTGTCTCCAAGACAGCCTGTCTACACCTTGACAAAATAGGAGAAATTCTTCAAAACGGTGAAAAAGTATGCATGAAGGAATACAAGTCACAGTGTGTGGGAAACCACTGATGTATATGAATACAGGCATATGTATGTGCAAATTCTATGTACTGTATGTGGGTCCTTTTCCTTGCCAAACTGTAAAACAGGTTCAGGGTTTATTTTGGTTGTGTGAAAGCAAGGCCCAAGACTGCTGAAACAGACATCTGCAAAGAATAGACCTACTCATTTGGCGTTAATCAAAACAGCCTGACTTTATTCATGTAGCTGCAGTGATCTGCAAGCCTCTGGCAAGAGCAGAGAAAAAGAAAACACAGATGTGTGCATGTCTCACAGAGACACATACACATACAGACATTTGAATAAAAGGTCAAATAGCTTTATCAATAACTGTGGAAAATGTGTTTTGTGAGGAGAAGGAGCAACTGATCTGACAGTGGCCACCGCCCTGATGAATAACCACCAGGAGAATCAATAGGAAAGAGGAGTTGAGGTGGAGTGCGGGAACATTTTGTCATCCAACGGTACACTCCAATATCTCAGCTCATCCATCAAAGGCTGCAATGGCACTTTGTCCTCCGCTTTAATTGAAAGCACACTGAAACAAGTTATTTACATGACTGGATGGATTTAAATGGGTTCACGTCAACTGGCAGGTTTGTTGTTGTATGCTTGCTAAATGTTTGTTTCATGAGCTGACATGTCACTGTCTGTGAGCATGGCTGGTTGTCAGCTGACAATGTAAATGCAGAAAAAATTGTCTCAAACAGAGACAAGTTTTGTTTTTTGTTTTTTGTTTTTTTTTGCTTTTTCTTTAGTGGACGAAGTTTCTTCTGTGAAATTAAGTATCAAAGATCTTTCAACAAATTAGGAAATAATCTATCTATCTATCCATCTATCCATCCATCCATTCATCCATCCATCCATCTATTTATTGAATTGTGGCTGATTACTTTTTTTTTTATTATTATTAAAAATGCTGTTGGGTTAAATTAATTTTGAGCTCCCATGCATTATGATCTAAAGAACACAATATGAATGGTGTAACTTTTAAGGAGACTTGTTGCTACATTTAGCTTTAGATGTATACTCTTTGATTATGTTATGGAATCTACTGCTAAATCGTCTTCTTAATAGCCTACTTATTAGATCATGGTTGTGCACTATTAATTTTAAGGTTGCCTCATTGATGCCAAAAAACTGTAAAGAAGACTGAAGATCAGAAGTACTCTCTCCAGACTGTTTGCTCACAGTAGTTGTACAATCAATAGCACACAGCTGATTTCCTCTCCTTTGGGTCTATTCTATAAAGTGAGTATCAGATGTTTTTGTTGGTAGCCTCAAGTGAAAAATAAAAACCTCACCTTACAATTACTGGTAACACATCTCAGTCTTAACAGTTCCAACTTCCTTTCATCTGTACCAAAGTGCCAACCAGATTGAATCACCAAAATATGAGTGCCATTGCTGCAGCATTCACTCTTAGTTTTGCTTGACTAACCCACTGGTTGATTTGTATTTAAAGCAATATATGCCAGTCCCTCTAAGCAAGACTTGACAATGAAAGTTTATTAAAATTAGATCACAAATGTGAATTAATTTTACAGATATGCGTTGCATATTTTCTGCTGAATCACAAAAGATAACCTATCCCTCAGGACAATGACATGATACAATAGTTAATGCAATTTATCCATCACTTTAAAGTTTACAACCATTTATTGCTGTAAGCCATTTCATTTTAGCCACAGGCTGAGATTAAAAAGTGAGTTGAAATATAAGCTATATGTGAAAAAAACCCAATGCGACCAGTTGTATCACAATGAACTTTTGCTACCTCAAGTTGTTCAACTAGATTAGTTTTTCAACAGATAATACCTTGACTTACTCACATTACATCCACTTTTTAAGCTCACATGCCAAAGTAACTGCAACCCTGTGGAGTCTCAGGGTGCATTCACACCATCCCTGTTTAGTCAGCTTTAATCAAACTCTAGTTCATTTGCCTAGAAAGTCCGGTTTGTTTGGGGAGGTGTGGATGCGCAATTTACCTCTGTTGCGGACCAAAAAAGCTCACTTTGGTCTGTCTAAAAACCTAGGTCTCGGTTCAGTTAAAGTGAACTCCGGAGCGGTTCAAATGCATATGTGAATGCCAAGCGGACCAAAGATCGCTCCAAAAGCAGGAAGTGGACTATAGTGCAGGGGATTCTGGGTCAATATAACCAAAGCAAATGCGTGTCTCATGCTAGCAGAAGAAATGGTTAGTGGTCTTTTGCCAAAGACAAAAGAGAAATCCTACAACTGCAAAAATCTGATGCCGCTCCATTTTAAATTTCATGAAGAAGGAAGTGCAAAGTGTCTCTTCAGAGGTTTTGGGTCGCTTCCTTCAGTGGGTCTTGGTGCAGTGCCACCACACACAAGGTGGTGAACAGGTTGCTCAAAGAACTTGGTTCGTTTGTCACAGTGCAGTGTGAAAGCAAACTATCCCAGATGAAAATATAACAAATGTTGCAATTTTGGTTCTCAGTCGAACTGAGTCTATCAGACTATCAGGTGTGAAAACACCCTTAAGGTCTTTTGTCACAAACTTAGACATATGTTCAAACTTTTAAGCATTTTCCTTAGAAAAATAGGTTTAGAACAGTTTTAACAATTATATTTAGGGAGAGGATTTTGGTATATATATTCTTGCATTGAAATCGCATTTATTTAATCACATGTATTTAAATGTTGCCATGGGTAAGTAGTGTGTAGGGTAATGTACAGCACCAGTTTTTCCTCCATACAAAGCATTTTGCATGTAGCCCTGAAAAGTTAGTTATGTTTCATCTGACCAGAGCACCTTCTTCCACTCGTTTGCTTTGTTCACCACCTTGCACTAAAAGGGACTTCTTATGTCTCGTTTTAGCTACTTATCCTTAAAGATCAGATTTGTAGAGCAAGCATCTAATGGTTATCCTTTCACCAGATTCTTCAAGCTAAGACTTAGATCTGTGCAGGTCCTCCAAAGTTATATTTGTTTAATGTCTCTAAAAAAACACAGAGGGAAAGCCTTCATATAAGAACAGCTTGATTTGCACAGAGCTTAAATCACATGAAAGTGAACATTTACTAATTAGGTGACTTCTGAAGGTAATTGGTTGAAATGCATTTTATTTAGTGAAATCAAAGTAAAGGGGGCTAAATACATAAAACAACACACTTTTCAGATTTCAATTTATGGAAATTTTTGAAAATGGAGTGTCATCCTATTTCCGCTTTACAGCTAAGTTCTACACCATGTTACTTTATAACATGAAATCACAATAAAACGTTTTGGAATTTGTGTTTTTAAAGCTCTGTAAAACTCTTCTGCTGTTCCATCTTTATATACCAAACTGAGTATGGCACTATTCCCGCTAAAAGAACAATCCTAAATATTACTCCTTCAGTTTGCAAAGTAGACAAGTAAACAGACATATTTTCAACAGGCTGTCACAACTATCCTTTTTTAAAATTATAGGAGGTCTTAATTCAGTGAGTGATATAGAGCTCTGTATCATGTTTGCCCTGGATGACCCAGTGTGAACTCCAGATGCTACTGTGTGTCACCATGTCACAATCAGAGCCAACAAGGCCAGGGGGAGGAGAGCCTGTCTGCCTGGAAGCCGGCTTACATCTGTCGAGCATATTCACATGTGCAGCAGACATACTGAGAGAGTCCTCAGACCACACTGACTCTACACTACAGCGGATCCACTGCTATAGAGACCAAACATCTTGGAACCAAAACAAAGACTGCTTTAGAGTTTCAGCAGACACAGCCAAGTGCAGCCCGCAGTTTGCCAACACTCCTTCACTCCATGAGAAACACATTCCCCATCAACAATTACCCCACATGTCTGAGGTAGACAGAATTTTCAAGTAAGAGTGCAATAACTATGATTTTATGATTAATTTGTAAGTAATTTTCCTGTGATGGCTTCTTCAGTTAGCGTAAACAAAAGTGATAATTTCTTGTGATCAATAAAAATGCTTCAATGGGACTGGCTATACAAATGCCCTATGGTCACATTATGAAACAAACAAAAAAAAAAAACTTGCTGTGTTAAGAAGGTTCACCCAGCTAGGCAGCTAAAAAAAAAAACCAAAAAAACCCCACATTCTCTGACATTTCTTTCTTCCCTTCTGTTCCTCCAAGACAATTAAATGAAGAATGAGTTGGAATATTTCACAGCTTTGGCTCTTTAAAACTTTGTATTTATGGATAAAACAGATGTTTCTGGCAAATGTTAAGGGTGAAATTTACATCCAGTTCATTCCAAAAGGCCCTAAATACTCTTTCCGGTTATTTTGTGTGTCCATGCTGGATTTGGGACAACAGAGCAATGATCAGGAATGTACTGGGAAACCATAACATTGTAGACCAGCCAAGTTCAACAGGGAGTTCAAGGCTAAATCAATGCATGTTTCCTTTTTAGAGGCAATAAGGCTAGTCTAATGCACAATCCTGTTTTTATGCAACAAGTCAGACTTTAATAACTGAAGGAGTTGATTCTATTGAGCAAGTATAAATTTCTGCCTGCTTTGTTTTCCCACAAATTCATATGGTTGAATTTTCCCTGCCTGCTTAAATTCACTGTGCAACTTATCACCGGGGTATGGCTTTCAGCCACTGTTTGTCTATGGCTGCTGTTCTCTAAGGCCTTTGCAGACTACAGACTAAAACCCTGGCCAGCTAATCTAAATAGGCTTTTGCTAACGTGTCCAGATTTATTTTCTCTATGGTCAGAATTCTGAAACAGCCTTGGCACATTGTGCCTTTGTAGATGTGTTAATGCTGAAGAGGTTCAGTTATTTCAGCAGCACATCTGATATTAAGTTGACATACGTGCTATTCTGGCCAAGCCCTGCGTCACCACAGACAGAATGCATTGTTCTGGTTTTAGATGCCTCAAGGGCTAATGTTATATTTGAACACTGTGTTCATACAACAATTAAAAGCATGACAACTGTTGCTGACACGCAGTCATCTCTAAAGGTAAATTTATAAAAGGGATCAAATATTATAATTCTTGAGAAAAGGTTTGTTGATGTAAAGAATGTAATGAGAAATGAAAATAAAACAGAAAACTTTCTGTTTTAGTTAAGAGTCCCAACTGCTGAAAAACAAGAATTGATGCTTTGAAGGTTATTTGCCCATATCATTGAGTTTGAGAGGTAAATGAGCCTTGGCAATTATTTTCATAAAAGCAATAAAGACCTGTAATTATAAAAATGCCAATAAGAATTCATCTTTCAAAAATCTATAATGCTATTAAGTTTGTAATTAAAAAGATCAGCATCTAAGTCTGAGAAAATTGCATTTTCCTGTGCAAGCAGCTATTAAATCTCATCTTATGTTTGTTTTGCAAATTCCTCAAGAAAAACATTAACTTTGAAATATTAATCTTATCTGTGTATTGATAGAAATATCCTATTAAAAGGCAAAGGCCTCTACTTCAAATACATATGCTTCATTAGCTTCACATTGGCTGCAGATCCAGAGGGTCATTAAGCCTCTGTCTTGATAATTACACACACAAACAAAGATACATCTACCCACATATAATATTGCTCATAGAACTGCTATCCACTTCACACCAGTTGCTAAAAACATGCTTTAACCATCATAAAAATGTACTTTAAGAGTAAATAAGCTAAAGCTTTTTGTTAACATATGACACAAAACACATAAGGGATCATATGGTTGTTATTACAACTGAGATCTTTTAAATAATCTAAATACATAATTTCAATGTGCCGTTCAGACCTATTCTTAGCCCTCTTCAGATTTTCTTTCACAGTACAACCACAAACCACAGTGTGTTTTATTGGGATTTATGTGATATACTAACACAAAGCAGTTCAATGAAGTGGAAGGAAATTGATACTTGGTTTTCCAAATTATTTCCAAATAAAAATTTGAAAAGTGTAGCATGCATATGTTTTCAGCCTCTCTAGGTGAGTACTTTACAGAAAAACATTTTGCTGCAGTTACAGCTCCAAGTCTTTATGTGTTTGTCTCTATCAACTTTGAACATCTTTGCCCAAGCATGTTTGAACAGCCATCTTCAACTAGTGCCACAAATTCTGAATATTCTGAATTGGATTTCAGCTTGGGCTGTGTTTGGGTTATTCTAACACATAAATATGCTTTGGCCTAAAAATTCCATTGTCACTTTGGCTGTATGTTTAGGCTTGCGGTACTGCTGATTGGTGAACCTCAACCTCAGTTTCAGTTTTCTTGGTGACTCCAATGGCTTGTCTTCCAATCTTGTATTGAGCTTCATCCATCTTCACATCAAATCTGACCTGTTTCCTTATCCATGCTGAAGAAGAACCTCAGTAGCATAATGATAATACCACCATGTTTCACATGGGGATGGTGTAAATAAATGTACAGTAGAAGAAAAGCCATACACAGTTTAAAATTTGTAATATGACAAAATGTAAACAAGTTCAAGGAGTATTTTCTTTACTTATCTCTGTAAGCAATGAATGATATGAATAACATATGTGATATAGAAACAAACTTTTTTTGCATGTGAATGTATGGAAAATGTTTAAAAAGTATGTCATGATTAATTGGTTTTACTGGATTTACAAGAAATCCTACAAGACAGAGTCTAAATTATAAATGTTTCCCTCTTGTTTCCTCAGGATTCTGAACAATGTGTACCTCTCATCCTAGACTGCTACACCGTTTCTTGTTTGCAGAGTTGTGTGTTTTGTGTATACACATCTTCCTCTCATCCTAATGTTTTTATCTTGTGTGTGTTCACAGTGGACATTAGGCAATCTCTCAAACCAGTAATGGGCTTTGATTCCCTAGGGTTGCAGAGAGATGGCCACTTCTTACATTAGCCAGTCAGGTATGACAGCACCACGACTTGCCTTCCCCTCGGCCAGCCTGGATAAATAATAAATGAAAGTGGTATTTCAGTCCTCCAAATCATCCGCAGGGTCAAGACTCCCTTCTCACAGTGAACTTTGTAAGATGCGCCGAAGCGCAGCGAGATGCTAAAGGTTAGCGTCTTGGACAAGACAATCGTGCATTCGGCCTGCAAGCACAAGTAGTTTATAAACATCCACCACAATATCCACCCCGCACACCCCCTTAGTTGTTAGTGAGGAGCTTTTTTCCCAGTCTCCTCCTACCATCTCTGTGGGAGAATGGGGAGACACACAGAGAGGAAAAGTTAGCATTCTTGCAGAGCATACATCTGCTGCTAAGATGGCATTTTGTATTGATTTTTCCTGAAGCCTGTAATTTTGAAAGCTTGTAACAGAAGATGAAGTAAATATCGTTTTATTTGCTCAAATGGTTTCAGATTGGATTGAGATGAAAATGGTGGAGACAGGCAAATCTAGATGAGAAAGCAGCAATTTCACTTAATTGTCTTCAGCGCTAGTGCCAGAATATATTAGTACTGTGCTAAAAGTGTCAGCTCAAAGACCTAGAAATGGACAAGAGTATATGGAGGCACTTATTCATCAAGTCATTGACACATTTTACTTGCTGCTGACAGCTTTCAAAGTGACATGTTTGCATTTAACCTTTTTGTTAAAAGCTCGTTTACTGCAGTTTAAGGTATCAGTTTCTTCAAGCAAATTACAACCTTGACACTCTCAGACACCATGTGAATCTGCAACTGAATTGTACTCTAAATATTTTGCTAACATCAGATAAACATCGGAGCATTGTAGTCGATTTTACTATTTGACTTGAACATTATTATTTATTTATTTAATTATTAGTAAGTGTTTTTATAGTTTTCGACAGAAAACTGGCCTCCAATCAGCTTACTTTGTGCTTACTGTGTGCCAGCAAATTGTATTCCCTAAGTTAATGATCACTGCTTATAACCCCATCTCAGACACCTATTCCTGCTCATTCTTTATTTACCCTGGGGGGTGAAGTTAACCTTCTTCAGTTCTCTGTGGTCAAAGGAGAATTGCAGATTGGCGTGTTGGTCATGGGGAAGTGACTGCACATATAGCACATAAGACCCAAATTCACAGACCAATATGGTAATTTTCTACAAGGCAGCAAGAGGTTATTTTTTTTTTATCAGTATTAAGAGTATTCTAAAGAATTATCTAGAAAATGTACCATGTTGTAAGGCATTTTATAAAGCAAATCAGTGTCTAATATAAGATCTAGTTATTTTAAACACCTTGTAAAAAAAATGTGAAAAGAAAACAAACAAAAAAGAACTGGCTAGAAAAAGAAAAACCGTCAATCCAACAGACATGTCTTCCAGTGAGGAAGAAGAGTCTGAGGACTTTGGGCTGGGCTTTCCAATCTCTGGTGATGAAGTCATGGAGGTGGTTAAAAAGCTTCTTGGTGTCAAGGCCTCAGGGGTTGATGAAGTTCGCCTAGAGTTCCTTAGCACTCTGGTTATTATAGGGTTGTGTTCATTGACGCACCTCTACAACATCAGGTGGACATCAGGGGCAGTTCTCCTGGATTGGCAGGCCAGGGCGGTGGGCCCCCCTGCAACCCATTCCTGGATTAAGCATAAGATCAATGATGGGTAGATGGAAGAAAATCTGATAAAGTTAGGGACGCATGCTTTCATACGTAAACCGGAACAATCTTGGAAATCCTTTTTTTGTTTGTTTTTAAAGCATTCAAAACTTTCAAATCAATCAAAATGTGATGGGGTATAAAGGGTAATTAGAGAGCAAATAAAGTTATGTAGCCATGAAGGACTAAATTTTCACCAAAAAGTTTCACATATTTACAAAAAAATAGTTCTCTAGGACTGAAGCGGTAAATTTATGAGATCTGCTTCTGGATACTTTCCAAAGTTAAGTGTCACATCCAGGCTATTTCCTGTATTGGAATGACATCTTCTGGGTAGACACTCACCATGAATGGTAAATGGTAAAAGACCTGTACTTATACAGCGCTTTATCAAGTCCAGATGACCCCAAAGCGCTTTACACGAAATTCAGTCATTCACCCATACACACTCACACGCTGATGGTGGCAACCTACTGGATTGTAGCCACAGCTACCCTGGAGCACACTGACAGAGGTGAACACCTCAAACAGGATCTTGAATATGTGCCTTAGACAGTAAGAGAGAAACTGCAACATGGCTGCATTGACTCTTCCTTCACCCAGGAGATGTTCTGATACAAGAAAAAGTCTGGATCTACCACTTACATTTAGGAAAATATCTGTTTTTCTTGTAAAGATATAGAGGTTTTTTGTTTTGGTCAGAAAATATCCTAGTTTTGAAATAGCTAAGTTATATATCTTAAATGATGTAAATTTTAATTTTTCATTGCAAATTTACCACTTCTTGACATCAAAGAATATCCAAGTTTTTCTTTTAATTATGTAAAATTTCTGAGTTTTTGGGCAGAAATGTACTCCTCCATGGTCACATACCTTTTTTTTTTCTTTGATCTACAATGGCCCTGATAGACCATCGTAATGAAAGACAAGAGCAGGGGAAGACATGCAGTGAATGACCCAGAGGTGTGACTCAAACCCAGGACACCGGCGTTGAGGACAGGTGCCTCATCGACTACTGAGCCACTTGTTGCCCCATATTTTCTTTTTATTATTTTTTTCTTATACTTCTTGAAAGACAAAGTAAAAAAAAACAAAAAAAACAAAAAAAAAAAAAAAAAAAAAAAAAAAAAACGGGGGGGGGGGGGGGGGTGCGCAGGGGTCATTAAAATCTGAATTTGCAGGTCAGCCCTCAAAGAAGACTCTAAATTTGTACTGGCCAGTAGAATCCTGATTAGTGCACCCCTACTAAACACCTTTGCCCAATAAGACAAGAAGATGATTGTTTTTATTCCACCAGTGGGTATATTTTCTAATAGTGGCACTCATGTGTTCAAGAGTTTTCTTTTTCTGTCCATCCTCCTCTATCCATCCTTGCATTCATCAATCTATCAATCAAGAACACCACTCAAGCCAGAAACTCATCAGAACAATGCAATCAGCTTTGTGCATCAGTCCTGTTTTCATTAAAGGGCACATAAAAACCACACTGTTCAAGGTGTGCGTGTGTGTGTGGGTGTGTGTGTGTGTCTGTGCGGCACTCATTAGCTAGGGTCAGCTAATTATTTGTACCAGACTAATGAAGGTCACAGTGCTTGTCTTTTCTCTGAGCTGACGGTTTGTACTTGATTGAGATTAGTACTCCTCTTCAACCTTTTGTCATTTGTCATGTTCTTGATTATGGAGCCTTGTGGAATTAACTGTACAGTTTTGAATTAACTGTCATAGATTTACAGGCAGGCTTTCACATTATTTATTCCACTGCATTCAGCACTGGAAAAGTAATAATGCCAAATGGGACCTGGAATGCGAAAACATGGAAAAGAGAGACTTTGTTTTAATGTAAATGGAAAGTTTTTTGCATCACCCAAACATTCACATATAATTTGACTTTTTTATGGATTTTCAGTTTGGATACTAGTGGGCACATTTTCTTGTCACTCATGAAATGAAGCACATTGTCATCATTTAGTGGACAGATCTAAATTGCATAGACTGCAATTATCTACAAAGAAAATGGACTCTGATGCCAAAGGTATTGTCCATATATACATTACTATATCACAGTTGAAAATGTGTTCCAAGAATGGTGCAATTATCATGATGGATGGGTCAAACTAAATTAGGCAGATTTGATAATTACTGTTAAATTGCATATCCTCTTACCTGGATGCTTAATGAACTGAAGGCGACATCGTCTATTATTCTTGTATCATGCATGATTAGCATTTTGTATGAATGTGTCAGTGCTGTCTTAGCTGTCGCTCATTTCAAAAAGTGAGGACTTGATTGCAGAATGTGTCAGCAGTGTAAGGTTACTATGATAGAAACAGAGGATCTTGAATAATTTTTCGAAAAAGCTGGACATACAAAAAAAAAAAAAAAAAAAAACGTTCTCTGATCATGTAAGTAGTAATTGTATTTAACAGAAGATGTAATTAGTTGTCATTGTAATTCATTCCTAAAAGGTATAAAATAAGAAATAAAAAAGTAACTTTTTATAATATCACTGAACAAACTTGAATCAAATGTGTGACTTAGTGCATCTAACACATATTTTGGTAAACATGGGAAACCAATCTAAACATTATAAAATGACACAAAGTTCCATAAGGCTTTGTTTTTAGTCCCACTCATGGTTCGTAAAGGAATCATTATCAAGATGCACATCAATTTTCACAATTATGCTGATGACACACAAATTTATATTGGCTTGTCTCCAAATGACCCACAGCTAATTAGTGTGTTTTTAATTGTATTTTACATATTAAGTCTGGATGGAAGAATATTTTCTTAATCTATGCACTTTGATTGTAATTCATTTAAATCACTACAATGCATGTTTTATTATTGTGGTTAAATATTTATACCAGTTATAACTAAATGTAGATTTTAGTTTCATTTTACATTTGTAATCATTTGTGATCTTAGTTTTAACAGGATTTTAAGATTTGTGCTTCTTAAAAATGCTATGTCTGCCTTGAGTGTTTCCTCTTCATTATTAAAAACTTGCCTTTCCTTAGTCCTTCAAACCCATATCACTCACTTCTATTAACAACACATTTCTGTACATATCTGTAAATTTTCTGTACATATGTTTATATATTTTTTCTTTTGTCACTGTTTGATTTTTTTTTTTTTTTTTTTTTGCCTTGTTTTATCTGATCTGAAAACATTTGGTGTTTATTGAGGCACTTTGACAACAATAGAATAAAACCATAATAAAAAAATTTGCTGCCCCAGGAAAAGAAAAAAAAAATCTTCTCTTCATCTGTCCTGGTCCCTCTCTACCTCTGCAAGCCCTAGTTTCTAGACCCCAGCATCTCTAACAAGCAGCGGATACAGCGCTGGATTACTGTAGGCGTTAAATCAATAGCTGCTGGTCTCCCAGGCACAGCTATAGATTATGAATCAGTGTTGGTGAGCAGAACACCATGGTGGCAAAAGGAAGTAAGGAGACAGAGAGGTAGGGAGGTGAATAACATGGAAGAAAGGATGAACTGGCATTTACTGAATTCTGGTTTTGAATTGCTAGATTACTTTATTTAAATGTATTAGTTGAGTTTTATACAGACAAATAATGAGGAATAAATAACTAAAATGTCTTTAAAATTTGTATTGTATACTTTTATATATGCTGGGAAATTTCCAGTCATTCAAACCAGAAGGTAGTTTAATGAAAGCTTAATATACTAACCTTTCCAAAGCATTAATAAAGTTGTAATTATTTTACTTTCAAGTGCATCAACCTTTGTGTACATATTATGAGCAACAAAGATTTGTAAGATGTGAGGCTTTACACGAAGCCCTGCCAGTATCTATGTAACTGATCTATGGCCACAGAGCCCATTAACCTGGATCAACCTCTGGTAATCTCTGCAGTGAGCTCCAATGTTTCCAGCCTTCAGTTTAATTCCAGGCCCTCTGAGTCCTGTTTACAGATGGTATCTAAGTGGCTTGATTCAACTGCCAATGAATATTGGCATGTGTCTACACCCCATAGACCCTGCTATTAGGGGTGGAGACCATAGGGTTAGCCAAACACAAACTGAACATGACATCTCCCTCGGCCCTGCTTGTTCAACACACACAGAAGCACACCTGCATGTCCACATTTGTACAAAAAAGGAAATTAAAGTCAGATTTTAAGATAAATGCAAGCTGAAAGTTAGAACACCAACTTGAAATGAAAGAAAGAAATACCTGTGTACATAAGAAAACACACACAAATAAATCAAACACACACACGCTTCAACCTTGCCATGGGGCAGGTTGTTGGACCCATACTGCCCCCTGGCTTACCTTGCCTCTCTCCGTTTGTCGAGAAGCACAGACGCCTAAGGAATAACTCATCTCTCATCACAGATTCCGGGTCAGATATCTTAGGACCATCTCCCTAACCTTAGCCATAAAACGGAAAGGAAAATATGTGTGCGAAGATCTGTGGCTCGAGGGATGGAGATGATACTGAAGAGCTATTAGAAGTAACTAAGTTCTGGGTCAGGCTCCCTGTAGCTGAAGGGTGGTATAACATGAACCAGGGCTCCTGTAGGGTAAAACCTCAGTTACGCTAAGAAAGAGAAGAACTAATATAGTAGTTGCTTTTGTACCAACGATTAAATAATTTAGTTCAAGAAATAACACCAATAAAAAGAAAATACATTTGTTTTATGGTGTTAGAAGTAATAAAGAAATCCTTGCTATAGTAATTACACCCTTTGAACCTTTTCACATTTTCTTAGGTTACAACCAGAAATCCCAATCTATTTTAATTGAATTTTATACAATGGAGCAACAGAACTTAACAAATTATTATGTAGAAGGAAAAGGAAACATAGTTTTCAAAAAAATTTCACCAATGAAAATTAGCAGTGTGGTGAGCATTAAACTGCCTACAAAAGTCACCCATTTTGTAAATAGTTCATCTCAGTATAAACACAGCTGTTCTGTTCTGTGCCTCAGAGGGTTTGTTAGAGAACATTAGTGAATAAACAGGATCATGCAGAGAACTAAACACACCAAACAGACGGCAAGGAAAGTAATAATCAGAGTAGCAATAATGAGGTCCATGGTGACTCTGGAGGTGCTACAGGTTTGCTGTGCACTCCACATATCTGACCTTTATGGAAGAGTGGCAAGAAGTTAATCATATTGGAAGAAAGCCCTATAAAGTCTGGTTTTCAGTTTGACACAGCACATCTTAAGGAACACACCTTTCTCATGTAGTACAGTGTTGGCAGCATCTTGCTGTGGGGACTGAGCTAATTTTCAAATAATGCCTGGTTAACACGACAAGATTTTAAAACTGCTGACCGATTTTCAAAATGTGAGAGACCACACACATGATGATGAAAAAATTTTAGGTACAAGTTTTGGTCATACATTTTGTAGTGTCCAGTCACACTGCAGGAGCAACACCACACAAGAACTGATTTCACTCACCAACATTCAGATGTCAGACGGAAAATCTCACAAAACCTCTCAAGACCAAACGTGAGTTCAGAGTCAACAAGCATGGCCGACTGGGAAGAAACAATGGTGATACTTTGTGGACTATATTTAACAGAGAAAAGACAATACAAAGACGATGCAAAGACATCTTTGACATTCATAGGACTTTCTGGTCAACTATGGCAGTTGTTTTGTCTTCTGTGTATTTTGGATTCCCCTCTGTGTTTCCCTTATCTCGCCTTCTGATTGGCGACATGTCACATTTAACAGACTGCGTTCTCATTCCTCCACAGGGAACACTACATATTCAACAATCCAATATGTTGAATATCCCTGATTTTAGATTGGAGCGGTCCCGATGTCCTTCCAAGCAGACCAGATCACTTAACACACCACAGAGGGTAGGGACATCTCTTAAGATTATGTTAAGAGCCATCCTGATAACAGGGGCATCCTTAAGATTGTCAGAAGCGGTAAATCAGGACAAAGATTGGCATAAAAATCTTGCCATGTGAACTTGGCATAAGAATGAACAAAAACGTAAAAAAAAAAAGAAACGTAAAACACCTGTTATACACCAAAAGGTAGCTCTTGAAAGTATTGACTCAGCAGACCTGAATACAAATGCAAACTGCACGTTTTAGATGTTCATTTGTGAAACGATTCTGAAAACATATTTTCTTCCTCTTTAAAATCATGCACTACTTGATCTAGGGCTTTCACAAACATCCCCGAAAACACCGTGAAGTTTGAGATTGGAAAGTGACAAAAAGTAAAAAAGGTAAAGGACTATGAACAACTTTTATTTTTAAATTTACTAAATGAATTTGAATATTATTATTCAGCCTGCTGAATAACTGGTTGTTTAAATAGGTTGTAAAGAAATACATTAACGTGATGCGATTCTTAATTCTTCCAACTGGTTGCTAAGTAGCCTCTCCGTTGATTATTCCACAGTGGACATTGTGTTGACTGCAGATTCTGGTAGCCACCAGCTGTGTCTGAATGACTGAGTTTTAAAGGTGACTGTTGCTCTACCATGGATCTGTCAAGGTCAGGAGAAACACACCGAACTACACTAGCTCCCAGATATCCAGAAACGTGAACACACATGCATACACCAAACACCAGAATGATTAATCTGTCAGTCACTGTTCTGATTTCCTGCAGTGAGCTCTCCACTTTTCCCTATGAGAATCGTTTGGAAAGAACTGAGAGGTTGCAGGATTGGCGTTGGACTGTGTCACTTTTTTCCCTGAGTATTTTATTTGTGCAATCAGAGCCTATTCAAAACATTTTTCACATAACACCACCGAAATGCAGAACATTGCTCTGAGCTATCCTTTCTCCATTTACGTTGCATCCACAGCACACATCAACAGACTACTTACGGAACATTCCTTTAACTATAAACAGGACTTGAATCACAAAACAATGGGGACCTTGTGGATGAGGGATGGGAGGTGACTAGAGTGCAGTTTGGACTATTTCGCTTTTTAAATGCAAATTTGTTTTTGCAGCGATGAACACAAATAGCCTAGTATAGTTAACGGAAGCCTATCTTTCAAAGTAACTTAAGTTTAACACATATGTGACAAAGTAAAATAACATGGCTAATGCTAAAACAAAACAAAAAAAAATAATAATAATAATCAAAATCTGATTATGATTAAAATAACTCCTGGTGTATTAACTATCTTCAGAAAAATGGGTTGAAATTCTCTTTTCAGGATTAAATTTATTCATTAAAACATATAAACAGAAATATAAAAAAACTGGTGGATCAACGGTTTTCATTATATCACGTTTAGCTCTGTTTAGTTCAAATTCTTCAAGCATCCATCTGGTTTGATGTGGGCTACATTAGAAAAGAAAAAAAGTTTACATTAAAATCTTAATTTCATTTAATGAAGATGTTCAATATAAAACTAAATAATCAAGTTTAATGTTTTTTCCAATTTACCTTCTGTTAATAACAGAATATCATTATCATATTCCAATTTAATGAATACGACAAGAGCATATGTGTCTAATTAACTGGTGCATTTATATCTCGTCTTTTCTTTCTGTATCATTAACTGTGCCTTGCAAATCATAATTGCACTTGATGAGAGTCATTTCATGCTATTAAAGACTGTTGCTGTTGTTGCTTTTATTAGTGGTCATCACATTCTTATTACAGCATATTGTCTTTCATAAACTAACAGCATAAATGTACCTCAACAAAAATACTGCTACTTATGCAGTAATTACAACAACTGCTTTTACAGTGTGTTCAATCTTTAATCTGTGCAGCCTTAATGGGTTTCTCCTATTTCACTGGTTCTGTACTATATAAATATTGGCCAAATGTCTTTTACATTCCTAACTAATAGGAGTGTAACAAGATCTCACAATATAAAAATGCCACAATATTTATCGTCAAATTCAGTTTATAACACCAACTGTACCAGTTAGTGGAATCAATCCATGGAAGCCCTGCTGATTGCAGTGATTAAGGACAAAATCTAAAACACTGCTAAACCTGATCAAGATAGTTTTACACTAAACAGAAATTCTTTAAAACATTTTTTAATCTTATTATTCTACACAGATTGCAAATCAGATGTATAGTTTGTAATTTAAGGAGACTTTTGCTTTATTTGTGAAAACATAAAAATGGTTTTCAAAGAAATAGTGCTACAATCTCATGTCTATTTTTCATGAACTCAACATCATGCATCATCTTGTCTCAGAAGCTGGATGAACTGTCACACCCCTAGTAGCTAGCTTAATGTGTTTTGTTTTTCTCTCCTGGTTCCAATTTACTTTTACCATAATCACTAGAACCCCATCACTTTGTTTTCTCAACTCTCTCCACCCTTTCTGGAGCAAATTGCAGATGACCAGTGAGAAGTAAAAAGTTGGAATATGAGAAACTAAGCATTCAGTATTTTGTCTGGTGTGCTAAAAGATTTGGTCTCATTCCATAGGCTCCAATCCAAGTCAGTCATGCTGGGAAAATTGGATTCCTGAATAAGGAAATCCCATGAGGGAGGTTAGGCTGTCTGTCTGGATCAGCTGAAGACATTTCTTCTCCCTTTCCTTTCCCCTGTCTTTCATTCTCTGCACTGAGGCATTGTGCATGGAGAGATTCTGTTCACACTTTAGTGAACCAATAGGGCCATAATAAGTATTGATTAAGCTATTAGCCAACATTACCCAGGCACTGGCAGAGACTGTGTTTAGAATCAGCACCTCCGGAGTCTGTCACAATGTGTCACACACACACACACATACTCAAGGGCACACACACACACACACACACACACACAGTTTGGTGAAGCTGATTGGGTGTCCTGTGAAGTTGGTTAGTTACTGAGGCGACTAAACTACTATTCTCTTATCTATTTCCCTCTGTCCCTGTGCACATCTTCTACCACTCTATCTCTGTAACTGAACTCCAATCAAGTAAGGCCACAGACCCAAATACACGCCGTTTCAATAAGATGGGTGAGAGTACAACATACATACGCGTGCACGAACACCCACACACCTGTGAAATCAGATAAAGGAGGGTTGATTACAAAGGACAAGGTCATAGTGAGGAGTGACACAGGTTGGGCCAAGCTTTCCGAGTCAAACAGCCCACACACACACCTACTGGGGTTAGGACACACTTACCCTACACTAACGAATACATTTACCTTTAAAAAGAAACACACCAGACACATGATGTGAAGGGGGTTTAAGATGACTGTATTCCAGTCAAAATGCTAATAAGCACATGTTTGTGTGATGGAAGGCAACCCCAGTCAGACACACTTATTTTATGTTTTAATCCCTGCACTGTCTTACACTTGACTTACTGAGGAAAAAGAAAAAACGAGACAGAGAGTAAGACAAGCATTTGAATTAACTGCCACCAAAACTCAACACCACCATGTTTTGAATATATTTTGCCAGAATTTATCTGAGGAAGTGATTTCCAATACATTGTCAAGACAAATTACCTCCACTTAATAAGATCCCATGGTGGAAGTAGAGGACGGTCACTCAGAGAGGAGGGTAGATGAAGCGACAAGTATTAATTTGGGATTTTTCACAAACTGACACTCTAGTCTCCATCCTCAGGCCCTGGGGCTGTGTCACTTCTCACCAATGCTCACACAAGCCTCTCAGTCTCTCGCTGTTGCTCTTCATCCCCCGGTTTCTCCCTCCTCCTTCCCCCTGATCATGGAAGAAATTCTGTGGCGTAGCAATTACCTAAGTCTTTTATCAGTCATTTCAAAGGAGGAAAATTAGAGCAATTGTGTCAGGATGGTCATATGGGCAGAAATTGCACACTTATTGGGTGCACTTACGCCTGTGACTCTGCTCGCTCACTGATGGGGCCCATTGTTAGGAAACGGTGCCTTCGGAGCAGCTGATTGGACCTGAGAGCAGATGCATGCCCCCCAACCCATGCCCTCTACACCCCTCTTACCCCAAGAAAATTCTTCCCCTCACTTTAATGTATTCCTCAATCCCTGCCAATGCAAAAAAACTTTGTCTTTCACTTCATCCCCTATTCACCTTCCACCTAGTTAATTATAAATTAAAGCAATGATTTAGTGTATTAAAACTTTTATCTTATACTAACCAGCACCACTGTCTTATTTGACATATAATTCATTTTGATCCATTTCTGTTTAATCTTTCTCACCTCAACCTATCAGTCATTTTCTACCCTGCTTATTTCAGTCTTTTACAGCTTGGATAATGCTGAACTTAGTTTTATTTTGAAAAAACACTATTAAATTGCTTGACAAAACTGTAGATTAGGAATGTCTGATACTGAACTATGAGGGGAATCCAAAGTACCTGGATAAACCACATAAGAGTCAGGCCAGGTTTGGATGAGTCCACATGTGGGGTTATATTTGGGGGCCCATTTTCAGTTAAACCCTTTCAGTTAAATGTTTTTTTTCTGTTGGCATGGTTGATTAATTTTGAACAGGTTGCAAAATATTGCTACAGTGACATTGCAAAAAGGTGAAAATTAGTAATATCTCAACAAGTACCAAAAGAATTTTGAGAATGCAAAGCTTGATCAGGATTATTTTTTTAAATGTTGAAAAATACAACTTTAGATTAAATGATAAAAAAGATAATTTCTTAAGAAAATAAATAAATAAGGCAAACAATACAACCACATGTGCTTCCTTGGTTAACCAGAAGTTAAAGAGACAATTTAAAGGAACGACAAAAAAGAAAGTCTGATTCTCTTGGAGTCCCCACATTAGAAGGGGCCCCTGCAGTCACAAAATGTATCTTTACCTCAGCCCAGCCTTGAATCTCATCCACGTTCAGAGATAGCAATACTGTATAAGGGGACTTCTGGGAGGAATAGCTAGGCTTGACATTAACATGCTGACAGCAGACACATTTGATATGTCTACATTTTAAATGAAGTGATGGAAAAAAACATCTTACAACAAATACTGCTTAAGGAAATCAGGTGTTGTATGTGTTATGGATTCAAGAGGCAGCCTAATTAAGATAAGTTGCTAAACCACTTCAGAATAACAGCAACCAAGATAAAATGACCTTTGGGAACACAATTCCTTAGCAAAATGTCATCTGAATACTAATCTCCAACCAAATATAATGGTGAAAAATAAAAAGACAGCAGTCACCCATTTAAACCATAAACAATATGTGGAAACCTTTATGTCTTTTCTTGGCTCTCAAAGATAATAGGTCATTCAGCTAACAAGTGAAGCCCCAATCTAATAGAAACACTGTCTGCTCAAAAGGATCTTTCCCTAAATGCTAACTAGATTCAGACAGTGAATCCTAGCAGTAAATGCTAAGTCTATGGCTTAATCGTCGACTCTAGCTCCTTCACACTGCAGGGAGCTGCCAGGCCTCTCTATTCCCACTCCACTGGCCACACATCTCCACTCAATCTGTCTTAGCATATTGATTTCCCAGCTGTCTCATTGGTTTCTAACATAATTATAGCTGGCTAGGCTAGGGGCACAGGCGCAGGCTAATACATTTACACCAGGCCCCATCAGCACTGGGCTTACATTCATGTCATTGGGAGAAGCCAAAGATTGGATGCCTCTAAGAGGCAGATCTACTAAGAGAATTTGGGGGGCTTTGCTCTAATGAAAAAGGGAATTAGCTGGATCGACCTCCATCACATTGCAAGATCAATAGTGACGTCCATGAAAACATCCAGTGGAAATAAAATCAAGACAAAAAAGAGATCAGTTAATACAAATGAATCTGTTATTAGTTCTTTAATATACCACTTATAATATGTTAATTGTAAAGCTTCAACAAAAGTTTGATGCTTTTCATAAACTGGAGATAAAATATTCATTAGGGCATTACAATATTTTGATCCCCTTGAAATTTCTGTACTCTAAATAAATCATTTTAATTATACTATAACTATGAAACTACTTTTCTCTCCTGACATATTCTTATTGCCTCCCAGAGTATCACTGTGTCTCTCTATTCACAAGCTCTACATTACGTTGCACTTTAAATCCCCCACACATAATAATGTACTAGAAATAGAAAAAAAAGAGAGAGAAAAGGGGGTGGGAGAGTGCAGTGGTGGGGTGGGGGAGGAAGGGGAAGGGAGGGGGTCATAGACTATCTATTTTGTTCTGCCTAATTGTTGTCAGAAGCTGACCTAAAACGCAGAGACAGTATTTTTCAAAGTCAAGGATGAGGTAGAGGAGGGGTGGGCAATTCATCATGATATCTCCCTTCCCCCTACACCTGCTGTCCAGAACCAGCGAAGGTCTGCTAGTTATTTAATTCCACAGATCAGGCCCTTAATGGCAAAATCCAGCCCCATAAATTAGACATGCACTCGATTAGGATGTCTGCTGTAAGAGGCAGTCTTAGGTTTGACACTGATATGTAAGGTCATTGAGGCTTTTTCACACCAATTGCGATTAATGATCATTAAAGAAAAGTCAGGGTGAATACGGTTGGAATCTGTCAGCACCTTACAGGTCGCCATAACTGGGACAGAGATAGATACAAAGAGCATGCACTTGGAAGTAAGTTTTATTTGAGACATTTCAATGTTAACCATAAAATCAAAAAAATGTAAATTGCAATTTGCCAAAGTGCACTTATGAATCAAACTTGAACACTTAACAATCAACAGCAGTGTAGTTTGAGGACAAGTGCTTGAATTACTGTTTAAAATTACACAGAGGAATATTTAGGAATAAAGAGGCATCTTCATTTAAAATACAAGTCGGTATGACAATCAAACCAGCCGTAATTACACTTTATGTACATCACTATGCAGGAACAAAGACATGATGATGAGTGTACTTACAAAAGCCATACAGTGCTGTCATCTTGAAGCAAAATAAAGTAACTTTCCCTCGTATGGCTAAACAGAGGCCTAGAGCAGTATTGTCCTTGTCTGGATAGAGCATTCTCTGGGGATCTATTGGGCCGAATAAATATCACACCTTCTAAAAATTCTAACTGGAGTAATTGGTAAAAATACATGTATTGTTGGCATATCACAATCTAATCCCAACTATTGGATCAGAATTTTAATCATCTTATTTTAAAATGAATGGCATCAGAGTCCTTGATCAAACTCATCTCCCAAAATGTTGTTGGTGTGTACTGGATTATTTTATGGGGAGACAGGATGTAGAGATTCATTCTGTAATTAGTGGGTAGCTGGTTTGATCCCCCTCTCCGTCCCTCTCAGTCATTGTGGACTTGGGCAAAACACTTAATCTGCCTTGCCTACTGGCGGTGGTCAGAAGGCCCTGTGGTGCTCACTTCTGTCAGTCTACCCAGGGCAGCTGTGGCTACAAAGTAGCATACCACCATCAGCATGTGAATGTGTGTTTGAATTTGTGAATGACTGAATGTAGTGTAAAGCAGTTTGGTGTCCTTGGACTTAATAAAGCGCTATGCTATGTAAATCCAGGCCATTTACCAGGCCACTTATTTTAGGTCATCCTAAAATAGGTCAACCCAGTAAAATATATGGCCATGTTTTATGCGCTGCTTGGAAAACTATTACAGGTCGAATTATCAATGAGTCTTATCAAAACAGAGAGTAAACATGCTAACATTAGTTTAGCACTTCCGTAAACTGCTCCACATGAAACCCTCGTCAACAGGAGCAAAACTTGAAAAAGGTTCTTATAAAAGATAACCTGTGTTGTAGCAGCACAATAAGTCAATCCTGTAGAAACTTTTATTTGGACAAATTATTTATTTTACAGTGTTTGCAGTGCCCTTTACTAAATGACAGAAATCTGAATCAGAAATAAAATTTAGTGTCGTGTATGTGTTTAATATAAGGATCTCCATTTTAAATTCACAGCATAGCAATGTCTATTCTTTTCTCATTCTTATACACAAATTCTACATAACTGCATGACCAATGCTGTCAACTCTGCAGGAATTTCTTCTCTTTCAGTAGTTTTTGCAAGAAAACATTACAGTTGCAGGACAGCAGTAAGGATTTCATTTTTTCTACTTCATGTATTTATTTATCTTTTTTTTGTCTCAGTGGCATTTTGGACAGTCGCGAGCATTTGCTGACAGTTATTTTGGCTCCTGGCAGCACAGACATTGACTGTCAACGGGACGTCTCCTTTCTTTTATTCATTTCTTCTTTCCAGAGAGATGCTGCTGAATGCAAGTCAGCCTTTTCTCCCTGTAGGGTGGGGTGGTGGGTGGGGTGATAGGGCGAGCAGTGGAGAGGACAGCGGTGATGGTGGTGGGGTGTGGTGGGGGCAAACTGGAGCGGTGGTGGAAAAGAGCTGCAGGGATGGTGGGGTGATAAGGCATGTCGGGAAGGTGTGGTGTGTTGGACTGTCTTATTCCCTCTCTGCTGTGTGTTTAGCTGAAAAATGTGCGTGTTTGATTGTTGAGGGTTATTCAGAAGGACACACTCCTGACCATCAGATCAGCCTCCATTCTGACATTCCTGCACTGCCTCAGTCTCAAAAGACAAACACAGATTCGATGAATGCCTGTGTGTACTCGTCTGTGTGTGTTTCTGAGAACAAGACAAAAGTACTTATAATACCGTATATCTGTGTGAAAAAACTCAGCTAGTATGAGTGGATACAAAACATATGTCAGAGATTGAAACAAAATTATAAGTGCTTATGTAGCTGTAGGTGTGTATTTGTGTTCTGTGACCTGTGTAAGTGTATATCCTCATCTGTGTGGGCATAATTGGGATGATGCGTGTCAGGGGAACACCAGCAGAATTTTTTTTTTCTCTGAGTAAGCCAAGCCAGAGACCATAATGGGTGTTTTTGCTTGATGAAAGCCTCAAAGCAGAGGTCCAGTGTCTGTTTTGATAAAGGGAATGAGCATGCCAGTGAGTGAACCCAGCATTGATGCTTGGATAAAACACATGATCAATAAAATAAACAGTACATCACCTCTATTAGTGACACAACACCAGGATCAAGGTATGTGGAAATGGAAACAGAGGGGCTGGTAGCACTGCAAAGGTTTTTAGATTTTTAGGCAGAATGAGATGCTGTGGTGTGTATTGAAATGGTATGATTACTGAACACAAAGTAATGGGGAGCAAGGGACTGATGAAAAGTACACCAGCAAATAACAAGCATGCCACACCACCGCTGCTGATGCTACTTGTGTGTCTGAAAACACATATTATACACATACTGATTATTTAGCTATAAAATATGAAAGGAGCATACCATACTGATATGTAACATCAATAAATGGACTGACATCTACAGGGTCAATATGAAAAAAGTGTAACCCCAACAATTTTTGCTTAATACAGACACTAAAAGCCCTGAGAGTGGAGTTCTTCACTGATCCAAATTGATTTCTGTTTGCTCTCTTTTTGTTTACAAGGTGTCCAGATTAATTTGCAACATGCCCAAACACATCCATTGCCTAAACTCCTTCCCCTCTAAATTACGACAGCTTTTTCTAAGAGAAGCAAGGATGAAATAATGACAGCGATTAGATTACTATTCTTAAGAATCCATTAGTCAAAAATGACACCCAGGAAATCACACAGTGCATTCTGCCCTAATGCAATAAGGTGCCAATTATAACACTCATGTGGAATAAGTGGGCTCCACTAAGTTGGCGGAGGAGAACACAAATCATCATTACTGTGTATTTCTTAATGCTATCTGTGCTGAAAGGCATTAAGAACAGACTAATAAGTTTAGCTCTTGCAAACAGAGTGCAGCCTCCATGCTCCATTTTCTCACTTATTGTCCTTCCTCTCCTCATCAGCTTTTTAAACCTGCTTGCCTGTCAGGTTGCTGTATCAGTGTTATAAATTCCAGCCTGTCTTTCCTTCTAATTGTCCTTCCATATGTTGTGCACTAGTCTCTTGCTTCTCAAGACTTGAATAGCTGTCACTAGATATCAAGAGCTTCCAATTCGGATCTGGGCCTAGCAGCGTTTGTCTGTCAAAGACTTTACATAGGATCATGCGCTGCATGCAAAAATCTGCTGTTCAGCCTTTTTCTGTTGCAGTTGGGATTTATGCACTGCAAATGTCTCAAGTTAACTAGTTCTTTTATCTGTAATATAACTCTCCTGAAAAAAAACCTTGTATGCACAAGCAAAATAAGTAAACAAAACCGAGCTCTGAAGCAAACATTCTGCAAGCTTTGGCAGCTTTAAGCCAATTCTAATTTCAAGCCACCAGCCATGGCTTGCAAAAAGCTGCAAAGCTAATAACATTGTCCGACTTTGCCACTAGTCGCCTGGTGGTTGGCTGTTAGAAGCCTGCCAGCTGGGAAGGGCATTAACCGCTGAAAAGGATCCTGTTGGGCAGGAGCAACTTTTCCAAACTTCATCTCATTGGATAAAAAGACAAAAAGAAAGCAAGAGAGTTTGATGGCAGGAAGGCAAAGCCATGGGGAATCTTAGACAATGATGAAAGCAAACTCTCGAAGAGCCACAAAACACCACACACACACTCCTCACTTACATCAAGGGGCAAGCAAAGAGAATTATAATAAAACTGCCTTTTCTTTTTTAATTAATGAAGACTGTTATTTGGCAGGAGGCAGGGCAAAGCTGTAAGGGATCTTGAATGACTGGCAAACATCAAACGGAAACAGTGTGTATGCCTATGTGTGTGTGTATGTAAGTATTGGAGCTAGTGTGTGCTCATGAATAGAGGATATGATTGTATGAAAGTGATTTAGGTTTGGTGTGTGTGTGTGTGTGTTTTTTTGGTTTCTGCAAGGCCAGTTCATTGCCTTTAGTAAATAACACATGCCCATCAGTGGCAAGTGGACGTTGGTGTTTGTCTTTTTGTGTGAGTGAAGTCTGTGGTTTTCTGCATTAACGATTGAAAAGGGGGAAATGAGGAGAAGAAAACATTATTCATACAACACATTATACAAGTTATGGAGACTTTGAGAACTTCCCCCGTTTCCACTGAAGGTAGTTTTAATAAGGTTCCATGGGAGTTGGTGCTTCAGGGTGTTGACTAACGGTGTGTGCGTTCGTGTGTGCGTGTGTGTGTGTGTGTGTGCATATGTGAACATGTGTGTATATCTCTTGTCTGAATGAGCGTTTTCGGTGGTGGGACGGCACGTGGTATGTATTACACATCAAAGAAAGGTCAGACTCAAACACAGAGACAGGCTAAAGGTTAGGGCACAGCTCTATATAGAACAGAGAGAGGAATGAGGCTTATCAAAGCTATCACTTGGAGAGAGACTGCTAGAGGTCACCAAACCCTTGACATGACGTTCAGTTCTAATGTCTTAGCCAAGGATCAATAAGACTACACAAAGACAAGCCAGATAGGCTTAACATCAGTGTTGCCCCAGAAGCCACTGAAACCCAACTCTCCCTTACTTTAGAGAAGAAAAAAGGAGAGGAAAAGAAAATAAAATTAAATGGGAAAAAAGACAAATAATCAATTAAACAACAGCAGTGGAATGAATAAAAGAAATGGTTCATTTGATGCAAACAAGCACTGGGGAAAGTGTTTCTTCACAACGGTGAAAATTTGATGGCGATTGTTTCAGCATGCAGGATAAATATATATTAGAGTATCAGATAGAATAATATATTGAATAATGCAGATTAGAGTTACTGTACAGGATTAACACATTCATTGTGAATCTGAATCATGCAGATGTGTTGAAAAGTAGATATATGCAGAGGTTTATAGATATTTGATTTTATTGATTGACCTCAACTTACCCACACCTCTTCTAATTACATGTATTTCACTGAACTTGTTTCAGGACTCTACAAAAATGAATCATCCAAGCAGACAGACAGAACTGGTAGAACCAGAAAAAAATGGAGAGGTGGAATCATCCTTCTTCCTTGTGACTTCCATTCCCCTCCATGTTCCCAAAAGTGACAGGACGCTCTGTGTTTTTGCTTACGCATCAATATTTCAGAGCACTACACATGGAATGCTCCAGTGACTTTGAATATAGGGTCCGTGCTTACACCTCTTCTCTCTTCCTCGGTGATATGACATCAAGTAATGTGCAATGAAAGTTGAAGAACCAGTGCATCAACAACCCCCACCCCCACCCCTCACCGTATAAAATCAGCAAAAGAATTGCTGAATGGATCCAGAATGTCACTTTATGAAATCAAAAGTAAGAATCATAGAACACACACAGGAAATGCTAGATATGTGGAGAGGATTTTAATGAAATGTTCCAATTTTGCATAAGATTAAAATTGTGTTTTTCAAACCTCTTGCTGGTGATACAAATAAATAAAAAAGAAAAGGATTTTCTATTGAAAAATTTAAAAAAAACTATTGTATGCAAACCATTTTCAAAATTGTTTGCATATATTCAATTCACATAAAAGTATAGCTATAATTAAGAACATGTATGTTTATGTATCTTTAAGCTTTTTCATGTGTGCACTACTTTATGTCATTTTGAAGTATAGAGTCCATTTATCAAGGCCAAAAAGGTCCCATAATGTCAGAGACTAATGGACGTCACCCCATCCCTCCCACTGTGATCATCCTCAGAAAGTAATTAGAAATAATGAATGGACTTTTTTTTAACTCTCTCATTTATTACAATAGTAATTGCTCTTCCCTGATTGTAGGTTAAGTCTTTAAACACTGCCTTACACCAAGACACGCTCATCCTCAGCATCTATAATTCATGATATACTTTGCACCAAGCAAAGCTGTTAAATATTTAGTGAATCATTGCCCTAAACTTAATCACCCTTTGATAAATGCATGTGTTTTCCCCCCCTTTGCTCTCACCGTCTTGCGTTGTGCTTCCCAACCAAAGGGAAACATGTTCAAACTTGTTGTATAATCAATTTTTAATTTTTCAGCAGAAAAAATTTACATAACATAACTTAGCATAATGTATTAATTACAGTACATTGTTAAGTGCTACATTTTGTTTCTGTGAAACAAGCTATTATCATTGTACTTCATGAAGTATTAAATCTAATCTATATTTAAAGAATGCTTGAACATTAATTTGTTGGAATAGCTGCTAATGTCTTTTCTCATCAAAATGAATTACTTCACTTCAGTTAACCAGCTCTAACTTTGTACTTATGACTTCCTTTTAACATGCTGCTTTTCAAACTTCTTTATTTTTTCCTTATATTTTCTTTGGGTAAGGCTAAAGGTTTTCAACTTCATTAAGACCGCTTGGAGAAGGTGTTTATACAAAAAAATTATGACAATGAAAGCATAGATTATGTGGATTACTTAGTATGACTCATGCAGTTTGAAACAAAAAAGTTTCATGAAATAATTGACTCATTTATTCATTTATTTTGTCCAACCCTGGCAGTAAATGAGTACTAGACAGGGTACACACTGAAGCTGGGCCTTCAAATTACAATAGGGCTAACACAGAGCACAGTACAATTACTAACAATAGAACTGCTGAACCCATCAAACCAACTTATATAAAGGAAGATCATGGAAAACATCAAATTGTCCAGCATGTTTGACCCAAAACAATAATTTATATCCACCAACATAAGCCAGAGAATTGTTCTGAACAGAAACACAGGCTTTTATAATTAAACAGGTCTATCAGGATGATGATCAGGTAATAAAAACATGTTTTTCATATTTTAAATACTGATTCTTGCACCCTTTTTGGCCTCTCTCTTAAGTGTTGTAAATTGTGGTGATATAAAGAAAAATTGGCTGGTGACTGGAATCCGATCCTTTTATGCTTGACCAGTCATGATCGGTGATCAGCTGGTTGGAAACTCCAAAATCAGATCTTTTTCCAAGTAGTGGATACCTCATACAGGAGCACTAACAGGTTGCACTGATAATAACACTCTTCAGTTTAGAAGCTGTGATTAAGAGAGGATGACTATTATATTTTTAGTATCAGTGACATGTTTAAGAATGAAGTCAGAGGAAGCACAGAAGTTATTATTTACAATTAAGGCATGTCGCCTGTTTAGGTAGGCTGTCAAACATCAGCAGAAGTTTCTTTTGATGAACCCACTTCAGTCTGTCATGGGACATATTGAATTAGAAAATGCTGACAGTGCTTTGGAAATGTCATTGTTAAGGCAAGATTCTATAATCTCAACAGGGAATACACACTGACTAGTAACAGTACTGTCATAGTCATATT
The DNA here is from genome assembly GCA_014839685.1 of Anableps anableps. Taxonomy (NCBI): domain Eukaryota; kingdom Metazoa; phylum Chordata; class Actinopteri; order Cyprinodontiformes; family Anablepidae; genus Anableps; species Anableps anableps. The sequence continues at coordinate 20,161,388 of CM026082.1, forward strand.
TAATAACTTCACATGTTATTGAAAAATATTTCAGTAGCTTAATTTACTAAGTGAAACACTAATTCACACATAGACTGATGCAATTTATGGTAATTATAGTGATTTTCAGCTTAAAGCTAATGAAAACACAACATTCAATTTCTTAGATTGGAATATTACATTAGATTAATAAAAAATACATTTTAATACATAAGTGTAGCCTTTATGAAAAGTGTATTTAATACGTATTTAAAGGTTACTATTTTCAAAAGGTACTTTTAATCTGACAAACAAGCCTCATGGAGACAAATATTCTAATTCATTGAATATGTCTGTAATCTGAAATCACTTTGTCTTTACTTCAGGAAATTAAGCAGATCCTCCCAACCGCAGAGCTGTGCAACACTAACTGGTGTCTCTCTTTCTCTCTCTCTCTCTCTCTCTTTCTCTTTGTCTGTCTTGCTCTCTCTTTCTCACTGACATGGTTTGACCTTGTATAAGTAATAATCAGTCACAACAGAAATATTTTTGAAGACTCATGTATAGTTACCATAAATATATTTTCCTTTTCTTCTCAAATATCAAGTTGAAAGCCACTTGTATTTCGAAATGATCTCGTAGAAAAATACATACGTTAAAGTATGGTTTATATTATACCAAATATAAAAGTAAAAATGTTGGTGAGTTAGATCCTGTCTTCTACAGGAGTAAATCAGATGAGCCTCTTAAAGAGTCATCTCAAATTGGTATAAGCAGGTCAGAGCTTTAGAAAATGAGTGATGAGAAATTAGCCACAAAATCTGTGATTAGAGCATTTCTTCTGAATTGCTCTGAATTTATAGAAAAATAGTTTACAATAGTAATCCTTATTTGTTTTGTTGTTTTTAATCACTGCTCCTATTCAGTCCTCTAATTTTAATCAATTGTCAATGCTATATTTATATCTGAGCTCTTCGCTAGCCTTTGCTCTTAAAAGAATAACATGAGATGGTTTCATTCTAAATATCCAATGTAAAAAAATAGCTAACTTTTTAAACTACTACGTACGGTGGTAGTTTCTTTCTCAGCTCCTAAAGGAATCAGTATCTCCTTCCATTTATCTGTGAAATATCCTGTTCTGAATATTTGAGCGGCTTCACCAGACCGTTAGGGATCTGTGTACTTACATTTCTCACTTCCTGTTTTGGCTTCCTGATTTATATCCTGACTGTCTGTCATTGGTGGCAGGATAATACTCGAGTAGTACAAACAGTCTTTCACATTATCATAAAATCACAGATGTAAATACTGACACATTCTTTCAACTCCACCTCCTTTCTCTCGAAAGACAAGAGTACATCTTTAGATTCTAAAGATCCCATTTGAATGCATCTTCCTCTCTTCTTGTCTCTTCACTCTCTCTGTTTGCTTCTCCTTCTCTAAGGCACTCCATTCTCCTGATGTTTAATTCATCATGCTTTTCCATCATCCTTCCACCTCTCTCCACAGCTCTGTCAGGTAACAAACAATGAGTTTTTGATGTGAATAATTTAATGCGTGTACTGCAAATGCCGGCGCTTGGCATTACCCATGCAGCACACTCGGCTGTCATTAAGACACCTGATTTCCCCCAAGATTCCTCTTCCAGCCTCGCAGATGAAAAGGTAACACGCACGTCGAAAATTCTCCCCCCTTTACATCTAGGGAGGAAGACTATATTTTTAGACGGGCTAAATGAGACAATGACAGCGGTAAGCAGTGGAAAGAGAGAGCAGGGAAGGAAGGAAAAGAAGTGGGGAAAATGAAGGGGAGGTTTGGAGGGAATATGACTGTTTTCTTGTATATATATTTCTTTTTCTTTAACTCTCATTCGATGTCACAGCATCAAATGGGAATACTGCTTTCAAGAGTCAGCAAAAGCATTGATTCAATGTTTTCTACACCATGTTGCTGTGATCCTGAAACTTCTTTCTGGTTGGGTCTAGACATAAGCAGTAGGAAAATGACGATGGCAACATCAAAAGCAAACGTGTTGTGGGTAATAATTGCATTGCAAAGCCTTCACAACCTTTCCATCCTATTTCTGCTTCCTTACAAGCATTCCACCTCCTTCCACATAACTTGACATGACACAAGCCAAAGGTTCAATGAATATGTTGCGGTGACATCACATACTGACCAATTAATGGCTCATATTCTCCTCAAATTTGGTAATAGAGCTTTATTCATTGCAACAATCATATCTCTGAGCCTAATCCTTCTATATTTAAAAGAAGGGAGGCACCGAGAGCTATGATAGCAATGGTATAGAAAAGCAGTGTCATGTGAATTACAGCAGCAGGCCCAATACAGACTCATCTATCCTATTCATCTCTCTCCTGAGCCATTCTGGAGACAGACAATCAGTGCACTCTGGGACTGTCGAATGAGGATCACCTCCAACAGCAGCAGGGTCCGCAGTTTCATTAAAAAGGATTAAAAAAGGTGGAGAGATTGGGGGTGGGAGGGTTGAGAGAGAGGGAGTGGAGTGAAGGTGAACAGAAGAAAGGGGGTGGGGGGTGACAATGACGAAGATCCGGGCAGATATAAAAGCAAAGGGTAGTGGGTTTTAAGAAATATGAAGGACAAGGATGGAGACCAGGATGGATTCCAGAGGAAGTGAGGGGAACTGGAAAGCATTGACGAAGATTTTGTTTGATATGAAGAGATGAAGGCACAGAGTAATATTAATATAACACTCTGTTGCTGTGTGATGTAGAAAGTAGAGAAAGAAAGGAAATAAGGAGGATGAAATGCAGTGAAGGTGGGTATATTAATAAGCCATTGTGGGGATAATTGAAGAATTGAGGGTGGGGGGGTGCTATGAAAGCCTTTTTTAAATCCGACTCTCCCCTCAATCTTTGATTCACTTTCATCACCTCCAGTGTGGCCATGTTGATTGTGTGAAATCCGCAGGAGGGCCTTCAATTATTGCATCTTGTCTGTGAACTTCATGCACAGACACACACACCCAGAGCCACTGTCACACACATGAAGAGGAATATAGACAACAACAAAAAAACACTTGGATAGCTGGCATTCACATTTGAAAAATGCATACACTTCTATTCATCTCACATCGAAGCACACACACACGCACACACACATACATTAAGGATATCCCTTGATTTTGTCTAAATAAACTAGGAGAGGGTTAGAGGGGAGAGCAGATCCACAAAATACTGAACGAAGAAAGTAGTCGAGATGAAGAGTGTTGATTATTCTCTTTGTCTATTTTGCCATTAGCAGATGACAACCTGATAATGTACTTGGTAGTTAATGTTCAAAAGATGGGAACTAATGGAGAATCCTATACATAATGACAGTGCGAACAGGCTGCAGACTCTACATACATGTAAGTAAGTATGCAGAAAACTTTCTGGATAGTTTATAAATGTAGGAAAATTGTGTGCATGTACCATGTGAAGAGCAAAAAAGATTAAGTAGTTTTTATGTTAAAATAAATGTGCTGGAACACTATATTATTTATATATGTTATTCTTATAGATAAAAGTATTAGCAACAAAGGACCCAGATGATTAACTGGTATACAATACCTTACAAAAGTATTTATGTCCATTGAACTTTTGACATTTTGTCAAGTTACAACTACAAGCTTCAGTGTATTTTATTTGTATTTTTTTGGCAGACCACCTCAAAATAACACGTAATTATTGAAGTTGAAAAAAAAAATTATTTTCATATCTTTAGATTTTTTCTTCAATATCACATGAAACCTGGTTTATTTATCCATTTCAGCCTCCAGAGGTCATGTAATTGGGAAATAGAGTCTACAAGAGTTTAATTTAACCTCAATTTGCAATCTATCAATTGAAATACGGCATAATCGCAGAAGTACCTAGACATGATTGCCCACCTAAGCTGACAGGCTGGGCAAGGCAAATATTAATTAGAGAAGCAGCCAAGACGCGCAAGTTTTGAGGAACTGCAGAGATCCACACCTCAGGTGGGAAAATCTATTGAGAGGACAGCTATTAGTTGTGAGCTTAAGAAATGTGGCTCTTACTGAAAAGGGGCAACAAGAAGTCCATGTTTCAAAAAAGCCATAAAAAGTCATGTTTGCAGTTTTCCACAACCCATGTAGGGGACACAGAAGATACATGGAAGAAGCTGTATGGACAGGTGAGACCAAAACTGAATTGTTTTGGCCTATATGCAAAACATTTTTTTTGTGGTGGAAAACTTCTCATCACTGCACATGACCCTGAACACACCAACCCCACAATGAAACATGGTGCTGGTATGCAGTTGCAATTCTTTTCTCCAACAAGGGAAAGGGTGGCTGAGTTTATTGGAAAATGGATAGAGTTAAATACAGGGTAATCTTAGAAGAAAATCTCTTAGAGGCTGCAAGAGACTTGAGACTAGGGTGAAACCAGTTAAAATTGAATTATTTTTAATTCAATTAAAGAAAAATTAATTCTGAAGGGAAATTAAATATTGTTGTAACTCATATTACATAAGTTTCTTCAATAAGTCATTTTAGCCTTGTCTGTAATGTTCTTCATTTTATCAATGAATTATTGTCTCCACGGGCACCACACCAGTCACCAGAACAGAACCAACCTTCTTTATCAGCTATTGAGCTTTTTTAAGTGACTGGCTATGATGCTGCTACCCCTACAGATGATGGCAGAGGAGATTGCACTCTCCATTACAGACTTATAGAAAATATGCAGCATCTCACTGCAAACACTGAAGGACCTAAGCTTCTTCAAAATGTACAGTCTGCTCAGTCCCTTCCTGCATACGGCTTCACTGTTGCGTCTCCTGTCCAGTCTGTTGTCCAAGTGTCGACTGAGACAGTTATACTCCTTCACCACCTCCACTTTTACTCCCATGATGGAAACAGTGTTTGACATATTCCTCTTTCTTCTGAAATCAACAATCATCTCTTTCGTTAAATTCAAATCCAAGATAAGGTCCGAATTCAATCCAAAATTTTAAAACAGTTTGTTTAACCAAAGTGCTGTACAGTAGCAGAACAGATCAAACCAAGACAAAAACTGCCATGATCCTTAGGTGTTTGGGCTTTGGTTTTTATTTGTGTTTCTGTTTTGATCATATTGTTGTTCAGTTCTAAATCATTTCTCTATTATTGTTAGTAAGGTGTTATCATATTAGTTCATTCCTTTGTGTTTAGTTTCTTAGTTTATTCCTGTGTTCTGTTCTTTTGCATTTGGATTTATTTGCCTTGGATCTATGCTAGTCGATTCCTGTTGGGTTGTAGTTCCTTTTGCGTTTTATTTCCGCTCCCTTTGTGTTAATTAGTCTATCACCCTCAGTTTTCCTGCTTTCCTTCTGCCACAATTGTACCACAACTCCTCTGATTAGTTAATCTGGTTCCTTTGTGATTTTCCAACCCTGCCTCAGTATTTAAGCTCCTGGTTTTCAATTGTTTCTTGCTGGATTCACTATTACATGAACACAGGTTCTATCTCCTGTTCCTGTTGTGACAGCTCTCTACTTTTTTTGTTTTTTATTATTATTATCAAAAACTTCTCACCTTTCTGCCTACATTAGGGCCCAACTTAAAACCAAACATGACATAAAAAAATAATAAAATAGAAAGAAAAAACAATAAAAACAGAAATAAAACTTGCTATGAAGATGGAAATTACTGAAATAGAAACATAAACAAAGTAACATACTATTTTAAAAGCCACTGAAAATAAGTACAAAGCTTAAAAAAAGCAAGAGGAAAAGCTTGTGAAATATTTAATAGCAAGTTATTCCAGAATATTGGAGCCATGACTGAAAAGGCCTGATCTCCTCTGAGCTTCAGATTAGTTTTTGAACAACCAATTTAAGTTGATCAGCTGTTCTAAGGTCCTGTGATGAAACATAAGGCTGAAGCAGGTCAGAGAGGCATAGAGAAGCAAGACCATTAAGGCATTTAAAAGACAAGACAATGATTTTGAAATCTGTTCTTTGGCACATTGACACCCAGTAAAGAAAAGACAGAACAGGTCAGATATGTTTTTGTGTGTATGTTGTGGTTAAGACGAGTAGCAGCATTCTAAACATGCTGAAGGCATGAACATGAGGCCTGACTGATCCCAATACAAAATTACAATAATCTAGTTAAGTTGTGAAGAAAGCATGGCTCATTATGTCCAGGTCATGTTTTGAAAAGACTGGTTTCAGTTCAGCAACTTCATGTAACTGAAAAACTTTCTGCAAAGCACTGCTGACCTGTTTAATGACCTTCAAACCTTAATCTAGGATTACACACAGATTTGTAACCTATTGTATAACATGGTTCCAGAACACCAAAATTTGGAAGAGGGGTGTATGAACTGATTATTTCCACACCATGCCACAAAGTGGTCCACCTGCTCTATGTACTTAGCATCTTGTCCACTGAGACACCTAACAGCTGCAGAGTCATGTGACCATTTATGAAGATGAGAAACCGCTGATTTGTACTGGAAGGAATGGTGACAGTTGAGCAGCCTGTAGTGCTCTGGTGCTGCTGACAAGCTGATCAGACACGCAACTCTTCAGTTTCACAAACTTAGGTCTGTTCGTCTGGTAGTCCTTGATCCAGGAAATTTTTGAGGCCTTCACCTGTGTATTCTGGGGTTTTGGACATAATACATCAGGATAAATTGTGTTAAATTCACTGGAGAAGTCAAAGAAAACAAACCTCACAGTGCTTACTGCTTTGTCTAGATGACAGTGGGTTTGTTCAAGCAAATACATGATGGTGTCTTAAACTCCAACTCCAGGTTGTTAAGCAAAGCTGAAGTGGGTCTTGAGATGTGCTTGTTTTCTTACTCAGGTTGGCCAATGGGGGTCTCTCCAGGACATTCATGATCTGGAATGTCAGTGTAACATATATATAGTCATGTAGGACCTCCACTTGGTAACAGATTCAGGCAGGATGTCTTCCATAGCACTGGAACCTGTTCTTGAATCAGACAAAGGATGAAGAGGTGCTGCATAATCCAACAGAGCTGCTCTATATAGTCCTCTAAGACTTTGGGACTGACAACATGCCCTTTTACTTAACTTCTAGAGACAAATGAGTGGGAGTTGGAGATGAAGGGAGCACCAGCATCTCCTGATTTGGCACAAGACAAAGATCTAGAAGCAGAAGGATCCAATTACCCTGATTTAAAAAAAAAAAAAAAAAAAAAAAAATCCTTCAAATCTGACTGATAGAATAATTGGCAAAATTTTGTCTCTGGATGTGCATAGCTGGTAGAAACATGCCCCAAACAACTTGCAGCTATATCTGCAGTGAACAATGACTTCTCCACTCAGGGGGGACTCAGGGGGACTGAATACAGTAGTATTCAGTACTTTTCAGGTTAATACTTTCAAATAATCTTACAAACAATAGATTTCATTTTCATTTTACTTCACAATTATGCACTACATTATATTGGTGTGTCCCATAAAACTCAAAAATACATTTAAGACTATGGCTGTAGTATAAAAAAACGTGGGAAGGCTGAAGAGGTATCAGTACTTTTTCGAGGCACTCTACTACAATACACAACTACTCCCAGCTTTTACTAAATAAAGACTCATTCTAGGTGTTGAGCAGTTTTAAACCCTCTTTAAACTAACCTTTTATTTCCCTTGTTGGTCAGTGAGAGAGTGCAATGGGTATGTTGCTGTTAGTGTGAGTTTCAATTTGTGGGGATGGCTGTCTGTTCATATGACATAATGTGAATGTGCTGTTTGATGTTTGTGTGTGCTTGCATGAACGTTTGTGTGCAATTTAGTTGTCTTAATTAAAAGTGAAGTTTTGCTGAGTTCCAGCCCCAAAACAGCCATTGGGAATATTTCTAATTATTTCCTACCTTTCAATCCTATTCACACTTATATATGTGATTACTGACAGCGACCAGAGATTAACTGGCAGATGGGTGTATTTGCACATGATTACTCTTTGTCCAAGTTGACAGAGGAGAAATTGTGCTGTGAAACAGAAGCGTGACTGATAATGTCACTCTCCTCCTTTCCATCAAAATATTAGAGTCACTACTACTTTATCATAGTCTTATCATAATTACATATCCCTAAATTTACCTACACCATTGTTCATAATTTGAATTTCCATTGTAATGAAAACAAGTGAATACTTTTGCACTTGCACACTCACCTCCAGCCAACCTGCTGCCACAGAAGACAGTGTCATGCACACTATACAAATTGTCTCATATATTTTTAAAATACACCTGAGGAATGTAGTGGCCCAACAGACTGTTGGCTTGCTTTGCTTGATTTAGTGAGCAGCATGTTAAAACAGAGCTTTTCATTAATATGTAAACTAGTGTGCTGTCATTATATGTGTTTGGGATTGAGGGACCAAAGTGGTGAGGGGGATAGGTGGAGGTGATGAAGTCAAGGATACCAAGTTGAGGTTTGATTAAGCTCAGCATCAGCACTTGATATGCATACGAGACTGCCCATTATGAAATGAATGGCTCTGTATATGCTGTTGGATAGAATGGGTTTGTTTTAAGGATTTGTGTATGTGTGTGAACACATTTGCATGCATCCCTGTGCATATGCCTTCCTGAGGTCTCCAGGTCCCTGGAGTGATTAAAGAGAATAAATATGCTTGATTACAAATGTCCTACCTCCACATCAACTTTACTAATGTATGCAGTTTAATTGAGCATCACAAGTAAAGTGAGGATTATAGAATCAACAGACAGGCCAATAACTCAGAGTCAGTAAGGGGGATGGGAGAGGAAAAAGAAAGAGGCTGCAAGTCAGAGACAATAATATCCTTCATTTGCAAAAAGTGACACAATCTTGATACTGGTATCTAAATTAAACACATAATGAAATATTGCCAGAGGAGTCAGTCACACAAACATCAATACATATTGTATTCATAAACAAGATTATAAAGAAATACTATTTTTCTTTTTTTAATGCTGTATAGCATCTCATATTATACATTATATAGTTTCTAAATTCCAAATGAAATAGAAAAGTAATAAAGTTCATTTGGAAAGCACAACCAAGACAACTCAAAGTGCATTTACCTTTGCACAAAATATGCAACTTATATAACTATCAAGATGTTCTTTGCTTCATGAAATCTTGGCTCTAATTATAAGTGATGGGGAAAATAGCCTGCCCCCTGGATGTAAGCAATTCTGATGAATGTCTAAAGTTCCCTTAGATATAAGGGATTAAAGCAAGAAAAGGGTGGACTATCGTTATCATCGTTGTCATTACAGCCGCACTTTAGCATGAACTTCATATGTGTTTTTTTTCCTCCCACTATAGAACAGGGTCAGATTGGATTTCTGGGTGTAACCATGTACCTAAAATGAAACTCGTTTACAAAGGTAATCCAACACTGGATGTGGTGCCTTTATGATTGCTACCTGGGACGATGGTCACAACAGCAGCAGGAGTTCGTTTCGTAATCAGCGGGTTGCTGGTTCAAGCCCTGCTCTGTCAGTCTCCATTGTTGTGTCCTTGGGCAAGACACTTCATCTACCTTGCTTGCTGGTGGTGGTCAGAGGTGGTGGTGCTGCTGCATGGCAGCCTCGTCTCTGTCAGACTGCCCCAGGGCAGCTGTGGCTGCTGTCCAGTAACTTGCCATCATCAGTGTGTGTGTGTGTGCGTGAATGGGTGAATGACTGAATGACTGAATGCGCTTTGGGGTCCGCTGGACTTGTAAAAGCGCTATATTCATTTACCTGAATGCCACAACAAAGGTTTCAAAACATCATTCTAGGATTTTAAAAGTATATAACCTATGGTTAAAAAGACCATAGGTTCTTTTGAAATGTTGCATTTAGACATTTTTTTATTTTTTTGATCTTCTTACCAACTACCTTGTACCAATTGGGACAACTGTGGCTCAGTGGAAGAGTATTCATCTTGCAATCGGAAGTTGCAGCTTCGTTCCAGTTTTCTCCAGTTGAACGTCAATGTGCTCCTGGGCAAGGCACTTAACCACAAATCGTCTACTGATCTGCATATTGGTAGATAAATGTGTACATGTTTGTGAGTGCAAAAGGGTGAATGTGTCTGTAGCGTAAAGCACTTTGTGTGGTCAGCCTGACTGGAAAGGCACTGTAAAAATTTAGTCCTTTTATTTTTTGATGAAGTTTGGGACAAACAGAGTCATGATCTATCTTGATGGAAAGACAAGTTTTGAGAGGATGCTTATTTTCTAACTACTTTTCATATCATATGCTCACCTAACACCAGTTGTTTATGCTGGTATATTTTGCCATTCCATACACCAAGTCTAAAGGTTTATTCCATGGAGTCTTTTAATATACAGAGAGACAAGATTTTTTGAATGGCTTTTTCTGCAATCAACATCGTTGGGTAGTAAAAGTAAAATTCTATTCCAGTGTAACCTAAAATCCATATTAAGATCCATAATCAATATATAGTATATGTACATAGAAAATCAGTGTGACCATTTTTCTTTTCTTCCCTTACCTCTAAATCACACTTTCGCACACCCAAACACTCACACAGGGCCTTGGCCCTTAGCTTGGTTTGGTCTAATTGGCTTATTGTCTTGAGAAGCCAGTGACAGTATAGTGGGTAGGAGGCAGACTTTCATCTGAGGTTATTGAGAGAGATAGCTAATTTCCCCATGTTTCCCTGACCGAGCCTCAGTACGGCACACACACAGCAAGCCCTCTCTGGAGGGATCATTAAGAGTCTGGTATTCTCTCTCTTTCTTGCCCCTGCTCTCTCCTATACACACATACAGGCACAAACACACACACACAGTCTTTGCTGGTCAACATCCAAACACTCAGAGCTAACCTTTAGCCAAAGTAAGACAAGGCTGATAGGGCCCATACAAAACATGACTATTTTTAAGAAATATTTTTCAGTTTAACAACCCAACATGATTCATGAACACATACAAATACAAACATATATTATGTATGCAGTCATACCCCATCGCATTAAACCAACATATCCAGGACCCATACATGAGACACTACAAATCAAATCTTCACGTACTAAAAAAGCCTAAATGCAAATATTTCCTGCAGATTCTCCATGTTTCTCTCATTTTCCAAAAACATTGGTGACTCTAGCTTGGCCATAGAAATTGGAGAGCATAAGTTTTTGGGGTTTTTTTCATTATCTTTAAAATTTCAGCAAACTGGCAACCAGCCAACACTTTAGTCCCATTCGACTGGTGACAGCTGAGATGGGCTTCATCATCTCACAAATCTGAACAGCATATGCTGAGCATGGAATGTGAATCTATCAAATCAACTACCGACAACTTAGTTTGTTTGGGTATTTACTTGACTATATGCAAGCTAATTTCTTGTTCTTTGATCTATGAAAGTTATTTGAATACACCAACATAACTGTAGATGTCTTTGGGTTATTTCTTAATATCTAACACTAATTTGTTCCCTTTTAAAAGACCCTGATCAGTTAACTTCACAAGTGATCAGTCATGCAGAACCATTTAGGAAACATCCTTAAAAATGTTTGTGGATATTTAGAGAGCACAAAATAGAAAACTTTATTAAAACAAGACGCAAATGTTCTGTATCAAAGAGAATCATATTGAGGAAGTAGGTTGTTCAAATTGCTAAAATTGTAATAGAGTACAAAGTTAATCCTAAAATGGGCTGTATTCCTAATCCTCACTAACTATGGTGGTTAACTAAAGACTATCAGGAAAATTGTATCAGAATAACTCAGATATTCTCATCAGAAAACTAAAATTAAAAATTAAGCCCAGAATTGTTTATGGTCCTGGCAGGCTAAGATTTAAAATTTTATTTTAGATTACATAAATAATGTGAACAGACAACAGATTTTCAAAACATATTCAACATGATGTGCCATTCAAAAATGGTATGTCAACAATTACAATTACAAAATCAGTACTACTGACATTAAAACAAGCACTCAGCATAATGCCACTACTATAACTGGCAGCTGGTACAAATGGTAGGAACTTGGGTGTCCCAAAAGGACATTAACTCAAAAAATAGTTACAGAATATTAAGCTAGTCGAATTACCTTCCCAACAAAAAGAATGTAATCATGTGCAATTTGCGAAGAGATATTTAGCCAAATATTAGCAGATTTGTATGTAAAATGAATGGATTTTGTGCTTCTTTTCAACTGATTTCAAGTATATATAGTTGTCGAGGATCATCCAAGTGATGGCCTCTGGTTCGTTCACATAGTATGAAGACTTGACAACATTCTCCTGAGGATTCAAGGCTTGGACTTTGCCCCAGGAGGGAGTGAGTGCATCTGTTTCACAAGCTCTCATTCGTCTTGGTCAACAAAAATAAAACATTTCAGGTGATTACTAATTCATTAATAAAATCCAGTATTATTTATGAGTAGAGGTAAGATGAGGTGCTGCATACTCATGTTTTTTTTTTCTTTTTTTTGTGTATGTCAGCCACACAAGAGCTAGGATGATGTGGTGAAGACCATGCCTGAGGCAGTCCTACTGTACGTGTCCCCTGAGTGCGGGGCAAGAAGAGCTCAGGGGTAGATGTTGAGTGCTGGAAAAAAGCAGTTCACCACTTGTCTGGGTCCAGCATCAATACTGATAGTACATTGTATATTTGTCCATTCTTCTGTGTCTATCTTAGTACCTATGTGTTTAAACATGTATTGATTCCCTCAATACTTTCAAAAGTAAATAAGGAATAAATATATATGGCCAACATAATTTAATATATCCTTCCTCAGCAGCCACAGTGATCACACAGACCAAGAATGAAATATTGAATCAGTTTTTCCACCATGATGGTATAGTTCAAACAGTCCTGATGCTAGACAGAGAATTGATCTTAACAGTATTTTTTTTCTCTGAAAGGCAGCCACATACTGTCACATTCCACAGAATTACCGAAAACCTCTTAACGACAGAAATTCTAATAGCCCTCAATATGAGGAGAAGACTGGTATTTTTAGGCATTTGATCCATCCCTAGGTTCATGGATTTAAAAGCTTTTGTGTTATGGCTGTGAAATGATACATTTGCAGGCCTGCTTAAAACTCAATTTAACTGTAGCTGCAGCATTGCCATAATGGCAACCCTCTATTTCCAGAGCTCTCCCAATCAATAACAAATTGCTGAAAGCACAAATGATTCCATTTTCTGCTAGGGGGAAACGAGAATGATGAGAAAATAGGTGAAATTGATATGTGAGGGAATATTATCAATGCTCTAAATGTCAGCAGGATAAGGTACTATGACCTTTTGGGGATGTGGATGAAAAACCACAAAATAAACCCCAAAATGCAGAACAGCATTCATTATATTATAAAATAGAAAGCCCACTATTTCTTTCATGTTTTAGATTTTTTTGATCCACAATGACTGACAATGAAGCCTTACAGATAAAGAAATACAATCAAGAAAGAAAGTTTTCTGACATGGCCTTATTCATTGGTGTCCATCTAAAATTTAGCAGTATCAGATTTGGCTTGGACTGAATGTCCAGATTGCAACACAATGACAAAGTGCTTAGCTCTGTGGTTAAAGTAGTTTTCATCTTTGGCTGAATATTTTAGAGTTTTAGTATGGAAATCAAAGGTGTAGGTGAAGATGAGTGTCAGTATGACAACTACTTTTTGTCTAGCTACACATTCCCTCTTACTGTACTAGGAGAAAGCTTTTTGTATGACACTTCACTATTGTGGAAAAGTTGTTCCGAGGTCAACACAGTTCATACTGAATACTTCCGATATGTGCAGCAACTGTTAGAAATAAATTCTACACCAAGCAATTTGTCATCCAAAATCTTGAACCCCTCCTAAAATAAAAAATAGAGCAATTACTCAAATGGCACAGCCAGGTGTCATTGTTGTGTGTAGAAAGAGAGGAACCAAATCCAGATTGACGGACATGATCTTCTAGGATGATTTTTAAAACTTAACTATACATACAAAGTTCTTCAAAAGCATGTATATGATAAAAAAAAAGTTAATAGAGTTTGTATGCAGCTCTTTGCAAATATCTCCTCTTCCTGTTTTAAGTCAATAATTCCTTTATATTAATGAAAATGTATTAGTTATAAGTGAAATAATCTGCCAGTTGGACAAGACATTTTCCCACATTATAAATTAAAATGTCTTGTCCCACTGGCAAATTATTTCACTCATACCTGGTACTTTTTCATCAGTATTAAGGAATTATTGACTTGAAACAAGCTCATATATCATGCTTAAAAATTACTTGTAAGTTGGTCTTGTCTTATTTCAAGTGTATTCAAGATATTTGCATGAGAAATTAGACCAAAAATACTTGGTAAGATTTTGTGTTTTTGCAGTGAATGAGTGAGACTCTGAACCAGCGCCATAAAAGTATAGGCCCAAACACAAATACAAGTTTTAAGCTCTTGTTTACAATTTGGTTGTTTTTGAGCACTGCATCATTATTTATAACACTACTAAGCTTAATTTTGTTTTTGCCTCTGATAGACTGTGGTAGAGACCAGAACCCAGTTTATCTACAAGATTATGTTAGAATCGTTTACAAATCAGTTTGAAGTACAAATGTAGGAGTCACAGACGTTCCAATGGCAGAAAGACTGCTGACCAGTTTGAGTGTGATCTTTATGCCCCATTACTTTCTTTACATGCAGCATACAACTGAAACCCCCAGAAAAAGCAACTGTTCTTCTTTAGACAGATTTTTAAAGATCTGAGTCTGATAAGAAAACATATATTTTTTTTATTAAGATTAAAGGTTTTTTAATGCATTTATACATTAAATAGAATCTACATGACCATATTTCATTAACCACTTTACATAAAGCATTGTTGTTGTTTTTTTTTATTACACTCTGCCAGAGTTACTGCGGATAAGTACGAGTAGATGTTTCTCTGATTATTGCTCTCCAAGCCCATTCTGTCAGTTTAGGTGGAAAGCCAGGTCTTTATAGATTTGTATTTGTGTTAATCTCTATATGCAGATGATGCTTGTATGATGATTAGTGCTTAACGAGATGTTCAAAACTTCAGAGTTTTTTATAACCTAATCTTGTTTTAAAGTTTTCTTCAACTTTATGCCTTACCTGTCTGCTGTGTTCTTTATGCTGCATCATGCTGTCTGCTCATATTTATTCTTTAATAAACCTCCAAGGTCTTCACAGAACATATTTATCATTAGTGAGATTAAATTACACACAGGCAGACTGTTTATTATTTGGGTGTAATTAAAATGCAGTAGTTAGAATGTAGTTAAAAGCCTTCAGCTTATTCAAAATGTTGCAGCAACAGTTCTGATGAAAATTAAAAAGAGAGATCATATTTCTCCTATTTTAGCTTCCCTTCATTGGCTCCCTGTTAAATCCAGAATAGAATTTAAGATTCTCCTCACATATAAAGCCCTTAATAATCAAGCGCCATCATACATCTGATTGTTCCATATGTTCCTAACAGAGCACTTCGCTCTCAGACTGCAGGTTTTCTGGAGGTTTAACTGGTGGTTCCTAGAATTTCGAAAAGTAGAATGGGAGGCAGATCCTTTAGTTATCGGGCTCCTCTCCTGTGGAACCAGCTCCCAGTTTTAGTCTGTGAGGCAGACACCTTGTCTACTTTTAAGATGAGGCTTAAAATGTTCCTTTTCGATAAAGCTTATACTTAAACTGTCTTAGATTATCCTGAGCTGTTTCTGCAGTTATGCTGCCATAGGCTTAGGCTGCTGGAGGACAAACTGACCACTTTTTCTCACTTTCTTTTTTCTACTACTCTCCAATTTGTATTATTTGCTGTTATTTAAACTGTTAACTTTTTGTTTTCTCTCAGTTATTTTCTCTCCAAAGAAGCTACACTTGGTCTGACGTTCTGTTTGGTTATGATACCTTCCTGAAGGAGAGCTTCAGCTGAGATAATGCTGCCATCAACTAATCGTTCTCCTTCTCCTGCTATTAACTTTTTACTTTCATGAACATCTAAAATAATCCTACAATCAGTTCATCTGTTTTTCTTGTGCATTCTGCTCTGTCTTCCTCAAACCCCCAGTCCGGTCATGGCAGATGGCCGCTTGTACTGAGCCAGCTTCTGCTGGAGGTTTCTTTCTGTTAAAGGGGGAGTTTTTCCTCTATCACTGTCGCTACATGCATGCTTGGTATTGGGACTAGCTGTAAAGTAAATGACACAAATGCCATGCGGTCGCTACATGCTCATCCAGGAGCAATGAATTATGCAAGTCAATGACTCGATGCAATCTGCTGGGTTTCCTTAGAAACTTTTTGAACTACTTTGAATAATTAATTTGGCTTACTGTACTCTTTGATAACTAGGAGCAACTGGAATTTATGTATGATTGAATTCTTTTGTTTGTTTGTTTGTTTGTTTTTTTTTGTAAAGTGCCTCAGGACGACATTTGCTGTGAATTGGCGCTATTTAAATAAACTGAATTGAATTGAATTGGGTGACTTTTGAAGACAATGGGTTACACTTGATTTTATATAGCAGCATAAGAGTAAAGGGACTGACCACATGTTCTGCACACTGCTCAGATTTTTTAATGCTGGATTATTGGAATGGTGGTAAAACACAGTTTTTGTAAATATAGTTTGAATCTACCCAGTGACCAACTGATTCATGAGATATTGTTCTGTGTGCTACATGTGTCTAGTTAAGTGTATATGAGCTTGTGTATGTCTTTTATTTATCTCTTTATTGGTCTTTTTATTGGGATTTACAAAGATGGTGAAAGTCTAGCAGAAGGCTTATATCCATAGCTATTGAGAGTTGCTGTTTATTTTTGTAAGGACAAGTGCATATAGGAAGAAGGACTTCATCAGTTGAACAGTGGGCATGTGTATTTGGAGTGGACTTGTTGAAAGGTACAAAGAACAAGAGATAAACTGAGAGGAGAGAATGTAACGCTGATACAAATAACAGTAAATTGATAAAAATGATGTGTGATTGAATTCCAGTTCTTGATATGTGCATAGCATTTAGGAAAATCTTGGATTTTATTAAAAGATGATGCCTGGAATCATCTTGCCTGGCTCCTGCTTAATTTGTCATGCTTGTCAAATTCAGAACTAGCAGTTCAAACTTTAGTCTGTCTTTCGAGTGTTTGCATCACTTTGTGTTGCCTTACAGCTTCGTTATTTCTGCTCTATTTTGTTGTTTTCTTGTGTAAAAGTTTTACATCCAATTTTAAATCTTTAACAGGCAATTCATTCAAGAAAGAGCAGCTGAAGACAGTTAAAATCCCCGTTTGTCCAATTATGCCATAATATGTTATTGTAGAGTATCACAACAAAAATAATCACAAGATATTTCATTAAGTCAACTATTCATTAACATGAGACTTTGCTGAACACAAAGCTATGTGAGCATTTGGGTGGTAACTTTGCCATTATAGGGCAAGTTTGTGTTCAAATACATAGATGGAACATACCGAAACAGTTAGAATACAGTTCGATAAAGAAAATGTAACAAGTAAATACAAAATTATGGGCCAGAAAAAACTATTAAAGGGGCAGTATTATGCAAAATCAACTTTTTTGAGCTTTAGATCATGTTATAATGTTATTCCCTCATCAAAATCATACCTGGAGTGTTGCCTTGATTCTTTCATGTATGTTTGAAAAATCCTTTAATTTCCCCGTGGCAGCCATTCAGCTGTGCAAAACGCTTCGGTGGGGACCAAGGCGCAGCTCCTCCTCTTTTTGAGGCACAGCTCCTCCTCAGAGCTACAGTATCTAAGCTTCCGAGCTTCCACCAAACACTACACCCCTTCCCCGCAACTTCCCCACTCAGCTCTTTCAAACTAACCAGCAGCAGTTAGCAAACACCTGGTAACTAAGCATCAGCTGAGCTTATTATAACAGCTACTTCTCAGTGAAACACTGGTAAAAACGCTGTTAAAGGGTTAGCTGTTGTGGTGACTTCCTGGAGGCACAGTTTCAGAAAAAGCAGGAATTTCTTGAAGAGACACAGGTCCAGTTTCAAGGCATTAACTTATGAAGTCAAATTTCTTTTAGGTTATATTCAATATATATCGCAATTTTGTCACAACTGAAGGTAACATAGTTACTTGATAGTGCTATAAAATTATTTTATGTGTCTTGAAAACACATAAAACTACCCTTTCAAAAAAATTCGATCAAAAATAACCTGCTCATAAATCCTCAATATTATGATTCAGTAACCTTTTTCTAAATTACAAGAATGGTGTCCTCAGTTGTGAAGAAATTGAAATACTTGCTGTATGCCAAATAATAGTGTGAATCTGTCCAGTACTCTATGATTTCTAACAAAATTTTCCAAGAACTAATTTCTTGGAAAACATACACAATTTTTTGAGAAGCCTGTAAGTCACTGGCTGGGCTTGGGTTCTAGATCTGAAGCCAAAGCTGAAAAACAAGATAACTGTAGAGTAGGTTAAAAATACAGCTAAGAAGGATCCCTCAGAAGTTAAATTTGTCTGATAATATTTGACTTTATTGATATTTTTGTCAGTCTCATCCTGTACAACTCAAAATGAGTCAGTATAATTATTTGTCTTTACACAAATGCTTGCCTGCAAAGAACAAGGCTGTGGTGCACTAATTTCCCATAAACAGCATAGCAGAGAGTGTTCTTCTCATTGTACTGAATGTTCAGTGAAATCAATAACGACAGGGCACAAATAACTCAAGTAAGGCCCTCTGAAATCTCGTTAGTCTAAATACCTCCAGGAGATATGTGCTAATAAATGAAAATAAAATTAACAGAGGGCTCTCTGACTCTATCGGATTGTGCTCTGACCATTGCAAGGACATACCCTGCAGTGTTTTAAAACCATCCTGGTTAATTATATCTGATTATGTGCAGGCCAGAACAAAATTAGAAGCATGCTAAACCTAAAAAGCTTAACCTAATTGTATATTTGTCTTCCGTCTCCTGCTTTGGGTAAAAAAATAACAGTAATAATATTCATCCAACCTTTGAACCTCTTCATAAGTTCCTCGAGGCTAGTGATGGGCAGCTGGGGTGTTGGGGAGTGTGCAAATATTGCACAAACGTCTTTTCATGAGTGACGGAAATGCAGTGGATTAGACTGGAAAACAATGTTACACCACACAATTTTCTCATGGTGCAAGATAATAAAAAATACTCCGATGCAGCCATGGAATATAATCAAAATTAAAGACTATCACAAAAAAAAGAAAAGAAAAAGAGAAAAACAGTCTTTTTTTAAACACCAACCAATGACAGAATAAATCCAGAAAGGGTATGTAAAATTAGCTTCAGTCGTTAAGGTTTTCAACACATTCTTAGTGAAGAAGACGTAAACATTGCAATGTCCTTTTATGTTAAAATATTACCTGCATATTATGTGAGTTGATCCAATACCATAGGTGGTCACAAAACGATGAAACTGAGCTTCGAAACACAGAGTAGCGAATTGAGAATGCGTCTGCATTAAACCAAGGTAGTGTTCTTTTTTTTATGATTCATTTGTCCTTCAAAAGCTTTATATAACACCTAATGGTTTCTCACAAGATTGCCATGGTTTTTTTTTTCTGTGGCTGAAAAATAAAAACTATAGAAAAACAGTGAAAGAGATGTTCAACTGTGCAATAAATGAAACAATGTAACCAATGTTCTATTGGTTCATTTTCACTGCTTGCACAAGGACGTTAATATACCTTAATACAATCATGTGCGTCCATGGTGAAAGTACTTAAGTTGTGTCGAGGTCTGACTGTTCATCAATGTAAGTGCATTCTGCATGCACTTTGTCAGTGTACCTCTGTGCCTGTATGCTTTGACATTTCCAAAATACTCCTCAAATAAAAAAGGTTAAAAATTCACAATCAGACTATCGTCTTTAGAAAAAATGTGACATAATGCTCCATGCTCAACAGGATATCTAAGATAATAAAGTTAACAAAGAAACCGGACAAAGAAGTAACATGTTAGAATATATTTTGGTTTAGATTTCACTCTCCAATTTTCAAACACTTCCCCAAACTTTAATTATCATATTTTTTCCTAACAGAAGCATTTTCTTCACAATATACCCATCTGTATTTATTATGACGTTCCACATAATTTCTAACCACACCGCAGGTGGGTTAAGCACCTCTGGCAACTAAAAAGCAACCTGAATCAACTAAATTAGGGCTCTTCAAAATAGCTCTTTTCATTGTTTGTTTTTTTTGTTTGTTTGTTTGTTTTTATCTCAGTATTTTATTTTATTTATTTTATTTTTTTTTTTTTGGTATTGTTGATGTTTGACCATTTATTACATGCACTTATAGTGTGTGTAAAAAACATGGAATAGTTCTGTGCTGGTGTGTATGCCTGTGATGGTATGTGTGTGTTTTGTTAGTGCACATTTGTCTACCCCAGGTGAAAATAATTGACCAGTCATTTCAGTGTCTTGCTGAGATCTCAGATATTGTAAATGTGCTGCTCAAATGTCAAGACTGAAGTGGACTTTTCAAGGAAAATTAACTACCCTCTCAGCAACTAAACCACTGCATAAATATAGTCCGACAGTCTAATCAAGGATATTCAATGTTTCTTCATCTTTACGTTTCTTCCGCTTCACCAGGGGTACCTTCCTTTTTCCTTTTGATTCACTTTAATATCCTTTTTCTTGATAAGATTGGCCATCCCTCTATGGTTCTTGATGTTTTGTGATTTTCTTCAATTGTCTACTACTGTCTCGATCTGCACGATTATTTACCCTTACTTTTACATAGCTTCCTTTGTTCAATAAGAAGCTATGTGGAAATCATCACTGTTTAACACTGACCAGTATGGCCTCCAAGGGATACAAATAGGTATAGAGAGACTACTGCCTGCATGTGTACAGGTGTATGTGCATGCTGAAATGTGCACTTATGTCGGGTCTGGCAAGTGTGTGTTGACCACTGAGGTATACTATAGGCCATTTGCACTGGCCCAGTGCGCCTATGAAATTGCCTCTGGGTGTGGGGGTGCTCACAATGTTCTGGACCATTAGCTCAAATAAGTCACAGCCAAAACTCTTAGTATCTGTCTCAGAGGCCAAATGACAAACTGTGCATCCTCCTAAATCCTGACTGCTACCAAATTGACAGCAATAGAGGGGGGAAAAAACAAAAAGAGAGATATTTTTCTAGGCAAATGCTTCTCTAGAATATGATTCTGTAATTACACTACACTGATGCTGGAGCATTGTGATCTCACAAAAATATAACACACACCCAAATGCATAATTTTGGCTAATGTCCTTCACGCTAATCCAATATTTAAGATAATCTCCACAAGTTCTTCAAAGATAGACATGCATTTCATTTGGCTTTAGCTGAAAACACATACAATATTCTGTCACTATTTGTTTTATTAATATTATAGATTACACATAAATAATGTTTGGTGTTTCTTTTTCTACCACATATTGGTTTATATTTTATTGCATTAGATTTATTTAGGGGTATCAGAATAGGAATGTCTTTGTGTTTTTAGAAAAGCGCTATACACATAAAATTTATTATTATTATTATTATTATTATTATTATTATTATTATTATTATTATTATAAAGGGGACTAATTACAAATGAATGCCATGCTAATTAAAGCTTAATTTTTCAGCATTTTTGAAGCATAATTTTCTTTCAACTTCACAATTATGCACTAATCTATATGTTGAAATTTCTGGTTGTAATGTAAAAACATTTAAGGAGCATGAATACCTTTCTGAGGCACAACAACAGCAACAGCATGTATAGTCCAGTGGTATGTGTCTCGACTGTTGTTGTAAAATTCCTCTAAACCGCTTTTCTGTTTCTAAGAAGTAAGTATATGTTTTCCATTCTGAGAATCCAGACCACAATATCACCACTGTAGGGACATTAAAAAAAAAAAAAAAAAAAAAAAAAAAAAAAAACAATGGGCACACATCCTACAGATCAAGATAAATTAAAAATCAGAGCATGGTGTAAATCATATAATAAAGACATCCTTTATGTGTACACACACACACACACACACACACACACACACACACACACACACACACACACACACACAGATACACATTATGTCCATCTTGACAAGGACTTCACATTGACTTCTTTTCACTTTTCATTGATTTTTTTTATGCCTAACCCTACACCTAATCCTCAACTCAATTCACACCTTAGTCCTAAACCTAAGTTCTATCCTGAAAAATAGCACTTCATATGGAACCCGGGCTTTGGGCATAAGGAGCGGTGTGTCCTCACAATGTACTATTTGCTGAAAAAAATGGGCCTTACAAGGTGAGAAATGCTAACACACACACGCACACACACTAGTGAGACAACTATTTGGAGCCACAGCTCTTTCTCATTTTTTAGTCTACTTTCTCCCTTTCTTCTGTTGTTCTTTAATTCATTTTTCATCTGCTCATCATAGATGTGTGTCTGGGGCAACAGGCACGCCATGTACTGCCCTCTGTAAGGGTATTGTATTACTCTCATGTGCACAGACAGCACACATAACCAAACTCTCTGATGTATCATAAAATACACTGGAGTGCACACACTCACACAAACCATCCTCTGGAGTAAATGAAGTCTTAGAATTCTTGAAGACACCCCCAGTCAGAGACGCACTTTGTTTTATTCATCCCCTTATCCCCCTGTTCTTCGCTAGCTCCTCACCTCCTAGTGTCAATTTTGCATGTGAGTACTCTTCCTTACCGCGACCCCTCACCTGACTCTCCTTGCCGATCAGAGTTGAATATGAATCCCCTCTTGGGGACATAGCACACAGCTCACAGAACAACAGCATACGAGAAACTGGATGCAGTACACCTGGAGCGGGTTTCAACCAGTTTCATCATATCAGACCATATTATTGCTTGATGTGTGTGGGGTCCAGGATGTTTGGTTATGGGTAGTATCTGAGTGTATGTTTTGATGTGTACAACAGAGCATCAATGTCTCAACAGTGATATTGAGGAGCTATTTTAACTACCCAATATGTCAAATGAATCAATAAAAATCGTAACAAAAAAAATTGTAACAGGAAAAACTGATTTTCAACAAAAGGACACCTGCTTTACTTTCTCTGAAAAATTTCATCTGGCCTGATTAGCAGTTTTAAAATTTGGATTTTGGAATAAATAAAAGGAAATCACATATAACTCCGTTGGAGCCATGGCCATTCTTTAGATTTAGTTTTTTACAACTCCAACCTTTTTAGAAAACCAACAACAAAGGTTATTTTTGTGTAATTATTTCACTACAACTTTAACACAAATGCTCCAAACATGAAAACATCAGTTGCAGAGTTAAAAAAAAAAAAGTGTTTGTTTGTACCATGAGAGTGCAACAAACCACATAAGTCAAATCAATAAATTAAAAGAACCACCAATTGTGAAATTAAAATAAATTAAGATATACTTAAAAAGCAAAGACTTTTATTTAACCCTATGACATTGGTCTATACACAATTTGACAAATTCTGCCTATTGAAACTATTTATTACTTAATAAATCTATGCTATAGAGTCAAAGAAGTGGTTGAAAAATTAAAAAGCAGTCACATTTATTTAAGTCAATTTTGAAATCAAAATTTTTGCCGTAACTCACTGCGAAAACCAGTTCATTTGTTTTGCTCGTAACAAATGCATTTTGTCTCGAAATCCATATTTCGAAACCCATTTTGTCTCCATCAAAATTCTGTTTATTCCATTTTTATGATCCTGAATTCCAATCTTCATAACATAGCCATTTTTCCACACCTAAGTTGTGTTTAATTGTATGGTTCATATACATAATAAACAACTCAATAGCTAAATATCTCATATTTTTTAAAAGTTCACTTCCCTCTGTTTTTGTGACAATAATTGGTAATTTGTCCTCACTGGAGTTTCTGCAGTTGTCTTTGCTCCAACAATTTTTAACTTGTTTATAGAAAGCTGCTCTAGCACCACTTCATATAAACCGTATAGCTTATCATTTATTTGTAGAAGAATATCTGACTCAGAATATATACATCTTCGTAAATATGCATCTTATCTCTTGTGAGGATCTTTCCATAGAGAGTTAGCTGAAGCACCAGACTAACATTAGCTCGACTTTTCTCTGTATTGAGCCAATGTTGACTAAAAAAAGAAAAAAATTGTTTGTAAAATCTGATTCTTTTCTTAAGTTAAAAAGAGTCCAAGAAAGTTTAAGTGCCTCAGAAATTTTCTTTGTGTTTGAAAACTAAATTGCTGGTCATACCTGCAGGTTTAAATCGATTTTCCTTCAGCAGTGAGACCAGCTATCATCCTTGGAAAGACAAAAACAGAACATTTACTTTACTCAAAAAAGTAGTTTCTGACTCAAATCCAAACATGGATCTCAATTCATGCAAAACATTCTAGGGCTCTGCAGAAATAGATCTACACATTAGAGATACTGTATATTAAAAATCAAAATTGATTATCAACATTTAATCCTCTGATATATCTTAAACTACATATGTTTTCATTACTTTCTTGATACACCTGCAAACATCAGCCAATCAAGTTCACTGCCTAGTGTTCAAAATAGGATTTTAAAACAACAATCATCTAAAAGTTAAGGGCATTTATCAAATATAGATTGTGTGTAGTAAAATGCCTTATTGTGACACAGTCCTGCCAGCGGAATGAATGAGCTATCACCAGAGACTTTCAAATTAATTTAGCATGATCCTGGCTCACTGGGAACTCAAGTGCTGAAGTACTGATATAGGAGGCAATCACATTAAGCCACAGTTTGAACAGTTAAGACCTCTAACCAGAAACCAGCTTTGAGTTGGAAAATGTGTGTAAAATAGTCAGTCGAAACCCCTGCCTTAACACCTCATTTGTCTTCGTCTGTCTACCAATGGAACAATGGCTTTTGTTTAACCTTGTTTGATTTCCCTCTTAGCACAGATCCCCTGACGAAGTGGGCCATTATTAGGCTCTCAGAGAGGCATGTTTCACTAACGAGCAATCACTAATGAAGGCTTTGATGTAGGATTAATTACACTCCAAATTGAATGTCTAATTGCTTTTATTCCCTGCCGATGAAATATGCTCTGACTGCCACTTCAATGCCATCTGTTGTAATTAGAAAAGAGGAGCGAGAGGGGAGAGGAGGAGCAATGGATTGGGAGATGTAATAGATAAGCTCTATTTCAGTCAGCTGACTCTCTAGTTCTTTGTTGTGTTTACATATTATGTCTTTTGCATCTGTAATTCTTCCCTTTCTGGTCACCTCCCCTCCTTGTCCTTACCTCTTGTAGCTCCTCCTTCATCCTGCAGAGTATTTGCCTCCACCTCTAACAAATGATGTGAGGTTATCCATTTCCTCATGCTAATTACATCTTCTGATGAGCTTTGGCAAATACATTAGCTAATTGCATTTGTGCTTCTCAAACACTGACTGACTGATAAAGTGCATACCATGCTCAATCATTGCATTGTTTGATGGTTATTAATCTTAAAGGTGTTGCATGTAAACATTCAGACATAAAGGAAAAGATGAAACTGACCATTTGATTGATGGGATGGTTTAACAGATTGTTTCTGATCTTATTAGAAATCATTGCTTTCTTTTGGATGGTT
Source organism: Anableps anableps (assembly GCA_014839685.1). NCBI lineage: Eukaryota > Metazoa > Chordata > Actinopteri > Cyprinodontiformes > Anablepidae > Anableps > Anableps anableps. The sequence goes on from CM026082.1 coordinate 20,186,922, forward strand.
TTAATTCTTTGATGTTTGATTATGGCCAACAATTTGATTTATGATTCTTCCATCTGTATATGTTGTTGCTGTAAAGGATTAGATTTTAATTTGGCAGGCATTGCATGCTCTGTATGAATAATAATCATGCATTTTTCACATTTTATTGTACTTCAACCACAAATTTCAGTGTATTTTGTTGGGGTTTTAGGTGACCAACCAACACAAAATAGTGCATAATTGTCAAGTGGAAACCTAATGATACAATGATATCCTGTTTTTTTGGAGTGTGGTGTGCATGTGTATTCTTTACTCTGACACCCCTAATAATGTCAAGTGTAACCAACTGCCATCAAAAATCAGCTAAACATTAAATATAGATCACCTGTATGTAATTTAATTTCACTAGAAGTTTTTTTTAACATAATAGCAAAAAAAAAAAAAAAAAAAAAAAAAAAAAAAAAAAAAAAAAAAAAAAACAGTGATCATCAACAGACAGTGTGGGCAAGAAGAGCAATAATTGAGGATACAGTCATGAGGCCCATGGTAACTCTGGAGGATCTGGGAAAAATAACAGCTCAGGTTGGACAATCACTAGACAGGGCAACTATTTGTCCACAAAATTAGTCTTAAGAATAGAAAGACTAAAGATATTTACAGTTTGCCATTACCATATAAGAAGATGTTCTGGTCAGACCACAGCTAAACTTTTTGCCCTACATGCAAAGTGCTATGTAAAAGGGGAAATCTAATACTGAACATCACCCTTCCCTATAGTGAAACACAGTGGTGGCAGTCTCATGCTGTGGGGATGCTTTTCCAGCAGAGACAAGGAAACTGGTCAGAGATGGGCAGATGAACAGAGCTAAATACAGGGCAATCCTGAAGGAAAAGTTGTTAAAGGCTACAAAACACTTGAGACTAGGATGGAGGTTCAAGAATTAGCAAGACAACAACCCAACATCATACAACCAGAAATACAAATGATTTCTAGATCAAGGTGTAGTCATGTGATGACACAGTCAAAGTTCAGATCTAAGTCAAATGGAGAATTTAAGGCAACCATAAAAAAAATGTGTTCAGAGATGCATATGATACAACTAAGCTACTGGGCTAAAGAGGGTGAAATACATATCCACATCATGTGCTTTAGTTTTTTTATTTGTAAACAATTTTAAAATATCATGCTGAAATATGCACTATCACATACAATGTCAATAACAAAGATTGATATTTGCAGCTGTGACTTGCTAAAATGTGAAAATATTCAAAAGGTATGTGAATTTGAGTTCTCTCATAATATACTTTATCACTTATTTGCAACCTCAAAATAACCAAACTAAAATCTCCAATAGAAGTTGTAGTATGAATTGTAGGGAACCAAATGACCAGCTCTTCCACAAAAGACATGTTTAAAAGTTATCTTTATTTAATTTTCAGATCTTTAATTGGCATATATACTTATTCAATTGTCATAAAAGTGTAAACCTCTTGAAAACATAAATAAGAAAAAAAATATGATATACATTATAACTATGCAGTAAAGGGCCAAAAGGTAGGATACATGCTTATTATGCTGTATAATGTCATTATGTTCTTGTGTTTGCATTAGCATCTCAGTCAAAGGATGTGTGGCAGGTGTGCTTTGTAGCAGCACACTGTCTCTGTCTGATAAGACAATGACACAATATGATGAGAAACAACGCCAGTTGTCAGCAATTGTCCACACAGAAAAGATGACACAGTTGTCAATATCCACGCTTTGTGTGTGCGTGTAAGTGTGTTTCTGTATATGTGTGTTAGCAGGACTCCCCTAGGAGCAAATGGCTTTAAGCAACACAAGCGCCTGATCAATACATCAATATTCAGCTTAGGAGGTCTGACGACAAAAACATTTTATGCTCACACTCACAACAACACTCAACCATTTACACATTTGAGCACAAAGACGCACACAAACACACGTGCTTCAGGCTCCGCTGTATGTGACCCCTAGCTAATCAATTTTTCGCCACATGATAGGGACGCCACGCGCCGCCATCATTACTGCTGCATCATTAAGCAGTGACGCACTCACTCAAACACAAACACAGACCTACACACTCTATTGTTGCTGTTCTGAAAGATTAGAGTGTACAAAGACAAAGATAGATGTGATTATCATCATGTCCATTCATTGTTTGAGACAAATATATGCAAACACACGCACATACACACGCATACAACCGCACGTGCACACACTCTTTATTGCATCTCTGGACTTTACCCCTGCAGCTACAGCATATTGGATGGATGTCAGCTTATGGCAGCGTATGTATTGTACCTATTGTTATTTTAATGGCTGACTGAAACAACAGTATGGAAACCAGGAGCGAAGTTGCCTGTGTTTACAGATAATCCAACTGTCCACGGTCTACAAAGACTGATTGGTCACACTTAGAGGCCTGTTAAGTCAGATAATTTGCACAGTGTTATAATCTGTGTGAGTTTTGCTGCCAAAAAGACTGGAGTTGTGTGAGTGTGCATGTGTGTTTTGGTGTCCTCACGTTACTGTTTTTAAAGTATATATATGCCCCATTATTGATGTTGTTTTTTGTGATTTCTTCTTTTTGCTAGATGATTTGCCCAACTGTTTTATCTGTGTCTTTCTCACAATGGTTGAGGGCAGCTGGCAGCTCTTTCCTGAGTCTGATTCTGCTGAAAGTCACTTCCTTTTAAAAGAGTTATTTTGGCTATTGTCATCTGCTGCTTCATGAAAGTGTGGTTTCAAACAATCAGTTCATTTCTTTACTCAAAACCTTAAACCGGTATTATACTGAAAATTCTATTTCTGCCCAATGCCCTTTGTGTTGAGTTGAAGTTTCTAACTGTGCATAGGGAGGCTTTTTTAGGGTTAAGTTTCAATCAAGGTTCTAAAAACATAATTTTCAGGCAAATATGAGAAATTCCCTTGGTGAGTTAGAAGTGTTTCTCAAATACTGCTGTGTTAGCCCTTTTTAAGGCACTGACAACCTGTGCTAAATAGATCTATTTTTTTCTCATGTCTTTATTGACAGTCATAGGGGAAACATACACTCTTGGACCCCCTATAGAATTTAAGTGGGAATAACGCATTTGGGTGCTTCCAATCAAATGCACTTGAATGAAAAGTGTGAATATCTCTATAAAAGCAGGAGTGTTATTTGTTTTATTTGCCAAACATCACATACAGCACAATTGTTCAAACACCTCGTTCCAAGTGAAGTAGCAGAGAGGTGTTGATTTGGGCTTTTTTTTTTTAAATGGTTTTTTGCTGCCTTTATTAACATTGATTAGTCTGGAGAGTGGCATAGAGAGAGTGTGAAAGGCATGCAGCAAAGATCCTGAGGTTTACTGATGACTTTTGGACCACAGCATCAAGGATGAACAGCCTCTATATATGGGGGGGCTCGCTAAATCACTCCACCACACTGTATAACAAATGACATGATGCCACATCAAGATCAGAACTTGCAGCAGGCAAATATAATCTGTGCCACCATTTCTGGGCTTTAGACTTAGGGCACCCAGGCATAAAGGTGTAACTTTGATCACGTATGTCAGGCTGTGTATGAATATTTGTACCACGTGCCTGAAAAGTTACTACTTTACAAAGAAACTGTCCCCAATGAAAACAGATTTGTCGCCACAGCACACATGTATTGTTTCGTACCCAGCTTTATGCATCTTTGATTAAACCATCAAGCATAGAATGTAATGATGACAAAAAGTGGGAGATTTCCTTGCAGTTACCTTCATACTTCAGAGATGAGCACATGACTGTTTTTTCCCTGATTTTTAGAGACTGATCTGTTGATCTAATCTATTTTGGTTTTGATTACTTTTTGTTTTTATAAAGAAGATGCAAAACTTCTCCTTAAAATCATCTCTCTCACTCTCCCTCTATCTCTCTCTTTTTCCTGGTACTCACACAAACATACACATGCATGCTCATCTCACACTAAGTACACTCTGCTCACAACCCCATCCACTGAAGTAAACATAATTTAATTGCATATCTGGCTAACATGATTCAATTACACAGAGGCATTTAAACCAATCACTCCCATGGTCGTCATTCATATCAGTGACATCATTCTGACCATTTGTGGCACCACTTAGACAATAATGAGTCAAATGAAAACGGATGTGGTACTAGAAGATCGCAACAGCCTGCAGAGGGTTAACGAGTTAAAAGGGGATTCTCTTGCTATTGTTTGAATTAATTTACAACTGAATCTCCAGCAATAAAGCAGATAAACATATATTTTTTTGTATTTCAACATAAATGTAAATATATGTTTGAGCATATATTTATTTAATGATATAGATTCAGTAATATTAATACTTAAGTCATAGTATTTCTTTGTGTATAAGCTTTAATGTAAAAAGCAAGAGCAGGAATTATATCTAAAAATGGACAAAGAAACATTATGAAGGTGAAAAATTAAAGTTTAAAAAAACTGCAAGCATCAGGCACCTTAGCCCAGTAAACCTAAAAATATGCAGCATGACTGTGCAATAATCAAATCAAAATCTTGATTACAACAAGCTATATTTTCATTTTAATAAAGATTTGTGCACATGTACATTTTGTTCTTAGAGCTTATATTTCATTCACATGATCATTTATAAACTTTACTTTAATACTCTGATTTATCATGCAGGGTAAAATACAACACATTACCCAGGCCACAGATTAGCAAATATTTAATATGTATCTCTTTTCTGAATGTAACTATCCCACCACTCAAATACCAAAGCATCAACACAACCTGTAAATAAGGAAGTGTGTACTAGACAGACCACAACAGGAGAAGCCAAATAGCTTTGTGGAGCTAAACTGGGTGTAACAATGCAAGAAAAATGGACCTGACCCTAACACTCCTGTTGAGGTACAAAGGAGGCACATCAAATGATCTTTATCTTCTTAACTTCTGGGTGGGGGTTTGTATATTTTTTTCTGTTGATTTATCCCTGTGATTCTGATTTATGAGTTGCCACTTTCAGGTCAGAAAAGAGTTATTGCCTTAAATATAGAACTTAATGTAATGTTTAAGACTGAGTGTAGGGTATAACAGAGATTTGGGCACTATTTGCAGATATTCAGATGGAGATCATCTGTTTTGGATAAAAAGTGCATAGATGCATTAAAAGCAGAGCAAAAAGGAAAATTCAGATGCACCATAGATTTTAAAATAACAGCAGTAATTAGTTTTGAAATGTTAACATGCAAATCCATGTAACATTCACTCATTCCATTTTCAAATGACAACCAAAAATCAAAAAATGAAAAACGTGATTGGCGATTTGTTTTTCAACTCGATACAGAAAAAACGAAAAGTCTCAGATCAAAAATAAGAAATGGAAAAATGGGCTGCAAGGCTGAATTTGATTTTAATATTACATTACTCGGGTTTATGTGACCTGAAAATTGTTCTGCATTCAAAAGTGTAGGTTACATTCCACATAACTCTTTGGAAATATGAGGTACTTTGGCTCTTACAGTATTGAAACACAAGTGAAAAAATAAAGTAACCTACCATATCCTTCACAAAAAAGTCAAAAGTGCTTTGAATGCATAACTTTGAACATTATTTAGGTGGAAAAAAAAGAATAAAGAGCAGCTTAAATCATCTTTATTAAGCACAACAGTAGACTAAGCAATATTACTGCCAGACTGTTTCCCCGTGCATCAGATAGTCCAGCTAGTCTTTGTGTGTTGACGTCAAATTCCTCCACTCCCTTAGGATTCTTCCAACCTGACCTTCTCCTCCATGCAATCCCACTGAGAACAGAAGGCCAGTTATGCACTTCCAGCCATATGATCTGTCATGAAACTACACATTTAATGGCAATGTTTGCAAAATAAACTGGAAATCTGAAAATAAAATTACTTCATATATCGATCCAACCAAAACCCTCTCTAGTGCCGCTTCTGACTAATGTCTTCATTCAAATCTTCTGACACTCATTTCCAAGCAGTGTGCAAGAAATGTCTGCGCGTTGTACCAGATTAGGTCCATAATAAAACTGGTGTGTGGTTCCAGCGTTGCCATGGTGTCACTAGATAACCCTCATACAGAACAATTTCTGGGTCATGGAACCATATATTAAAATAAAATTTGGTTTAGCAGTTAGTTTTTCCATTTAATATTTTTTTTATCCAAGACTAAAATTGAAAATATGAAAAACAAAAACTTTTTCATTTTTTTTGTATCTGATTCAAAAGCAAATAACAGGAAAAAACCAGCACTTTTTCATTTGTTGGTTTTCAATGAAAATTGAAAGAACGAATGATACACGGATTCATTCAAATTTGCTGCATGCTAATTTGTTCCATCACTAAACGAAAGCTAATTCTACCTAGCCTGTGAATCTCTAATATATTAAAATTGATTTAAACAAAAATAATTCATTGCATATCTGCATATCTCAAGACAATATTAGTTAATGTAAGAAAATCAAAAGTTGTGTTTACATTTTTAGATGATTCCTGAACAAAAATGTGGCAATTGGAATGGATGAAATAGTAATTCTTTGAGATCTTTTATATATCATGCAGTCATGTTTATGGGCCAAAAATTAAGAATCTTGAAAGGCTAGGCAGATTATTAACTTTGTTAAGGTTGGTATCACTTCACGAAATGTTACATTTACTGACAAAACAGTGCAACTAGACAATACCACTAAAGTTGGAGAAAAATAATTAACAGTGTTTGAGTGGTATAGCTGTGATATAAAAAAACACTTTTGCAATAAAAGACAAACATTTCACTTTTAATCTGTGTTATAAGGAAAAGTTCTGTTTCATGTTTACTGACAACTTCAGCAAAAAACACAAGGTAGAATTTAGGACTTCCAATGGCTAATGGTATGAAAGTCTAACAATAGGCCTAATGGCATCAAACTCCCACATAAAATTTCTTTCTGCAGTAGGTAACTTCTTAAAGTGTTTTTTACATATTTATTAAAACTGTCGCTATGACCTGACAGTACAACATGAGACAGATAATCTGTGAAAAAATCAAGCTCCTCTGCCTCCTTCCTGTGATCCTGTTGCCATCTGCAGAAATACACCAGTACTGGTCAGAAACAACTAATCAGAGCCAGGAGGAAGAGTTAACACAGTCAGTCATGCTTGGGTACTCACTACTCACACCCTCCACCATACAGCTCATACAAGCTCAAGATTGCCAGTTTGCTGCAGCTGTGCTAATGGCAGAGAAACAACCTACCATTACAGGAAAACTGTTTATGTGGCATCATCAGTGACCATGCTTACTAGCCTGTGCCTTCGCGGCAGGCTCTGCTATGGAGCAAGGGGGAGGATGTGAGCAGCGCATAGAGAAGCGTGATTGACAGTGCTAAGACATTCCTCCTGGTTTCTGACCAGGAACGGTGCATTGCTGCAGATGGCAGTGGGACCAAAGGGAGGAGGTAGAGGAGCTTGATTTTTTTCACAGATTATCTGTCTCATAATATACTGTCAGGACATAGGGACAGTTCTAACACACACACACACACACACACACACACACACACACACACACACACATATATATATATATATATATATATATATATATATATATAGATATATATATATATATAATATATATATATATTTTTTTTTTTTTTTTTTTTTTTTTTCCCCCCCAAGTTTCGGCCTAGCAATTCCCAGTCAAATAGCCATCTCTTCAGTTCAGTGAAAGGATTCCCTCCCTTTGATATGCGTTGCTATATGGGTCAGCATGTACTCGGTTCCTTCAAGGACAAAAAGAAAAGTCTATGTGTCTTAAAATACATAGTTCATGGATGACATTGCTGTTTCAAAACCATTCACATTTACTTTAAACAGGTCCAGACATTTAATTTAACCAAAGTGGTTCCAGCACTAACCCGGGGCCAGTGCTTTGTTAGGGTGGGTTCTTTCTGCTTCAGCTGCTGAAGCAACAACTCTGACATTTTTAAATCAGGGCCATATCATAGTTCTTTACTGTGCCAGAGTACAGGGTTGCTGGTTCAAGCTGCGCTCTATCCATTTCCATTGTTGTGTCCTTGGGCAAGACACTTCACCCACCTTGCCTAAAAGGTCAGTGCCATCTCAAGATGGCTGCAGCCTCAGACACCTGTCTACCTTGGAATGGCTGAATTGAAAATGTTATTTCCCCCCAAGGGGACTAATAAAGGTATTAAAAATAAAAAAATAAAATAAAAATAAAGATTAGAGGTGCTTTCAGGGAGACTATATTTAAGGATCCTGAGTAAGCTGTGATTTTAGCTTGGCTAATTTGATGCAAAAGGAATAAAAATGTTGAACTTCAGAATAGATACAAAACTCATTAGCTTGGGAATACCCCATGTTTATGATTTCTCATATTTCTACAATTTGTTTTAACATTGGTTGGTTCATAGTTATTTACAAGTTAATGAACTGCATAAAACTCTGTTCATAAATGCTGTTTCAGCTGAATTTATAAATACAGTTAGCAACTTTATTTGTAACCCCTGACAGATCTGTTAATATTGCAAGATGAGGTTTATAAACCCAGCTTGACTCAGCCGATGTACAGTACTGTTTAAAGGAGCAGTGTTATATATTTTCCAGGTACAATCAAGTAACTATGTTACCTTCAGTTGTTATGAAAATGTTGAATATATCAAACATAACTTTAAAAGAAATTTGACTTCACAATTTAAAGCCTTGAAATTGGCCTCTGTCTTTTTAAGAACCTCCTGCTCTTTCCAACACTCCACCTTGAGCACGTCATCACAACAGTGTTCGTCCATTTTCCCATTTACAACCATTCTTAGGAGCGTTGGATTGAGAAGAAATTTGGATGATAAGATCAGCAGACTCGCAGTTACACCAGGTGCTTGCTAATTGTTGCTGCCTCTAGTCTGGAGGAGCTGAGTGGGGAAGGTGAGGGAGAGGGGAACTCTGAGACGGAAGCTTGGCTGGAAACCAAAGCTCCAAGGAGGCGCTTTGTGGAAATAGGCTCTGCTTTGTGAGAGCAAGCGCTTAGGCATACACAAATGGTTGCCACGGGGAAATTAAAGGATTTTTTTTAAACATACATGAAAGAATCAAGGCAACACTCTAGGTATGTTTTTGATGAGGGAATAACATTAAAACATGACATAAAGCTCAAAAAAGTCGACTTTACACAACACCCCCCCTCCACAAATCCAGTGGCACTGAAAGTAGCCTTCACAAATAGCAACTGCAATTTAAAAAACTTTTATATGTTAAACCAATCCGTTTGCTGGGATAATGAAAAAAAATGTGAAAATGATCGCACATAAAAAAATGTAAAGGATGAAAGCAGTAGAGGTTCATGAAAAGGAGAGGAAACTATTTAGGTCTAAAAGTGGGAAGTAAAACAGGCATGTCTAATATTTGTCATCAAAACAATGCATTATGGGACACAAACAAACAATATATGAAGATCTGTGGTCACACACAAAGCAGTAGCATTACAAATAAAACTTGGCTGCTCAAAGTCATACATCTGAGTCCAGATGCTTTTTTAATGCAGCACATTTACAAAGTCATGTCTACATCTGTAACATCAAATGGTATAGTTTTAAACAAGCATGATTTGCACTTTTAGATTTAACCATTAGTGGACACCCACATCTTAAAAACAGCAACAAACAAACAAAAACAAAATTTCAAAGTATCATCTTTAGTGTCAGAAAAATAAACCCTGCAAAAATCAGATAATTAAATAGATGGTTGTTTTACAAAGAAAAGAACAAATAGCACATGAGGGCAACTTAAGCAGCAACAAATGAATGATTCATTTGCAGAGTGGATGATAAGGCTATAAATGGAGATAACTGGGTGAAGGAGTCTTATATCCTAATGGTATTGGGAAGACCCAGACAGGAAAGAGATCATATTGTGCCAGAATGAATGTATGAATTTATTTTAAATGGGACAATGTACAACATACATCAGTCACTGAAGGAGAGATGCACTGTATACCAGGTTATAGCTACAAATGCTAATTTCCATCTGTAGTCCCCAAAATATACAGTAATATTGAAATTCAACATGTAACAATACAAGACGTGAGGACCAATAAAAGTAATCACACCATTCAAACTATCATAAGAATTATATAAAAACAAATCTTAGATATAATCTCCAAATATTTCTTATCCTCTTCAAATTATGTTATCATAGACTTGCAATACCATCAGAACTGCCATCCTTAAGCAAAACATGTTCAGATGGCTGCAGTTGTTTGCGGCATTCATTCATGGTTATCCTTACTTTTAGAATTTATTTTGCATCCCATTTTGTATTTATTAAATCAAAAAATTTTAATGTAGGGTCTGAATATTTGATAAATATGTATACATGGTCTGTTAATGACTAACCAGCAGCCAATTTGATTCTTTAATTCACTATCAAATCAAAAGCAAGTTATTTGCTGTTTTAAATTTGTATTTTACTGCTTTGGGGTATGACAAAAAAAAAATCACACAAAACTACAGTCAATGCATCATGCACAGTAATCACAAGCTTATGAAGATAGCAGCTCCATAAAATTTAACAAATCAACAAAGACATGATGCTAAATCCATTCTTGCTTTTCACGCATATCAGTCATCACCTTCACAATGTCAAACATTTCATCAGTCTTTCAGAACCTTCATGAGATTATCACAGAGAATGTGGCCAGTGCAAAAATATGGATTGTGATGTCCATAATGTCCCCCTTTATGTGCATTAATCAACTGTATTGACTCCACTTTCCCTCTGCACAGGACTCAGATTGTTTGTTTACCATCAGGGCAGAGTGTCTGGTTTTCTCAATAACCCACCTCCATCTGCATTTAAACAATGAAACTATCAGCTAGGTAACAAGAGTGGGGACAGCAGCTCAATACTGCTATGAGAGGTCTTCAATAATCAGCTGGGTTGGAGGCAGGCAGGACACAGGCAAATACAAGCATGTCGTATTGACAGGCACTGGTTGCTTTCAATCAGGTTATATGTACTGACAGGGAAATCAGCCACAGTCTGTGTGGAACTTGAATGATCCTTGATGAAGCCATCAGTTGGAGAAATATACTTAACAAAGAGGCTTTTTTTTTTCATAAGGCTGTGAAAGAACCATGAGGCTGATATTTTTTCTTTGGTTTTAATCTCAAAAATCTTGTATTTTTTTTAATCTAATGTGAAAATTCAACATTTTAAATCCCATCTTTTTAAGTCACACAACCAAAAAAATGTGTTGTTCTTTATGTGACCATGGCACCGTCAATCCATTTTTTATACCCGTTAATCCTTTTGGGATCGCGGGCAGTGTGGTGACTATCTGCAGCAGTCATTGGGTGAGAGGCAGGGTACACCCTGGACAGATCACCAGTCTATCTCAGGACCTTGGCACCAATTCATCTTTAAAGTGACAGCTATTTGTGGTCACGGTGGGAAAAGCCGCCAGAGACTTACAACTGCTTATATAATTCCATAATAATTTAAAATAAGTTTAGATACACAAATTTAAATACCATTACAATACATAAAAAACGTTTTCAGTGAAAACAAGTCATTAAAAAGGAAGTCTAATCTAAAATAAACCACTGTGTTGTATTTTGAGAAAAAAATTATACTGCAAAAAATGTGCTGCAAATTTGTTGTTACAGGTGGTAGTTAAAACTTATGCCCCAATTTGATTTTTTTTAAACCTCAGTTAAATGGAAGCTATGCAGCCAATTAACCTGGAGCAACTGCACGTTGTTGTTATGTCAATGTGGTACAAAATCTCTGAGGAATGTTTCCAACACCTTCTTGAGTCTATGCCACAAAGAATTAAAGCAGTTCTGAAGGCCAAAAAAGGTCTGGCACAATACTGTCAAGTTGTAACTAATAAATTGTACAATGAGTATATGTCAAAGTAACAAAATCATGTTCAATTACACAGTCTACAGTTACCACATTATATCTTCACACACTTCCTTTGTGGATTAAAGACAAAATACTTTCCGATTGGTAAAAAACTTACCTCATCTTAGCAAGTCATTTGTCAATTTTTTGCATGGATTCCCTGTTTAACAGCACACTGGACCGATCCAAAGTAGCAAAGAAAAATAAAATCCAATATTACAAGTCTAGTAGGATAATATGCCACTCTGACAAACGCTCAGTGCAGTACAAGAAAATATTAAAAAACACATGATTATTTCATGGGACTGATGGGACTGATTAGATAAAAATGTTAAAAAAAAAATGTTACCCCTCTAGCATTCATAATATAATGATGGATGTGTATTTGCAGCTGGACATTAATCGTTACTGTGGGACAAACAAGACGCTTTTAACCAAATACCTTTTTTTTTATTAGAGAAAGTATGTCATGCATCAATTATGAATTCATGAAGCTGGCAGTTAATCAAAAGGTTTTGTGCCTTCTTTGTATACAGCAGACAAATAATGAGCACTTTAAAAAAGAGCTCATTCTTGAAATCTGTTGAATCTTTGCTCCATTTTCAATAAACCAACTTAAACTTCAAGATTACAACTGTCTATAGTTCAATAAACCTGAAACGATTCCTTTTTAAGACTGACATTAAGAATATATTCAGTCCACCAGAAAGGAACAGAGGAAAAATCTTGCAGAATTGTCGACATTAAATCAGTTTAAACTCGACTGCAACACAAATCATGCTTACAGACACCCACACACCCACAACTACACACATACAGGCACACTTCAAACCCCAGTGGCATTGAAACGGCCAACACATCATTTACATAATATGTTCCTGTTAGATGGTGGGCTTCCTTGTTTTGGTAAAATACACTTAATCTTTTTTTCACATACACACCCACACATGCACCCACACACATAGGCATGAACCAAGCCATGAAGCAGAGAGCATGGGTCACTTTAAGGTCAGAAGTAAATTGACTGAGGGCAGGAGGCCTCACAGCTCTAGGTTTATAGAAGCAAATTAATTAGGGAACCATGCAGTACATTGAAGTCAACACATTATGGGTGCAGCTCACACTTGTGGCAAAAGGGTGTATAAATATTACAAAATGTATAATTACCACTTTTTTTCCTGGCCTGGTGCAATGGTGGAAATAAATAATGTGGTCTTAAGGTAAAGTCTAAGGTGGATCAAAAATCTCTTTCAACATTTTTCTTATGTCCCATAAGCCCGAATTCAGTAGGTGAGATATCTAGTTATTTAGGCATCAGTGCAACTCATTTCATTGCTTTATTTCTAAATGAATTAATTTCATCCCAAATTCAACACCTTTGTATCATGAAAATATTGAGAAGAACACAACATGCTCCTGGTGCAATTATCTGAAGTGATAGTTTTTGTAATGCATAATTATCAGTAAAACTAGATCAACAAATGCAATAATATAGATATTAAATAGCACTTTGGGTATTGATATGTATTTAATTTTATGGAAATATTTTTTTTTTTCCACAAGAAGAAAACCTTTTTTTTTTTTCTTTTTCCCCCAACCTAAGAGTCACACTTGGGCTGGCAGTCATCAAAATGCAAACACAGTTCAACTTCTTGTCCCCTCCTCCATTCACTGCTCTTTTGACTTCTGAATCATCAACAGGAGAGAAACTCTCATCCTAGCTGCTGTCAGTCAGTGACAGGGGGAACAGTTGGCAGCTTGGGGGCCTCAGGCCAACCCCGACCATATGGCATATGCTGTAGTACCACTGTGTCATACTCTGGCAAGTTTTAACGACCAATTAGGCTCATTAGGCCTTGATTAAAGACGGTGAAGCCTGGGGGAGTAACAGAGGGAGAGGAGGGGGAATGACGGTGATGACTTATCATGGAGACAAGATGGTGGAGAGAATGAATCAGTAATGATGTGCTCACATTGCATGGAAAATTAGTAACAGGTGTTCCTGGCTTTAAGTATATTGGCGGGGAAAATTTGGGGAAAAATGCCTTGATCTTGTATTGATTTTATTTATTAAATCCCTTTTTGACAGGCAGTGCAGATGAAGGGGATAAAAAAAGTTATTGACTGTGGTGTGAGTTATGTGGCCTCTTGCATTGTTCTAATATGCTTCTTCTTTTTTTTTTTTTTTTTACAGCTTCACAGATTTATAAACAATGATAGAGTGTGATCCTCTGAGTAAGACTGTATTGTACAAAATTAATTTAGATGAAACCAAAGTACAACCCGAACTGGTTTTGAGGTGGGCCCGATCCAATACAGTAACAGTTTTGGACCTTATACTTAGGTTATTCATTGATTGTTGCAAGTTAGGCTGAGGCCACTGATCAAGATGTGTTGTTGGAAGTCATATTTTGATCAATTTGAATAAAAAAAATGTTGCACACTTAATTTCTTATACGAAACGATTTAAGAAATTGTACAGAAATATATATCCCAAATATAGCAGATATAATTTTTAGGTTTGGGCAAAACTTGTTGAGGAAGCTTGTGATCAGTGAATTTTCTGTAGTAACGGCAAAGTGAAGACTATGCTGCTCCACATCTACTTCTTCTGATTTAATGTTGAAAAGGGGAAAATGAAGATATGTGTTATACATTGTCTACAAACATTTAAAACAGTAAAAGTTATGAAGGACTGTTACAGAATGGTATAACTCTAAAGTTCAACAGTGGAGTAACATGGAGCTTAAGCAGATGAAAGGAATGCTAACTGGAAAACAGAATGTTGCTTTATTTTAATCTTTTGAGCTTTAAACTATCTCCCATAGAGCGCAGAGGATTTAGAAATACTGATAGGCTGGTAGCAGATTTTGAGACAAGGCCGCAATATTTACATTAATATTATTAATATTCAATAAATTAAAATATTGAAAAATTCAGTTTTCTTGGTAACTCTGTTCTCTAAGGGGAACAGATAATATAGAATAATTACACACACACACACACTGAGGTTTTCAAGCCTTTATTTATGTTAATTAAGTTTAACTACTCTGAATTGGAAAATGTTAACATCAATAAATATTCTAATATAGATATCGGCATCAGATCAGAATATATCCTGAATCAAAGCAGCTCCAGTTTTCATACAACAACAAAGGACGTGGTGTAAAACATATTACACTGAAATCTGTATATATGACAAGTGGTTAAACTGAAGACAGTGATACACTCACTGACAGCATAACTGTTTTCAGCCATGAAGAGTATGATCATAAAAAAGTAACTTTCACTTTAACCTGAGTCTGTGTCACTGAAAATGTTTAAAATTGTCTCAAAAATACAGTGTTTCCTGAGAATAGAACAAATACTGTAAATCTGGTGGGAGGTGGCAAACTCTGCATAAGTAAGATGGCAAGTGAAGGAAAATACAAAAAAATGACTGCTGATAAAAAAAAACAAAAACAAAAATATGAACATAACATAACCCTTCCCCCTTCCCATGCCATCTTCACAAATAATATCCACTTATTTATGTCTGCTTATCCTATTGTTTTCATGTTTCATGCCACGATCTCCTGGCTGGCCAAGCAAAAAGAATCCATCTTCATGGAAGAGAATGTGTTTTCATAGAAAACACATAGTATTCGTGATCACTTCCAATCATTATCAGCTATGTTTTTTTTTTGTTTTTTTTTTTCACTTTAGAGAGTGTGTTTTTGTGTGCAAATGCAGAGCAGCAGATTATAGCTCTAATGATAATTCTACATATGGTGGCTGCAAAAACCTGCTTAAGCTCAAAAATCATAAATCCAATCTGAGGATCATTATCCCTAAGCCAGATGAGGAATTAATACCACATGTTATGCAGTGGTCACAATAAGACACAATATGACGGCAAAATGAGAAACAACTACAACGGAAATGAAATGTGTAATAGAATTGCCACATTGCTACCTTTGTCAACATCTTTATCATTTTACACAATCTGATAACAAATGTATTATTTTGTTTATTATATCTGATTCAAATTATGTTCAATGATAAAATGTCCTTTCAAGTTTCCAGTTGCCCACATTGTTTGCACCCAAGAGATGCATTTTCTTTCTTTTTCTTTTTTTTATTGTGTTAAGTCACCCTGCACTAATCCAACACTGTTGTTATTAAGCTCAGGGCTATGGAAATGGACAGGGTGTAAGACATGCAGTGCTCAGAAACCAGATTAGCATTTGTACCCCCACACAAACATTGTCCCCATATTCAAATTTGTATTTATATCTGTGCTCCTCTGAATTGGAGTGCTATGCTCTTGTGTGTCATTTGTGTAAATGTTAAACTGTGAGTAAAGGAACAGCTGAAGGAAAGATAAAGCGAGAAAGGGCATTTGAAATGGTGGCGAAGGAGTTCTTGAGAAAAACAATAAGTAGATGACAGAAAGAGGTTATCCTGCCATAGCAGAATCAAACAATGATCATTCAATATAAACTCCACTACACGTTTAGAAAAAGGACTGAGTAAGAGTAGCAAAGTGACATTAACATTAAAAAAAAGAAGAGGGACTGATGTATACAACGAGAAAAGAAATTCAATGTCACTGAACGAGAGAAAGAAATTAATTCAGGGAAACCCAGAGAGAGAAGTTAAGGATTACAATTTGAATTGGAGAAAGAAACTGAGAAGCCGAGAGTCATCGTAGAAAAAGCCAGAGACAGAGATTTGCAGACATGGAGGGAGAGAGCTCCAGATCCAGTGTTTGACATTTCACCTTGCTCAGTTGATAAGGGGTGTCACCCTCTGGTCCTCAGGGCTTTGACTGCTGTCTGCAGTCATCACCCCTCCCCAGCACAGGAAACTATTGATCAGCCAGACAGCTCTACCTCGGCTTGTGTATGTGTGATTGTAGACATGTGTGTAAGCTTTGCTGTTAGGAGGGTAAAAATGTGTGCATGTGTGTGTGTGTGTGTGTGTGTGTGTGCATGTGTGGAGGGTGGGGTAGGGTGGGAGGGTATACTGCCTGTGTGTGCATGCACTGTATGAATGAGCATTCTTATTTATTCCGCAGCTTAAATACGAGAATCTGCATAGTGGGTGCTCAAAACCAACCCTAACCATCTTTCTCACTCTGTTTTTACATCTTCATCTTGCTCTCAATAACATCTTAGCTTATCTCATTATTTGTGTAGTAGGAAGTCTATTAAGGTTCTGTGGCTTTTGTTGAGTGGAGTGAGATCACGGGGCTAACAGACAGACACTTCCATTAAAAAGCCTGAGTACTTACGGCAATGTGAAGAATGGCATTACACACTCGGTCGTACTCGCATTCAACAACACTAAAACAGTTTGCTTCAAAGATACCAGTTACTCCTTTTGGTCATGCTGGAATGTTCAGTGTGAAAACTAATGCAGAAATGTATCATTCAATGCAAAAGAGAAGAATTTCAACAGCAATTGTTTGTAGTAAAACTTTGAATGAACCATGGAGCCATCAACATTTTCCATTACTGTAAGGCATCGCAGTTTATTTACATGTAAGAAGTCACCTAAATTTGAAGAGGCCTGTTGACAAACATATATATATATATATATATATATATATATATATATATATATATATATATATATATATATATATATATATATATATATATCCTATATATATATATATATATATATATATATATATATATATATATATATATATATATATATAAACAAGCAGTCAAAAAAACCCTGTATGTTAACCCTTTTCAATCTTTTTGATAAAACGCATATAGAGGAAAGGCCTTATTGTTTGATGCAGTTGTTCTATGACAAACAAATGGATAAGAGGCATTAGAGTCTGACACAGATTGTAAGCACTGCAGAGAAGAACATCAAAACATACTGTAGCTGTAAGAAGAAGCAAATAATGTAGTTATATCTTTTTATGACAGCCACATACGTTCACTATCTTTCTGTGCAATTTGACATGTTAAGATTTGTGGGAGTTTAGTCAATGGAGACAAGTATAATTAGTTATTTTAACATGTAAAAGGAGATTAATTTCTGGAAGATGGTTTGTTTACATTTAAAAATGTGGTTTGGGGTCACGTATACTGTAGGAGGCACACCCATAAGTCATGGAAGACATTAAGGAACTAACCATACACTGATTAATAAGGTAGACTGTTGGAGGTTTTTTGCACTCACTGTCTAAATAAAAAGTGAAGAGTTTACCCCAAAATGAGTAAACACATTTTTAATCAAATATTTATGCCCTAAGAGTTGTGCCTGGTATTCACCTGGCAGACTAAAGTGTGCTTAAATAGACATCCAGCAATACCCTTGAACTTCACTATCAAACTGCTGCTGCAAAGCATTTTACAAAATAAAAACATGGGGGAGAGAGGAACATAGTGTTTTTTTTTCCCCCAGCTCAATGTTATGTCTTGATCATGCATTGAAACTATAAGTACTGGGCATGTGCAGTATTTTTCAAGCATCACTCTTCAGAAGACATACTGGGAGAGAATGCTACAAACGTATGACAGAAAAGATTCTGTTCTGTTCAGGATATTATCTACAAATCAGTGGTCATTAACACCGGGCTAAAGGGGCCCAGGTTCCTTCATGTTTAAGATATCCAGTGACATCCAATGATTACAGTACTTCCTCAGTGTGCCATTACATTCTGCAAAAAAACTGTTAATGATCCATTAAATTAAAAGTGGTGTGTGGTAAGAAGCAAACATCTTTTAAAAAAATGCAGGACAGTGTACCCTTAAGACCATGGTTCGGGACCACTGCTGTAGAAATAGACAAAATGTCCCAAAGTTAAAAATGGTTAGCATACAGAGTAAATTTGCTCCCTCTAAATAGCATATTCAGTTAAGAAATCATTCTCTCATAGAGAGGGATAAAAACTAAGTCCTAATAGGGCAGTATATCATTGACTGTTTGAAAAAAATAACCTGATTCCTCCTTTAATTAAATGTGGGTTGAGCTTCTGCTGCTCAAGGTAATTTCTTTGAGTCATATGTTGCCACTTTTAAGGAGTATTAATGGTCATGTGTTTGCACTCCATCTCATAACATTTTAAATGTACGTTTGTTTAGCCCTAAATTAAAGAAATAAAGATATAAGTCTTGCAACATTTTATAAAAAATTTTTCTTTTTACTTAGTATTACTGTAACTTACACATTAAGGGCCATGAATAGTTATTGCTCAGTATAAGCACAACACATATTGGCACAAAGGAAAAATTCTCATGCCACTCACCAGTAACAGCCTACCTGAGAAATATTGTCAATTTAACCCACAGAAAACAGCAGCATAGCCATTTCTTTAAATGTTATTGCATGATGCTACTTGGTCCTCATAAAGGTAGAGATTTAAAAGCACATACACCTATGTAAACACCAGCATTCGGCAGGGGGAATAAATGATGCACCTGTACGCAGCTTTGAAAATTCCTCTTGAGTTGGATGGATGGAAGGCCCTGCTACAGTCTTTATTCATTGTGTAGCTCAGGGGAGAAGGAAAGGAACGGGAGTGAATAAAATGTGGGCAAGCACAGATTTATGTTAAAAATGACACAATTAGTTCAACTCTGAAGTGCATGTTAGTCACGCATGGCTTCTCTTCTTAGACTCACATGAGGTGATCAGACAAGCAAATACTCCAGGGCCTCGATGTATAGTCAAGTGAAACGAACTCACATGTGCACACTCACACAAACAACAGTGTAAAAAACCCACTAAACACAGCAGCATAGGCATGGCACAAAAATATACAATCACACTTAAGCTCTTTGTATCTCATTCAGACCTCCATGAACATTACTAATAGCTCCAAAGTTTATTTGTGATTCAAAATTTATTGGGAAACAGAAACAAAGAAATATACAGACACACACACACATAGCACAGAATAATGCAGGCACAACAGTAAATCATCTCACAAGTGTGGAAAACACTGCTCTAATTCCAAAGCCTCTTCCACTGAAAAATTGATCCTTATTTTCAGGGCAATGCACTTTGAAACAAAAGGGGAATAGGAACTTAATATGCAGGAAATGAAGAAATGAAAACTACAGAACATGGAGCACTTTGAGTTTGCAGTTTCAAAGCCGGGAGAAACGAGCGTTTGAATTTCCCACCCCCCCAAGAGATAGCAAGGGAAAGGCAGAGCCTGATTTTATTAATTTCATCTGTAGTTATGTTTCTCCTGAATAAAACATTAATACTCCCAGGAACAAGGGAATAACAGAAACAGGAAAAAAAAGACTGCTTCTTCTCTTTTAATTAGCAAGCACAACTCACTCTCGCTATCTCTATCCGTCCCAGCTAGCTATCTTTGTATCACCCCTTCAAGTGTTTCTCTGTCAATCAAGCCACTGTTCCCCTAACTGGAATGAAAGGGAACTCTTTGTTAACTTTAAAATCACAGTTTTCGACTTTATGATGACATCTTGAAGCTGTACTCCATAAATACTGCTAAAGACCATAATGTGCAATGCAGGAAAGGGAAATATGAAAATTAGTTTGCTCCCTGTGAAAAGTTTAGTCTTTTAACTTCAACATGCTTGTTCTTGATATAGCCACATTTTATAAACTCAGACAGCACTGGTAGGTGTGTGCTGATCTCATCACCTGTGTAATTTCACATTGCATTAGAATAAAATTATTCTCATCGGGCAAAACTTTATTGGATGTGCACAGACAATCAAATCACATATAAAGGAAATGACTCCAAATAAATTAAGTCCAACGGAGATATGCGAAAAATGTTGTAATGATGCTTTTAAATATCTTACAGAACTAAAGGAAATTTCCTAGCATGTAAGGTCAGCCGATAATTAACAACATATTACAGCCTATTAACATTGGAAACAACTTATAGACAGTCTGATATAAAACCTCTTTTCCAGAGGCCAAAAACAATGTATGGAAATAGAGAGCTAATAGCACTGCAAGGTGAATGCCCAAAATCCATAAGTTCCATCCTGGCATAAGAAAGATTTCAGAGATCATAATATTGAGCTATGGAATCAAGGTTCTTGAGAGCATGTTTAAGGGATGGTTGTGCCAGTTTTAACAGTTCGCACAAACACACACGCACTCATGCACGTACACATGTATAGTCTCCTCTGCCTTGCCCCAGGGTGCAGCCAGTATGAGATCACACTGGCAGGTTCACTTGTAAAGCTGCAGCTTTAGGCTCTCAGACAGAGAAAACTACAGACGGCTGCTGCTGCAGGTAGAAACACTAAGCTTGAACAGTTGCGTTCCAAAACAAGCTATTCCCTGTTTGAGAATGTGTGACAAAATGATTGCTAGCATGAAAGTGAAGCTTGCATTTGAATCTCACTGATGTTGGCATTCCTCAGTATTTTACCCATTAAAAAGTACCCTCACACAAGTGCAAACATTTAGTATACACTATTCTGAACATGGTTTTTCTTTGCATTTCACTGGCTAGATATCTGATCCTATGTGCCATATGCTGCAATAATCTTTCATGCTTTTAACTATCTAACGCTGAGGCTTTATTCTACAAGTTTCCCTTCTTCAGCAGTGTAAATACCATCATACACCTGAACTAATGTGTTAGCAATGTGCACATTAAAGTATGAGTTTTAAGTTATTTCTGTTTTTATACTCTATAGAACTGAAAGAAGTGTATTGGGCTGTGTCTGGGAGAGGGAGTAGGAGAGGAGGAAAATGGAAGGAAGTCTGGGGTGCAACGAGGGTGAGAAACTTTTTACGAAGAGTGAAGGCCCTCTAATGATTGAGAGGGATTACCAGAGCAGTCAGTGGACTGGGAAAGGGAGAGAGCGTAGGATAAAGAGGTTAAGAGAGAAAGTAGCCCACTGTATGAAGGGCAGAAAGATGACAAATTGAAGGGAGCCTGTGTCTGAAAGTATGAGCCAATTTAGGAGAATAATAATAATTAAAAAAAAACAAAACCCAGTCAATGAATGCACAAGTAAGTAATTTCTTTTCTGAAAATAACCCTAAATGATTTAAAGTATGCCATTCATCTCATGAATTTTACTGTATTGTATTATAATTAGGGTAAAAATCAACTGTACATTGGTGAATATTAACTAGTATTTATGATTACATTTTACTGGTATGAACTGGACTGATTTAAATATATATTTATATGTAATTAGAAACGAACTGGTCTTGTAAAGTGTCTTGAGATGACATTTGTTGTTAAATTGCACTATATAATTAACTTAAGATGTATTTAATTGTTTTGTTTTTTGTTTTTTCATTTCACTTCAAAACATAATTTCAACAAAATAAAACTGTGAACTTAAGATGCTCTGGATATAAACAGCTTCATTTATATAAATCATTTCCCTCCATCCATTTCCCTTTATAAGGACTAAATTCAAATCACTTAACCTGTGAGAAAATAAGTTCATCATTTGAGTGTAAAATACAAATACGTGCAAGCATAAATGAAATCAAAAGAAAATGAAAGTAAACAATTCTACACAAACTTAAGTGTGTGCAATGCTGAACACCAAAAAGAAAGGGAAAAAAATGAACTACTTCATCCTCAGAAATTCATTTAGACAGCATTTTCACTCAAGGTTGCCAAGGATAAAATTGAATAGGTCTAAACTCTAAAAGATCATCACAGTGAACATATAAAAGGAGCTTAAATACTCATCTTATAATACAAAACATTCACTTACAATTACTCCTTTAATTATTGTAAAAGACCTATGTTTAAAATAGAGTTGGTCAATGAAAATAAATCGTTCAAAAATAATTGAGATTTAATTTAGTTATTGATCATCCTTGGAAACTAGAAACAATAAAAATACTTAAAACCTTGAATATACTTTACTAAACTGATTGTTCACTATAAATTAGCATTTTTCAAAGGGAGAAAATTTTTAAAACTAGTACATGCACAATTTTAGCAGAAGCACTAAAGTATTGTGTGCATATTTTTTTACGCTGTGTGCTGAGTTTCCGCCATTGCAACTAAATTCAGCACATAGCATTGCTCAATTTTTCAGATACAATTTTTTTTATATTGTGTTTCACCAGCTTGAAATGCATACCTTTATGTATTGTTATGTTACACGGATATGCTGGAAGCTTTGTGAAACACTGAAATAAAATTACTGAATACAAGACACAGCCATCATCTCTCCCTCTCCTGCGTTGTGGTCCGTGCTATTCTGTGGTCTACCTATGCCTCCTATTGGTCTGACTGCTGCAGTCCACAACAATCTCAGTCCTTTCATAGGACATGGAAGGAGGGACAGAGGGAGGGAGCCAGGAAACAGGATGACAGACAAGGAAAAATAGGAGAGAAGGGAGGAATGATGGTGGGTGACAGGGTTGGAGAGGATGAGGTGGAAAAGAAAGAAAAGAGGAAGTCTTTGGGGAAAGATGGGGTGGGTTGGGAGGAAACAGGGTTGTTGTGGGCGGCGGGGGGAGGATAGGAGGAAGGCAGGGAGGGAGATATTATGAATGTTGACCACTGTCCCTCTACATAAATCTGCACATTAACTGCTTCAAATGAGGCTCCCCATGTTTTCTCATCTTCTCCTACCTCACTATCCTTTTTCCCCCTCTTTTTCTGCCATACACACCAACACAGTCCAACACCACAACCCCCCAGTCGCCATCTCACATCTGATTGGGCAATGTCATTTATAATGTCTGTCCACATCAGGGGACATTGTAGGGACCTCGGTCCTAACAACACCTCCCCCTGTCACAACCCAGTGCCTGATGGGAAGAAATAAACCAACTGCCATGCCTCCGAGAAAGCGACAGCGTCACACAGCTAATATCGACAATGAGTAATGGCACTTTGCTATTACAACTTCGCTGCTTCTGATCTGCCTGATAAACATTGGGGAATTGAAAAATGCAGAGGCAAGATGTTAATCCTCTTTCACAGCCAAAGTGAATGCGTTGCAAAGAAAGGAAGAAAAAAATGGAGGTTTAAATTGTTTTTAAAAAATGAGATTTTTCTTCTTGCATGCTTTGATAGGACACTGGTAAACACAAGTGGGGAAAAGCTGAGCAAAACATAAAAGTGAAAAAAAATCATGACTCTATCATAAACAATGTAAGAATCAAACATGTCTGTAGATGATGCAAAAAAGAAACATATTAAAATGTTCACACACAATTTAAGCCAAACTTATTCACACAACTGCCTGATGTTGGTTTAATTAAACCTTTCAATTTTATAAACGCATTTCTTCTTCATATCCAAAATGTTTTTTTAATTTATTATTGAGAAGGGTAGAAAAACAAATGACTAAATATAATAAAAAATATCATAACAGTCTAGAAATAGAAACAGTCTATTAAAAAATTAATAGCTTTTTTTTTTGTCGTTCCCTGTCAGCAACAAAGTTCCTGTTTCAAACTTGTGTGTTTGTGTGTATATGTGGCTGAATGAATTTCAGTTTTATTTTAAGTTAGTAATTACCACAACATAATTATCAATAATAAAAATTTCAGCGGCGCAAAACACGATTTGCCAAATTGCCCTAAAATAATATATCTGATAAGTTACTATAGCTATGATAAAAAAAATAATGCTTTCATAAATACAGACATGCATGTTTTCCAAGGTTTGACATATGAGAATCAAGCTCAGACCATTTCATATTTGATTTTAAATCAAATTTCTCCCCAATCTTAATTTTTAAAGAAACAAATCATATTTTATAACTCTCAAAATATTTTTTTCCACCATCTTGATGTATTCAAGAGCATCCACATGGGAAACCTAGATTTGCTCCTGTTCTTCTCTGTATTCTCATCACTTTACATCAAACAGATGAAAGATTGAGTGAAGCCTTTGAAGAAGGCAAAAGGGCCACTGACTCCCTTCGTATAACCACTGTCACCTCCTCAAAGGCAGCTTGACTCCCACATACAACTCAGGAACATTAAACGGGCCCAAAAAAATAACTAACAACCACATTTTTGACCACACAAAAAGGGGGCAGCCACCAATTTGCATTGCCATTCTGATGTTCAGTGGTGAGCAAGCAATCTCCATGTGTAATGAGTGTGTTGTTTGCCACTTTCTTCCCTCTGGTCAATAATCACCAGCCATGGTAGCCTGAAGAGAGTCTATTTTAGGATAGAAACCCCCTGCTTTAAAAAGCTTAACTCAGCCATAAACACACCAACTTTTTTTTACTAAGTCTTTCTTTCTCTGTCTCTTCGGGTAATCCCACTTTTGTTGGTTGTGAGGAGAAAGGTGAAGAGCAGGAGGAGGACAAAAAAAAAACTGGGGCCAAAGCCAAGGAAAACATTCCCGTCATGAAGGATCAAGATGGTCACCTCTTTCTCCCCTTGTTTAATCGTTTATCATCAGCCACCTTCTGTTGCTGGTCTCACACGACCTAAATCCCAGAAACTCCTGCCCGATTATTTAATTCACATGCTCACAAGTCTACCAGCTTGACCAAAACCAGTCAAGCGTATTGTTTGGAGATCTACAGGAGCTGCTTCATGCAAATGTTTGTATCGATGCCTAAAAAGCCACCGCTGCAGTCCAAAGGCACATCAAGGAAATGAGAGAGCAGGCCAAGCCTTTGTGTGTGCTGTGTACAATAAAGGGAGGATTTAGAGGCCTTGCCGGCCGACCGCAGGGGAGGAACAAAATGAATGAAGTGAAGCGGTGTAGGGGTTGGGGACTCTGCAATGGTGGGTTGGGTTGGGCGTGTGGGGACTTGCTAATGCAGCCCCCCCCAACACTCCAACCCTGCCACCTCCACGCGTTCATTGCTGGACAGCCCATATATAACGCGTACACGTTTGGTCTCTCTAAAAGGTCACAAAAGGGTAAAACTTAAGAGGAAAGATGAGAGCAGTGCTGTCATAAAAATAGAAAAACCCATGTAAGGGGAGAATAAGTGGCTATTCCTCTTAAGCCCTGGATAAAATATTTCGGATTCAACGATGCAACGA
Organism: Anableps anableps; assembly: GCA_014839685.1. Classification (NCBI taxonomy): domain Eukaryota; kingdom Metazoa; phylum Chordata; class Actinopteri; order Cyprinodontiformes; family Anablepidae; genus Anableps; species Anableps anableps. Next base: position 20,212,774 of record CM026082.1, read on the forward strand.
GTCCCAGCCAGCAGGGGTCTAGATTTACTGCTGAGGTCAAATCCCAGTGTCGATCAATAGTCAATCGCTGTGATCAAACACCAATTACATGAAGACAATGTCCTGACATGCAGAATAAATTCATGGCTTTGAATTTGTTATTTCTCATCAAAATGTACCTTATGGCCATTTTGTGACTCTTTACAACATTAATAATTTGAGTAAATATGCTTTTAACTAAATATTGTAAATCTAGAAATATTTGCATTATGCATTTGTTTATCTGCAACATTTATATATATTGTTTGTTTTTGTTCCACTGGGGTTCTGTTGAAGACTTGACTTGTGGTGTAATGGGAGCCCTTAATAAATATGAGAGGTTTATACTTGAAAGCCCCATCATCCCCCTTAATGCATATCCATTTGTTTATTGAAAAGACTCTTCATTAAAAACAAGTTGGAAGGGGGAAGAAAAATGAAAAATAATAATTATGTTGATGGCTTAAAAATCGCATCAAAATTAAGACATTTATCAGAAGCAAGTGCTTTGTAATCCCCTAAGTGCTTAGTGAAGTCCTTTTATAATGCCACAGACATCACTGGCAAAAACAAAGGCAACTCTCAAAGAATCTCTTCACATGCTTTTTTTCACCATCCATCCAGTTTTTTTTTTTTTTACTAACGCTCCATGTTTCTCTCTTTCTGCCCTTTCCCCTTGTTTTTTCAGAGAAATGGGTCTAATTGCACCTGAAAAGAAGAAAGGGAACAATAAGAGAGCACCCTCAAAAGCAAATCTCTTTGAGATTGAATTTTGAATTTCCTCTCCTGTTTTATTACTTTCTCTTTTAAATTTCAAGGACATTCGGACGCCGCGTCTCTCAGGCAGCGAGACTCTTGTTCCATTTTTTTTCCACACCATGTCTCCTGACGGCTTACTGCGGCCCAGATATGCATCTCTGACCTGTATGTTAAATTCATAGTTTCAGCAGTGACATCAGCAATGCCCGGACAACTGAAGGAAAAAAGGGAAAAATGGTGTGTCTGTATATGTGTGCATGTATGTGTGTGTCACTTGGGGGTGGGGGGGGTTGGGCCATGGGGTGATTTTTCTGCCCCTGTAACCATGACAACCCTCATCTCGAGACTGTTAGAAGAGAAGGGATGGCGACTCACACTCAGGGAGATACTGATGTCTAAGGTCCCCCTGATTTCTTTTGTTGTACATTTATTCTGTTTGTGTGCATCGTCAAATGAAGATGTGCACACTTCTCTGTGCAGTTCAAAAAGTAATTTTCTCTATGCCATAAAACTTAAATACTTTTACTCTTTGCAAACACCATCTTTCTTTAAAAAAAAAATCTGAATTTCCTACATAAAAAATGTTTATTTACCCAGAAGCAAAACAGTTTAAACAAAACAGACCTTGAGTAATTTTAATGTAAAATACTGACTGAATTTAATAGTCATATTTAAACAAAGCTGCTATTATGGTTCAGTAGCGTATAATCCTGAAAACGAATAATGAAATAAAATAGCATCTTAACTTTCATCAACCAAATACTGTCACAAAGATCAACAAGCCTAAATTGCTTCTCCACCCATAAACATTTCTCACATCAAATCCTATATGGCAACCTCTCAATTCATATTCAATGCAGTTTAACATAGGTAGGCAGGAATCTAGATAGAGGAATATGAATGTCAGAGGGAACATTTTAATCATTTGGCAGGGTTGGAAGCCCAATCTCCAAACATCCACATTTTGACACACAATCTCCCTCTCTCTTCCCGCCCTCCCTTCTCTCTATCCTCTGGTTTCATCATCTCATCTCACACCCTTCGCGTCTCAGGGACCTATTAAATCCCCCCTCCCAGCCACACCAGTGTAACCCCCCCTCCACTTCCACTGCCCCTCTCCCCCTTTCAAATGTCACCTTCATTTTTCTGTTCATATTCTCGGACTGCAGCTCCCTGTAGATAGTTTAATTTTTTTTTTTATTTTATTATTATTTTTTTTTTTTTTGCGTCTTACCGTCACCTCCACGGCCTGGTATGGTCACCACGGTCTCTTCTTCACAAACACACATTGGCCTGATGCCGACTCTTGGTGCTGATGAGGCCTGTTTTTATGACAACGCTTGTGTGTTCATGCAGAAATGTGCGTAGCAAGATGTTATGTCTAAAACAGGCTCTTTTGTTTCCTTAAAACCCTTTTTATGTGGGGGCAAAACATGATCAAGAATTGTACTTCAGGTCTTAATCCACTCAACTATCAACAAACTGACAAAATAACTGTGATCCCTTTTTGCCCCCGGCTGGATCAAAGTTTCCTTAACTGCAATCTCATGATGTAATGGATTAACTGTTCATAAAAAACTGCACTACAAATGGTTCGTGTTAGGGTTTATTCATATAGGCTCACACAGTTTTGGCTGATGGGAGTTCTTTGTCTGCCAGGCCTTGTGGAGTTCATCACAAAGTCTGGTTGGGTTCCCCCTCCCCACCCGATTGTACAGACAAGCATAAATTCTGGGACTTTTTAATGAAAAAATGTATATACTGTACTATTGTACTATTGCATTTATGCATAACTTTTGCAACATTTTTTCTGCGTTACTTTAAAACACATTTAGAAACATGGCAAAAGTGATTTTAAATGGTTTTAATGTTCCATTGCTGTATCATGTCCCAGTTAGGTTCAAAAAACTTAAAGGATGACAAAAACAGCAGACAATTGATGAAATATATAAGTTTTAATGTATCTGTTGCTTCTTTTTTCTTGACAAAAATGTTGCACACAATTTGAGCATTTTATCACCGAATAAAAACATATATGGGTGTACGGGGGCAGCGATACACCTTCCTGTTAATGCCCCTTGATAATGTCACTTCTCTGCAACAAAGTATTATAGTTTACCTTTTCTCTCTCCCGCACGCACACATGCACACTCACCGCAGGCTGTGCAGACTCCAGCTGCTGCCAAGCGCTGCATGAGGGCATAAATTGTCAGGTGTTGGCCAGTAATTCTAAAATGCAATCTTCTCTGCTGCTTCCCTGCTATCTCACTCTCTAAATTTTCTACCTCTCTTCAATGTCCCTCTGTTGTCTCCAAAGCACCTTCTATCATTGTTTGTCTCTGTACTTCTCTCTTCTTTCTGCATCTATAAATGTTCGCTTACTCTTATTTCCGTTCTGTCATTCTGGATGTCCATCCCGTCTCTCCCTGTCCGTCTCACCGTCTTTCTCTCTGCATTAATGACAGGTAAAGGTCGCATGATAAATGCGTCGCAAACAAGTCAGAGTGTATTAGATTATAGTTCTAGTCTCCTGTTGCTAAGTTTGGCACCAAAGCCACTGACAGAAAACTGCGTTCCCGTTCTTTATTATTCTGCATTACACTTAAGCAACTGTGCAAAAAAACAAACTTATTGTATATAGTAACAGAAAAAAAAGAATATTGGGATTAAATCATAACCATTTCAAGTTCACATAAATAAAATGATCAGTTTTACATCTGCTAATGACTTAATGTGTGAAGCAAAGGGATCCTGCCTCCCAATTGATTTTAAATATAGCAATTAATAAAGTTTTGCATGCCCACAGTTTCCCAATGTTTCGTGAGCACACAGTTCCCTATATTCTTTGCACACAGGAAACTTTTTTGTGATTATGAATTTACTAAAAAAAGAAGAATAAGAAGGATGTCACACTGTGTAAAGCTTTTTCTTTTCCTGACTCCAATGACCATGAATCAGTGCCTTAAAAGTTGGAAGCAAAACCAGAAGAAGGATAAAGTTTTTTCTCAGACTAAGGAGAAAAAGCAAAGTTTTTGAATAACATTACAGTCATTCTCGAAATTCCACATGACAATAGACAAGCAAAGGTAGATTCCACATCTTCCCAAAACATGTCACCCTATTAAACCAAATCTCTACATAGGTCAAAGGCTCACTTATAGAATAGATTTATTCACCCTAAATCAATGCAAATAGACTCGAATTTAAACTATCATGCAAGCTAGAAAGCCAGTTAAATATAATTCTTTTTTTTATATAAAAGTTAGTTAGATCATGACAGTCTACTCTGATAGAGAAGTTTAACTAAGGTATTTTAAATGCTGCTTTGACATTCTTCTGATTATTTACAGATGTAAATATCACAATTAAGAAGAGGGGAAAGAAGCAGTGTGATAACAGCAAGTGAAAAGCAGAAAAAGCATGAAATTTTAAAAAAGAGACTAAAGGGGGGGGGAAATGACTTCTCCAGCACCACCACATCTACACACCCCTGTAGAGATGGACTCAGGGAGTGTATGAAAGAGAGAATAAGAATGAGACAGAGATAGCAGGTAGAGAGAAAGACTATTTGTCTCCTCTCTTGACACAGTGGGATGATAATGCATTTTAATGACAAGGCCTGGGACTGGTTTCACAAGGGACTGAAGCACACACACACACACACACACACACACACACACACACACACACACACACACACACAACAAGGGCACAGGAGCTATCACCCCTCACACCCTCCCCTATTGCTCTCTTAGCACATTCTTTGGTCAAACCCAAGGAAGCAGCTCACCAGGCTAGACATCTTTCCCTGTTTAGAGAGGCAGACAGGGAGGGAAGGAGTTCACATAGAGAAATCAGCAGGAAACTTTGGAAGAAGGCAATTTAGAAGCAATCAGAGAAAAATTTGAGGTGGATTAGGTTGAGGGTGTGTAGAAGCGGGGAACCAACGCTGTATCCATCTGTCTATGAGAGGCCTTCATCAGCAGTCATCTCCTGGCTGGCCAAATCAATCTCTCCTCCTTACTCCCCGCTTTCCTCCTTTACCTTCATGCTATCTATCCACTCTACTTCAGTTCCCTCTCCTCCACTAATCTCCCACTCCCCTCTTGTACTGCTCCCAAACATTTTACACTCAGATTCAGTCAGATGGTCTTATCAAGAGCAACCTGAAGAGACAGAACACTGAGCAGTCAGTATGTTGCTCAAGAGCACATCAACAGCCCAGTTGATGTGCTCTTTACCACATCAAAAAGCAGACCTTCAGCCTATGATGTGTAGGTCGATTTCCACTGGCCCCCTTAACTGTAACAGCTTCCTTTCTTCCGTTTCCTTCATAAGAAGAACGACTCTTGGCAAGTTGGTGCCTGTGTCAGTTTATGTCTATATGGACGCATGTCCACATGGACTATGTGTGTGTAAATGATGATGTGAAAGTTAGTATGCACTACGCAGAAAAGCACAGACTGTACAGCAAAAAAAGGAAAAAAAAACTGTATGGCCACAGTAGATCTCTACTCTAAAGTGAACTGATTTGGTCTCCCGACACTATTCGCCCAATTTCCTACATTATCTTCTCTCTATCATTTACCATACATCAGTTATCATTGAGACTCATTTATGAGAACCCATTTCATCTTTAGAGAATTCTCAGATGATAGAAAACTGATCTCCTCTGCTTTGGTATTACTTTTGACTGTCGTCCAATCTGAAAGTGGGCAGAGTTGAAATTGCTTTAATATTCTCTCAGTTTCAACGTGTTGCTAGCATAATACTTTGTATTTCAGCAGCATGATCATGGGGATGGCTAACAAGAAAAGAAACCAAGATAACTTTAAATGTTTAAACTTATAAAGCAGACCTTGTAACCTCCTGCAACAAAGTGCTCTCAGGCAAAGTATTCAAGTCCAGCAGACAGCTGCAAGGGCTGCTCTGGAGCAAATGACAAAACTCTGCAAACTTTTTAAATGCAAACAGAGAGAGTGTATTTGATTAACTTCTTTTTGCAGCCTCTCCCTAAGCGTTTTCTTTCTTCTTTTCATATGAAACACCCTTTTTCAATACAATGACATCCACATGTTGAAAAGTTAACTGAAAGGGGTGGACATGTAGAAAATATCAGTAGCTTTAACAACATTGTACTGTTCAGAACTCAAATTTTGCTGGTTATTGATAACTATATTTTTATTAGAAAAAGAGATAACATGAAAAATCACAGTTTATTAAAGATTGTAGAGGGAAAAAATGCTTCTAATATTAATCAGCATGTCTTCTCAATACTAAAGAACTAAACATAAGAAAGTAAAGCAAAGCAAGTAATAAACTAATTATACAATGAACACTACTTGCTCACCAAGAGTTCAATGTAATGGGAGTTCATTTTCTATGAAATAAAGCTCATATAAAGCCAAAACTTATCAAGTATCTGTTTAATTTCTAAAGGTCAAAGGGAAAGGTTATTTTAAAGGTCTTGTTGGGCATTCTATTACCTTTTTCAAATCCAACAGGGGAGAGGAAAGGGAAAGAAAAACAAAGGTTCCAAGAATCTGAAAATTAAAGACAGAATCCACTGAGGACGACAAGAAAGTCCCTTTTTTGGGTCCAACACTTGCCACTGATTCATTGCTAATGGGACTGACCATGCCCCAACAGATACGCACCCATGTTATGACCATCTCTTTGACTCAAGGTGTATTTAGTATCAGACCTTTCCCAAAAATAATCTTTCCATTGGACATTTTTTTGAGAGCATTTTCATGCTCAGTTTCAAAGCAGGATCATAGTCGCTGAGTGGTAACTTTTTCGCCTGCAGTGGTGTCAGCCAAGCTTCCATTCAGTGGCTGAGTAGGAAAGGGAGGCTTCCACTGGGAATTAAAAGCTATGATTTTCAGCAATAAAACTACAACCAATGATTCTGTCACAGCGATTAAAGTTCTTAACTTATATAGAGTTACTATAAAACTCCATGGAAATGTGTAACTTTAACAAACTTTAAAATGATTTCGCTTTTGATGCAAGAGAAGATAAGTGAAAGCTGGGGTCAGGATAAAATTCCAACGTTATTGGCCAATTACAAAGAGTTTCCCCCCTTTTTCAAAGATATAGTTTATCAAGGAATATTTAGTTTTTAATCTTTTTTCCTGAACAAAAATAAATTGTCAGCACATTGAAGGTGCTTCATACTTAATCATTTCACAGGATGAAAAGAGTTTCAAATTCTGAATTTTGACATAATATATTACCTAGTGATAAAACCAATACATTTTGAAAATCAAATGGTTATCTCCACATGATCTCTTGTTCAATCCAATACAAAACAGTTCAATGTGAGTTTGGATAATTTTTAAAGAATCTGAATGGTGGTTTAGCAATTTGTAGGGCATAACAACATCTGTTTTGATTCGTACGTTATTTTGAGAAAAAAAGATTTATTTTGGAGGAATTCAAGGTTCATTTTGACAAAATCAGCAAACCCAACTGAAATGGGCAGAAGAGCAAAGAGTCTGTTGGATATGAAAGGTCAAAATTAATGGCTGGTTCACACTATAGACATATTTATGTGCACTTGTATACATCAAATATTTTAATTTGACCCTGTGAGATTAAGAATACCCTGTTATAAGACATGATGGAATCCTCATTACCACTGAAACAGACAGAAATAAACACATTTTACAGTAGTAAAGCATTAGTATCAATGTTTATCAGTCTCTACATGATGATTTCTGCTTAATGCTGGTGTCATTAGCAGATGTTGGCTCATAGCTGGGAGGCACAAGTGATGCTTAATGGTTAGCATTAAACTGCTAACGAAGTGCATGTGAAGCCATGCATACATGACATTTATTACATGAAACAACAACACCAGGGTGCTGCTTAGAGCGAGACACTGATCCCTGGTTGGATAGTGTGCAATTACCTCTGATGTACAACTGTAACAGAGACAAAGAGGAAAGCCAGAAACATGGAAAATTTAGCCAGAAAGAGACTTATGAATAATAACACAGAGACTGATAAAAGCTAATAAATTTGCATTAGTTTACCATTAAAAAAAAAAAAAAAAAAAAAAAAAAAAGCCCTGTATTTTTGTCAAACTTCGGATCGATTGGATTGTCCAATATCTGTTTCGTATAAAATTACCAATGCATAAAGTAAAAAGCAGACACTGGCAACATGAAGGGTGTATTTTTAGCTTAATTACATAAAAAAATCTAATCATTTAGGTTAAACTATCTGCTTTTTTAAAAACTTCATTAAGTAAACAATACTGTTGCAGTTTTGTACCAAGTCAGAGTGAAATCTAATACGACTGTCAAAAATGTGCTACATATAAAATAGGATTGCGATTATTTGCTAAATTCAAAAATACGTATTTAAATAACTATTTTTATGATCTTCATATTTTACCATTTCCCCCTTTTTCATCGAGCCAGATGCTGTATATGCATGTTACTGGGTGGTAACCATTACTCTGTCATCAGAGAAGATCCAAAAGTAGTAGCCGTGGAAAGTCTTAAGGAGATCTTTATTTCTCAGTATGCCTTTGGGCCAGAGCGATAGTGATCTCCTACTGAGATGGAATTAGCTATAAACTCATTTTCAGTGCCTTGACCCGGATTATGGAAAAGGTGGGTCATGGAAGATATGACATTGTCCTTATTAATATTCAATAAAACAATAGAGAGTGATACGCTTGAAAGTCAAGGGCTCAGCAGGTGGTAACTTGTCTATGTTCTGTTCGTCACAAGAAGACAAAGAATTACTGTTGATTATCACCATTTTTAACACAATAGCTGCAGAAAACAGTAATTTTTTTTTGCCTTTTTGTTTTTCCTTTTTTGAAGGAGACAAGCAAGGACAAAAAAGTCTATTCACATTTTTTGAACATATGTTCAAATTTCTGTGATAAGACATGAGCATTTTTTTACCCATTTATTTTTTAAAAAGGAAAGGCAAACTTTCCTTCTTGAGTTTAAAAATATTCTATTTTTATGTGTTATTCCATCTCATATTCAACCCACATCTACAAACTACACGTGCACCATTTGAAAATGACAGTAACACATGCCACCTCTTAAATGAGACAACTCAAATGACTGCGAAGCCGATTGCTTCCAGTCAAGTCCTGCCTGCGATATATTTGCAATGTTGCATTTTCATTATTAAGGAATCGCCGGATGTTTATGCGAGACAAAAGATGAAAAATAAAGAGAGGTAGGGAAACAGAGGAAAGAGTGTGCATAGCATGAGGAGGCCATTATTTTTGGCGTGCTCCAAGGCTGGGAGAATTAGAAAATATCATTCTGTCAGGGTGATTTGATAGTGCGATGAAAAATGTCAGAAGTGGAGATGACAAATCATGGTGCTGAGGAGAGAGGACTGGGAGACAGGGGATGTCATTTGTCATGAGTGCCATTTGACTGCACCCCACCTCCTCCCTCCTCCTCCCTCCCATCTGCCTTCTCTTCCACATCTCACACCCCTCTCCCCCCTCTTCACTCCTCAACTTCCTACTCTTCTACCTCCTTCGTTGTCTGCCTGTCTCTCCCTCCCTTTCTCTTTTCATTGTAATGATCTATTTGAACACATTCTACTGCCTCTCATCTTTCTTCATCCTCCCGATCGTGCACCCTTACTCTGTCTGAGTCTCCCCAATATTGCTTTACTTTCCCAGCTGCTTACATTAACAGCACTGCAGTCTTCTAGCTTTGTAAAATTTTTACCTATTTCTCACTCAGCGCGCAGGAACAAAGACCTTTGATTTATTTACGATTAGTTTTCACATAATTTTATCCATGCTCCTCCCACTTCTTCCTTCTCTCTTCTTACTTTTCTTCCTCCTCAGAGAAATCTCTGGTCTTTGTGAATGGAAAGGATTAGACTGGCATTCAGGGTGGAACGCTCATGAGCATTTGAATGCACAGACACAGCCATGAAATGCACACCTACACACTTTATAGAATTGCATACATACATACACACATGCATGGTCAAAATGTCAAGCTTGGTGACATTTAAGCATTTTATCTTGTATGCTGTCTGCTTCAGATCCTGGAAAAAAAAGAGAAAGGTTCGTAATATAAGCTCCACAATAAACACTAAGATCAAATAGAGGTTGACTTTATGTTGTTGTATGTTTTGAAGCAAATTGTGAAATGAAAAAGGAATAGGACATGTGGCTACACTGACCAAAATATATGCCGAAATAATTAAAACAAATTAAATTCAATATTTGCAATAATTTGCTACCTTTGGTAAAACTTTTAGTCATTATTCAGAACCTTTGCATTCCCTATATCTCTACCAACCTCTGATTGTCTCTATAAACCAGTCTTTGACCTTATTTCATCCTTGTTCCTACTAAAACTATAGCCTGAAGGTGTCATCTATCTGTGCTTCCTTTTGTGTATGAGATATAAAAAGAATAAAATAAACATACATGCATGCACAAATTCACATAGACTTTTGTGTATTTTTACATATATGTGCCTGTACACAAGTGCCTATGTGTGCATCTGTGTATGTATGTCCAAATCTCTTTGCATCTGATGTAAGAAGGCAGGGGGTGTGGAAAGGGGTTGGGGTGGAGGGTGGGGGTGGTGCTTTGTTGCGTCTGGCCATCCTCAGTGTGGCGTGGTCTGTTCCGCTGTCCGGGGCCTTAATGCTGGGGTAATTAAGGAACAGCTTCAAGGTTGCATGGACACAAGACAATCCAGGCCTAATGAAGTATCGATCGACCGCATTGGGGCCCATGCTTGGACTAAGGCAAGCTGACATTCATTTAGAGCGGGGCCATTGCAGGATGGCAAACACACACACATATACAGCACACATCACAAAAGCAGGCTGATGACAATATAAGAGACTCAGCGGCACTCAGTTTTAATCACATGGGAAACAATGAAGAGCCCTGTTTAGAGCCACTGGGTATATTCGTGGGTGTGTGTGCACGCGCCCACGTGTGTGTGTCGCTTCATGTCCGTATCAGTCTCTGAACAACCCAATAGAAGGCTCAAAGCAATCTCCCACTGAAAACAGTACTGATTATACCAATGATGATTATGGTGATAATGATTTTCCTGCCATCAGCACGGTCATTACTGTCGGTTGCATATAAAAAAAAGTGTGTCACACCTTGCAATCAATGTCATCACTATTTTTCCAACTGTAAGGTAATAACCCAGTTCACATCATCTGAACCTAATATATTTTTATTTTAATTTTCTCACATTTAACTAGGCCTAACAAACTCATCCATGACAATTTAGGGTGAATTCTATCATGACATCAACATGAAAGAACCCAGAACAGTAACAAATACACTTTGTTTGTTCTGATGGTGTGTTTGTTTCTGCTGTCACTACAATTTGACATATAGTAGTATCAAAAAGCTTACATATCACAGGAGTATACTGAGAGTTATATCTGTTTTAATAAAAAAAAAAGGTGGCTATAGCTGAAATTGTAGTCAACCACGTACTTTGGGTGTCAGTTGGAAATACACTGAAGCCTGTATAGGTATAAAAATGAACTTCTGAAATAATATTTCTCCAATTTATAGACAAAAGTATTCAGGAGTTTATAATGAAACATTAGCTTCCTGTCTTAATGTTCTAGGCCATTTTTTTGCTGAGAACCTTTTTGGTTCATTTTGGCAAAAATCAGTAAATCCAGCTGACCAGCTGAAGAGAGCAAAAGAGCAAAGAATCTGTTGGAGATGAAAGGTCAAAATGAATGGCTGGTTCATGCTACAGACATATTTATGTGCACCTGAATACATCAGATATTTGAATTGGACCCTGTGATATTAAAAATACCCTCTAATTAAACACTTGTGTGATTTTTCACATTATAATTTTAAGGCAACCACGATCAGACTCTAATACAATAGTCTGTTGGCCAGTAGTGACTTGCATGCTTAGAAGACAAGATGACATCAGAGGCAGCATGCTTCCATAAGTAAATATGGATGCTGCACGTCACCATATGTGTATTCATTTTGAAGCTGTTGTGCAATCAGAAAGACAAAATTATGACTACCCTATCAACAGTGTTTGCAATAATGTTCCTAAATACTGTGTGGCAAGATATATTTTGAAGGAAACCTACACCTGTAACATGTCTCCGTGGTTGGCTTGACTGCTATAGTAGTGTGGTTCTGCACATGGTGTGATCAAAGAGATGCAGCTGAAACCTGCAGCTATGGACACTGAGTTGAGCATGTACCTTAAAAATAGAACAGTAGTCGCAACATATGCAATGCTTGTTTTCCATTGTACACATTTTATTTCACTGCATACTGCTTTGCTCTGTGCAAAATTGTGAATTGTGAATTGCATCACACATGACAACATGTCAATTGGATGAATGCAACAGTAACGTCCAGAATGAGGTATGCATGTATTGGAATATACCCACATATTAAAGTGGCCAGGGTTTGAGTTGTCAAAAAGAAAAGAAAAATTGTGGTGTACAGACTGTCATGGAAAAAAGGGGGAAAAAAGACAAAAAAAAAAAAAAAAAAATCAACTATTGGTCACTCTTCTGAAAAAAATTGGATTTGGCCACTTTTGTCAGCGGTATGAATGCAGCCTAACTGACCCCAAGTGACCTTAACCCGTGTACATGCTTTTATACATGTGCAGAATGCCTTATATATTTATATGTGTACATCCACAGGGTCTGCCATTTCAGTTCCCACTTTGTCCACAGGCCTTATGATTATGTCCCTGATTGACATATGCTGAAATTCACATCTATTGGCCTACTTGTGAACTGATTGAAGACTTGACTTCTCATCTTCAAACAACTTTATCAAGGAAGTAGTCGTCAGACAATCAAAGTACCAGAGACAAACGAATAAAAAGTAGAGAGAGTGAGACACACACAGCTAAAGGATATGAATGATCTTGATTGTAATGGGTATAACTGCTGGTTTTCTTGAAAACATGATGCAAAGACCCCAAACCTCCCTCACTGTCCCTCTCTCTGTTTCATACTCTCTCTCTCTCTCTCTGACAAACATATACAAACAAAGCCTCACAAGTCGTAAATCTACACCAAGAAAAACATCTGAGGAAAAACTTTGCCATTAAAACAGTCATAATTGCACAAAACTGCACTACTAGCGCTCTTAACTCCCACGACAATAGAGCTACATGTTCAGTGCCTATTATTTCTTGTCCTTGTATTCAAATGTATTTAAATGGGAGATGTTTAGATCCACTTTATGCTGGCAAACAGTCTGTTGCTGAGAACTATGCAAAGATCAGGCATAACTGTCTAGCTTGAATCTACAGTATAAGCGCAATTTTGAGGATGTAACCCCACTCTCACCCTCACAGTCCAGCAACTTTTAAACCTGTAGTTAAAGCGCTGACTTCACATTACTATGCCCCCCACACCCCCCTTCCCTTGATCTAGCAGCGTACTGTGAATTTTTGAGCAGCACCAAAATGCTCTCATTTTAACTGATCGCTCCAATCATATGCAAATGTGGCAGGCAGGTGGGGGGGTATCTTTCAGTGGTAATTGGCGGTTCTCTAATGGAGACTTTGGGTGTCAGTTGGAAATATGTTTTAAGCCTTAATGAGTTTTGACGGGTCAGATCAGAAAGTGCCTGGTGTGCAACTGTGTGCATGTGGATGCACGTTTGTGTGTATGTGTCTATGCTGCCACAGTGCACCTGATGCATTTTTAAACAACACCAATTACACCACATAGTGAGTTTTACTGAAACATTTTTATTGTGCAATATCCGTCATATATAGAGACATCAACATTGATTAGATTCACGGTCCCCTCCAGGTGATATTCAAGGTAATCTAGAACAAAACGGAAGAGGGTCTCAAAATGGATGCTAAATGCAAGTGACTATGGAGGGTCAAATTTAACCTTTTATATGATAATCTCATGCACTCATGCTAACAGCGTGGAATTCATGTCAGCAGTTTCAAAAGTACAAAATGAATATAGAAAAGACAACATGAGACAACATACAATCCCTAAAAACTATTGATAGCTGTTAAACTTTTTTGCTTTTTATTGTGATTTTATGTGACAGACCAATACAAAGTACCACCTATTTGTTAAGGGAAAGGAAAAGGACACATGGTTGTGAAAATATTTCAAAAATAAAAACCTAAAGTGTGACAGGCATTAGTATGAACACCCCCCCCCTTTACTCAGATATCCCTAAACCCAGTGCAATAAATTGCCTTTACATATCACCCGATTAGTAAATGTCAGAGGTGTGGACTCAAGTCATGTAACTTAGAATCCAGTCAGACTCAAGTCACAGATTTAATGACTTTAGACACAACTTAATGAAATCATAAAAGACTTTGGACTTTAATGGACTTTCACACCAATGACTTATGACTTCGCTTGGAGTTAAAAGACTTTGTCTTACAAACAGAAAGTATGTTACAAAGGAAAAATGGTGGGCGCGCAATGATGGAACCATGCGTGCGTGATCCAACAAGCTGTGCACCCCCTGCTACTTGCCAATAGTTCCTTCTCTTGTTGCTACAAACACATAGTTGTTTACCTGCTTTTCTTCTGCATCCTATGATGACACCAAAGACACTATGTTGGTAGAGAGGTCCTGTCATTCAGTGCTATCAGGGAGGACTATACAAAGATGGACAAAAAATTGCTGCCCATGCCATCACTCAAGCAAGGTACTGGTTATACCATGCAGCACAACTGTGTACCATAATGTTGAGGCACTTTCAATAAGATTTTTAATCTAGACAGAAGATAGTGTCTCAGACCCATTCTTAATTGCAACCCTGGAGATAGTGATGCAAGTGCTGCCACTGACTGTACCAGCATTATGTATGGGTTGCCAGAGCTGCCATAAATGTGTGGGTATTGTGTTGGGTGATCAAAATGCTCTAAGGCAGAGAGCAACCATGATTTCTTTCCTGAAGCCAAAATAGTGTTTTTTTCTTAAAGATGTAAGCAGAAACAAAACAAAGCAAAATATCTATGTTTTACTATCCTTTCTTCCATTTTATGTCAAGCAGGAGGGTCACCCACAGAAAGAGTGTTCTTGCTATATTTCAGTGTAGTATGTTTTAATGATACTATTATGCTAAAAATAATTTTATTTATTTATTTTTCCACTTGCAAATTTGAGATATAAATTGCCTGCTTAAATGCAACACATTTTTATTCATATGATCCTATTTATTTATTTATTTATTTATTTGCTGTTACTTATATTTCAAAAATTCTCATAATCTCCACATCCGACAAAAACATGCGGGTTGAAAACCAGGGAGGCAAAAATCCTCTAAATTCCTTCTGACATTTAAACTTAAGCAAAGCCTGATGAGCGAATAAAGGAACTAATGTGTGCTTAATGTTGTCTTAAAAACAGTTTTTGGTGCTGAATAATTTAAATATAGAACCTGGGAAGTCTCAAGTCCGAATTCCTATGTAAACCAATAAAAGCTTACAGATTGGCATTTAAATCAGATGGTTAGCAGTGTAGTCTGCAAACCTTCCTAAAGAATTTTAAATTTAGATGATTGCAACAGTTTTCAACAGAAATACTGGGAATGCTATATTGTAACATTCCCAGTATTTTGGTTATTCAGACTGAATGATTTCCTTTTATGTGTGCATGGCAAGTTTCTGATTTTTGAGCCTGTATCACAAACACAGTCAGTGCATCCAAACTGACTAATAGCAGCACCATAACCATGTCTTATAAAATGAACCTGATCACAAAGTTCATGTCCATACAGTTGTATAAATAAGTTGATATATTATAATAACCTGATGTTTCTCATATATTGTTGTCACAACAGATTTTCATTGTTGTAGCTGGGTAACATGGGAATCATTTTTACTTTTTATAAAAATCTGGTTCATTTTTATTTTGGATCAGTTTGCTCATTGTTTTCTAAATATATTGGATGTCTGCTGTATTTTGGTTGATATTTACTGTTAAAAGCAACATCATCAACAATTTGCAGAGGTTTTTAAGTTTACTTCTTTTTGCTGGTTGTTCTGACAAACAAATGCAAATGGACTAAAATGTGCATGCTTTGACTTTGCACTCAGCTTGGGACCATGCCTTTTACTTGAGACTTACAGTACAATGACTTGGTCATATCTCTGGTAAATGTATGGAAAAACTGCAAACCTACCAAGACATGGCCCTTTACTTAAAGTGACAGGCCAGGCAAGAGAGGATTAAACAGAGAACCAGCAAAAAAGACTCATACTAACTCAGGAGGAGATGGAAAGTTCCCCAGCTCAGGTGGAAGAATCTGTCGACAGCACAACTACTAGTTGTGCTCTCCGTACATAATGAAGAGCACAATGGAAGTGGAAAAAGGTGCTCTTGTCAGATGAGAGTGAAATTTAACTTTCTGGCCAACAGGCAAAAAGCTATGTCAGAAAGAAAACTAGCACTGTATATCACCCTGAAAAATGTTATCTTGAAACGTGGTGTTGGTAGTATCTGTGGGGGATGCTTTTCTCCAGTAGTGACAGTGAAGCTGGTCAGAGTTCATGGTAAGATTGATACTTAGAAACCCTGAAAGAAAGCTTTACCTCCCAACAAGACAACCACCCCTAAAAAACCAAAGGTACAATGGTATGTGTGCACCCAACTCGTGTTCATGCGTTACGATGGCCCAGTCAAAAGTCCAGATCTAAATCCAAATGCAAATCACTGCAAATCATGCAAGATTTAAAAAATGGTTTCCTTTTCCAGTAGGGATGGACAATTGTATTATCATTAATTATTATTATTATTATTATTATTATTATTATTATTATTATTATAAGAAAAGATTAATATGTCACTATCAAAGAATGACTTTTTTTTTTTTTTTTTTTTTTTAATCGAGCCTTTAATTGGTGATGTTTGCAACCTAGCACAATGATGGGTATTGTGTTTGCAGCTTGGTCAAGTTTTTATTGTAGTTCTAAAAAATTGTCAATAATGTGATTATATTTCTAAATACGATCAAATGCATTTACTGTTCAGTGCCTAGCAGTACAGTTGACTAATGGACTATAAAATATTTTTGTCACTTTTATCATTAACACAATATTTACCACATAATGTCATAATACAATTGTAGTTCCATGTTGCCCATCCATAGTGTCTAGATATGTAAAGCTAATACAAACATAACTTATAACACTTGCAGGTGTAAATGTAGTGGAAGTTGTTCTCAAAA
This sequence comes from Anableps anableps, assembly GCA_014839685.1. Classification (NCBI taxonomy): domain Eukaryota; kingdom Metazoa; phylum Chordata; class Actinopteri; order Cyprinodontiformes; family Anablepidae; genus Anableps; species Anableps anableps. Next base: position 20,229,753 of record CM026082.1, read on the forward strand.
GCACTAACTCAGGGGGAGGGCTGAAAACAGTTACATACCAAAGTTTACACATTTTCCTATTTAGAAAGCATATGCATTAATTTCCTTCCACTTTACAATAACGTACTACTTTATGTTGATCTATCATATAAAATCCCAATAACACAGATTGAAATTTGTGGTTTTAAAGTAATAAAATGTGGGAAAGTTCACTATTCTAAATACTTTTTCAAGGCATTGTAAAAATGTTAAATTTTGTTGGACTCTAATATATATTTTCAGTCTGCTATTTCCAGAGCTTATCCAAGATAAGACTTTTGTCACCAAACATTCTGCAATTATTCATTTTGACAAAATGCAGTGGTATCTAAAATTGTCTATTAATATGCATGTGTTGCTATCCCTGCAATTTACAAAGCAACTTGTCATTTTTCCCAGCAGTAAAACTGCAATAGAGGCAACAGATTGCTTTGACACTCCAAGTGGTTTTAGATTTATTGTGCATAATAAACACATGAGCGGCTTTTGAATGAAATCATCCAATGCATCTACATCTAGTTTTACTTTATCTGTACAAGTGCATGTATAAACAAATAGCTGAACAGAAGGTGGTACTTCAACACTCAAATAGATCATAAATCATATGAACTATAAATCATGGTTTGTTTGGACTTACAGCAAGAGGCCAAGAAGTGAAACTGCAGCCCAGTTCATAGCTCTGTGCGTTAAGAAAAACAGCCTACCTGGGTGGTCATAAATAAGAAAATATGAGGTGGCAGCTGATTATCTGAGTTTGGTTTGGCCAATGATGACTGACTCACTGGATAGAAAAGTTGCTGAGGCTCCAACAGGACACTTCTAAAGTTTTTGAAGAACAGGTTGAATTTGCTCAAGATCATCTCATAGCACTATTAACTGAGTTATAAACTACAATGTTAGTTAGTTGTTTTTTTGTGTGTGTTTTTGGGTTTTTTTGACATCCCAAGCACCTCCCAATACTTGATGTCATAACTCTAATTATCCAGCACTTTTTATTTTTCAGAAGGTTATTTTGACATTGTAACATCACTGAATGCTGCAACTTCCAATCAAGGCCTGTTTGCTGCCAAAGAGTTAAAAAGAATGTATTTAGCAGTACTTTGCTAAACAAACCTCCATGTCAATTTATGCCATGTGAAAAAGTAGGACAGCATAATCCTTTAGCACAAACCCAATCTGGGAAATCTGAAGAGTACGTGATTAATTCTTTGGTATTAATCATGTAATTCTTTCATATAAAACAAAGCTTAAGCCTTATTTGCTAAGATATTTGACCTTGGCAGAGAGTTAAGACATTACAGCTTGGATTTAAAATGCATCTAAAGATTAAAAATGATGGTTGACTATTACTAAGGATTATAAATCCAAGGAAAATTGCTTTTTCATTTTGAAACAAAACTGATTTTAGAAGGGAGATGGGGTCAGGTGGTATATGAGGTGACAACTTGAGCTTAGACTGAGCATGTTTTCTGATGGATATGAATGTTGGATAGAAGAGATGGTAAATTCTTTTACGTTTTTAAAATAATTTGCCCCCCACATTTCCTTTTTTACAGAGGCATAAAAATTAAAGTAATATCCTTGTAAGAGAAACAAGATTTGTTCTAAATTTATGCTTCAGTGCTTGAGGCTACGCGGCACCTCAGACACACAGAGTTTATTTGATCTCTGCTCGTTGAGGGGAAAAAATCCTTTATGACTATCAAATGTGTCTCACTCTTTCCCTGTGAATCTTGTTTACCGATGCTGCCGTGTGTTTATCTGTGAATGAAAATGACTCTGGAGACACCATGCACTCCTTTGCCCCAACAACAACACATATTTCTTTCATTTCATGGTCTTTATAGAGAGTGGGAAAAAAGTAAAGTGAAAGTACAAGGTCGCTTTCAAAGACATCATTTTTATAATTCATGCCGAAGTCAGATGCGGGTCTTCGACTTGAACCAAGGGCCTTGCCAAATGTTTTATTTAAATTCATTGGTCAAACATTTCATATCTTGAGGCCCCTTCAGTAGGAACTCTTGTTTTCTGTACATACAAATATAATCATTAACAAATCAAATAAGTGAGCGCATATCTTCTGTACAAGAATTACAAGTACTCTTATACATGTTATTCAATAGTCAATATGTTTTCTACAGATACATCCACACACTTATCACCTGTCCCAGATCAGGTCAGTTATGCATAATCCAAACTCTCAACCCATTTTATCCCAATTTCATTTTCTCTGAAACGCTCATATAATGGCTGGCAGCACCATTCTTTCAGAAAATGTTCTCAATAATTGGTTTTAATACATGAACTCTTTGGAAACCATTATAAACTTCGACTTAATTAAGTCTATTTTGTTATTCCCCGATTTTGAAATGTCCTTAATGCTGATAATGAATACATTTGAGTGTGCACTTTGTTTGCTTTTACCTGTGGATACAAAAACACAGAATATCCAGTTTCAAGGTTTGGTTAAGACTGTTTACAAGGATATCTAAGTCTTATGAATTGCAAAATAAATTGGCATGTTTTCTTTGGAGGGTTATTGGAAGTTATAAAGTGGATTGTATAAAATGCGTATGTTTATTTGGGTGTTGGGCAGCATAACAATTAAGGTAGAAAGATGATAAAAAAGACAATGTGCCTCTGGTGCATTTGGCTTCATTAGTTTTTATTTATATATCATCTTTTGTTTGTGCAATAAAGGAAACTCTGAGATGATGAGCAACTCTGGAAAAATTGTTTGCATTCTCATGTGATGCAGTGTGTCATATTAACAAATAGAACCTCAAAATTATTCTGCCTCTAAGCTGAGACAAACTGATTTAGATTTAGTTTTGACCTAAAAATTTCCCTTTCAAGCTATGTATATTTGTATATCCTATTTAATCTCAAAAGTAGACATATAGAAGCCCAAAATTATTGCCCTGGCAGATTTAGATTTTTTTCAACTAAGAAGTTTATTTCAGACATGAAATGAGATAGGCATCTCCCTGCAAGCAATAAAACAATGTAAAAGGTCTATCAGCTTTATTAACATTAATTTTGTTTACATGCAGTTAAAACATGGCATGTTACATTCTTTATACCCTTTTTAAACAATCGGGAGAAAAGTCTTTGGTGGCTTCACAAAATTCAAACTCTTCTTACATTTGCCAGTCAGCTTTCTGACTGTTCCCACTGATATTTTCATGATGGATATTTGGTGATGAGCTTCAAGTCATTCCAGTTGAAATGCCTGCTTGCCACCTCCCTAGCTCCTTCCACAAATTGTCTATCATATTCCAATTGGGACTCTTCCAGCTAAAAGAAACATGTTGGAAAAATCAAAAGATTACATTAAAGCTTCATCTGCTATAGGTATGACTGTAAATATTATGATTTTTCCACTACAAAGAGAGAAATTTGTGTTATAGCTCTAAAGAAAAATGTGTTCACTGAAATCAACTAAAGAGATAACAGAAAGTATTGGGAAGGACAATAAAAGTAATAGTTTAATTCTAAAGCTCCTTGCCAGACCTCATTATAAAATGAATCAAACACAATTGATATAGTATTTCATTTATAGAACCATTAGCCTTAAGTTTTCCCAATTTGTTTTGCCATTTTGTAGTTATTTGTTGTTTAATCAAGATAGAATATCTACATTTTTTTCAAAAACAGGCCTCCTGATATTTGTGTAACTGGTAAAATCACAAAAGCCATAAGACAACTGATCAGAGTCAAAGTATATCCTTCTTTGTCTTATTTTGCTTTATTGACATACTTTAATCAGTTTCCTCCCTCAAGGTGTTAACTTGTGTTTTGCACAACTTATGGAAAACTGTATACATTTCAGGAATAAAGTAGACATATAGAAGCCCCAAATTATTCCTACCCCTGGCAGATTTAGATTTTCAAATCCCAATGGTGTTTTCAGCTGAAGTGTTACATCACCCTCTACATTCACTGAAAATGATCAAAAGTCAAACACAGTTCTCATGTACCAAATATTATTATTTTGTGCCACCATAGAAGACCTCCAAAACATCCTATACCATTACTACTAAAGATCTTCACTGTTAATTTCAAGGAAAGTTGTTATAAAAACCATGTGGTCAGGTCAATATGTTATGTTGAGAGGAATTCCCATGTTGGTGAGAGAGAGAGAGACCAAAAGTGCATGCATTTTTCAAAAGCAACCAAGGATACCCAAAACATCCTATACCACTTTATTTGGTGACAATAAAACAAATGAAAGTAGTTTGTAAATAGGACCAATGCAAAGTAGAATTGTCAAATTGAATTATCAAAGATATTCACTGATAATTTCAAGGAAAGTTGTCATAAAAACCATGTGGTCTGGTCAGTCTGTTCTATTGAGAGGACTTTCAAATCCCAATGGTGTTTTCAGCTGAACTATTACATCACCCTCTACATTCACTGAAAATGATCAACAGTCAAACACACTTCTTATGTACCAAATATCATTTTGTGCCACCATGGAAGACCTCCAAAACATCCTATACCATTGCTACCATAACAGTCAGAACCTAAAATGTAAATGGTAAAAACTGGCCTGAACTTGTATAGCGCTTTATCAAGTCCAGAGGACCCCAAAGCGCTTCACACTACATTCAGTCATTCACACACACATTCACACATGTATGGTGGTAAGCAACTGGATAGTTGCTACAGCTGTCCTAGGGCAGTCTGACAGAAGTGAGGCTGCAATGCACCGGCATCACCAGGCCCTCTGACCACCACCAGCAGGCAAGGTGTCCAAGGACACAACAACAGAGGTGGACGGAGCAGGGATCGAATCGGTAACCCACCGATTGCAGGACGACCTACCATCATCGCCACATTGTCTCATTAAAAAGCAGTAAGAAAAAAAAAAACTCCAGTCACTCAGCAAGAAGAAAAAAGGTAAATCATGTGTAAGCTGATACAAGCAAAAATTTACCCTTTTTATGAGGGTCAAATATGCATAGAAAGCAAATAGATGGAAAGTTCAGCAAAACAAAATCTAAGTTCAAGCTATATAAGATTAGCTCTTTTGAGACCCAAAAGAAACTCCAGCACTTTAGAATCTATGTTGAAATCTGTTGAACATTGCTCAACTGCCATAATTACCATCAGCAGCCGATCAGCTCAATTCATGCACCTCTTGCGACATCAAACAAAATACAATGAAAGAACTCAAGGCTTCTTTTTTTTCTTCTTCATCACTTTTTAAGAACTATTTTGTGAAATCCTGTAGTGGAAATCCAGACTTCATTACCCAGCTGTGTTTTTATTGCCAGTGTACATTTGTTTATAAAAGTCCACACAACTGGAAAGTAGCTTTAAGAGAGCCAAGTGTAACAATTCTTAATTAACTCACTGGGTTTATCATCATTCATCCATCTAATATCTAGAATACTTATCCTTGCTGGGTCGAAAGGGGCGCTGGTGCCTATCTCCAGCAGTCATCAGGCGAGAGACGGGGTACACTCTGAACAGGTTGCCAGTCCATTGCAGGGCAACACAGAGACAGACAGAACAAACAACTATCCATGCACACACTCACACCTAAGGAGAATTTAGAGAGACCAATTAACCTAACAGTCATGTTTATCACATTATAATTAAAGTAAAACTTGATTACACGCTGTAGAAATTAAATGTGATAACCTTGTTTTTATCAGATGTTGGGGACTGTCTTTGAAGCATGGCGGTGATTGGTGAAAAAAAAAAAGCAGGGCATGGTCTCTGATGCATCTGAGCCTTTGGGATGGGGGAGTCGACATGACAAGCACAAACAACTTGTGCTGACCTTGGTGCTTTGGGCAAAAGGCCTTCAAGGTGTATGCAAAAGCTGCTTAGACATCTCAGAAGGAGGCATCTGCTTTTGAAGTGAAGTGTTTAAGTCTAAGTTTGTTAGTGTACGTGTGTGCGTATGTCCATGTGGGTGAGAGAGAGAGAAACATAAAGTGTGTGCATTTTTCAAAAGCAACCAAGGATACCCATAGGCCTGAATTCTATCAGGCTCTTTGATATGGGCGTCTCAGAGTGTTTATAATTACAAACAAACCCGATCATGATTAAAACATTGCTACAAAGCACAGAGGTGGCCAGGGAGAACTGATCTGACCCAATGTGTGTATCTGTGTGTATTTATGAGCACATGTACCCACTTCATCCTTGTTTATGGATCTGAGTTTGGCAAAAAAAAAAAAAAAAGCAACATGGGGCCTAAAACCTCATGTTGACATCACCAGCCGTCACCAACATGAAGGCAAACCGTAATGACAGCTGATCATCATGCCACTCCCGGAGGGCAAACAGCCAACAGTGCTAGTGTTTCTCAGCATGTATATTATATATGTGTATATCTGCGTGTGCATGTGTCCATGTGCGTTTTCATCATGGCCCTGTTTCAAACAGAGCATCTTTCAAAGGGAATACTAATCCTCAGAAATGAGGCGTGAGATCAATATTCCCATGTTTAATTGGATGCCAACTGATTTGGCTGCGAAATAGTCAGCACGACATCCCTCTGTCACGGCAATGTAAGCCCAAAAGTCAGCCAATACAACTGTTGAGGAAAGCGTGTAAGAAAAAAGGTAGCAGACGAACGGGTAGGCGAACAGACAGATGAAGAAAGTGAAAAGAGTGGAATTGAGACTTGACTTCAAAGTGTTAGGACGTTATGATTGCTCCAGCCATTTATGGGGTGTTTGGGGAGAGAGGAAAACCTCAGGGGGTCGTCCCATCATCATATGCCCCACTTGCCGCTGTGATTTGGTGATTTTTGTCTGGAAGCCATGTTTTGAGAGGAGCAGGGGGGACTATTGAAAAGGGGAAAGGTGGAGGGGGGTTTAAAGGAAAGACGGAGGAAGACAAGGACAGGGAGATAGAAGGACTCAGGAAAAGAAGATGGGTAAGTGAAGAGGAGTGTCCAGGACCGCTGTCAAATGGTTGAGGTGTTACCATGGCGACAGTAATGAAGGGTCTCAGGACACCCTGGAGGCATAGACGAGGAGGGGTTCGACAGGGGTAGTGAGGAAGAAGGGAGAGTGATGGTGAAGAGTATCAAGGGGGAGCAGAAATTGAAAAGCGGAGGGAGAGAAAATGTAAGAGGCCTAAAGGCTTTTTCTTTTTCCAGACAAACTGACTATGTTGACACACATTATGCCACAATGCTGTCATGGAAATATACTGGTTAACATGGGACATCAAATAATTCGGCCTAAACTGCAAGAAAAAATCTTGTATATGCTTGCAGGGTTGTGTACAAAATTTGTCACAACAAACTGAATAAAATTTGTCTCTTTGGGTGAAAAGAAATCGTCAGTTTGTATGTAAATTGTTGCCAGTTTTGCCATTCAAAATTCAAAGCTTATCTCTTTCTGTCACAGAAGGCCTCGAGGCCATTTAACCAAAAGACAGTCTTGTTGAGATTTAAAGCTTGGTCATATATTGCTACTTTATTTTAGGACTCTTAAAAATCAAGTAAATCATCTACCAACTTAGCTCTGAAGACTAAAAAAATAACTTTACAGAAGTCAGATGTGTTCAAATACTGAGCTTTTTAGGTTCTGACCATTACACACTATACTGCCCAAGTGAAAGTCTCTGAAGTACATTTTGGAAAACAAACTCTCTTTAAAAAAACTTTAAAAACGAAAGGTTTTACAAATATTTCAATCAAAAAGGAATCAGTATTGCTTGGCTAAAAAAATGTTTGGGGGAAGAAAAAAAAAAAAAAAAAAAAAAAAAAAAAAAAAAAAAGCAACTGATGTGCAGTTTTCAAAAAAAAAAGTACTTTACCAGCTTGACTATAAAAGTCTAAGTCAAAAGGGAATGTAAAAGTGCAACTGTGCAGTTACGTTTTCTCAAAGCTTTCATTTTTAAATTTGCCAAGAATAAAGCCAGCCAGGTCAAACAGGTTGTTCAGCCTACTAATTATGCACCGAAACTGTCCATTGCTTCCATGAACTCCGGCTAAAATACTAAATGGGTCACTGGTGCATTCCCACATGTCAAGAGTAGTAATATGTTTTAATGAGCCTTCTTTTCAAGGTAGGAGACTAAACTTCTAATTTTGGCGGGGGCATGAAATGATGAAGAAACTCTGGAGTAAAAGAGACATGACTGAATTTTCACTTACACGGCAGAGCAAGCCAGAAGGAAAGCACTGGGTTAATGAAAAAAAGCAACAACAAAAAAAGATTCCAGGAGAATTACCAAAAGAAAAATCTTACAGTTGCACAATGTATGTGCAAATCCTAAATACAATTTGTCATTTAGTGCTGTAAATAAAACTCCTGACCAAAATTTTAAGCCCAGTTGAAAAATTCACATTTTGCACTGTTGGATCTGAGGAGGATTCTAAGTAGAGCTTCAAAATGCAAACAGAAGAGAGACCAACAAAAACTGAGGAACCAATATATTGCAAACCATTAAAATTAAATAGGCTGTTCCTCTGCTAATCAAAGGTTTAAGACCACAGCATTTAAAAGCCCAAACCTTTGCAAAAATGTGGATTCAGAGCCATTTTCTGTCACATATCCACATTGCCATGACCTCCTGATGGTAAAGGCAAAAAAGCTTTCTCTCTCTGAACGCAGTCGGATTGTTGAGCTGCATAAGCAAGGCCTCTCACCTTGCGTACCATTGTTGCTGAGGTTGGACACATTAAGAATCATTTTAAATTTAAAATATTCTGAGGTAAGTGGTAGACTCCAAAAAATTTCACCAGCTCTGAGCTGGGAGATCCAATTGGCTATCTGTCAAGACACGGAACGATCCTCAGCCCAAATTAAGCTTATCACTGGTGCCAGCTGCAGTCCTATAACCATCAGATGGCATCTGCGAAAGAAGTGTTTTAAGAAAGAAAATGTCTTCAAAGGCCTGGTCTCTTTCAACTACACAAAATTGCCCATTTGGAGTTTTCACTAAAGCACCAAACACAGGACATTGAAAGGTGGAAGAAAGTTTTATTCTCTGAAGAGAAAAAAAGTTAACCTTGACAATCCTGATAGCTTCCAACATTACTGGCATGACAAGGAGATCCCACCTGAGATGTTTTCTACACAGCACAGTGCAGGTGGCGCCATCATGATCCGGGGGGCTTTTTCCTTCAATGCAACTTCAGGTTGTGCAGAGATGTCAAACAACAGCTGGCTATGTGGAGATGTCGCAGGGGGCATCCCTTATGACTGAAGGCCATTTTCTGTGTGCTAATGACTGGGTTTTTCAAAAGGACAATGAAGCAGTTCACAACGCCTACCTGACAAAGGACTTCTTCCAGAGAAATAACATCACTCTTTCTGACTATCCTGCGTGTTCCCCTGATCTGCATCCAATTGAGAACATTTGGAGTTGGATGGCATGGGAAGTTTACAAAAATGAACACCAGTTCCAGACAGTGGATGCCCTCCAGGAAGCCCTCTTTACCTCTTGGAGCAACATTATTTCTAGCCTCCTGGAAACACTAGCATCAAGCATGCTGAAACAAATTTTTGAGGTGGTTAACAAGAATGGCACAGCTACTCACTATTAAGTCCTTTTTTGAAACTTATTTCAGGGGGTTTTCAAGATATGGTCCTAAACTTTTGATCAGCTGATGAACAGCTGATTACAGTTTAATACAGTTGGTTGTTTGCAATAAAAAGCTTACACAGATTTATTTTTGTCTCACTCCTATTTCTTCTTTTTGCATTTTAAAGCTGTACTTAACCTTCTTAAGACCCAACAGTGCAAAATGTAAATTCTTGCCATTTTTCAACTGGTCTTAAAATTTTGATCAGGAGTGTATGTAATGGTTATTAAAGTAGACAGATATTCTGAATAAAGATTATCACCAATAAACCAGTGCAAAAAGTGATTTCCAAGGTTGTATGCAAACTCAGTGCCAGGAGGTGTTGTAATGCCACAGAATATTTGTATATCTGTTTTTTTCAAAGGAGACTAGTTTAAGTATCTTTACAAAACCAGACTTTGTTTGTCTTCAGACACATTAAATGGAAGATTCCACTATTCACCTCAGCCAATGCTCTGTCATATCATTCTGGGTGGTGGCAGGAGTCACGCAGCTTAAAAAAAGGGGGGAAAAAAACAGTCTCTAACTTTGGGCCATTGATTTGCAAAGAACTGTATGTGTATACACAGAACAAAAATATAAATGCTTTTCTTTGGGCCCCCCATTTTTCATGAGCTGAACTCAAAGATCTAAAACATTTAGTGGTCTTTTATTGTGGCCAGCCTAAGGCACACCTGTGCAATAATCATGCTGTCTAATCTGCATCTTGATATGCCACACCTGCAAGGTCGGATGGATTATCTCTGCAAAGGAGAAGTGCTCACTATCACAGATTTAGACAGATTTGGGAACAATATTTGATTTAGATCTTTGACCTCAGCTCATGAAAAATGGGAGCAAAAACAAAAAAGTGCTGCGTTTATGTCTTTGTTCGGTGTGTCTATATATATATATATATATATATATATATATATATATATATATATATATATATATATATATATATATATATATGTATGTCTGTGTGTGTGTGTGTGTGTGTGCGCGCGTGTGTAGTAACTTGCATCTGTTTGTCATTTAGCAGCATCTTCTTTTGATTAAATAAAATTATTCTGAATAAACTTCTTTGTCAGCAAACACAAAGTACAAGTTTAATTTAATATTCTAACTGCTGTTTGAAGGATCTATATGGTTGATTCAAAAAAATAAAATAAAAAAAATGCATGGAACTCTGATTTATAATTTAAACTATCAACATCAAACTTTTGATCAGCATGTCGGTGGAGGGAGATTAAACCCTCTAGCCTACAAATACCACATGTATTGATTAGAAATGTTGTAAAGTATCTATGTCCTGAGGATAAAGCTAACAAATTGATGTCTTTGGGGGTGGGGGGGATCTACATGCAATAATATTCATTTTATCTGGAAAATTAAAATCAGGTGTGTATTCAATCCAGTTTGTAAAACTATACAAGACCTGACAATTTAGCCCTGGTGGGGATTTGAAACTGAACTTGTGCTGATCTCACTGTGTGGTTTTGGTGAAAGTCTAAACAGATCTACAAAGCTCTCTGCAGCCCGAGATCCTTCACTGCTCATCAATAGAGTGATCAATATGTGGACATGTGGGTATTGACTGGGGTAATGATGACTGCTGCACAACCTCACAGCCACACACACACTCAAATGTAAATACAGTACTCACACACACATATGTCAAACTGCCTGAAAAAAAAAATACAAACATACAGTAGGTTGTCTTCCCAAACTGCTCTCAAAAGGCTACTTGGAGATAGAAATGGATTTGAGCTGAATGACAGCACTTTAACGTGAGCATGTGCATGTTTCTGTGAGTGTGAATGTGAAGAGTATGGATAGGTATAGTATACCTGCCCCTCCATGTAAGTCATAACAAATAAACAGCACTACTCTTGTCAATAGTTATTATAGACTTTACGAGACAGCGTTTTATTTGCTCTATCTCGTGACCCTGACATGGCAGTGAGTGGCATTCATCGACTCGCTGACCCAAACTGACTCAGATCAAACAGTTTGACTGTATCAGTCTTTCATTTCTTACTTTAATTTTCTTCAATTCAAAAGTCTGACAATAGAAATTTCCCAAACAAAAAAATAAATAAATAAATTCCTGCATGTTAAGATTCTAGTTGAAACAATTGACTTCACTGAGTTTGGGACCAAAAATTAGGTCATGGGTCTGTATCTGGCAGGTCATTATAGACAAAAGAACCAATATATTTTAATGAGGCCCAGACCCATGATAAAAGATTAAATTACTTATTTCAGTTCTTCAAAAAAGGTCTTTGCAGAGCAATGGGAAGAATATGATTGAGTTTTATTTCTCTCTGCTTGGCACATTGAACTAAAAAGACCAAAGCTGCTGGCACTACCAAGTAAGAAACGATCCAAATCATTTTTCCCTTCAGGTTAAGAGAATTCATAAAAACAACTAAAAATATATAAATGAAACCATGCTCTAAAAGAAAAATAGGAATTTGTTAAATGGATGATAGTAAAATACAAAACATGTCAAAACAACACCGTTCAGAGAACGCACAAACACTGAAATAGAGGAAATGTTAATTCATTAAAATAATCTCAGTTTGCCTTCACGTTGGTTTGAGCCGTGACACACATCAAGGCATTGTTCAGGGAGGCCCAATAAAAGCAACACTGTCTTAACAGGCAATTGTGTCTGTCTTGCTGCGAGCGCACACTTAGTCACGGACAGTGAGTTTATTGGGTGGATCAGTGTCAGGAGCACATGTGCACACACTCATACACACACAGGCTTTAATAAGCCCACACTTTAATTTAGGCCCCGTCACTACAATGAGGCTTCTAACATCAGACAGCAAATTGTTCTTGTTCAATGAAAAAAAAGACACTCTCTGCCTCTCTCTTGCAAACACACACACAAAGACACACATCCTATCTTCATGTATGGACAGAAAGACAACCAGACAAAACAAAGGGAGGAAATAAGAGAATGGAAAAGACTGCAGATATTCAGCTGTGTGAATATTTGTGTGTGAACGCGAGGGCATAGATTAGAATGTCTGTGTTTTTGTTTTTTTTTGGTGTGGTTGGTTTTTTTTTTTGTTTTTTTTTTTTTTTAAATCTACATTCCCCACCTTGCACACCTGTTTCTATGTGTATGTGCTTATATCCATGTTTCGCCATCAGGCTCTGTGATAATGTGTGTGTGTGTGGGTGGTATCTCTAGCTTTGAATATGTTCAGTTAAATAAGCTGATTGTTCTTTAAAAGCTTAATCAAACCCTAATTAGCATAGATGTAATTGCATTTACCTCATGGCTGTGGCCCATTGACATGGATTCCCATGTTAATTATTGTAATTGCCTCACTAATGCTATGAATACTTCAAAGTTATGCAAATTGCAGTGATGAGTAATCTAGAAAGTGTTTGAAATGGCTGTCACACACACACACGATCTGATTGTGAATTCTGTTTCTTTCTTATGACAACACACAGAGCAACACACAGGTGAAGATATAACACACACATTTACATATTCATGCACAGTAATTGAACACAAGTGTATGAACACACACAGAACTTGATACAAAGGGGAATACACACTACCATTAACTAACTTGCTCCCACCCACACACAATCAAACTCTCAGATCAAAGTGTTAAATCATAAAGATGAGAAGCTCTCTAAGAGTGTAACACTTCAAGCAGGGTGGTGGTTGTATTAGTACAAAGAATTAATGAGGGCACACAAATACACTCAGCCTCACTGCACAAGTCTTCCACACACACACAAACAGTCTTCATAGAAGAGAAGCAGAATGTCAGACTATTCTATGTACTAATTACCCTTGCTTCATCTCTCTCATCTCTTATCCTCACTCACTCTTTTAACACGCACACATACACACATTAATGAAGGCCTGTTGACTGCTGTAATCCCATGCTAATACTCCAGGGAGTCAAATCAATGTGACCCCACAGTCTTTGTGCATAATGCACCTCCATAATGAGGTTGGTGTTGGTACATCTGCATACACACACACACAAACTTTTTTTGTCCTATAAGATGTTGATCTCTCTCTTTCAAAAGGAAGATTAATCAGTTGATAAATTTGGGGTCGATCTCAAAGTGCACTCAGGTAGAGAACATTTACAAGTCTATTAGTAACTCACAATTGTCACCTTTCACTGAGGTTTGCGACTGTCACTGACATGGTCTCATATTTGTTCTACTAACAGCTCACACATTTTCCATGACTTGCAAAAGTATTCATCCACTGGAACTTTTCACATCTTGTCACAGTAAAACCACAAACTTCAGTGTATTTTATTTGGAATTTAGGTAAAAGCTCAACACAAAGGTGTGCATAGTTGTGCTATGGAAGGAAAAGGAAGAATCATTCAAAAAAATGTCTTACAAATAAAAACATGTGGCATGACAAATACACATTCAGCCCCGATTTACTCTGATGTCCAAAATAAAATCTTCTGCAACCAACTGCCTTGTTACATAACTAGCAAAAAGAGTTTGCTTGTGCAACTTAAAGTTTGTATGAAAACAGCTGTTTGTTTGTTAGAGAACATTGATGAACAAGCAGCATCATGAAGACCAAAACGGAACAGCTGACGAGTCAGAGAACAAGTTGTGGAGGAGTTTCAAGTAAGTTTAAACAATATCCAAAGCTTTGAACATCTCAGAGCTTTGGGTCATCCGTTATCAAAAAACAAAAACTGACAGGTAGGGCATTAATCTGAGCGGCAGCAAACAGGCTCATTATTACCCTTAAAGAGGAGCAGAGATCCACAAATCTGTCCCACCTGCAGTACACCACAAGTCATGTAAAGGAAAAGGCAAACATGTTTCCACAGTGTTCTGTGTTAGATGATATTTTTCCATTTTTTTCCTACATATCTCTAAAACATGCAGTGGGATTTTCTACACTGCTCACAAAATTAAAGAGAACACTAAAGTAACACATCCTAGATCTCAATCAATTAAATATTCTCATTGAAAAACTTCATGAACACAGTGGAATTGATTGAGAAGAAAATAACACAAAAATTATCAATGTAAATCAAAATTATTCCACCATGGAGATCTGGATTTGGATTCATACTCAATATGAAAGTGGAAAATAACATGACAGGCTGATTCAACGTCAGTGAATATTCCTCAAGACAAGTCTAAATGAGGCTTAGTAGTGCGTGTGGCCTCCACGTCTCTGTATAACCTCCTGACAATGGCTGGGCATGTTTCTGATGAGACGACGGATGTTCTCCAGAGGGATCTCTTCCCAGACCTGGATTAGAGCATCAGTTAGCTCCTGAACAGTCTGTGGTGCGACATGGCATTGGTGGATTGACCAAAATATGATGTCCCAGATGTGCTCAATTAGATTCAGGTCTGGGGAACGGGCAGGCCAGTCCATAACATCAATGCCCTCATCATGCAGGAACTGCTGACACACTTCAGCCACATGAGCCTAGCATTGTCATGCATAAGAAGGAACACAGGTCCCAATGCACCAGCATATGGTGTCACAGTAGGTCTGAGGATCTCATCCCGGTACCTTATGGCAGTCAGGGCACCTCTGGCTAGCACATGGAGGGCTGTGTGGCCATCCAAAGAAATGCCTCCCCACACCATGACTGACCCACCACCAAACCGGTCATGCAGGAGGATGTTGCAGGCAGCATAATGTTCTCCAGAGTGTCTCCAGACTCTGTCACATGTGCTCAGTGTGGACCTGCTTTCATCTGTGAAGAGCACAGGGCATCAATGGCGAATCTGCCAGTTTTGGTGTTCCCTAGCAAACGGCAATTGTCCTGCACGGTGTTGGGCTGTAAGCACAGGCCCTATATGTGGACGTCGGGCCTTCATACCACCAGTTTAAGTAGGAAACATGCACATTAGTGGTCTGCTGGAGGTCATTTTGTAGGGCCCTGGCAGTGGACCTCCTGTTCCTTCTTGCACAAAGGACGAGGTAGCGGTCCTGCTGTTGGGTTGCATCCCTCCTATGGCCCCCTCCATGTCTCCTGGTGTACTGGCCTATCTCCTGGTACCTATTCCATGCTCTGGACACTATGCTGAGAGGCACAGCAAATCTTCTTGCCACCTTCTTGGATTGATGTTCCGTCTTGCATTAGTTGCACTACTTCAGCAACTTCAGTGGGCTGTAAAAAAATGCCTCATGACGCCTCTATGTGTGACAGCACTGACAAAATGAAAAAGTGACAAAAAATTCAACCAGAAAGGATGAGAACAGAGAAATGATCTGTGGTCACCACCTGCAGAATCACTCTTTTATAGGGGTTGTCTTGCTAATTGCCTCTCATTTCCACCTGTTGCATGTTCCATTTGCACAGCAGCAGGTGAAATTGATTCACAATAAGTGTTACTACGTAACTGGTGACATTGATTCCACAAAGGTGTAACTGATTTGGAGTTACATTGTTTTGTTTAGGTGTTCCCTTTATTTTTGAGCAGTCTATTATGGGATATATGTCACTTAAGTGACAGTAAAGACACTGACAACAGTTGGTTACAGTTAGCAAACAATCATTAGGACTGCATCCTTCTACAGTGCCCCAATGATTTTGGACACCATTTTTCATCTCTAGGTGACACAGTTACCTTAGCATAGCACAACTACATGTTATTTCCTGAGTGTTTTATGGCACAGATAGTAGTCAGGGGTAGAAATTCAAATCACAACTGAAAAAAAAATCCATCCATCTCATTTTCTATGACCCAATAATTCCACTTATTAATGAATTTGACATTGGAGATGGCTTTGGAATCAAGACAAAACATTGTATGTCCAGAATGTGGAAAAGTCAAACTGAATCATTTTGATGTGAAGCTGATCTTAAACATTGGGGGATTGAATCCTAAACCCATCTTCTGTAAAAAGTTTCATTCTAAAACCCACTGATGACAATTACATTTGAAACAAAAAATATTCTATATTAATTGCTCATGTATCTCACTTTTTTAAGTACACATTTGTGTTTAATGGTTTCCCTTGTTTTCTTTGTGGATTGATGACCTTTCCAACAGAGCCCAGTTAACTCAAAAAAGACAAGCTCACTCAGCAAAAATTATATTAACATGAGTGCAATAAGTCAATAATTGTCAAAGGCAATAATTAGCAAACTCAGGTTAACATGAAATTTAGTTTTTAGCTCTTTGTCTTTTCTGTTTGGTCCTTATCAAAAGATGCTTTGAAAATTTGTTATATGCTATTTAATTTAATCTGCCTTTTTTGCTTATAATATTGAATAAGAAAACATAGATTATTAAATAGTATTTGTTTTACTGGTTAATATATAGAGAACAATTTGTAGCTTATATATGTATCTTTTAAGTTTCTGAAAATCTTATAGTGCACACTCAGACCGCAGTATTCTTCAAGTAATCTTATTTGTTGGCATGTAAAATGTGTAAATGTATTTCAGGAAGCATGGTCATTGTAGTGTTCATAGGGAAAAGACAGGGAAGAGGGCACACATTTATATCCACAACATACCCAAACACTTACATAGTCACAGACACATGGCTCACCCACAAACACAGTGACACAGTCCACATGGACAGCTCCCTGGAGAGTGCCACTACAACTTCCACCACTTTATTATTGGTCAATTTGGAGGCTTCTTTCACAGGGGTGACATGGCTTAGGAGATGTCACAGCCCAACCAATCAATACCACTCTGAAAGCTCAGGATCCACAGTCTGCGTGCATGTGTGTATGTATGCGTGTGTGTGTGTGTGTGCAAACGTGTGCATGCGTGTGACTTGCTGAAAGCTGCAGCAGCTGTGGCTGGACTCTACCCTTCTGACCTGTTTACTGGACAGTAATTACATGGGAAGAGACGTCCATCCAGCTCCTGCTGACCAGCTTCACTAATGAAGTAAAGCACACATAGATAAGCAAAGACAAGGCCCAAGAGGAGAATGAGACAGACATAGACAAATATAGACAAACAATGCATCTTTGTGATAACTGAAAGTATTTATTTCCATTACCAACCTGAGTATTTGCATATGGGTATATGTGACATGTGACTGAGCTTTTATGTCTATCTTTAATATAGCAATGTTTTTTTTTTGTTGCCTGTGGCAGGATAGGCCCGAGTAGTAGATGAACAAGCTGCACAGCATGTAAGCAATCCCAGGCGTGAGTTTCCCTGACAAACCTATTGATTCTATGGATTTCCACCCAAAGTTGCGATAATGATACATCATGAGCGGATTTGGCAGGACAGACTGCTGGGGGAAGAGGTGGCAAAGCAATTTGCAGCTGTAAAGACCAGGGGTGGTGGGTGGTGGTGGCGGTGATTGGGGGTGGGGGGGCTCTTCTGATTACTAATGCTCCCAACAAAACAAAAAAGAGAAGGAGAATATATTCTTCCACTTCTCTGTCCATCGCCCCATCCCTCTCTCCTCGGGTGTCTTGTTTCCTGGTGTGTCGATATGGATGTATGAATTTGTTACAGAAGGATCCAGCACAATGGATTGGCTTTGCTGCTTTGTTAAGGATAAGGGGAGTGTAGAAATCATAGACTTTGCTGTGTTTAGTGTGTGAGCTGCAAGAATGGAGCTCATAGATAAACCGATTGTACTTATGTGTGCTGTTTTTCTGTTCAAGGCTCACAGGATCTTATCTTAGAAACTGGATTCTAAGATGTTTTTGTAATATTAAAACCATCTTTCACATTCTGGCTGAAATATGCTTTGAATAAATGTTCAAATTCTTTTCACAGTACACTCTTGTGCAGTAGCATAAATCAGAAATAAGATTAAACAGCACATACTCTTAGGTGAGGATTTCTGAATTACACAACACAATCTGTGTAGCAAGGCAACATTTGGGGATATTATACAAAGTGAAGTGCAAGTTACAGGTTTCCATCATTTATTTTTGTATTTCTGTTAGCTGGCATGTATGAAACACAAACATTTGTGCTGAAGCGAGAGCAGGTTATTTCAAGTTTCCAATGTAATTCTGGGAAAAACCTTACAGTATGGAACATAATCCCCATGAGTGAAAGTATAGCCGAACGATTTTTAATTCAGAGTTCCTGAATAAAAATAACTATCTTTTAAGCCTCTTAAAAATGCTGAAAAATTAGATTTGTGATGCAGCAGTGCATAAACACAAGTTTGCATGAAAGGCAATAATTTATGGCCCATATTTCACTCTGATTAAAAACCTAAGCAGCGATTATAGTGACTACTCAGCAATCTTCTCTGACATCAAGGCATGTTTTTTTCCTCTCATTCTAATCCACTACATTATAATTATTCAGTCATTTCAACTTTCATAGGGGAAAATAATAATCTTTTGGTTATGCATATGATTGGGCCGCTGAAAAGGCCTTCCTTGGCAGATGGCTGGTATTTAAAAACAGGGAATGTGGTCATTTGGGTATTTCTGTCAGAAGATAGATCTTTGATTTAATGAAATAGGGGCTTAGGGTTGTTCTGAAAAATATACAACAAAATTACTTTATAACTGCCGTCGCTGATAAAGTAATGTTGCATCCATTTATTTTCATGCATGGGTGTGTGTATGTTCATTCATATGGCTTCGGTAACCTTGTAAATAACAAAACTGAATTTTCTTTAACACTTGCTGGTCAAGATGAATGTGTTTAATTACATATTGTTCAGAAGCTGATTGCAGGTCTATGCTAAATTCTAAATGAGTCCAGCAATGTTCACTACAAGGTATTACTCAACTGATTACATAGACAATGTATTTCTGCTAAACAGCAGTTTTACCATGTTTCTAATCACAATGTAATTCTTTGTTCTGTAAAGACATCCTTTTGAATTATGAAACAAAATGAAGTATATTAGACTTTTATGGGGGTGTGTGTACAGATTTTCATGATTTGTCTAGCTGGTTTTCCACTGTTATTCATCCTGTAGTCATAAAAGAACACACTGTCTCCAGCCCCTTTGTCTTTAAAAGAGAGTGTCTAGCTGCCAGTCGGGTATCCAATCCCCAGCCGTTATGGGCAAATCAGGATAATAACACCTCCCTTTAAACCAAATGACCGCAGCGTGGGACTGCCATCTAAAATTAATTCCACCTCTGACCAGAGGCGAGAATACCCCACTGCTTAACCCCCCTCTACACACTCACACCCCCATAAACACACACTTAAGCTCTTACATACTCAAGCACACACACACTGAAGTGCTTACATGCACATGCAGCCTCATACACGCATGCACACAAACTGAATATGGAGTAGTACTTATTTGTTCTCGCTGCTCACTATTCAGTCTTCATCACAAGGCTGTCAGCAAACACCAAGCTGCAGCATTGGGACAGACTGTTACACATTTAAGTAAAGTATTTCGTTTTACATATTTAATGCTTCAAATTTATATGGAACAGATGCACATGTTACATAACAGTCGCCATTGAAAGTTACATATGAAAGTAGCAATAACATACTATTTTGTAATAAAGACTACATCTGCTAAGCACATAAAAATGTTAAAATGGTTTAAAAAATTTCAGTGAAACTCTTGATACCACCACATTAGATCTACTTTCCAGGGTTATTGATTTAGAATGTCAATATATTCTGGCTCCCTCTTAATACATTTATACTCTTAAAACAGCAATATGTCGCAAGTATTTGACTGTGCCTCTTGAAAATAAACAACTTTTCTGAAACACTGCCTGGTGCATGTTTATTAAAAAGCCTGAGATTCTATTTTAGTTTGGCTTGTTGGTAAGTGACCTTTTGTTAACTCATACTTAAGTGACATTCATTCTCCCGTCTTAAGGCACACTTTGTCATTGTTACCAGACTCACGGCTATTCAACTTTCCATGTTCTTCATGCTTCACACAATCATCAAACCAATAGAGGCTCTGGTTTTTTCAGCCTTTAAAATGTTTATGTGCAGACAGGTGTAGCAAATGATTAAGATTTATTGCTGTTCGTTTGTCTCAGAAAAAACCAGAGGAGGGAAGTCCAGCTGCTGCCAAATTTCTGTCAAGGTTTACTGGTTTTCTGATGAAGATAGAGAAGATCCAAGAGGTGTGAGGTGGTTTGAGATTCTAACTTGCTCTATAGATATGGTGACATGTATTTTAGAGAGTAAATAACAGATCTACTGCATTACAAATTATTGAGAATTGTGATTCTGTGAGCACTACTGCGTTCATGCTGCATTCATGTGTAAATGTGCAACAACACTGACTTGTGCATGTATGTTTCGTTTCTAGGGCAAGTCTAAACTCTGTCATCTTGATTAGCTGTAGGTGTTAACACACTAGATACTGCCTTATCTCATTCTCCTCCTGACTGATCAACGTCAGTCTCCATCCCGCTTGGTTTTCTTCATCATCGTGCCCTCTACTCTCCCTTTGTTTCTAAAGTTTGCATTCGAAACATTAACTGTTTATTTCCTTTTTTGTTTCTTGTTTTTTTTCCTGCACAAATCAGACTATGGACATGTCAGGTGAAAAGCACACATCTCCATGTTTGTTGACTACATGTCTTTAGTTTGTTGCTAATTGTTCCTGTTCAGCTGCCACTGGGATGTAACCATGCAACCATCAACAGATTGGAGGTTCTCAACTGCCAGCCTCCCACCAACTGCCTTTGTGCCTCTGCCACTTGACATCTCCATTTGCTGTGTGTGATGATGTAAATAATTACACTCAATTAGCACTTAATTAACGATGCTGAAACAAAAGGACACGTCCCTGGGCGCAGCTTGTCTCCTCTATCCTTGTCTCTTTGCATGCTTTACTCTCTCCACACACACACACCCATAGACACACATCAGGGAAAACAAAACATGTCAGCTTTTGACAATGTGCCATCTGTCCTCAAGCCAAGAGATAGGCTTAGACACACAGAGATACAGCCCCTAAGCGCCCATAAGACATGCAGAAACACTAATCGAGTCCTTAGGCAAACATAATTACAGCTTGCCATGTTAATCACCTAACAATTAGCAGCCATCTCCTCCAAGAGGCAATCAATGAATTACCTTGAGATTCCCATGTTGACTTATCAACTCTTCGATTCCCCCCACTTATTCTTGCAAAGCTGTTTTTTCCACAACAGAGACTTTAGCTCTCAAAAAATACACTAAAAAGCACATCTAGTGCCTTGCAAAAATATCTATACCCAATGAACTTTTCCACATTCTGTTGTTATATAATCACAAGCTTCAATGTGTTTTATTGGGATTTTATGTGAAAAACCTCATAAAGTAGCTCATAAGTTTGAGATAGAAGAAAGGAAAAAAGAAAAAATGTTTAAATTCCCCCCCACCCCAACTATCACTGCAATTATTCCTGCAATTTTGAGGGGCCTCTAGCAGTTTAGCACATCTGGAGACTGATATTTCAACCCATTCTCCTTTGCAAAATAGCTCTAGCTCAGTTGGATGGAGAGTGTCTGAACATCAATTTTTAAGCCTTGCAACACATTCTCAATTGGATTTAGGTCTGGACTTTGATTGGACCATAAAACATGAACATGCTTTGATTTAAATTATTCCACTGTAGCCTATCTACAGCTGCATGTTGAGAGATGTCCTATTAAAACGCAAGTCTCCATCCCAGTCTTAGATCTGCAGCCTCTAATAGGTTTCCAGAACTGATCTGTATTTACCTCTATCCATTTTCCCAAAAACTCTCCTTCCATCTCCCTGCAAAAGAAAACATCCCTACAACATGATGCTGCCACTACCATGCATCATAGTCGTATATGTTCAGGCCTGTTAGTTTAGGTGGATAGCCCTGAAAATTCTTTTTCATTTCACATCACAATAATGGGCTACTTTTTCCTGGTTAGCCTTAAATGCAACAAGAGAAAGCACAAGCTTTGTTCATCTTCAGAGATGAAAAAAACTTCATAATAGACCTGGTTTTTCCTGGTCTATTATATGAAATCATAATTAAAAAAACATTGTCTGTAATGTGAAAAAAGGTGAAAATTTTTAAGGGGTAGGAACACTTTTGAGACACTATACAAGGGACAAAAAAATGAATTAATTGACATCTTCCAAGTGTTCACTTTTTTTCTGTCCCAAGAATAACAGTAAAACCAATTGTACTTTTAGAAATAAAACTGGTTTGGTTTTTTATTTCCTACTTTCTATGTAGCTAATGTCTTAGGGCAATTGCAAAAATTACAATCTAATTTAACCTTAACAAAAGTAAAAAAAAAAAAAAAAAAAAAAAAAAAAAAAAAAAAAAAAAAAAAAAAAAAAAAAAAAAATCATACTAGAGGAAAATGAACAAATTGGGCATCTTGCACTGCTCTTTTTCTTTGTAATTCTTGCATGTTATCAAATGAATAATGAGAACATTTTGCTGCTGTGATCTGACATATGAATCTTAATGCCAATTCTGATTGGAAACAAATTGGCGAAGCAGGTGCAGTCCCAAGACTAATGATCAATAAAAAAAACTCATATTTCATCATTCTTAGAGGACCCAAAAACCTATCATTATGAAAAATGTGCACCTTTTGCCAGAGAAATCATCCATCACTGCTCCTATTGAATTTCCCATATTAAAACTCCAATATGGAAGTCATATAGGCTTATAACATAATCAGATTGAAAATTGAGAAAACTTCACCCTCTTGCCTATAAATGTATATCACGGATTAGTGCACTTGGACGGCTGCTTATTCTCTCCGAAGATGAACAAACCTTGTGCTTTCTCTTGTTGCATTTAAGGCTAATCAAGCAGAAAAAAGGACCACTAAAAACACAAAAAGGCATCATAAACCTTGTATAGACATGAACAAAAAGTAGCACACTCATAGGAACTTGCATTATTTGATGTACTATATGTAACTGAATTGCACCTATTTCCTCACAGCCTTATAGAAATTTCTTTTCATGTCATTACTCTTTTTATTGCAGTGGTTATTACTGGAGATATTAGATTGGTACAGATTGGCCTCTAGCTTCTTTTATTACTGAATTTCTGAGGCTGGCCACATGTGTGGGTAATTCATTCATTCTGATTGCCTTGTGTTATATTTACACATTACTGTTATATGCTTCAGCTTGCCTGCTGTGCCAGCAGCTGATGACATGTATACCATGAAATCAAAATGAGACTGGCACATGCTTACTCATATACATCATGCTAAGTGGGGTAAAACATAATTAGACAGCAGTCCAAATTGGACACACATTCTTTGTCTCTATCTTTCCTCATCACCATCACAGACCACAACGGGCCATGCTAGGCCTAGCCACAGACTGATCTCTAATAGGCTTGGCTGTCTCCTTCTTAATTTGCTGAAATTGCAAAATCAATAGGTGTAGTCGTAGCAGCCTGCTCCCTGTTTTAGTGGGAAAAGATAAAGTCTATGGGAAGGCAATCTTCACTTTCAATTTGCTCCCTGTTCAGTATTGAGGCCGAAGTGCTTATCACTCTACTTAAATAGACCATATGCCTGTCTCATGGTGGGTAAAGCTTGTGGACAGGCAAGTAGTTCATTCTAGACAGTAACAGCACAGTCTGCACACCACATTATAAATTACATTCTTTTGTAATGTATGTTAACAACTAAATATTTTGGAAGTGAGGCAGCTGACATTTTGGCTCTTCTTCTTTATTTTAATTTTCTCATTTAACTTTTCTATTTCTACTGATCTAACAGTGTAGCGGAGTACAAACAACGACACAGGAGCTAGGTTCGAGCTAGTTAGACTCAAGTCTAACTAAGAACAACAAAATAACGGTAAATGTCAAAAACATATTTTTCTACATATTTTTTAAATCAAAACATCCTGTTGTCTGGGTGTGAGTGGAGCCCCTGGTGGTCCGCCACAACAGTTTCTTCAACTATTTTGAAAATTTAAGCACTTGCTTAGCATTGCCATTCTGAAATATTAAATATCATTTATATGGTGCCTTCCAAAATACAAATCACAAAGCACTTCACAACAAAATATCATAAAACACACAAACTTAAACAGATCGACGTAAAGTAAACAGTTACAAAAAGCTAAAATATAGTAAGGTAAAAACAGATAGAATGCAATGCGTTCGGATTTGGATTTCTTAGGATGACAGTGTAAATAAATTGGCCTTCATGGCCCCTGAACATTCCATCGAGTTCACAGAATGTAGAGGAAACAGAGATTTCCAAAGCACATGAGCCACAACTGTAAAAGTTTGGTTGACTTTTTAGCCTTGCTCTAACAACAGATCAGCTCTGATCAGTTGATCTCAAGGTCCTCAGGCTCACACAAGGCCAGAGAAAAGAAGAAATGTATGACAGTGTAGCACCATGCCAAGGCTTAAAAATCCCACCCAGAACTTTATACGGCATTCTGTAACAAGGACAATTGGTAAACGTACTACACTGGAGTGCTTGGAGGACCTGGTCAAAAGTTTGGCAAATGCATTTTTGGTAAGCTGCAGATGGTAAGGTTTATGGAGAGAAGTAAAAATGGAATTACTGTAATCTATTCAAGAGTCTCCATTAAAGCAATAGATATATAGAGCAAAACATACCAATATTTTGATGTGTTTCAAATGCTAAACTACCACAAACGCTAGACCCACATTTTTTAATGGTGGATTCTGTTGAGTGATTTTCAAGAATTTGGGATACCAAACTTTTTGGAGCACAAATAAGAATGTTGGTTTTCTCCTTGTTCAGCTGGTGAAAATTGTCACACAGCCAGGGTTTTACACATTTCAAAGCATACTGTAGGACTGAAACTTTCGAGACACACAAGGGTTTTAAAAGTGAAACAAAGCTGAATATCATCTGTATAGCAATGATAGGAGATATCTTTGAAGATGATATAAGGAAGACATCAAGAGACCAAATAAAATGGGGGGTTAAAATAGAACCCTGTAGAACTCTGTGCTTAAGAGAAAGTGTTTTTTACAACAGCAATACTTTGTGAGAAACAGAAAACAAACAATCCATACCTGTACCACATTTGCCAGCAGTTTGTTTTATAGTATCCTACTGCATATCTAAATTATTAAATAAAATTTCCACTGTCACTAAGACTGAAGGATTTCCTGGTAGTTCATCAATTAATAGTGTTTCCTCTGCAGAAAACAATACTGAAGCGCACGCACACACACAAACTCAACATTTGACTGTTTTGCTATACAGTAATGTACTAGAGCGAATTTTATGGTATGCATTTGAGAACATGGTTTTGGGATACACATATTGCTATATGTCTGACATCTTGTGTTTAAGCAAATGTTTTGCACTATGTGTCCCTAAAGCGGCGCTTGTAAGTAGGATCTTTTGTCTCAGCGAGCCTCTCCTAATCTCCCCTTGATGCTGCCTTTACCCATAATCCTTTCTTTCATTAACTGCCCTCCTATACAGCGCCACCTTTATTGCAGTCTTTCACTTTCTAATTGCAAAGAGACAAGAGCAGGGGGAGGTGAGCATGTGTGAACCTGGGTGGGTGGTGGTTGCATTCAGAGCATCTGCATATGAAGTTATGTTTGGGGAGGCCAGGCCACAGATGAGGAGAAGGGGTGTGGGCGGGGTTGGCTTTGTGGTTGATTGCAGAAATAATTTAACATGTTGTAGAAAAGAGATTAAAGAAAAAATTTTAATCTCGATATTAAGAACATTATATGTTCAAGTTAAGGGGGTCAGCAGCATGGCTGCTCTTGGCAGGAAATCCACAGAAATTAGAAACAGGATTTTGATGATGAAGATGAGACAGGCAGAGAGAAGGAGGGCAAGCGATGTACTTGCTGCACAACAGTTATATGTACAGCCACACCAATTCATGGAATTTTCTAATTGCTTTGTGACTTCAAAACATTTTTAAATCATCCCACAATTTAATACACTAAGCAGATTTAGCAAAGAAGAAAAGAGACAGAAGGAAAATGAGCAGTAAATCAAAAGGAGACAGGGAAATGTTTAAAAAACATCAACTATTGGGTTGAAAGACAGTTTTTTGCTGTTAGCACGAAAACAAGGAAATTTTAAGGGGTTGAGCTCAATTTTTAAAACACTTGTACTGATGCATATATATGACTGTGCCATAAATGCACTTTATGATCAGGCAAATAATTCACATGACACATCTCAGACATCACCTTAACATATTCTATAACCAGAGTTAAAGACCGACTTGTTTGCCGTTTCCCGTTTCACAATAACCCCTCCAACAATAAGCCCCCTTCTCTCCTCCCCACAAGCTCCCCCAAGCCAGGCTTTCTTCTCCACCAGTGAACACCGGTCTTAGTAAGGCCCTATACTTGGTTACACACTGTCCCCTATTGGCAGTATTGCCACTTTGATAAATCTGGATAATGAATGTCAGTGCCCACAAAAGTATTTTTATAAACAGTAAAGGTAATTTTTTTTTCCTTGAATTTTTCATTTCGACTACTTAAATTTTCACCTTTATAAAAATGTAGAATGAACATTTTTATTTCAGATTACAGTACCAGGAAAGAAATAAACCAGCAACAAAATACATTACACTTACTGATCTGACATTAAACGTGCTTGTAATTCCAGAATTGCAGGTAGTTTTAAATTTGTCGGAAATAACTGAATAGTTTTAAATTGATTCTTTTTCTCATCTTTTCTTTTTACACCCAGACATAAATATTTGTTCAGGTTTGGGGGAATGAATATCCTCGCTGGAAACATGGAAATTGATCTGAACAGTAATATCCCTCAATTAACATTGGGATTTCTCTTTTTCCAGGGAGGAACAGTGTGTCAGTACATTTCTGCAGCTAAATACATGATTATACTTAAGCCCATGTAGTTAGGTGTGCCCAATTTCCACACACCAGCTCAGAGAGAACACAAGGTCACACACACAGAGAGAGTCAGAGTGAAATGGGCAGAAAACAGAGGACAGAGTGAAGGACGAAGAAATGAAGGTGTAAGGAAAGTACAGCATGACCACATTTCATTTTATACACTTTTTTTTTAATCAAACATTCTGGAGAAAATCCATTCTACAAACTGAATGCCTGGTAAGATGCATGGACCTAGTTTTAGATTTAATGTGTCAAACATGTAAATTAAAATACACCCCCCCACACACACACACACCCAGACACATGCACACCCCAGTTCCATTTTTAGTTAATTAAAATGACAAGTGTAAAAAATAGTGTCTCTGATCTATCAGCTACTGTCAATACGCGTGTGAAGCAGTTAATCAAATTGACTCAACTGAAGAGTTACTTTGATCTATAGTTTAGATTTAAACAAAATTCTGAAATTGAAGAAAATGAGAATCCAAACATCTACTGATATAAACGTTCATATTTTGTTGTGAATTTATTAACTGGGTTTTGGACTTAATCAAAGCACAATTACAAAAAAAAACCACATTCTTCTTTCAACAGTCAATTTTACTGCATTGCCATCCATGTGAATAATTATCGAAAATAAAAAAAACCCAATAAACTATATTAAGATTGACTATTATTGTAATTGTAAATTGCTGCAGCAATTATAAACAATATATGTGGATAAATATAGTTAAATATCATGATATTAAATGTGTGATACAAACACAAAGCTGTCAAAGTGCATGTTACACAGGGTTGTAGTGAAAGGACACTTGTTTTTCTTGCATATTTATTTTTCTTTCATTTCTAAATGTATTTTTCAGTGGAGTTTTTCAAACACACAAAACCACTTTAAAAAACTGAAATATTTGTTAGTTTATCCATGTGCTCTGGTGTTAAGGTAGTAATTAAAAAGAGCAAACAAAAATGTTTTTTTTTTTTTTTTTAAATACAGAATTAATGTGTTTTGCTTCCATTAAAATAAAATCACCTTTCACTCCATTTTAATAAATAAAAAAAATACACTCTTGTTCTTTAATACATTTTTTCAGTTAAACTATGTGTTGTTTTTTTTTTTTTTATTGCTCACAATACTGAACTAAAACTTAAAACGTTTAGAGGAAGTAATACTTTAAATTTACACCTAATTCTGTAAAGTATTATTACTTTACAGTATATAACTGACATTGGCAGAAAGCAGGTGTGAAAAAAATACTACAAAGGCAACAAAAGCTTTGCAAAAGTTGTCATGAAAAGGCCTCTTCCTTCACACAACAGGTCTGCATTCTTCAGCACACAGGGAAATGCCACAAACACACATTCTCAGCTGGTCGGTCTGAACAAAAAACTGTGTGCATCACTGCAGCTATATATTTTGTTTGCTCTGACAGCTTTTAACACTTACTCTTCCATATGTAAATGAGCCAAGTCTCTCCCACTCCCAATCACGTTGAAGTGATATGAACTGCTGAATATAAATGATTGGGAATGATTGATAGACCTTCCCACTCACCACCCACCACAGAGATAGAAATCCAGACAGACATATGCATCTCTCTCACTGCTTCCATGCATTTTTTTTTTTTTTTTTTTTTTTTTTGTCTGTGGGTTTCTCTCTCACTTGTTACTCCACTTAGTCACACATTTAAAACACACAAAAAACAAGCCAATAAACTAATTATATATTTTACATTTACAATTATCTGTAATTTGATGCAACTGGTGCAGTGTTAACATGACTTCAGGTCTCAAGCATAATGGGCCTCATGTTTAATTTCTGCAATATGTGCCTAATCATACCTCATGTTTAAAAGTGATCAAATACGTTTTAAAAATTAGCTTCCTAAAGATGAACATGAACACTGAAGATTATAGTACAGAAAGCCGTTTGAAAAACTTGAATAAGCGGCCATTTTAAATCCCTCAAGGTGTCAACTTTCTTCTACACTGAAACTCATCATATAACTACTGAAAAATCCAAACAAACTCTGCAACATGCCCAAATGACTGCTCAACTCATCTTGCTGTGCAGTTCAAAATATGTATTTGCATTTCAACTAGGCTCTGACTTGAGACCCTTACCCAAGATGGCCGTTCTGAACACGGTGGCCTCTTCAAACACACATAAATAGAGACAGTTTATTGTCAGAATATAACAGAAACACAGAGTTAAAGATGAAAAGATACACAATTGTTGACAATGCCTGAAATAAACAACAACAGCAACAGGAAAAAAAACTCTCACAGTACAGAGGCATGCTGGCGGATACGAACACCAAATATTAACAAAAGAAGGTATTTACCCGACTGTTTCCATCCGTTCCCTTTCCCCAATGCCAGACTGGCCAGGTGTGTGTATGTCAGTGTGTGAGCTACTGTTGAAGGGACTGTGTGTGATTTCTTTCAGACAGGAGACTGGGAATGGGGTAGAAGCCATTACGCTAGGAGAATCACCCAGAGCACCCCGAAATGAGGGGCAGGGGCCTGTCAACGTGCACGGGTATGAGCACGCGCTTTTATGTACGTTTGTGTGTGCAGGCAGGGTCCAGCCGGTGACCTTTTTTCAATGAGCCCCCCATGATTTATTTACTGTGCCCTTATCCAACCTCTCTCCCTGCACACATACGAACAGATGATTTCTAGTATTTCGGTGATAAGGTAGAATCTGCAAATGTGGCTTTTTTTCCCCCTCACATGGGACAGGACAGGCAGGAGAAAATGGTGTTTGGTACGAGGAGAACAGATCTGTCACCCTATCTCACACTGCAGTAGCATCTTATTTTCCTCTCCATTTCTCTGCTCCTTCTGTCCTCTTCTCATTTTAGCTCCTTCGACAGAGCCAATGTCTGCCTCTCACCCTTTCCTCTCCCATCCTCACCCTCCCTGTACCTTCCCCCTTACATTTTGTACCGCCTAGACTGGCAAGTCTAGATCCCATCTACCACTTTGGCTCTCTCTGTTTCACTCTTTCCTTCAGTCACACACTCAAACACACTTCTTTCTCTTCTTCTCTCATTCATTTGTTTCTTGTCTCCCTCACTTCCCTTCACTCTCCATCTCGGTCTAAGAGGGGGGTGGGGTTTAGCTGTCGTGGAGCGAGATGAATTTCTGATTGCTGTCGGGCACCACAGAGCAATCTCATTGGTCAGAATAAGGCAGAAAGGAGAGGCAAAGGCTGCAGGAAAAAAGAAAGGACGATTTTTTTCATTGGCTGCATATGACCATAATTGCCCCCCTCCTTTCCTTTGCCTCCCCCACCATTTTTTTTTTCTAACAACGCAGCAGCACGCTATAATTTGAACCACCGGAGCCAATTATGCAGATTAGCTTGCCCCAGGTTGACCAATGACCTTCTCCCCCCGTTTACATTTGTTTACAATATGCAAATTACCCCTGGGTTCAAAAACGCGCTGGAGGGTGTCAAAACACCTTTAGACTAATATTGTAATGCCACAAAAATACCCCCCTCCACTCTTTCACACACACACAGACCAGCTCTGTGAGCATCACATGTGAGTGCAAATGAAAGAGAGACCTAGCAGGGCATTTTATTAGATGTATTTAAAAAAAATGTTAGGGGGGCAGGGGGGAGTGGTTTCGACAAATTTACTAGTGCTGCCAAATTTTACAATAAGATAATGTTTAAACAATGTATATAGATTAATATTGAACCAAAATTTCCTTATATGTTGTTGAATGTTTTTGATTGTTTTCCTTTCATCCATCTGCTCTTTCAGTCTCTCACTTTTCAAGTTCATCCACCAAAGGCTCCTGCTCTTCAATAACACTCCTCCCTATCCAAGACCCATTCCCACTGCCTATCTACCTCCCCCGTTGGTACAGAGATGGAAGCTTGTCTGTCTAATTAGCTGTATGGTTTACCTTGGCTCAGTGGGGCCTGGCTGCCTTAGCTGGGTTTAAACAGGGAGATGGACGGGCTGAAACGCTGAAACCCTAGACTGTAATTAGAGACAGGCTCACTGAGGGCACACCACTGCTGACACAGAGCCTCTGTTCCTCCATGTGTGCGCACACACACACACACACAGCGAAAAGCTTGGAAGACAGACACATACACACACTGGCCTGTCTATAAAATACACACAAAACATAAAAAAGAGGTGTGGGCAATAAGTGCACCCACCCATCTACAGATGGCCACTGGCACATAAAACATGTGAAGAGTCAGCATGCCTTCTTGCCAACACACAAACATTTGAGTTCATGACAAATACACTGCACCTTACAGTTCATAACGTACACATATGATAAAAATTAACTTTTAATTATTATTTCAAACCATGTTTTCAAGCATAGTAAACTGCACTGCAGCAAGATTTCCAAAATACAATTTGTGTGCTCTGCTGTCCTCTCATTCCTTTTTTTTAATGACATTGTCTCTTGCTTTTCCAGCCATTCCATAACAAGATTTATGACTTGTTTCTTTTGAGTTTTTTTCCCCTGCTTCCAACTCTCCATTCTGTTTGTTTTAA
The DNA here is from genome assembly GCA_014839685.1 of Anableps anableps. Taxonomy (NCBI): domain Eukaryota; kingdom Metazoa; phylum Chordata; class Actinopteri; order Cyprinodontiformes; family Anablepidae; genus Anableps; species Anableps anableps. Next base: position 20,261,613 of record CM026082.1, read on the forward strand.
AGCCTATTTCTATTTTCTGCAGCTGGTCCCGCCACTGCCAAAACTCAGCCAAAGACAACACACAGAGCCAATGCCACACACGAGTGCGACCATTTCTGCTACTAGTGTAACTGTGCTGCAAGTGTGGTGTTTATTCTCCTCAAAGTTAACTTAATCACAACAAGGAACAAAGACACAGAGCCAATCAATGAAATTCATTAATGCAAACTGAAATGCATTTTATTCTTTTCTAATTACACGCATTGTGGCTCATAATTGAGCTGGTGTATCAGGCTAGAGATTAATTCACATTTGTGCATGTCTCTCTTTTTTGTGTGCGTTTGTGTGTATCACAGTTGTGTGTGGGGCGGTTGTGAGCAAGCAAAAGTGGCAATAGAAACCTGAAAACAATGAGAAAAAAGCTGGATGTTGGAAAAAAAAAAAAGAAAAGCTGACAGCAAGTCAGCAAGGAGTACTGTGGATGGGTTAAAAAACGAGAGATGAAGAAACTGGTAAGGCAAGGCATTACCTCTGTTTTGCTGATATTATACTGCCCCCTTTTGTTCATCCTTGCCACCTACACCTTAAACCAACAAGGAAGCTGTAGCAAAACAATGTGTATAGCTTTGATTTAAGTTCATAGTTTGACAGCATAAACAAGATTTGCTTGAATTCACTAACCTCCTAAAGGAAAGATCTTGGCAGTGAACTCAAGAGTGAAGTTATAGTCATCAGCAGGATACAAATGTGAAATGAAACCAAACATTTGATGAGACTTTTTTTCCCTCTGAGCTTTCATCCTTTTTTTATCTGTCTAAAAATGAGGTGTTTTGTCATGATGTCACGTCAGAACACCAGCCCCTCTGTTACAATTCATTGCTAAATTGTCACTGTTGTTGTGGAGATTAAAGTGGACAGTTCTGAAGAGAGCGCACTCTTGCAGGTGTCACTGTGTTTTAAACGTGCTATGACAGCAACATGGCCCTGTCATCTATGCTGTGCATAAAGAAAGCAGAAACAGCTCGTACTCTTTTAGGCACAGCTCACCTTCCTATCAGACAAATGGTGATTAGAGAAAAGGTAGATGCTGTTTACACATCTGTCTGTGTTTGTGTGTGTACAGTTTGGCATCCAGCCCTAACTGCCCTACAATAACAAATGTTCCAGCCTTCTGATTGGGCAATTAAAGGCAGCAGGGGCACTGTGTTCATGGGTTAAAGTGTGACATCCATCATCTGAAACAATCGGGCCCTACCAAACAGAAGTGTGTGCATGTTTGTGTGGGTATGTGTTGTGTATACTCATGGGTTCCTCAAACTACCACAAGCCCCCTGTGTCTCTAGAACAACTGCATGAAATCAAACATACAACCTTTTATTCCCTAGTGAGGCATGGAAAGCAAAAGAACCCCCACAACAAAAACCCTACAACCGCATGACCAAATGAGGCATGAATCAGTTTCCGGTGTCAATGTATATTAAGGTTTAAAGGGTATGTATGTTTCAAAACTGCACACATTTTCCCACATACCACTAATACTGTTTTAAAGTTCTTTTAATAACATACCAGCTGTATGGAACATAGCACAAGCACACCAACAGAAGCAAGGCTGCTCAAACACTGGCACCACCAGACCCTCTGACCGACAGGCTAGATGGGTGCCCAAGGACACAACTGAGACAGACGGAGAAGGTTTCGAACCGGCAACCCACTGTTTACAGGACGAACTATCCCCTGAGCTACTGTTGCCCCAAAATCAGCTAATGCTAAAGTTATGACTAATAATTAATACTGTATAATTTTAGAAATAATTAAGGATTTGAGGCTTTAAGTAAAAGTAGTAAGATCATGGAGTACATTTTTATTTAGTTTTTTTGTGTAAATACTGTAGGTGTAAATGTAACAGGTATTTTTATTCAAGGTTATCATACTGTGAGAATTTTATAAACAGCCCGTGCCTAGACCAAACCAGGAAAATGTAAGGAACATAAGAATAATTGGAAGTCTATTATCAAACATTAACCTATAGATGAAGACACCTATAGATGTCTTCATCTATAGGTGGGTTTTGTGCTCCAATTACTTAAATTAGTAAAATTCTACTATATAAGACTACATTAATTTCCAGTTAATCCCCAACTTAAAGCTGAGCAAAATGAACATGCAAGGACCTGACTTAAAGGTTTGATTTCTTGTTACCAGCATCTAGTGGTCATTAGAGAAAATCCACTTCTGCACAGTGGCTATAACATTTAACAATCCATGGCTGATTGCAGATTTGACATTTATAATCAACTTGTGTGGATTCAGAAAATTCTCGGTTGATATTTCGATAACAACGTAGTTTTCTTCCATTGGAAAACAAAGTTTTCATTGCCAAATTACCATCAGTAAGTCTTTTTCCTCCCAGTATCAGTTTCTCCCTTACATTTATGTAGTTTCATGCTGTATGTGAAGTTTAAAATGTTGTTTTAACAGTTCGCCACAGCACCTGTAAATACAGGCAGCCATTTCAAAATAAGGCTGGACAGTATTTTTAAAATGTATTCAATTTTCTTTCTAAGAATTATAAGTAAAAGAAGACATTTTGGAGTTGATCTCACTGCTTCCTCTGTAGAAGCACAGCCAATGATCTTAAGAGCTGCACAGAAACAGAGCAAAACGCCAAAGGAATTCACTCACCTTTGCAAGAACTGAAGAGATTCACCTGAATATGAAACCAGTGGAGTGTCTACCCTACAAGTACAAAATAGTGTTTTGTGTCATATTTGTTCTATATATCAGTTACCAAGTTTTATTCTTAGGTTGTAATTAATTTAAATAATGAGTGAAGCTTACAGACAGGTGGTACACTATAAACAATTTTTTTTAAAGGTTTTATGGTCAAGTGACCCTTATTCATTGGCTAGACAAGAAGAAGGGCATAGAGAGAAGAAGAAGAAATGCATTAAATGGCCCTGAGGTGGGAATCAGACAAGGGACAGCTGCATTGAGGACACTAGCCTCAGTATTAGGCCATTAAAAAAAAATAAGGTTTTTAAATGTGATACCTTCCTGACATCAGATAACAGTTAAAAGATTCTTTTTAAGTCCATTTGTGTCAAGTCTAACCTGCAAACAAAGACATCACTTGAGCTGATGTGTGCTTAAGTGTCTTAGTCTTTGCTGTGTGCAATGAAATGTTCTTCCAGGAGGAAAAAATGAAAAAAAAAAAGAAATAAGCCACATACTGTAAGGCAACATTACTAATTTGACAAGTTGTGTGTGTCTGTTTGGTATGCAAAAGATGTACTATATTTAAAAACACTCATGTTTCTGGCTTAGTGCATATCTAAGCAGTATTTATACTGTAGCATGTAGAAATGAAGCTCAATATCAAAGCATAGTCTTAGCTGTTGATTGTCTAAGAGCATAATTAATACAGCAACTAATCCAGCATGCCATCTAGTCAACCCAGAAATGTCCAATCACATTTACTGTTTCAGTTGGGGTTTGAAGCTGCTCAAAGCCTGAGTCCACAGCTGCAGAGCTTTGAGACCACTCAGTGAGGCACTAATCATGACACCATTAACTAAGAAAACACTGGGAATTAGTCAGATGAGGAAAAGTTGTGCTTCTCCATAGAGGTTTTGTTTAGTTAATTCCCAGTTGACAGCCAAGTGCTCTGCTTGCCTGAAGAAAACTTCCTTGAGAGTGAGAGATTACTTTTTATCCCTAATTAATGCAGCTTATTTGCATAGCCCACCAAGTCATAATATATGCTAATATGCATTAACATTGGAGAATGCTGTCTAGGCAGTTGATGTGGCCTAAATATGTCTGTAAAATTATTTTTTTTACATAGTTTTAAGTGTTATCATAAATGTACAAATTTAATATGAATTACACTCTTCATGTTTTAAACTTACCATTTCTTCTCAGCTGTGTTTTTTTTATCTCATCATTTTCTTGTGTGCTGCAGATGTCATGGATTTCACATAATGTCTTCAATCCAAACATACCTCACTTTATGGTTGAACAAGTGATGATTTATGTTTGAGGAGGATCTGATGGAGAAACACAACTGCAATTGACTGAATGTCTGGACAACTAAGCAATGAATAAATGGTTTATGTGCCATTTCTTGTGCAAATATAAGTGTGTGTCCTTACCTTTCTATCAAACAGTTTTACAAACCCATTGACAGAGTAAGAACCTTATGAGATTATGGTATTTGAAGATGTATGCCTTTTCTGTGCATCAGTCCTGCACTTATGGCATCAAATTTACGTCAAAAGTCCACCACCAGCGTGTATTACACTCCACACGCGCATTGGAGGCACAATTTTAATTCACCACGAGCGTGTATTGCGTTCCACAAGCGTGTATTGCGCTCCACAAACGTATTGAACGTCCTATGTGCGCACAATTCAGTGACCACGAGCGCTCCTCTTTACTGCAGGCACAAAACTCAACACACCACACATGAGTTGCAGCTGTCTGTGCTCTCAATGTATCAATCTGCACACTCGTGTGAAACATTGGACAATGTATAGGTGGAAAAAAAAACCACAGAAACCATCACTTGTCTAAGATTGGCCACTTTTCTGCTATCCCCACCCCGTGACCCCGGTTGCTGTGGTTTCCATAGCCAATACGTGGATGTATTGAGCTAACGCGGCTGAATCATTGTTTGGTAAGTAAGAGTTTTGTGAATTTTTCAAAGAAACATGAATGTTTTATAGTTACAGGGGGTTATGCATGTATATATTATTAATTCACAATATTACTTGGTCTGGAAAAAGACAAAGTTGTAGCTTAACGGATAAGAAAGTTCAGTAGCTAATAGTTTGAGCTAACATTTAGCTGTCCTCTGCTAAGGGAGTCGGCTGGGGCTATAACCAGCCTAAAATCCTGTCGATATCGGTTGACATCGTCAGAAATCAATTTACAGCACAAGCAACAAAGTGACACCTTAACGTATTTAAGTTTTTGCTTTTGGATCAACTTTCTATATTACTTGCTACAGGCCATGGTGATTTGAGAATCCATATTCAGCTAAGTGTTTAATATATTTTTTTGTTTGTTTGTCTTCTTACTATTCAGGTCTAGTAGCAGCCAAGAGGATGCAAGAAGGTGTCACAGGTAATAACATACATTAATTATCTAGAGTGGCTATCATAAATAGTTCAGCTAATTAAAAACTCAAACCACATATTTACTTAAATATCTAAAAAAGATCTGAAAGAACCATGTGGACATGTCATGTTTTCTCCAACAGAATGTTTCTGTGGAAACACAAAGAATTAGATCATGTCCTTTGGAAATATTAGTGAACACATCACCACATGCAGTGACATGATGGTATGTTTTTTCCAAAATTTTTATTAATTACAATATATACTTTCATTTCCTAGTTTTAAAATGTTGGCAAATTTTTGGGCAATTATTTAAAAGTGGTTTGGCATATAAAACTGGGGGGATGAGTTGTAAAATAGTGCAGTTATTGGCACTGTGGTCTCACCAAGAAGGCGGCATGCAAACTTGCTTGTCAATTAATATCTTTCTCCTTTGAAATTGCATAGCATTCTCTTCATAAATTAGTTTTTTTGGATGATTTGGTTAAATCATGTGAGCTGTTTTCTGTATCCCATGTGGAGTGAGCTTCTTCATTGGGTGGTTACAGAAACACATCAAGCATTTCTGAAAACACTGTTTCAGCTCCTGGAAATGGAGGAGAGAAGCAACCGCTCATCATTGAGGAGATTCTGCCAGAGTTGAGCTGAAATATGTGCCAAAACAGAAAAAAAAAAAAAAAAAAAAAACATAGCAATGAGTCATAGCAATAACTAAGCAGCACAAGTGGGAATGGACTTGAACATAAAAATACTTTCTACTTTGCTAAATCACTATTATTTTCAAAAGTACACTAATTGAACATATAAATGTGCTGAAGCTGTAATTTTACTAATGGTGTTCTTAAAATGTATTTTTATAGGTTGCGATCCAGTGGTTGCAAAGGAGCAGATATCAAGCAAAAACTGTGCTTCTGAAAACTAAATCTTTCAAGAAAAATGACGGGTAAAGAAAACTTTGTGGTTGCAAACCCATGTATACCACAGTCATGATGTAATGCAGTGTTGGCTGATTTATTTCTTATATTTTTCCAGAAATGAGGAAGTGACAGGAGAAGCAGATAAAAAAGGTTAAACATTTTCAACAACAGGAACTTAATGGAGATATATATATATATATATATATATATATATATATATATATATATATATATATATATATATATATATATATATATATATGTGTGTGTTTTGACATAGTTGATAAATGACACAGGTATCCAATAACATTTCATTGAGACAGTTTTTATAAATGTAAAAGCAAATATCTCTTTAAATGTTGGTTAATTTACAAATCAGTCGCAATATTAATAGCATCCACATGCTCAATACCCCCACCGAATTGTATATTTTTGTGCAGGACAGCACTATTTTGAGAGACAGCCTGTTTGCAGCTGATTAGTGCCAAAAACAACTTTTGAGGGGAGAGTTACTCTTGCTGTAGTACTTGACATGGTCAAGAAAGAACAAATAGAAGCTCTCTAACAAATGCAGACCTGGGATGGAGACCTCGATGAAAACTCTCCAGCTGAACTTTTAACTATTGTCTGTGAAAAGGACTACACCAAGCTTTGTTCTCATGTTATTGCTGAAAAAAAACTAAAAGTTTTTGTTAGATTTAAGAAGAATAACTAGTGTTTGTAGCTGGTTTGTCACTAATAAAGTGACTCCAGCCAAAGTAACTGTATGTCTTCATTGCTGGAGCCTCTGCCCATCACAGAGATGGAAGTAAGGAGGAAGACAGGCAGACACTAAACCGAATAGCTAAAAAGTTTATGTACAACTGTGACCCTCTGGCATCCTGTTCCACCGTCGTGGGTCCCCCTGGCATCATGTGGCACCGTCATGGGACCCTATGTCACTCTAGTGGCCAGGGACTTTCACTCAGTGATCACATGTTTATTAATTTATTTTCGTTTTCTACAAGAATTAATGTTCTATAATAAGCCAACTGTTTGTTCAATGGCTCTTCCTCATCCTCTCAGCACCTTACACGTACTTAGTTTTCATCTCAAGTAAATGCAGTCACCTTATATTACAGATATTATATTATTTATTAAATAATAACCTATAACATCACAATTTGAAAGTAATTGTTGACTAAAAACAGCAGCAGCTGGTCTGGCATCTTGTTGCACCTTTAGCCTCTGCAAAGCAGTGGCAGCTACTAGACCTGAGTAGTAAGCAGAAAGACAATATATTAAACACTTAACCTTAATATGGATTCTCAAAAAAAAAAAAAATAAATAAATAAATAAATATATATATATATATATATATATATATATATATATATATATATATATATATATATATATATATATATATATATATATAGTTGATCTATTAAAAAAAAAAAAAAAAAACTTAAATACATTAAAGTGTCACTTTGTTGCTGTGCTGTAAGTTATCTGTATGATTTCTGTAGATATCAACCGATATCAACTGGATTGAGAGCACAGACAGTTGCAACTCATGCGCGATGTGTTGCGTTTTGTGCCTGCAGTAAAGAGGAGCGCTCGTGGTCATTGAATTGTGCGCGCATAGGACGTTTAATACGGGCGTGGAGCGCAATCGCTCGTGGTGAACTTCTGGCGTAAATTTGACACCATATGCATAGCCCAGAACAATGTAATGCCAAAAAGTACAACAACCTATCTGGTTTCAGCTGCACTCTGTCCTATTTCCTGGTTTTTGAAAAGCAAATATGTTGCCTGCTTAAATTTTGAGCTTTGAATATCCTAATAAAGTGCAAAAACATAATTCAGTCAAGGAAAAGTTGACTCGACCAAACACTGTTGTGGTTGGTAACACGTTTTTGTGTCAAGTTGACATGTTCTCAGTGCATTTGTTTTCTGTAGTGATTTTGGAGCAAAATCAATGAATATACCCCTCTCAACCCTCCCACTCCTTATTGTTAAGTAGTGTTCCTAATAATTGAGAGAGTACAAACAGTTGCCTTGAAAAATTACTCACACAAACTTCAACTTATGTTTCTGTGTTTTTCACTGATAAACCAACAGAAAATACCTCATAATTGTAAAGTAGAAGGAACAGAAAACATTGTTTTCAATTTCATATCAACAACTAACATTCTTAAAGTCTGGATTGCAGCACAGTTTACTCTGCCCCTCTAAATACATTTTAATGTATTCATTTGTCTTTAGAATTCATCTGATTTGTAATAAAATCCACTTACCAGCTCAACCAGCTTTCTTACAAAGTAGATATTCAGATAAAATTGGTCTTGTGACACACCTCTATGAGAAGTAGACCCATTCATCACACTAACTGCTTTAATTTTTCTTGTTTTTCCCATCATCTAGAATCTCAATATGGGTTTTCTGTATCTTAAAATGATAAAGACTTTCTGGATTTGTAAAAAAAAAACAAAAAAAAAAACAAAACAAAAAAAAAAAAAACACACAGTTGGAGGACTACAATGCAATGTGAATCATGCAACCAGAGTTGCACTATAAATTTTTGGCTAAATTGTGCAGCTAAAGACGAGGGAAAAGATGTGAGCTTTAAATTGCAAATTGTTGCTATTAAGTGGCATACCCTACTCAGATTTTTTTTGTCTTGGCTTCACCTGAAATGTAGTGAATACAGGGTCTATGAGCTTTTCCTTCATTCATCTTTTCGAAACTTCATTTGGCTTCAAGTGGTTTTGAGAGGAGAACACCAGATGAGACCAACTTAAAAATAAGAATTTTAGTAACTTCCTATCTCTCTTAAGGATATTAAGTGTATGCATATAGAACAAGTGAGGCTTTTTGCAGTTTTATCTAATGGCAAAGTATACTAGCTTTGTATTTTAGCTTTACACACACAAAAAAGGACATGATGTACTAGTAATCCAAAGCGTGAAAACAAAAGATACTTCCTTTCAATCTGTGATAGTGGTTTTCTGGTAATGGAGTTTGCCTAAAAGATGGGGAGATTGAAGCAAGGAGCAAAGACGATGGGGAAAGATGGACAGGCTATTATTTTACAGAGGAGGGGGACAGCAGCACAAGAACAACAACCTACAGATTTCTGCTGAAGTGCTCTCTTGTTTGATTACCCCTCCATGCCCTCCGACACTTTTCTTTCTGCCTACAAGCAATGATTTGTGTGCATTCCTGTAGCTTTTTGGTTTTAACACCAGGGGGTCTGAGCCCCAGAGGGCAATGTGCATGCATCAGTGTATCTACAACCGAAAGCATATGCATTCACTCATACCTAATGCTTGTGCATGCTCACACAGAAGCGTGACCATGTGTCCATAAACTTTTCAGTTTTTATTCATGTGGCCAAGATAGAGACCATATTCCATCTTCAAAACACACGGTGCCACCATCAAATGAGTCACCCCTTTCATCTGCTTCCACTGCCCTCAGTTACTCCAGCTTCCACGCCTTGCCTAATGGATTTTCAAATGCAGGTACATGATTTCTTTCAAGACTTGACAAGCATTTTCCTTTGTGTTTAGGGATGAGGATCAAGCCCTGAGTGGTTTGTTGCTGTTTGTGTTGTTGAGAGATTCTACATACAGATCAGGAGCATTTTTCCTGAACCTGTTTGAGAAGGCGAGATGTCTACATGTATATTTAAACATGTTCCTGGGCAAAGCAACTGAAATACGCTTCATGTACAGTTTTTGCTATTGTACAATCTGGGTATTATTCTATTAAACCGTAAAAGGCACATACTCAAACTTAGCTAACAGAGCATATTTTATAATTTTTTTGGGGGGGCATAAATGGGATTATTAAGAAATATACAGCAACGCTTTTCTTCAGCATTTTCAAATATTACAGCTAATTCAATCTAGCTAGTTCTAAAACTAATTTACTCCCTACTAACAGAAAGTATGACTGTTTTAACTAACCCCAGACTAATAGTAATGTTTCAGTGTTTCTAGTTCCCAACCCAGGGCTGACCCTAGTCACTTTGGTTCCCCAGGTGGGACACTTACAAATGTATGAACCATTTCTTGTTGGTTTGACACATCTTCCTCACCCTTTTGCCTTTTGCAAAACAGTCAACACTGATGTCATTCAAGCAGTCCAAACTCCATTGTTTTAACCATGTTAAGCAAACAGAAATAATTGTAATTGTATTTTCTTTATTTCTTATTCTCTGATATATTTTTAGTTTGCATTTACAGTCTTTTCTGTAATATTTAAAGTATTTCAGTTTTCTGCCACAGTTTAAAAACATGTCATGGAATCAATAAACTTTGCATCAAAGCATTTCTGATTCTGGTCCATTTTTTTGGAAGAAGGAAAATCTGACACATCCTAGAAAGATAACAACAATGACAACCAAGGGTGCAATAAGTGCTGTATTTTGTTATCCATTATTTGCAAGTTGTGTTGTTTCAGGCAATATTTGGTTTTGTTTCATATTTTAAACATTTTGGCACAGTTACAGCCTAATGCAAACAAAATGTGTCACTGACCATAAGTGCTGCTGTTTAGGCCTGTGAGTCATGAAAATGTGGAGTTTGAGTTGACAACTGAGTGAAAGCCATCAAGAAAAACTTGCTGAGCTATATATATTGATTATACACTTTTTGGCTAGCTAGCCTAGCTGCTACACTACACTCTGCAAAATAACTAAGGCAACAGGTAATTTAATTACATTAGTTTTACTGTACCTTCGTTTCTGTCACGTTTTCCACTTCTTCTTTTCTTTGTTTCTTCCTTGGGTACTAGACACATTGGGACATTTTGACATAGCATGCTTTCCGAAATTACTTGCGTTAGTGTCAGTGAGCAGCAACGGAGCAGAGAGGGGAGGGGAAGGGGCGCGAATGGGGTGCTGGAACAAACCAACTAGTAAAGAAGGTGGGGGGAGCTAAGCAAAGTGTCATTATTTTTAGATGTAGTATTTAATATTTTATTTTTTGTTATGCGACTAAATTAGTACAGAAATTGTCATATTAGGAAATTATATTATTACCTATTAGTTTAGTTTAGTTTTTTTTTTTAACAGTGAAAGGTTGTTTTTTTCTTGCCCCTTTTTATGACACCTTCGAGACTGCTAGGTTTCAGATGACGTAGTGTCGACATCACCAAATGCAGATGGGGGACATTAAGTAAATGGAGTAATACACAACCCCTTTTAATTCTGTTGATTCAGCGTCAAAATGTCTAACTTCTGTGCTGTGCGCGGTTGTTGCAACCGCTCTAATTGGGAGAATGATAAACATTTTTTTCGTGCTCCAAAAGTAGTGTGTCACAAGGGAGTTAATTTTAAAAAACTTACAGAAAAACGACAACAAAAGTGGATCAACAATCTACAGCTAAAAACAGGAAGTGCAGAAACGGAGAATACAAGAGTTTGTAGCAACCACTTTCAAACAGGTAAGGATGGTATCGTTTATTAAATCATATTTTCAGATATTTTATCGGAGAATTATTTAGACAAGCATTGCTTTAATGAGGTTTCTGTTGATCTCTGCAACTGGTTCACCTACATTGGAGAAATGTAGTATGACTCAACATCAGCATATACGATGTTGATACGATATACGAATTTGGGTTTACAGAAGCTAAATAAATTATTTACAAGTACATCCAAGCACATAGAAATAACAGGGGTTAACTCGTTCTTAGCATTAGCAGTAGCATTGTTATCATAGGTTAATTACTTAAAATAGCACAACTCACCACTCATCTGGCCAGAAACAAGGAAACAGACATTTAAAGCTTCTTTGGATCCTAAATGGTTGACCCAACCTGAAACAAAATAACTGTAGGCTTCGAGGCTTTGAAAGCGTTCATCTGGCTTGTCATATAATACGAGGTCTGCAGCACCAGATAGTTTGTTATGTGAATCGCCTCCACGCCGGGTAACTCCTCCAGATTATATGACAAGTCTTTTTTATTAAGACTATATGAATCATATCCTAAATGCGTGCGTATTTTTTAGCAGCATCTGTGCCAGCCTATTTAAGGCATTAGCGTACTCGCTGTCATCCATTTCACTGTGTTTTGAACTGGAGCAAATCACTTCCTGCCCCCCATCTGAATTTCACGTGTGACTGCAACCCAGCAATACTACCTAAGCCACGGGCCTGCCCTGCCCCAACCAGTCTACTGTCACCACAGGAATCAAAGTACTCTTGGAAATGTTATCTTAAGCACATGTTTGCTTAGGAGGTAGTACTTTTAAAAGGCTTAATTTGACAAACTCAGCCATTTAAATGTGGTATATCTCTCTCTAAATTATAGCAGTCCATCTTCCCCTTTACTCATGAAATCTTATCTTTTTTAAGTTTGTTCTTGTTTTTAAACTTAACTTTAAAAATGAGATAGGTGTAATATTCTGCTATGTTTCACCTGGCAAAGTGAAAATGATTGCCATTATATTTAGTCAGTTGGATGGACTTTTACTGTCCTTAATGCCCACACCTAATCAAGAAGTGAATGAGATTGTAAACCTGAGGGAGAGTTGTGGAGATGTACTATGCCTAAAGTGATATATGAAGGCAGGAGCAAATAAAGCACATGTGATCATTTTGTATTTTATTTTTTTTTTTATGTTTTTACAGACAAAATAAAAACTCTAGAATATCTGTAGACATGCCATCATTGACTGTGGATGTGTAGTATGTAGCAATTATGGTCAGCATCAGATAAGATGTGACAAGTTGGCTTCAGGTGCCAAACTCATGTCCTACCCGTGAATGTAATTGACTGAGATTTACAACTGCCCTCGCTGAGCCAAAAACAGTCATGTCTTCTAATTAAGTAGAAAGAACTGACAGCCTAGTACCACCTACATTTGGTCCCCAGTTGATACAAGTGCCATGTCCTGAGGGTTCTGTCAGACCTGGTGCTCTGTGAATGGTATGACATGTCCCTTTATGTCTCCATTCATCTCTCTCCCTTACCCCTGCCGACCACACTACCTGTCTCTCCCTGACAACTATTTATTTCTAATCATGCTCAGGATGAAAATGAGAGCTTGCCTAAAGAGAAAAACAGACTGCTTCTACTGTACATGTGTGCCAGCAAGAGATGGAGGGCATGAAAGAGTGTCAAAGTAAGCCAATGAGAGCTTGAACAATAGGGATTTGTTCTTAAGTCATTTTATGAGTGACTCTGTACACTATCCTTCGTTATCTGCATTGGGCAGGAGCAAATTATTTCAGCTTGCAACCACAGACCTTACATTTCCAGCAGAGACTTTGTGGCACAGACAAGAAAAAGAATGAATTTGCATCTTAATAAATTTGGTCACTTCTCTTCGGCTACTATATGAATAATTTTAGCCAGTAATGAGAAACACAGACCTCAGCACTTTTAAAAACAGCTACAAATAAAAACAGAATTAGTGAGCTGACTTTCAGAAAAAAAATGCCCCCTTTGCTCTCTGATAACTAAAGGAGGGAATATGCTTCTCAAAAGAGAGCAACTTTGCTGAGAACAAGAGAACATAAGAGAAATAGAGAACTGAAAAGATGAAAATATGCAAATTCCCAAAATGAAATTACATCATGACAGTTATATTATGTAAAACTTTTGTTTATTTGGGGGCAAGTAATTCAGTGCAGGATATTTAGAAGGCAAAGCATGAATTTGTTAATTTATGAAGTTTTAACCCCGATGAATTTAAAATTTAAAAAATAGTTCTTAAGGTGAATTTCCACAATGCCTGCAATAGGAAAATAACTACCATAGTATAGCATTACTGATTTTTAGGAATAGTCTGTCTGGAGAGTTAATACGGTAATCAACAACAAACAAATTAAATGTACTGATTTCTGCAAAGCACACTGTTTTATGTAATTTATGTTCTTAATAACAAATGTTTCTTTGAACTCATAACTGAACTGTTGATGCTATGACCATATTTTTATCTAAGAACCTTTCCACTAAAGAACTGTTCATGAAAATATAACAAGGGAAGGTATGAAAGAATCACATTCTATGTCAAATTATATGCTTAAAAAATAAAGATAAAACATATCTCTACTTTGTCAACAACTGTGCTTACAAAAAGCTGTATTAATTCTTATATTTAATGATTTTACTGTACTTCATCTATACTCTTATGTCACCATAATTTATCTACTTATTTAAATAAAACAAAAGCACAGATGTCATGAAACTAGTGCAACACTTTTAATTTTAAACTTTGAACAGTTTCAAACTTGCCAGAAAGATGAACAACCTAAAATTTATGACACTCAGTAAAATGATGCTGCAACTTAAACTTACTAGAAATACTTTTGTGCTTTTCTGACAGTTGACTTCTGAAGTCCCTTCAATTACCCCTCAGTAAACCTGGATTTACGAACAGACATTTGTCACAAAATTGCAAAAACATCCCACAAGAGCAGAAATATTAAGAGTGCCTTACTAAATCGCTGTGCCACACCACAGGATCTGTCTAATAGTTTGAAGTGCATCACAATCAGCCTAATTGGACAGGTGTTTGCAAGCCATTATGACACAAAATCGTTGTGTCAGTAGAAGAGACCCAAAACAGCATGACACTCCCAAAAACCTGCTGAAGGATTAGCACAGTGTTAAGATGGAAATGAAGGGGTTTTTTTTACATGCCAGACTTGAGAAAAATTAAGATAGTGAGGGAGAAAAACAGAGAAAGAGAGGAGGGAGATTAAAGAAGAGTAGCACTCACAGCATGAAGTAAGCTACAGTCATCACTTGTCAGCCACCCCTGGTGAGAGTACTCCTCACAGAGCCAGAGAGACAGATATTAACACTCAACTCCACCTCAAATGATTAATTTATGCAAAGAATGAAATGCATGGAGTAAACAGGAATAAATATTTAAATTTTGAAATCCACTGTGTGATACAAAAAGAGATTTTAATTAAAATGTCAAATAAAATACATGCAAATATTCACAATGAAGTTTCTAAATATTTTTACTGTTCACTATTAGACACATTTTATCACTCTAACCGTATGACCAACAAATACTTTTATGTAGTACAGATAAAATCATTGTTGATTATCAACAGAGGGGCAATCAAGTGATGACATTTTCTCCATTGCATTCATGAAACAAGTTTCAGCAAATAAAGGTAAAGACATCCAAATCCAGCAGATGCAAGGAATTAGCCTCTACGTTGTCGTCAGGTTACAGTTGTCCTCACTACAGTCACAAACATAGCAGAAGTGATCAAAGAGCAAAAAACATTTCCTTGCAGAGAGCATCAGGTCCTGACAAAATAATGGCATTTGAAGCTAGTATATGTGCTGTCCTAATTTGTAATAAACTGTCAGGTGCTTTGTTGGCATTGATTTCCTTCTGTTATTTTCATGTGATTAATGAAAAATAGTCCTTGGCTTCTGCAGAGGGATGCCATCTGTGCACTCACTTACCATCCAGTCCTCCAGAGTTAATTCATTTGAGATCTGGTCGTTAATGTCTACATGTGAAGCACCATCTGTTGGAATATTCCATGAACAAGGTTTGCTTTCAGAATTTTAAAAAAGGAAACAAACAAGTGCAGTATACATTACTCTAAAACAGCTTATTCCTATATTGACATGTATGCAAGAGCATTCAAAAATGTCTGATGTGGGTCTAAAGAAAAGGAAATTAAATGCATTTTGTGGAAGATAATATCTTGTCATATTTCTGAAATATATAAATTACTTTTGATATGCACTTGTTCTGAATAGTGTGTCTACTGAGAACAAAGGGGTGGTATTCACAGTGTTCCTTTGCATCATGACCGGGTACATTACTTTTCTGTCACATCATCTCATTTTATTTACTTTTTTATATTAAAGGATCAACTGAAAATCTGGGAATGCAAATTTAGATGCTCTGAGTGCCCCTAGTGTGTGATAAATATCAGCTGAAAACATCAGAAAGTACATCCACTAAAGTTCAAAAAAGTAGTACATCCAAGTGAGCTCAGTGTTTCCACAGTGTTGCATTGGATTAATATTATTGTGTCATTGCTGTGACATTTGAGTCACAGTTACACCAGACAGTGGCAGCTGTGCACACATGGATTACATGTGTGAGAGCAGCAGCACTCATGCTGTCAAATTTTTTTTTGACATATCCAAAACATTTTTGGCAGCCTGTCTTAGTTGATGCTCAAATTGTAAATAATCCAGTGTTACAATAGTAGAAAGGTGAACATTACTATCTTTTGTCACCGATATAACTAATAAATATGCAATAGTATTACAGGGGGTATAACGTAAAACAGGAGTTAATCTCAGTGATCTGATGAGAGGTCGAACTAGAGTTCTAAAGTTCTTTACTATGTTAAACAGCCTTATCAGAAATACATACAAATACTCCAACAGGCACAAAATACTGTTTCCATTCTTCCCATCGGATGAGAGAGACTTAGCTGGGGTGAGACACTTAATAGATAGGTCCTTTTTGATTTCAATCAAACCAAATGTACTGCAGGCCCAATTCAGCCCTTAGCAACAAATTTACTACACCTCCTGAACAAGCAACTGACTGCTACCATGAATGTCATAACACAGTTTAAATCTTTAGAGTACAATATGCACTTACACATAGTAGAGCTCCTCTACACCACTCCAAGCTCCCCTAAACTACCTCATGAAGTACGGTGAGGTTCTTTACCCGTCTAGCAATAATGTTGGAAAGAGAGCAAAATATCACCTCATTGATCCACTGACAGCACCCAAAGGTCAACAAGGCAGTGTACTCCTCAGGATGAATGGCCTAAATCAGACCCTGTTGGCCAAACGATGAACCAATGAGGAACCATAGAGTGCTTCAATGACAGGAGCTACAAACCAGGGAAGCCATTTCATACCCGGAAGACCATTTATAAACCTGTCATTTTGTTTGACTTTTGTGCCAGGTTTGTTAAACTAATCTTAGCTACATTTATACCTTTGATGAATTTTTCTATACATTTTAAAGGAGATATATTTGGCTATAATTTGTTCTGTTTTTTTATTTAATGAATTATCTACAAAAAACATGATTAAATTCTTAACCGGTTCTTGACCTGAATAATCATCCCATTTCTTTGTAAGTGTACATTAGGCACAATTGTCTTTGTCTTGTTGTGCAAACTTTCAGAGCCTGCATTATAGAAAACTTTGAGAATTGGGATGACAACCAGCAAAGGTAAACAGACCGAACTTGCTTTCAATCGCTTTTACACTAGCACCTGGATGTCTAGCTCCAGTCCTCAAGGATTTCTGTCCTGCCAGTTTTAGATATGTCACTGCTCCAACACAGCTGATTCAAATGGTCCAACAACTTCCTCTGAATGTCATAGTTCTTCAGAGGCCTGCTAATCATTTGATTCAGGTGTGTTGAACCAGAGAAAGAACAGGATACCAGCCCTTGAGGACTGACTTTGGATACCACTGCACTAGAGCCACATTCATTCAGCCATAAACAAGCACAAGTTGATACACCGATACTTATATTGGTAGAGCAAGATAGGTTTAAGTACCTTGCCAAAGAGCAGACTGACATATGACAGGTGCAAGTGAACCCATATCTTTCTGTTACAGACTAGTGGAAAGTAGAATAATGCCAAAAAACCACCAGAGGACAGCCACACCACACATTGTTTATCAGCCAAGACCTGTCTAAAATGTAGAGGAATTGCCTGTAACTCATAAAACTTTCCAACTGCAAGACAACCACTTTCAGAATCACCTTTTGCCCTAAGAATCGAATGATTTTCAACTTGAACGATCCTAACCAGCGATCAATTAGTCAGAAATTTTAAAATATCTTTTTTCTAATCACTGAAATTACCATAGGTAGGTGGTGCTAACAGACTGTGCCATCAACAATATTTCTGTTACTGTGCAAAGAAGACTCAGCCATTTTATATCAAAGAGCTTTTTGAAAGTTTAAGGACAACTAAAAAGTGTTCTTAAGCCAACATCAGGTGAAAGAAAATCATAAAATATGCTTGTAAAATTTTCACAAAAAACCCCCAAATACAACACTAAATATTGAAAAAACACTCACGTATTTTCAGCATTTTCTTTAACCTTAACTGCATTTTCTTGTGACATACATTGTGCCGCCAGGAATTTCAAGCATTTGACATGTCGAGTAGATGACCACATGTGCACATGGTTAAGGGTGTTACAAGTAATTGTTCAAACCATATAGAAAATACTACTGGAGTTTAATTTTTCAGCTTCCCTAAAGATAAAAAACTTTGTCAGATTCATATTTGGATAATTAAGCACAAATGTGGAAATTATAATCCAAACTTATAAAAAGAAAAGCAAATAGAGAGGAGAATGTCATCACAGAGAGCGAAATAAAACAACGAGAAGTTTATCTCAACCGAGAACACACTCGTCTCACAGTTATATGCTGTTCATAGTGACCAAAACAGAAATTCTTATTGATGCACAAAATCCACAAATTGTACATTATAAATGGTAATCAGTTCTCACCATTCTATGTTCCCAACTTAATTGCTATGAACGTCATCTTGTCGGCCATGACAGTCATAATCATCAACTCCAAATTTGAAGAGTTTTCATTCGATTCTGGACATCCAGTTGTCGGTTCAGGATCATACTGATATGGTTATATATCCTTTACTCCCATAAAGTCTTCTGGCATTTCTTCAAAAAAGACTGAGGTACAGTGCACATTATCAACTGAGGACAGTAGTGGACAATAACTCTTGCCCCCAAATATCACCCCACTTCGGCATACATTGATAAAAACACTAAAAACAAGTTATTTAAATTTTGGGTCAGAGAAATGAGTCCCAGGAATGTTTTGTGGCACAAAATGATGTTCATGCAAGATTAATATTTTGAGATTTGATTTCAGTTCACCTCCTTTAAGTCAAAGGAAGCACAGAAATGTAAAACACCATTTGAAAGTGAACAATTTTCTGTGTTGAGCCATATCTCATTTATTAATGGATCCAAGCAAGTGAGCAAGAGCTATATTTTCTGCACATATAACAAATTTTCCTTTCGCCTCTGGCTGTTATATATATATATATATATAAAATAAATAAAATTCCCTTCTCACCCTCCACGGGTGGTCTTTCTCAACCTCTGAGCTCGGGTCCTCTACCAGAGGCCTGGGAGCTTGAGGGTTCTGCGTAGTATCTTGGCTGTGCCGAGAACTGCGCATTTCTGGGCTGAGATGTCCAATGTTGTTCCTGGGATCTGTTTTAGCCACTGCTCCAGTTTGGGGGTGACTGCCCCGAGGGCCCCGATGACCACAGGCACCACTGTGGTCTTCACCTTCCAGGCCTTCTCCAGTTCCTCTCTGAGGCCCTGGTATTTCTCCAGTTTCTCGTGTTCCTTTTTCCTGATGTTGCAATCGCTTGGTATTGCTACATCCACCACAACGGCTTTCCTCTGTTGTTTATCCACCACCACGATGTCCGGTTGGTTCGCCATTACCATTTTGTCTGTCTGGATCTGGAAGTCCCACAGGATCTTAGCTCGGTCATTCTCCACCACCTTTGGGGGTGTGCCCCACTTTGATCTCGGGGCTTCCAGTCCATATCCTGCACAGATGTTTCTGTACACTATGCCCGCCACTTGGTTATGACGTTCCATGTACGCTTTCCCTGCCAGCATCTTGCACCCTGCTGTTATGTGTTGGACTGTCTCAGGGGCCTCCTTGCACAATCTACACCTTGGATCTTGTCTGGTGTGGTAGATCTGAGCCTCTATTGCTCTGGTGTTTTTATATATATATATATATATATATATATATATATATATATATATATATATATATATATATATATATAGATAGATAGATAGATAGATAGATAGATAGATAGATAGATAGAGAGAGAAATCTATTGGCACATCAGTAGACCATGGAAGAAAATTTGAC
The DNA here is from genome assembly GCA_014839685.1 of Anableps anableps. Lineage (NCBI taxonomy): Eukaryota > Metazoa > Chordata > Actinopteri > Cyprinodontiformes > Anablepidae > Anableps > Anableps anableps. The sequence continues at coordinate 20,281,532 of CM026082.1, forward strand.
ATATTCAGCATTTTATCCACAAAAACATCTAAAATTTCCACGAAGGTAGTTATTAATTTCTTTGTAAGCTTGCATAGGTGCTAGGACATCAATGCACTGTGCATGTGTGTGTTTCCATGCATGTGTGTCACCAGGGTAATTAGGAATAGGAGGGAAGGAGAGATCAAAAGAAGTGGTTTGCACCCTACATTTCAGTTCTGATAAGAGAGGGTGTCGCCATGCATGCATGTCTGTATGTGTGTATATCCATGCGTATGCTCTAGTGTGATGATCTCCACCAAGCTTTGATGCTGTAAGCTTTGCCGGTTAATGTACTACGGATAAAAATACTACACCATGTAATCTGGCATTTATCCCTTGAGAACAGAAGCCCAAAATGTGACACATGTCAGGAGGAAGGAAGAAGAAAAACGAGCAGAAGCAGTAGGAGAAGAGAAACAGCAGTGGAGGTATGAGACAGAGACCCCAATCTGATTTTAAACAAATCAGTAAGTCTGCATATGCAAAGCAGCTCCCACTAATTATTTGAACATAAGCCACTATAACAAAAAATATTTAAAACAGCAATCCAGTTTGTTTGTAGAAATGTGCTTGTACAATGCATAGTTATTGATGCACTCAATAACATAAAAAAACAAGCAGGATTTTGTATTTTATACTTTTTTAACTTTTGCATTTTATGTCAGTAAATAATGAAAAGAGGAATATAAGTTGTGAATAACTAAATGTTTATCTTACTTGTCAAGGTCTTATTTTAATATCTTGCTCCACACCTTAAATAGTTTCTGAGAAATAGTTGGAAAGCAAACCATGATGCTATGACAAAGACAAAATCTGGACCACACTTAGAGAGATATGCAGATCCACAGAGGCTGTCAAAATTGGATTTGCATAGCAGCGTTTTATAAAAAAAAAAAAAAAAAAAAAAAAAAAAAATAGAGGGAGAAAGATCGTTCTTGACATTTGTAAATGACAACTTTATTATCAAAGCTGCACATCTCTTGGACCTTTTCAAACCTGCATTATTAGACTCACAAAAGGTGCTGGGTCTTGAAACAACACCTTCCAAAGCCAAAAAAGGTGTTTTAAATATTCAAATTAATTGTAATAGAGTTGGAAACAATGAAAAAAACAAACTCTGAACATGTTTCAGGAATAAATTGAGTCCTTTCAGCAATGTTGACACATCACTCAAGGACATAGCAGACTCTTCTATTTTTAACTTCACACTGATTTAATGTTTGATTATAGCTTACTTGCTAGATGTTGCTTTAAAAATCAAACATCCAGGAGGCATCCTAATCAGATGCCGAAGCCACCTCAACTGGCTCCTCTCGATGTGGAGAAGCAGTGTCTCTACTCTGAGTCCCTCCTGGATGACCAAGCTTCTCTCCCTTTCTCTAAGGGAGAGCCCAGACACCCAGGAAACTAATTTCGGACGCTTGTATCCATGATGTCGTTCTTTCGGTCACTACCCAAAGCTGAGAGGGAGGGAGGGAGAGAGAGAGAGAGAATATGGAAACTGATAAATGATTTGCTTTGAAATACTATGCTCAAATCATGTTAAAATTGACAATTCACATATGGTGTAAGCAATTCAGTGAGGGCTTGAACTGTCAGTTGAGACAGTATCATGCCAAAAACAAAAATCTGTCTCTATTTGTGAAAAAGAATTGCTGATGCTCACAAAACTGCAGAATAAATAAAGTCAAAATATTTTTCAAGGGTGAAGAATTGGAAAAAAACATAGTATAAAGAAATTCAAAGAGCCCCACATTACAGAACAAGCCTGGAAGAAAGCAAATTATTTCAAAGACCATGAAAGAAAGCTAGTGATAGATGTCTTTAAAGACCACACAATAACTGCTAAGACACTAGTAAATTACTTCGTTAAGTCCAGAATTGTAGTCTCAAGGGAGACAATCAGAGCTCTCAATAGGAGTGGACTCCAAGGTTGCAAACCAAGAAAATTCCACTTTTGCAGAAGATACATTTCAAAAAACCAGTATACCAAGGAAAGTCTGTAAAAAGGTAAAAATAAAAATAATCTGGATGCATGTTCTTTGGTCAGATGAGTCAAAACTATTGCTCTTCTGCCACATTGACATTATGTTTGAAGAAACAGGGGACAGGCCTATAACATATAGAACATCTTAACCATAGTGAAATGTTGTGGCTTCAGTGAGTCTGGAGCTTGAAATCTTAAGATGGAAGGAATTGTGAAGAAAGAAGAATAGATGAAGATTGTGAAAGAAGACCTAAAGCACCCAGCAGCAAAATTGTGTCTCAGTCATCTCTTTGTCTTCCAACGTGACAATGACCCAAAACATAAGTTGCTACTGGTAAAGAACTACCTCTAAATGACTAAAATTAACATTACTGACTGACCTGCATAAAGCCCTAACTTGAATCCCGTTGTGATGATCTGTGGGGTGAACTGGAAACAAAAGTCCATGCTGGAAGGACATTGTGTCTGAAGGATGTTTAAAGATTTGCTAAAGAAGGCAATGTTTTTTATTCTGCTGTGAGCAAAAAATATTTGGTCCACTACAGGCTGCAGGATTTAGGCCGCTTTTCCCCAATACCAGAGGTGTTCACATTCGGCATGAAGTTGTTTCTGGTGAGTAAATAAGCGTTGAAAAATGCTGAAAAACCTTTGGTTCAGTCCTTTTTTCGCCATTGTTACTGTAGTGGAATTAAAGCAGACTTTAGCGATTGCTGAGAGTTCACCTGGCTCATTTTGGTGTCACTTTTTAAAGTTACACAACAGACCATAGCTCTGTGCATTTAGTTCTGCACAAAAACCTTTTGCATGTGTTCAGCAGGTTGAGTTTTTTTCTGCAAACACTGTCAACGTAACAGTGACATGGATGTCGGAATGTAGATTTTTCCAGCCTAAAATCGTAGAAACTTTCAGTTATTCATTTTACCTGTCAGTGGGCATGATGCTATGGTCAGTTTTTAATTATTTTTCAAATAAAGTCATTTGCATTCAGGATTATCTCAAAAGCTCTCAGAGGAGTGTAGTACTCAAGAGCATGTTGTAAGATTCAGACAGGCAGGGAAATTACTTTTGAAGTCTATTTAACTGAGATGGAATGGAGAGGCAGTAATGAAGGTAGAAATAAGTGAACACATGTGAGTAAGTGAGACAGCTGTTCAAGACAGTAGCTGTGGGCCTGAGCAAACAAGTGATGGAAAGTGAGACTCCACAAAGCTACCTATCCAGGAAAGGAGAATAAGATAGCTCAGAGTGAAGACCATACGTCAATTGGTCCTAATTGAGTGTCTTTCCTTCCTACCCCACTTGCAACTGACACGTCGCCCCCAGGTCCATTGGGGGAACACTGACTTCACGTCATGTAGAAAATGAGAGCGATGAATGATAATGGGAGCAGAGGACAGAGCTTGTCATTTCTCCTTCCCTGGCTTCTCACCCACAGCCCTCATGACTCACTGTTGGGCTGAGTTTCTCCAACTTTTGAGCAACTGAAGTCACAAACACTTAAAGACTGCAAATGCATGCTGGTTGAAGGAAAAAGTGGCACACTGCTGACAACTAAACTGTGAGATCAAATTCTTGAACTGGTGTTGGAGAAACTCAGGCAAGGAGGAATAATTTGGTGCTACTGTTCTACTCTGAAGCCAGTCGCTCTTGGCAGAGCAGGTACTAGCAATGAGAGAAATCTCGTTATATTTCTGTTTTAAAGCTTTAGATAAATTAAAATTAGTTCTCAACACAAACATATTTTCATTACTTTTAATTGATATATAAATTCTCCTTTCAGTCCCTTAGACTGAAAGCATGCTTCAATCAGAAAGCATGAGTAACAATACTAATTTCTAAGATAGGTACAGTTCACCTTGTAGTCAAAGCAAAAACCAGAATCCTCATGTTTTGTCAGCTTACTATGTGCATATTGGTTATTTTTACACTGCTTTGGGAAACTATTCATACCACTTGAACTTTTTCATATTTTGTCAAATTACAACTGCAATCATTTGTGTAATTTATGGAGATTTATGTGAAAAACGAACACAAAACTGAAGTAATTGGAAAATTATACTACCAGTCAGCCATCCATTATCTATACCCACTTATCTGCAGTGGTCATTGAGCCGTGGGCGGGGTACACTCCAACACAGAGACATGAAGGACATATAACCACCTCTTTGCACTTTAGAGTAATTTAGAGTAACCAATTAACTGAAGAGTCATGTTTTTGGACTTTGGGAGGAATCCAGAGTACCCAAAGAAAACCCATGCAGGTATGAGGAGAACATGCAAACTCCATTTAGAGAGACCCCAGGTGGGGATCTGAAGACAGGACTCTCTTGTTGTAAAGTAACAGTACTACCAACTGTGCCAACTGCACTTAACTTCTTTATCTGACACCTCTGAATAAAATCCAGTACAAAAAAAATTGTCTTCAGAAGTCTCCAAGATGACAAATGGAGTCTGCCTGTGTACGTTAGTATTAATTCAGCTGTTCTATGAAAGCCTCAAGGGATTTTTAGAGAACAAAAAGGATTATGAATACCAAGGAGCACAGCAGATATCACAGGGATAAGTTGTGGAGAGTACAACTGCAAAGCTGCCAGGACATAGCCATCTACCTCAACTGACAAGCCAGTCAGGGAAAAACAGCTCAGAGGCTCATGGTAAATCTGGAGGAGATACAGAAATCCACAGCTCAGGTGGGAGGATCTGATAAATGGACAACTATTTATTATGCACTCCACAAATATGAAAGTGTGTCAAAAAAAAATGGAAGAAACAAGAAGTTCTGTTTGAAGTTTGCCACAAATCATGTAGAGGACACAGCAAACGTGGAAATGGTTTTCTTGTCAGTTTAGACTAAAATAAAATGTTCTGATCTTTAAACAAAAAGCTATGCTTTTCTTCAGCAGGAACAGAGAAAAAGGTCACAACTGATGGGAAGGTAAAGGGAGCTAAAGATAGGACAATCCTGTGAGTAAACCTGTTGTGGAATTTTACCTTTCTTCAGGACAATGACATGAAATATAAAGTCAGAGCTACAGTCAGTGAGGTGTGTCTGCACCAGCTCCTTGGTTTTAGCAGCATTGATCAGGAGGTGGTTCTGCTGGCTCCAGTTCACAAAGTCCTGAGTCCACTGTCTGTACTCTGAGTCGTCCTCACCTGTGATGAGGCCGACTATTGCAGAGTCATCAGAGAACTTTTGCAGATGGCAGCGTGGGGAGTTGATGAAGAAGTCTGCAGTGTAGAGGGTGAAGAAGAACTGTGCCACACAGTTCCCTGATGGACCCCCGTATTGCAGACAAGCCTGTCAGAGACACAGCCCTGTGTCCTCACATACTGTGGGTGGCCAGTGAGGTAGTCCAGTATCCACTGGGACATGTGGTGGTCCACTCCTGACAGCTCCAGCTTATCCCTCAGAAGACCTTGCTGGATGGTGTTGAAAGCACTGGAGAAATAAAAGAATATGACACTCACAGTGCTTCCAGGCTTCTTCAGGTGGGTTAGAGCTTGGTGCAGGAGGTAGATGAAGGTGTCATCCACTCCAATGCCATGCTGGAAGGCGAACTGCAGTGGATCCAATGAAGATGTCACCAGGGGGCATAGATGTCTGAGGACCAGCTTCTCGAGTACCCCTTTTTCTGATTACCCCTTCTCATGGTTCCTTCCTGTGAATCATTCAGGGTATAAAAGACAGTTAATTCATTTCAGTGTTGGTGTACACATGATGTGCAGTACATAAATAAATTGACCTCACATTTGATTTTATTGTTATGCCTTTGCCAGTCAAAACCAAAACTGAAGTTCAAGATTAAACTTTTCTTTTCAGCCATATCCTGATATTCAGATTTTTCCTGTCTTACAGTGGTCCTGAAAGCCCAACAGCTGATCCCAAGGATATCTTCTTCTTACCTGTGATTTAATTCTTTCACTGCAATCATGCCAATGTTTGTCATAAGTTTTGCTTTATCTTGTATTTTAAGCCGTTGCTGTTGTTAGAGCTTAGTAATGTATTTTAAAAGTCCCAGATTTTAACTTTATTTCTTCTAAGACATGCATTCAGCACACTTGTTGCAGAATTTGTAAGACAGCACCAAGCTTTTCACTTAACTGGCAAATAAACAATCCATATATGTGTAGATATTAATAATGGGTATTTTTAGTTTAAAATGTATATGAAATTGATAAAAAATGAACCTAAATACTGCAACTACTGAAAGGTCTTATAAGAACATCTGAGCGGTGTAAAATGACTGAAATCCAATAGATCATTGCAAGAAAAAAAATTAGGAGCAGGAAGGGTATCATGTTTTCCATTCACTCAAAAATGAGCTTTCACAAAGCTTGGAGGGTTGATTTAAACCGAATGAGTTAGCTGATCGCTTCAGGGAAAATTTCACAAGGAATTTAAACTATGGGTCGTAAACCTGAGAAAAGAAATGTGGTAAGCACCAAGGCATTTTCTAAAGAAACCCAAAGACAGCCTATTACATTATAACTCTAAGATCAAACCTCCACGCATTTCCATCATTTTGCATCTGTGGAATAAAAGCGGTGGAATGCAAGTGCTGAGTGGTGAATACATATCAAAAAACAGATTTTGTCAGGCCATTTAGGCAATGAGAAGCAGGTGGAGTGTAAGAGGAAGGTTGAAGAGGTGTGTGCACATACACACTGACATTCACACACACACACACATGCAGACACAAAGCGCTTTGTTCCCCGGGGTAGACCATGAAGCCGTCAGAACCACTCTGATTTTGAATTAACTCTGATTGGCTGTCATTGCACTGCCTTCTACACAGCTGAGACCACTCAAAACTGCACACATGCACACGATCATATGCACACAAACACTTACACTTGTATGGTCTGGGCATCACGTTTCACTAAACTGCTGAGTTCTCAACGATGGAACTAGGGTTGTTTTAGTACATGTGGGGAAATAAATGTGCACATGTTTATGTCTGTGGGTACATCTGTGCATATGCCCGCACAGGAGGCATGTATGCAAGCTGAACCATTTCAAATAGGATGTAGATACTCTGTTTAGCCATTTTCACTCAGAATATTTGTTTATAGTTATAATAAATAATAAATCAATTATAATGAAATATTTATAAGGATGAACATTTTATCAAACATTTAACAGTCAATTCTGTATTTAACCCTTAAATTTCTATATATGCTCCTTGTCTTGGAAGTATTGCAGTCTCACATTTTCTGACTTATGAAGAAGCTTTCTAACCGTTTTAGTCTAGTAATATATCAATGGGAAATTAGAGTCTGCAAAAGTCATAGCGATCACTGTCTTGAGGTACAAATACTTTTGTTACATTGTACTGGTGATGAGGAAAATCCAACTAGCCATCTTTGCCTCTTTGCAAAATATAGTCAAGAAGCAGATTACTGCTTTTCAGTATCATAGTATACCAAGGTATAAGATAGCTGCAGTTGCAAAACTGCACAGATTTTCTCTTAAACCATTTATACAAGTTAAATTATTATTATTATTATTATTTTTATGAGAGGCCAGGTAAAGTGCCAGAGAGATGAGACTTTCCTCCAGCTGTATGACGTCCAACGTAATGCAGCGATGCCCCTCCCTCCTCCAAGTGTTCCTGTGCACTGTCAGTTAGCTAGCTGTAGAAGATTCTTTCAGCTTTTTTTTTTCTCTCTGACAGCAAAGACAAATTCGGCTTTTGGAAGTATTTCTGGTGTTGAAAGACACCTGCAGTTTGGGTATGGAGACTTAAGTAATGCCACCAAACCATATTTTAAGGCAATGCTGTTTAAAACTACAGCTGCTACAATTGGCATATCTGACTGAAGGGTGGATTTGCGAGCATTTAGCCTGATTAAATAACCAGCTAGTGTCAGCTAGTTAAACTTGTGTTACAGAACATTAAAAATATACATTTTGCACAAAAAACAGTTAAAAGTTTCCCTCAAGTTCTTCATGCAATCTAACCCTGAGCCATATCTAGACTCAGCATGTGTCTGTTAGCAGCATTCCTTTTCTTAAGCAAGTCAAGCAGTAGAATCAAGCTTTAAATGGGATGTTGTATAGAACCATCCAATGAAGTCTACAGACTAAATTTGGGTTTAACTGCATCTGACCAATGTTTATAATTTTCAATACAAACTTCTTAAAAAGCCACAATTTAACACTTAATTATGAAAGTCTCCTTGTAGCTGTTGGTAAATGTGTTTTATCCTGACTTATGTGTGTTGTATAAAATAAACAGGTGGAGATTCCCCTCACAGTGCCCTACCATGTTATCTGGATGTTTTTTTACTATTTATACTTTAGTACCATCTAGTGGCAATAAATGTCTCACACATAACAGTTTTTTGCGGCCTAATTTTATTTGAAGTAAAAGTATTTGTTCTCCTACTTCACTCAAAATAACATTTACTTGGTTTGGAGGCTTGTATGGAGAGCCATAGCTTATACCTCTCTGTGCAGACTTTATGTGCAAAAAAAAAGGGACTAATTGTCTTCATTTGGATTGACAGCATTAAATGTCCATTTATAAACAACTACTTAACAGTAAAATATTAGATCATAATTGTGAAACAGAATATAAATTGAATCTTCCAGTGTTTCTGCAGCAGAGTTGACATTTTACAACAAAAGGTTGATTGTCTAATTTTATAAATCATGTGTTTTAATGTTTTATTCTTGTTTGAAACCATCAATCTGTCAGGGACTGTGGGTAAAAATTAGCAGACATGACAAGCTAAAGTATTGTAACTGGAAACTGAAATTTATTTAGTGAATTAGGCCTCAGAGTCTATCTTGTGATTCAGTATCTGACCCATATGGAGACTGCATGACCGTTTACGAGCACAGTATCAGACCTGTATGATAGTTATCCTTTGACCCTTCTGACTCTCTGACCCTTCTTTAAAAAGTGTAGAAATGCAACTCCTGTTATTAGTTGAATGTAGTAGTATCAAGATACGGAACTTCTTTTATTACTAAAAATGGCCAAGCAATGTTTTTATCTCATTGCTGCAACTCTCATGGACACCAGACCTCAGTGTAATCTGAAAAGTGCTGCAATATTTATAAAGACACAAAGGCAGTTATTTGTTTTTCTTCTTTTTCTACTTGAATGGCTTCCAAATCTATCTCCAAGGCACATTTACATGATGGACAAACATGCTCATGTTAATTAATGTGCACTGTATGGTAGTAGGCTACTGTAATATATCCATCCATCCATCCATTATTTTCCGCTTATGCAGGGTTGGGTCGCAGGGGCAACAGCCTAAGCAGAGAGGCGAAGACTTTCCTCTCCCCAGCCACTTGGGCCAGCTCCTCCAGGGGGATCCCAAGGTATTCCCAGGACAATCAATAAATATAGTCCCTCCAGTGTGTCCTGGGTCTTCCTTTGGATCTCCTCACGGTGGGACGTGCCCAGAACACCTTTCCAGGAAGGTGTCCCGGAGGGATCCTAACCAGATGCCTGAGCAACCTCAACTAGCTTCTCTCAATGTGGAGAAGCAGTGGCTCTATTCTGAGTTCCTCCAGGATGCCCGAGGTTCTCACCCTAGCTCCTAAGGGAGAGCCCAGACACCCCGCGGAGGAAACTAATTTCGGCCTCTTATATCCGCGATTTTGTTCTTTCGGTCACTACCCAAAGCTTGTGACCATAGAAAAGGGTAGATCAACAGGTAAATTAAAAACTTCGCCTTTTGGCTCAGCTCTCTTCACCACAACATATCAATGCATTGCCTGCATCACTGCAGATGGAGCACCAATCCACCTATTGATCTCCCATTCCATTTTTCCCTTATTCATGAACAAGACCCCGAAATACTTAAACTTGGGGCAACACCTCTTCCCCGACCCAGAGAAGGCACTCTACCCTTTTTCGGTTCAAGAAAAAGGGTAGAGTGCCACGGTCTTTGGATTTGGAGGCTCTGATCCTCATCCTGGCCTGCTTCACAGTCCACTGCGAACTGCTTCTGCGGAAGCTGTAGATCACAACCTGATGAAGCCAATAGGACCACATCATCTGCAAAGAGCAGAGACACAATCCTAAGACCGCCAAAACAGATCTCCTCAACACCTTGGCTGCACCTAAAAATTCTGTCCATAAAGGTTACGAACATAAGCAGTGACAAAGGGCAACCTTGGCGGAGTCGAACTTTCACCAGAAACGAGCCTGACTTGCTTTCAGCAATGCAGACAAAGCTTTGGCACTGGTCATACAGGACCTAACACCCCGTACTCTAAATTAGTACCCTAAACTCCTGGAGTACCCCCAAAGGACTCCCTGAGGAACACAGTCAAACGTCTTCTACAAGTCCAGAAAACACATTTACTGTAATAATATGTGGTATAAATAATATTGAATGCACTCCTGTTAAAAAGTTTGAAATCCAAAAAAACATTATGGTCATGCTTTATGCAAGTAAAATTGTTTCCCTTTGTTTTATGCACAGTATGATGAGGAATTAGTTATTTTTGACACTAAAAACCAAAGGAGGATGCAAAAGCACCTGTCTGACTGAAAGTACATATAAGTTCCGGAACATTAACTTATATAAACTTTCATGGAATAATTAACAAATACATAAATACATACATGAGCAGACGTGCAAACCTGACATACTGAGCTTTCATCATTTCCTTGTTTGTTCTTGATCAGATCGCAACTAAACATTTTCTGTTAACCACAAAACAGTTTCTCATATGACAGAAATAGAAACACTTGCTGCAATGTGCCACAAACCACTAAGCAAAGTTTGTATGCAGATCTTGTTTCTGCATGTCATGTGCTATACATGTTGCAGTTGAATGGCCACCATTTTAGTACTAACGCATCAAAACTTTAAATATGATTTGTTGTTATTTCTCCAGGGTTAGTTGATATGATTTTTAAGCCTTGTTGAAATTGCAACTCTCTAGTGGAATGCTAAATTTAGTTCTTTCCGTTTTACATTGCAAAAAAAATGTGTTTGATAAACTGATTTTTTTTTGCAAATTAACTCCTGAGGTGATACTTGCATAACTCAGTTTGTAAACAAGAATTTTTGGCATTTAGTAATGGTAAAACTGAGGTACTCAGGTAAGGAGATGTTTGAAATCTTGTCACTATGCATTATCCCTACAAAAATTAATTGTTTTCATTGTTTGTTTGTATGTTGTGATAACACCCTGTTGTCAGCTGTTTTTGCATAGTCCCAGTTTTCATGTTTTGTTTGACGACACTCCCCTTGCTGATTCTGTGATTGGTCAGCCTTCTGGTATAAGGGAAGTCTGCCGTGCTGGTTACTTATCAGTGGCATTCCAGTTTCAAAAGTTGCTGTAAGAGGAAGTACTCTCAGTTCTGTTCTATTCAGCGGGGGACAGTCCTGTCCTGGTGGTTTAATGGGTGTACCTTTTTGTGACAGAATTGACAAGTAAACAGACTGGATTACATGGACAGCTTCGTCCCTCAGGTAGCAGAACAGAAATAAATCCATCTGGGGCTCAAGCTGAAGATGTCTGACAGCTTTTTTCTATGAAGGCTTCCTGAAGGCATTTTGAGTTTGGCCTGCTGAGGACACAGCACCATCAAATACATACCAGTAGAGGGCACAATCTGACAAATAACGGGCTTTAAGGTTTGTCGCTGTATTGTATTGCTCCTGGATTGAGTTAGTATTTTTTTAACTTTATTTCCAATGAAGTCTTTTTAGTAAGTCAAGTAACTGTCCCCATAAGATTTGTTGTTTATGACATTTTGTGGTAAAAATCACTTTAAAGAAGTTAATACAATTGCTATAATCATTTTATATAAAACAAAATTCATGATAATTATCACTAAACTAAAACACTAATTAGATTTTAACTTAGAAAAATGGTTGTGACAATTTTAAATTTGAAACTTTAAACCTTATGATTAATACACCTGGTCATGTCGCCAAACCTGATCTGCCGAGTTAAACAAGGAAGTTGATGAAAGAAAAAAAAACATATCTGGTTACTCGTGTTTTAGGTGAGGTTTGACTTGCAAACGGAGAAATACAGGAAGCAGAGTAGTGAAAGGTCATTTCTGCATGCAAGCGCAGAACATCGAGGATTTTAAAAATGCTGAAAAAACTCTTGGCCTTTTTGTCACTTTTTGCCTTCATCAGCCTTCTCTTTTATGCTGTGGCTTTATATTACAATCATAATGTTTATTTCAATATTGCTGCTGCTCCTCGCTTTGTGTTAAATAGAAACCAAACATTCTCCTGGAAGTTACAGGACAATTTACAGATGACTGAGGTCAGTCATAAAACCACAGGGATTCCAACCGCTACAAATAGGACTTTGGAGCCGTGTCCTGAAACTCCACCAGAACTTGTGGGACCTCTGAATGTGGAGTTTAATTCTAAAAGGACTTTAGAACAGGCCAAAGAGGAAGCCGGCTCGTCTATTCAGATTGGAGGACGGTACAAGCCACCTGACTGTATCTCCCGACACAAGGTAGGAAAAAACTTATAACACTTGAATTAAAAGCAAATGGCCCCAATTATGTCTTGTTTCACAAATTATAAGACTTTTATTCATGAAAGATTAAATTAACTCAGAATGTAATAAAATAAAATTATATTTTCGTATTTAGGCAAAACATTTTCAAAAACCTGTTATACAAAATAGACAACTATGGAGGTTTTACTGATGAGACATATTAGTTAAAAGTCTGATCCTATTTCTCTTCTATGCCCTGTCTGTAGGGAGTTGTATGGTTTAATCTGTTTCCGTGTAACTGTACAAGTTTTACCTGTTTGGTGTATTGAATTTCTGTGCCTTCAACATTTTTCCAGTATACAGAAACTTGTAAAAGTACTCATACCCCTCTAGCTTGTTCACATTTTGTTCCATTACATCCACAAATGTACTTTACTGGGATTTGATGTGATAGATTAACACAATTTTATATATAATGGGGGGCTTGGGGATAGGAAGGGAAATAATACATGGCCTTCTTTTTATTTTATGAATAAAAGCCTAAAAAACTGTGGTGTGCATATGTACTCAGCTTTCTTCACTGTTATGCCTAGAAACATAATTTATTACATTACAAATACCAAGGAACATGTCAAGGATCAAGTTGTAGACATTTAAAATAGGGTTAAGTTAGAAAATGCATGCATTATTACGAGAATATCATCAGAGAAATAGCCAAGAGGCTCATGGTAATTCTGGGAGGGCTAAGGAGAACAAATCCTGAGGTTGGAGATTATGTCAACAGGCAAACCATTTGCCATTCACTCCACAAAGCTGGCCTTAAATAAAGTGTGGAAAAAAAGTTATTGTGGAAAGAAAGTGATAGTTCAATTTACAGTGGTCCCAGTTGTTACTATTCTAGAAAAGCAACAAGCATCCATTTGTTGCAAGTGTTGTAATGTGAAATCAAAATAATCTACAAAGCAAAAGGCAGTAGCATACCTGTGGAGGAGAGCCAAGACAAGTTAGTTGGCAGTTATGGTTTGAATGACTGAAGGCTTTGCCAGGTTCTCAAGAGTCCCAAATCAGTAGACAATGTTGCAAATGAAAGGTAAATGCCCAACCTAATCACAAAGGTCATAACAAGCTGCAATCCATGAAAGGGATACAGCAGATGTTTGGTTCAAAGAAACAAAAGTTGAATATCTTTTCAGAAAAAAACGGTATGTCTGTCATATAACTAACATTGCACATCACCCTGAGCAAACCACCCTTCCAGTGAATTATACTGCTGGGAGCATTATGCTGTTGGGATGCTTTTCTTTTCTTCATTAGGGACAGAGAAGATGTTTAGTCAATGGGCAGATAAATGGATTTAATGCAGGATAACTCTGGATGAAAACCTGTGAAAAGCTGCAAAAGACTTTAAACTGGGGTATAGGTTAACCTTTAAGCAGGACAATGCCACTAAACATACAGCCTTAGCTACAATTGAAAGGTTTTGAGCAAAGCATATCCATATGTTACAATGTCCCAGTCAACGTCAGGACCTAAATCCTATTGAGAATCTATTTTAAAAATAAAAAAAATGTTCTCAGGCACTGAGAGTTACACTCTTTTTGCAAAGAAGAATGGACAAAAATGATTGTCTCTCAATGTGCAAATCTGGAAGAGACATCATCGAAAAGACTTGCAGGCACAACTGCAATTAAGTGATTCTAAAAAGTACTGAATCAAACTGCCTGAATCCAATTACATGCAAAAATTTTCCGATTCTTTTTTTTTTTTTTTTTTTTTTTTTTTTTTGAAAAAAAAAAATTGCTTCTTAATTATGCAGTTGTTTGTGTTGGGCTAAAATCCCAATAAAATACATGAATAATTGTAGTGGTAACAAAATGTAACAAAATGACAGGTAACAAAATGTAAAAATGCATAAGGTGTATGAATAGTTTGATAAGGTATTGCACTGAGTAAAAGATGATGGAAAGAAAAACTAGAAATGCACAATCTAAATTACAAAAGTAAAGTTATTTTATAATTATTACTGCAGTGTACAAAAAAGTAGAGAAATGGACTTTTTAAATGTATATGTAAAAGCCAGTTTGGCTTTTTCTCTTGTTTCTTGAGGACGTTTCACCTCTCATCTAAAAGGCCTCTTCAGTTCTGAACATGGTTGAGAAATGAGCTTATGTGATGTTATAATAGACTAGAATAATTTAAATGTCATCACAGGCTCCCACAACTAAAAGAAAAATTTCTAAATTAATGTATATAATTTCAGAGGAATCTAAGTATTTCTTGTAGAAAAAACTGAACAACAAAGATTAAATTTTGGGAGTTTAAAATTAACACAGTGTCAATCCTGAAGTTGCTAAACTAGAGTTGAAATCTTTTTTATCTTGTTATATCAGATTTGTAAAATGTAAACTCAACTCATGTCAGTGTGTCATTACAAACAGACTCGTTCAGCAGCATTTTAGGTGCGCTACTTTTGTAATCTTTAGAAAGGAATCCGTCATTTCTAACAAGTTAAGATTCCAATAATCAGGAAGTAGATTTAAAAAACCCAAAAACTTTTGTCATGAAAATCATAACTGCATGTGTTTTCAACATATACTGTATATTAATGTGATTTCACGTGATTATTATTTTTTTTTTTTAGGTGGCAGTCATCATCCCATTCCGAAATCGGCATGAGCACCTGATGCATTGGCTTTATTACATGCATCCTATACTGATCCGACAGCAGCTGGACTACGGTGTGTATGTCATCAACCAGGATGGAGAAGGAGTTTTCAACCGAGCTAAACTGATGAATGTAGGATATGTGGAAGCACAGAAGGATTACGATTATGACTGCTTTGTCTTCTCTGATGTTGACCTGGTGCCTCTTGATGACCGTAACCTCTACAGATGTTTTGACAATCCCAGACATTTGGCTGTGGCCATGGACAAATTTAACTTCCATCTACCCTACAATACCTACTTTGGTGGGGTCTCCTCACTGTCAAAGCAGCAGTTCTTGAAAATAAATGGCTGTCCAAACACTTACTGGGGCTGGGGCGGTGAAGACGACGACATTTACAGGCGAGTCATCTTCCATGGAATGTCCGTTTCTCGACCAGATAGTATGACTGGGAAGTACAAGATGATCAGGCATCAAAGAGACAAACACAATGAACCTAATCCAAAGAATCCTGACAAAATTAGTAAAACTAAGCAAACCATGGATAAAGATGGACTAAATACCCTCAGCTACACAGTCAAGGAGATTTTAAAGGATGTATTGTGTACTATTATTACTGTGGATATTCAAGCTCCAGCAAGTTGAGGGGAGATGTAAAACATGGATCACAGACAAACTGTAGTTTCAGGTTCATTGGCGATCTGTAATGCCTAAAATATTTGTGAAGCTGGTGTGTTTGATGAAATTTAAATAATTGTGATTGGCTGGTAGTTTTGGTGAAGGTGTATGTATGAAAACCATCTCTGTATGCATGAACATGTCCAGGTTAGCCATGAAGAGAATGTGAACTTTGTGACTATGATTGTGAAAATTATGATAGCCATCAGATTAAGCTGGGTTTTTTTTTTTTTTTTTTTTTTTTAAATCCATAAACAAATTTAAGACTGACAAGTTAAAAGAAGCCTAAACCTTTTACAATTTGTAGCTGTCTGACAAGTTATCAGTTCCTGTAATAATTAAACTTAGATATCTATGTGATGTGTATAACTGGCACACTTTTGAAACCAAAGATGGTCAGGATGAAATGGATCCCTTCCATTGGGTAGCATGTTTTTTGTTTGTTTGTTTTGTTTTTTTATTTTTACATTCCATTGTTTCATTCCTTATTTGTTTTTATAGGTCTTAATTTGCATTACAAATATAAATTTATATTTAATAACAGCTTTTCATTTGTGTTGTCTTAATTTGTAGTGTAATGATCGAGAATTAAGTAAGGAAAGAGCAGAAGCTTCTTAAAGAGACAGAGGCCAATTTTAAGGGGTCAAGTCAAATTTATTTTAAGTTATGTTTGATATACACAGCATTTTTACACAACAACTGAAGGCAATACAGTTTGTTGATTATCTTTTAAATTAGTTTGGAATTTTTAAAGTGAGGTTTTCTGAAAATATTTGTAATCATTCCCTTACTAGTAGTAAGATGTTATATCACCATGAGCTCAAATGTAAAAAAAAAAAAAATTCCCAGAAGATGAAGAAAGATAACAAGTCAGTCAGATGTACACTGTATTAATCCACTTCATCAACTGATTTGATGAACCGGCTGATTGTGAGTCTGCTGGGAATATTTTCAAACAACTACAAAACATGTAACGCATAGCAACATACCATCTCTGATGCTACTGCACAACAAACGCAAAATATAAAAGTCTATTTTATTGTTAGCAGAGCTCTTGCAAACAGATGAGTCAAAGCTGATAGTGTATGCCTAACAAGCTGTTTGTGTTCATCACTCCAAGAACTCATCTAATTTGCAACAAGCTCAGGGGGTTTGGAAATCTCTCTAATCCAAATATGAGATCTGCTACCATATATAACTTTACGAACCTCATATCAAAAGCTCTAACCGTTAAAACACTTTGGCTACACTTGAAAAATTAATATTAGTTTAGCCAATTATAAAGGAAAAATCCTCAGTCAGTTTTTTTTTTTTTTTTGTTTGTTTGTTTTGCTATGTCTTTGTCAATTGTTATTTAAATACATGAATTATACTCTTTATGCTTACTTACAGAACAGGGCATTTCTAAGCATGCTCATAAGACACCTATTTGGGTTTTTTTTTTATTGTGGTTTCATTTACATTGTTCCCCAGAAGTATTTACGTGTACTCACCACAGCTGTGGAAAAACCCTTGAACTGTATTCAGATTGGATTTTTGAGTGTCAAGAAGAGCAGCACTTGCAAAACAACTTCATCATCAACCACAACTGCCCAGAATGATTGAGAGGCAAAGAGACTTACAATAAGTCCAGATGAACCACTTAGCACCATGACTCATCCACATGGAGGATCCAAAATAGGATACTAATTCTTACATATATTACAACATAAACATGTAAACGTCCATTGTGTAGCTATACACAGGTTACAAAATTAAATTCAGTCTTTTTTACACCTTGTTGACTGCTTAATGTGCATTGCGCTGGACTTTATGTCTTTCAGATGGCTGCTTTGCCATCTGATATTGATATACCACAGGCAAATCAGAACTAAAAATAAAAAGGTGTATGTTAAATCTAGGTTCTTCAAGCTTGACAACATAAAACAGTTTACTTTAAGTTGTGTTATGGTTTGACTGTTCAAGTTGCAAATCTGTTAACATAATATGGCTTCAGCACAAGTCTAACTTACTGTAAACATTTGTTAAACATCTAGTCCTCAAGTTATTAAACTATCATTTATTATTTCAGAACATTAGCTTTCATATTTTGACCTTTTTGGTTTCACTGCTCATTTTGTGATTCATAATTTAATTTCGCTTTGCTGCTCACAAACTCAAGTTTAATTTAATTAGAAATTTCCTGCTTTATTCTTTGAGGCACATTTGAGCTTCTTACAACAAGCAAACACATGGCTGCTATATTCTTCTCTGATAGCCATGTGACTTTTAAATGACTCTTTCAAAAGACACAAAAATTACTGTTCAAAAGCTAAAAAGCCCCATCACAGTGGTAAAAACATAAACCTGATTTATATTTCTTCTACTTGCCCTTTTTATTTGTAGAGTATCAGATGTGTTCGATCACTGAATCAAAAACTTGTTTGTTGTCAAAATATCCACAAGAGGGAAGACTAATGCGATAATGAGTTGAGAGGAATGCCTAGGTGTAACAGGTTAAATAACAGCAAGCAATCTCTACAGAAAGAGGAAAAAAGATGGTGACAGTAAAATCTATGATGTTTAAAGTGGTACATGTTCACTGAAAATCAAATTAGAGTCCAGAAAACAGAAACTATACTGATGCTTCTTTTTTATCAGTTTAATTTAATTTGGTGTTTTTACGTTTTGTTTGCTTTGTTTTGTTTCTGTTTTTACACTCTGAAACTCAGGTTCAAGAGCGAATCTTGAAACATGAGCAAAACCAGCTGGATTTACTGTTAGCACATTTGAATGTGTATATCACCATGTGATTTGGAGTCAGTGGGTAGAATTTTGTATGAGTGCTTTGCTGCTCTCCTAATGCAGTCTGTGTTAGGAACCCCACCCCCATTCCGTCACCCTCTTCTTTTCTTACGCCCACCGTTCCCATCCCCATCTTCCTATCCTCCTTCCTGCCCAGCCCCCTCTTCCCATTGGTTGACCTAGTGGAGTTGCTATGGGAACGACTGCCGAGAGGCTGCCATGCAGAGTGTGGGGTGCTGCTTTCAAATTGTGCTCCATCATGCACTAACAGCCACATATTTATTAAGGTCAGGAAATCCGTTTTACCACGATGACATCAGTTTTAAAAGACATGAGGATGACTTTGATTTTTCTCTGAGTCCACCTACACTGATATTCTAGTTCGTCTTTCTGACATGATAAGTGTGCAGTGTAATATGACTCAAAAGTTTGTCTCATCCTGTCTCTTGGATCATATGTAAACACTGTATTAGTATTAGTGTAAGAATGTGTACACTTATACAACCAAGGTTATTAGTTTATTTTCTTCTAACAGATATGTTTATTTTATTAAGTGACTCTACGCCCCATTTTTTGCTTAAGATTTTTGAAAAGATCAGTCATGGTCCAATATTCTTTTTACATCACATCAACCTGACTTTTTAAATTTTAAATTTCAAATTTTAAACGTTATATGAAGATGATTGCCAAACTGAAACCGAGAATACAAGTTTAGCAGTTTTTTGTTGTTTCTTCATGGAGTATTTGTATTCAATTCCCATCACAGAATGACGTTAATAGTGCTAGTAATATTTTTGTCAATATCTATTTTTCTTGTTATTGGGTTGGAAACTGTGCTTTTTTTAAAAACATAATTTTCAACAAATATCAACATCCCATAGAAGAAAACTTATCCATCCTCTTTTTGCAAAAGTTTTAAATTTTTCTTTATTTTAAACATACACATAGAAAAAAATGGTGGCTCTTTAAAGGTGACATAAAATTTCCTACAGTAGGTTTTTATCAAAAATTATAAGTTGCTTCAAAAGATCAGGTAACATTAATGAGTTTTATTTAGCTGGACTAAGGGCAAAAATAGCTCCTTGGGTTGTAAGGTTGCTGACCGTGGGGCTAGAACCTATATAGTACAATAAAAACCTCGGACAATTCAAGACAGAAATTGCCATTCTCTTTAAATATACATATCTACTGTGCACAGTGAACTATTTATTCTAATTATCTTGAAAAATATTGAATTATCTATGAAAATATGACAGACTTCTCAGAGTGCGGGTATGACATTGTGCAGTACTTCTGTTTTAAACTGTAACAGACCAAGAAACTGTCTGTTTATTAAATTCACTGGTGGATCTCAATAAATTAGAATGTAATAAAAGTTTTAATTTATTTTAGTTATGTTATGGCCAATGTAATTTTGAGGAAGACTGATGACTTGACAGTTCTCCAGCAGGAACTCACTGACACACTCTACAAGAAGAGTAAATTACAAAAGGCCATGGTTAAAAAGGCTGACTTATCAGACTGCTGCATCCACTACTGTTAATGGAAAGTTGAGTGACAGGAAAAGGTATGTTAAAAAAAGGTCCACAAGCAATGAAGTTTAATCACAGACTTGGGAGGACTGCCAAACAAAGCCAATTGATGAAGAAAAATTGCAAGACATTCTAATACATAGCTGAAAGAGTATGGTATCACTGTCCTTGACTTAACAAACTGAGGGATATTCTCAAGAAGAGGATACTTGACTGACATTTCTGGGTTTTTTTTTTTCATTTGTCTTATGCAATATTCACATTTTCTGAAAAACAGAACTTTCAGCTGTCATTAATGAACTGGGTAATGGAAATAAATACATTTCTAGATGATATCTAATTAATTAAGATGCTCTTGAATTTATTTCAATGACATACAGATTTTAGCTGAGATTATAAAGTGCACGAGAAATTGACCAAGCAATAACGTTAAGCAACATTAAACCATGCACATGAATACATATAGGAGCAGTGAGGCTCCTCACATGTTCTATGCCTACCAAAGCAGCAGTCTTCATCAACAACAAAGTCGAAACTGAAACCTAATATGTAGCTCTTCAAGTAGCTTGTATATCTCTTGGTTTCAGCCACTCGTGAGTAGGGTTGACTGGTGCTGTAGCTTGATCGGGTTACCACAACACAGAAGACTGAAGGTCAGTTTTCATTCAGCACTAAAGAAAATTGACTGCTCTCTGATTTTAATTTAACAGTGCTATTTTTCACATAACAAATACCTGTTTCTTTCATATTGACATTGGATCAAACAACATGGCGACTTTAGTCTGGTGAGATGAGATGTTCAATAAAAGTTCTGGAAGTTTCTCAAACTTCATTGGAGAATTCGAAAGCTTTTGCTTTGCATTTCATCATCACACCTTGTTCTGCTCTTTATTAATTTGAACATGAGCTTTGTAGGTCAGCACAACATTAAATCTCTCTTGAGCAATTTCATTAGATTTATGCACTGATAGCAAACACTGAGAGCAAATGCCCTCATCCAGCAGATTAATGACAAGATCAGCCGACACATATACGCAGGCACCAGCACGCACCCTTCTCACTGTCAGCATCCCTGGCTTTGACGAAGTGGGCCGGTAGAAATGAATGTCTTACGTAAGGCTTTTATATAAATCTCAGCGTGCAAAACAAGAGAGAGAGAGAAGAGGGGAGCTGCTGCACCATTACAAAGAGGACTTGCACTGCACCAAATCCTTCTCCACATGCTTTTACACACCTTATCAACTATATGCACTCTTATATCCATATTCCATATTCCTTGAAACAATGAGTTAATGTATTCCATGTGGTTTAAGAACACATGCAATCACGCAGAAGTTCTATTTTGTCATCATAATGTTGTCTGACCTGCGATGGACTGGCGACCTGTCCAGGGTGTACCCCGCCTCTCGCCCGATGACCGCTGGAAATAGGCACCAGCCCCCCTTGCAACCCTGCAAGGATAAGTGTGATGGATAATGGATGGATGGATGTTGTCTGACCTTATGTGGCCTTTATCTACTGGAGAGCAACAGAGGGACAAATGCTTTAACAGTCGTTAAAAAATATTGATTGCCTAAGACTGTTGTGCAAAGTTGACCTATTTCCAAATGTGATGCAGCAGCTTTATAACAACAAACCATTTTTTCTCATCCAGTCTGCTCCTTAGAAAACAACAGAAAAGTGAAGTTACAGATAATTAACAAAGTTTTCATTTCCAATATCAAAATAGAAAAACAATATCACATGTTCTGAGGAATCTGATGTAAATGTAGGTATGAAGAGTCAGGCATTGGTCTATTAGTGCAAAAACAGTTTAATTATTGAAAAACAGTTGGTGAAACAGTGTGACACTGTGAACAGAAAAACAGTGACAACGCGAGGAAAACATAACATGCTGTTTGTTGCTTCAATGCTCACACGAAATCCCAGATTTACGATGAGAAAGGAAGAAGGTTTCGGGCTTGGAGCTGAATTTGGCAGTGGTACGGTTGCCTCAGGAGTGCATACATATCAGATCAAAGAAATAAGCACCATACCACACAGGTTCGACTGAAACTCATTGGAAAACAGAATTACATTAGCTGAGAAGAATAAATAATGTTTATCCTCAGTTCATGTTCAGATCCCAGTTGTCTATATGTGCTTCTGTTGAGCATCGATATGTATAGACAGTGTCGTTTTTATATTCATGTAAAATATGTCAGAGAACCTTTTTGATAAAACAGATATTGTTGTTAAAAATATCCTTAACATCAAGGGCTCTCCTACTCTTAAACTGTTGCGAATCAACACTTTAAGAAAAGTGAGATTTAAAGTCAAAATAAAGGATAAGAAAGAATTCAAGGGGGGAAAAAGTACAATATGGGTGGAGAATCTCTGAACTCACTTGATTTGCTTGAGATGAGAATGTTTGCCTGTTGGAATTATCCTTACTATGGTTAAACCAATTTAATTGGCATTAGGTTATTCCTTTCAGGTGCCAGAAGTACTAAGATGAAATAAATCATTAAATAATTATTTAACTCTTCCATAAATAAATAAACATAATATATAAATAAATAAATTCATCCATAAACATGTAAATGTGCAGTAATTTATTAAAATAACTAAAATTCATTGGCTAAGATTTTGTGTCATTCCAATCATTTATAATTATTTCAATTTTTTCAATTATTTGATTGTTAATTTGCTGAAATGCAGTTATCAGTGTGGCTTATTAAAAAATTAAGCTGCACTCAGTCCACTTCAGATCAATGATCTTGAATAAAAGCATGTTGGCCCCACCCACTGATTTTGATGGATAATACTGGTATACAAAATCTATTCATGACTTGCTATACATATATATGTGCACACACAATTTGTTATAGATTATTGACACTTTTCAGTAATGATTTAATGATTTATTTGTTGAATTGTGACACTTATGGACTACTATATTTTCAAAGATCTATTGTGAAAACTTTAAAAATAACAATGAAAACAACAAAGTTTGATTAGATTAGGTCCATATCAACAAAGTAAGTAATGGAAAACAGAAGGATAGATACTGAACACATCAGAGTATCAGACATTAAAATGGTGCTTTGCTACCAAGCCTGTAACTTTATTGTGGTTAATATTCTAACATGAACCAAAATGACCCACAATTATCAATGCTATCCTTGTGGTTTGAAAGTAAAAAGATTATGCTTTTAACTTGTGTCCCTGAATCTCTGACAAAATGCCTCGGAGCAGTTTGTCTTCCAGAGCTTTAGTAAGATACAAAACAGGCAAATCCAGCTTTTGGCTTGCTCTTATTACCTTTAAGTAAAGAGCAAAGGATCTCTGATGATATTAAGCTACATTCAGATTCACTAACAGCTGCGGTGGATCCTGAAATCAAATTATACAGAGTGCATCAGCAGGAAAGTCAGCAGATGAAAAGTTAAGGTCAATACACAAGTTTGCTTTGCATTCTATCTTAGCTCTTTAAAAATGGCTGGCATATAGAAATATCTCCTTATTACCTAATTACATCAAAACCTGCAAATGAAAGCAGAAAGGAAGTTGTGGCAAGACGTTGATGCAATCACAGTTTGAGATCTGAGCTGTGTTTTTCACAGAGGTGTCTATAAAAAAGTATGAAAACATGAGAAAAAAAATATACACTTAGAAAAGTTGTTTTTTTTCACATGTCCTTGAAGGATAAAGTTAACCAGTGTAAGCTACAGAGTGACAGATGTTGTACAGTATGCATACAGATTTTTTTTCACCTTCTACATGATCTTCCCTGACTTTTGTGCCTCAGGTGCACTACATGCAGAGAGCAACAAACAATGTGAGTGTAAGATTTTTTTTTTTTTTTTTTTTTTTGTCTGAATGTTGAATTGCTCAGTTTGCATTGGGTGAGGATGCATCAGTGCAAAAGATCTCTCCATGTGTTATATTGCAAAGATTTTGTAGGTTTACATTAGCAGTGAAATTTGTGTGAATCCCAGAGAATTTCAAATAATGTATGTCTTTAAAGTTGTGTGGTGGAAGTGGGATCCACACAACAAAAAATGCCAAAATGAATCAGTCCATAAAGAAGATGTCTGCAAAAGAAAATAGATATTATGTGGCTTTCTCCAGTGTGGCTTTTTTGCTGCAAAGTAAGGAGGTTTTAAAACGGCATCAGTTCTATTTGGATTTGTATATCTAAACATACAGCTTTGAAATCAGTGAGTGGTCCAGAGAATAACATTTTCAAAAATGAATAACAATAAAAATAATACTATTGAGTCTGTTCCAGAAGTTAACAGGGGAAAAAAATCTAAAATTTTTGAGTTTATTTTTTTTAGCTTTAAAAAAAAAAAATCCCAAGATTAAGAGGTAATGTATAACAAATTAGACAGGAATGTTTTCTAAACAATAGCAGAAAACTTTGATTGGATTAGGTCCTATCAGTCTGAGTAATGTCACATGGAATTCCATACAAAAATGTCAAAGATAAAAAGGTGCTCTGTTCTTTTCTCCATCAAAGTAACTGTCAAATTCAAGAGGTCAGTAGCTTTTTCCAAGAACTTGAAGTTGAAGAATGTATTGTCTCTGTGAACAGGGATTGTCAATAGTCAGCCTCCAAAGTGCGAGTAAGGTCAGCAAAGTGTGAACCCAGCTTTTTTGAGTCTTTTTTGAAGTGGACAAAGCCATTGAGTGTTGTCCAGCTGGCCAAAGGAAACCTAGGTAAACTCTAAGATCTGAATGGAATTTATAAGCTGATAATTCTACAGCTCAACATTTTCTTGGTCATAGAAAACTTTTGGCTCTGAACAACCAGTCCTGTAGTACTGTACACTTGACCCCAATAGTAGACAAGAGTCAAATGTTTGTCAAAAAGATCTACTTCTTGGGTGCAGCTCCGCCGGTTGTGCTGGCAGGTTTGCTTCCAGAACGGCGAACTGGCACCTTTGACACAGGGATTCTGGTGCGGGCTGGTTGGGGTGCTTGGGTCTTTGGTGGAGGGGTTTCTGCCTCCAGTACAGAGGACAGACCAGACTGGCTTACAGAGTGGGGAGGTGAGGTCTGTCTGGTACTTATTGGGATTTTGGAGTCTCGAGGAAGGCTGGCGCTGCCTTTCAATGACTGGAAGGAAGAAGAAGAGGATGTCGAAAGGGGACTTTTTTGGGACGTGGGACTCATTTTGAATTCTGCAGATGGAGAGGGGGTACTGTTTAGATCATCGTCTCCCCTCTGTTCTTCTGCCTCCTCCTCAGGATCATTGTACAGGTCATAAAGGTGGTCCCCAGAGCAGCTATCACGTGATAGAGCAATCTTCTGGTTACGATGCAACCCACTCTCATCAGGTGTTGCTGTAGGCGTTGCTGAGGGAGTATCCCAGTAACCTTCATCACTGAGTAGTTCTTTTTCACTTGGTGATACAGGATGACGGCCATGTGTATGAGGGAGAGGGGGTTTACCTGCCCGGCTTCCTGCTCCACCAACAACTGGAATCTTGCTGAGGCCAAGCGCCTTCACCTGAGGTGCTTTTCTGTCTGCATTTCTTTGAGCTGAGGGACGATGTGCACTGGGAGAGTTGGTGCGAGGAGGATAAGTGGAAGTAAGAGTACTGGAAGAAGGCTGGTACTGCCGTGGTAATGCAGGGGAGCTTTCTCCTGCAGAAGGCAACATGTGCCATAGCCCCTGCATGTCTGCATCATCCACTCCTTCCGGGCTTGCCATTTCTTCCCCTCCTCCCATGTAGGCAACCACTCCACTACCCGCAGGGTGCTGCTGTGGTGGAGGAGGCACTCGGGTCCGAGCAGGGAGACAGACAGGTGCTGAACTTTGGGGAACAGAGAAGATGGGCTGGGTAATCTGGGAAGGTAATGGAGGTTTGGTTGGGGAAGCATGAGTTGTTGCACTAGATATACCAACAGCTCTCCCAACACTTGCACCCAGACTCCCACCGCCACCCCCACTGCTACTACTACTCGTACCACTGCCACCATTACCCCCTGGCCCTTCCTCATCTGCATCAGCAATAATATCACCACAGCCAGTCAGTGAATCAAAGCTCTTCAGAGATGTGACATCAGTGAAAAGGATGGAGCACAGTCGATCTACGGAAGGCTCTGAGGGTTGGTCACCTATGCTGCAGCGATCCAAAGGGGGTGTAGTAAGGGAGGGGGTGAGGCTAGATATTGAAGCTTTGGCTTTTTGGATAGATGGGCGTAGTGGTGAGTCGGTGGGTGTGTAAGGAAAGGGAGAGTCTGGCCCACCAGATGGTCCTGGCATGGCAACACAGTGTGTGGGTGTCATGGTAACACTAGTGGTGGGAGTGTCTGACGCTTGGAGGTTAGATCCTGTCTCTGCATTTGCACAGTCCTCCTGGTGATGATGAGGAGGCGGTTCAAGGGTAAGAGTAATGTCCTTCATGTTTTCAGATTCTGCAGCATCTGCGTCCCTTCCTTTCTTACCTTCCACCTCTTCGCCCTCACCATCGTTTGTTTTCTCTTTACGTCTCCATCGCATGCTGCTGAAAAAGCCCTTCAGGCCCCTCCCTCTTCTCACAATTCCTGTCCCACCATTTTCACTTGTCCTAAAACTCCCACGACGGAGAAAGGAAAAGAAACTCAATGATTTGCTGAGCGACCTTACCGGCCCTGCCTCCAGGCTAGTAAGACCCTCCCCTCTCTGTCCCACAGCATCGCTGTTAGAGCCTGTTAGCCCGTCATGTGTTTTGCTCCTCACAAGCTCCGCTGATGCTGCTGAGGTGTTTCCATTCAAAGAATTCCCATTGTCAGAATTCCCGTTGTGTCCACCGTTTGCAGCAGCCTTGTTCCTGAAGGAGAAAAAGCCGGCCATTCCAGAGCCAGTGCGTCGCTTCCCAAAGAGTTTAAAGGCAGCTTTGTTGATCTTCCCTGCAGGCTGGGTGTCACACTGTGGAGCCACAGGAGGCTCCACACAATCCGACTGCACCTCCATTATCCAACACTCTGTTGCTCCCACAGGATTGTTTCCCTCTAGTTTTTCTGGCTGCCTTTATGTCTTTTCCCCTTCTGACACACACTTACTCTCTCTCTTCTACCCTCAACCCTACTTTCTGGTGGTCCCTCACTCCCACTCTGGCTTGCTTTAATGCCTGCCTGCTGGTTTTCTCTCGCTCCCTCCCTCCCTCCCTTCCATCTCTCTCTCTCTTTCTGTCTCTCTCTCTTCTAGGCAGGCACACACATGCATGCAGGGTGCTGCTCCTCGATGTAGCCATGGCAACAGGATGGGCTAAGCAGCTTTCGTCAACGTTGGCAGGGCGCCAGCGTCTGTCCTCTACTCCCTCCCCCATCCCTTTTCTCTCCTCCTCCTCCACCTTGCTTGTTACCAATCCACTGTTTGCACATTTATTTAAACAGATAACTGGTTAAAATTTGCACAACTCACTGCTTGCACCCTACATCATACAGTTGTACTGTACATGTCCCAGGATATGTGGCAGTTACATTTACATAGATGCTTTAATTAGATAATACTCTAGTTGTGTGTGTTTGGATGTATTTGTTTCCATGGTCCAACTGATTTACAGATGAAGCTGGATAATGCTCATACTTTCAGTATGTTTTGACATGCACAATATGTGCCACAAAGGAAAGAAAACATAAATAGAAACACAGTGGGACACCAAACAAAAAAAACAACCCTTGGTATATTGCCGTTTTCATTTACTTTTTTGTCTAAGGAATTTCAAAACTTACAAATTAGTAATAAACCAATATTTTAAAGTTTAGTTCTTTCCATTTTTTTTCAGGAAACACCCACAAACATCTGTGTATTTCATTGAGATCTTATGTGATAAACTAGGGCACAATTAAGCCAAGCAATAAGGAAATGTATGTATAGATTTTTAAATGTTTTACAAATTGAAATTTAAAAGTGTGGCATGCAATTTTATTTATCCCCCTTTTTTATCATCCAAAATAAAATCCAGCTCAACCAGCTGCAATTCAGAATTTAACAAATTAGTCAGTCTCAGAATAAATAGTCATTCTGTGAAGAACAGCTGCAGGGATTTAGTAAACTCCACGTAACAAATCAGAGAGGTCAGTAATAAAATTGTAAAGAAATGTAAAATAGGGTTACATTACAACACAATATCCCAAGCTGTAGAGATTTCATTGAGAACTGTTGAGTTCATCAACCCAACGTGGAAAGAGTATGCAACAAGTGCAAAACTACAAAAACATGACCATCCACTTGAAATGATAGGCATTAATCAGAGAAGCAGCCAAGAGGTTTATACAAACTCTTGAGGAGCTATGAAATCCACCGCTTACCTGGGAGAATTTGTTGATATGACAGTTATCAGTAGTGGGCTCCACATTTCTTTCCTTTATAGAAAAGTGGTTCTCAAACTGGCACAAGAATCACTGGTTCTTGAGCTATTAAAGATTGCTTCAAATAAAAACTACTCAAAAGAGAAGTGCAATTTTGAGAGGTCCCAGTCAGAACCGAAGTGAACAGAACTGAAGAAGGAATGAATTATGATTATTTCTGTTAAGTTCTATACCTATGAATTCAGAACTGGTGTCTGGTAAAAACAACCTCAACTTTACTGCATACCAGTTCAAAGTTTGAATATCTGTTGGCTTTATTAATTAACATGCTCAATAACCAGAATAACTACTATACAAGCTAACAATAAATTTTTCTGCATCTTGTACTTTCAAACACTGTTACAACATGTTCACTCTGTGAAAGGTTTAAAAAGACACAAATGGTCAGGAGAGTCAAGTAATCTATTTTTACTGTGACTATAACTGTATCTATATGAGGGGAAGCCATATTGCATTTTGATGTCAGTGTGTTGGTAAGAAACCTCCAGTTTTTCCATTTGGAACATTTTGTAAATTTTTCTTTCTTTAAATTTGGAAATTTCCACTACTGCAAAAAAAAAAAAGAAAAGAAACACAATGAAACACATCATTCAACCAATTATGCCTGTCCCATTGAATAATGTTTTTGTATGATATAACACAAAAAAATTATAATACTGCTTTACAAGCAGTATTGTCTATCAAAACTGTATTATTTACTGATGTGGTACTTGTTTCTCGAATATTGAGAATCACTGGTCTAAAATTTTTAAAAAGTTGCATTGTGAGGGATCAGGTTTTCACATTTTAAAGGATAAACACTGTTTAGACTCACAAAAGTAACACACACCCTCACACACATCACATCCTTTAATACAGTTTGGGCACACCATATAAGCCATATGGCCTCCGACCCCCCATATGGACACGCAGGGCCAGGTGTCTGAAGCTATGGCAACGCATTTAACTGCCCCCCTGTCATTCTAAATCAAGGTTTGTTTTACTGGCCATGCAGCCACATTGGTTGTATTGTTAGCATGTACCCTGACAACCAGAAGAGTTTCTGTGGGACTGCACAACAAGCAGCTGCTCAGGAAAACATAAATTACAACCTCAACTCCTCGAACTTTGATACTGTCTTCATTTTACTGTTTACCAGCTGACACTATAAATACAAAATGTCCTGTTGGTTAAATTAGGTTGTAATCAAGTACTTGTTACTTTCTGAGTTATGATCTTTGCAAATAATCCCAATGTATGTTAGGGTTGTAAAAAATTCTCAGTTTACAGTACTGATATGATTCTTTCCAGTTTCTCTTTTCACTGCCAATTTTATCCTCCCAACCCCCTATGAATCTCCCCGATACCTCGACCCACTTATATACCTTCTCTCCCATCCCCACATCTCTCCCTCTATTCCCTTTCTCTCTCTCTCTCTTCCTCTTCCTCCTCCTCCTCCCCCTCCTGCTCTTCAGCGTCTGCAGGCTCTTGTCTTCCAGCCGACCGCTACGAAACAATGTGTGCATTCATGAACCCAAGGCAACACACACCTACACAAGCACATTTTGAGGGCTTCCCCACAGCGAAGCATTAAAGCGTGTCTCTCCTTTGCTTTCAACCTTAAAAGACAGAGAATCTGTCTGCTTACCCAGGTTTTCAGGTGCATCAGATACTCTGACAGAATGTTGTGCAGACTTATCTGTAAGTCAGCTGGCTAATGGATGGACTTGGAAGTGAATCCAAGCAGCAGATGGATGGTGGATTGATGAGCGGAGACTGACAAGTGGTTTCAGCTATTGCATGATGAGACAGAGGATTCTTATCAGCTTTTAGGACGGAAATGTATGCTACTTAGGCTGCTTAAATGCAATTAAATTATTAAAGAAAATAGCAATACAAGAGCATTATGCACTCAAGACCATTATCACAGACGTTGATGCATATATTATCCAAAAGTAACTAGTGTAGAAAGAACTGGGTTTAATTATCAGCTATTAGAGTGTAAAGAAGGCACATATCTGTGCAATGTAAGCTCAGAAAAACAGCTATTAGCACAAAACAGGTTTTGTCTGTTTTGTTTTTGGAAAAAGCAACTTGTGCTCTCTTCTGATGCTTAGTTCATTGCTTTTCTGGTGTAAAAAAGATAAGAGGAAGATGCAAGTAACAGAAAAAACATACACCCTGTTACCCCCACCCACGCTATCTAACTAGGGTTCCCGTTTCAGCCCCTTGAGTGAAGCTCAGCACTAAGTGGGACAGTTAGAGGACATTTTTCTGTCTCTGCCTCCATCATGGTTGCCTATTGAAATGGCTTTTTTTTTTTGTCTGTAGTTCTTGTTTTTTATTTTGCTGTTTATTTCCAGCCTTATTTACAAAAAAAAATCAGGATTTTTTTAACTGAATTCACATTATGTGCAGGATAAGTGTGCCTAAGTCAAAGGATGACAGATAAATGAAAAGGAAATTAAAGGATTAATATGTTTGGATAAGAAAATAAAGCACTAAAATACCAATTCTTGCGACAGTAAAGACTGTAATTAGCTTCTTTACTTATGTCTTGTTCTCACTGAAAGTAATTGCGAACATGAAAACAATTTCCTTAATTCTTGACTCTCACAAAGCCAACATCAGCTTAATTTGAAAAGTATTCCACTTTCTTGCCATTATGATGTAATTGCCACGATTTGTTACTGGGCTTTGTCCATATTATTCAGCTTTCATTAACTGATTTCCATGATACTGCCAGTTACAATAGCGACTAGTCGCTGTAGTAAACAATATTATGTCTCAGCCATCCAAGTTTTTGTCTGTTTTATCCACTTTAGTCTTTTCATATTGGTTAAAAAGGCTATGTCAGACAAACAGCCTTTGTAAACACACACTGGCTTTCTGAGAAATGGCCTTTAACCTAATTTTTCTTCACCTCAGAAATTTCTCCTGAAAAAAACAAGAGCAAGGGTGTGCTTGTATCAAATCTTAACTGCCTGTACAACAGACCGTAGGTTAAACACTCCAAAAAAAAAAACCCAACATTTTTTTACTAAAAATCTAAAAGAAACATTTAATGTAAGATGCGTGCCGTGTCCTTGCCTTGTATTTTTGTGACACATTTACTTGAGGGATCAAAGTGGTTTTGATTTCCACCTTGTGCAAATTAATGGTTGAGTAAATTAATTGATTTTATGAAAACTAAATACATCATTGTATGTCAGTTTAATTCACTTTGTATTTTATGTATCTGTAGAACTAAAGAGACAAGACAGGCAGGCAAACAAAGCACGGGTGTGGCTGGTTATCCATGACTGAGAGCCAATGCCCAATACAAACAAAACTGCTTTGGCATGGTGGCATGGTGGTTGCACAGGAACAGAATAAAACAAGCACGCATAAATCAAATCACACATTTTTCCTCATCATCACCAACGTCCTGCTGGCCAGGTTTCCGGACAGAGGGTCTTCCAGTTCTGGATTAAACTAAGCCACAGGATGTACATGTTTGTGTGTGTTCACACATTCACATATGTGTGTATGGTATTAAAACTCCCTGGATTACAGCCTGAGGTCTTTTGTTGCTTAAGGAAACAACAGGGGGTGGTACAAACTGTTATTAAGCTTTCTAAGACCAGGCTTCTCAAACACGTCTGAATCTCAAAGACTCTGGCGTTTCTGTTAGAATTGTTTGATTATTTATTTTACCCTTTCTTGGTCAAAGAATTCTAACTTATCCAACACCCCCATTAGGCAAACTGATTAGTTTGCAACAACAATGAAAACTGAAACCTATCTAGGGTTGAATGAGTGCCACCTCACTCATTAAGTATAGTGCCTTGGAAAACTATTCATACTAACTGAACTCTTTCTCACTTTGTGATATTAAAACCACAAAATTCAATGGAATTTATTGCTATTTTATGGAACAGACCAGCACTAAAATCATAATCTTGCACAATTATGAAAAGAAATAGATGGCTTTCAAAACCTTTTATAAATAGAAATATGTAAAGTATTTGTTTTCGGGCCCCTTCATGCTGATACTCCTAAATGAAATCCAGTGCAACTAATTGGCTTGAGAAGTAGCTTAATTAATAAATATAATTATGTCAGTATAAAAACAGCAGTTCTGTGAAGGCCGCAGAAACAGAGAACATTAGTGAACAGCATCACAAATACCAAGGAACACAGACGACACTGTAGTTCAGACATAAAGTTGTGCTCACAAGGCTTAGGTTATAAAACTGTATCCTAAGCTTTGAACATGTCATGAGCACTTTTCAAACTATTAGCAGAACAGAACTCGTGTGACACAACAGCAAACTTACCAAGTACACCTAAGTTGAAAGGCTGAGCAAAAAGGACAACAAGAGAGCCACAGTTCACGTTGGTAGTTTTGTTAACAGGAAAATTATCATTTGTTCACTCCATAGATCAGGCCTTCATGGAAGACAAAGAGAAAGCTTTTGAAGGAAGAAAAAAAAGGCAATCAGAAGTTCAATTTGCAGCTTGCCACAAGCCATGTATGGAACGCAGCAAAGATGTGGAAGAAGGTGTGGTTGAAAAATAACACTGCACATTATAGTTATAACACACCATCCCCACAATAAGCCTCACCAGATTGTCGATGAAAATAACTAAAGGTCAGAGAATAAACAGAGCGGCAGTGGTGCTCAGTTCAAATAATTGAGGTTTTAACCCAACTAAACCACTGCCATGTTCAGTTCAACACTATCACAGCTCCCTGGCAATCAGAAAAAAAAATTTAAACTAATCATATTAGTCTTAAATGCACCTTAATATTCCTAGTTAAAATTAGATTAGCCCTAAGGAGGAAAACATTAGCTGGAAGGGGATTTTAAGGAAATGTCAAGGAAAGGAGCCCGGCCAAATTCCACCAGCATGCCTGGTGTTATGTATACAGTATAGAGACCTTTTTCTAACATGTTGAATCCATTTATGTTTTACTATAAGTTCAACATTCTTGTCTTGTAATAAAGAGTGCATGATGTGCAGCATTCCTCTGAATGATTCAAAACCTTGGGAGAGCCCTCAGCCACGCTTGTCTCTAGAAGATACTTCTCAATGTTTAATGTACAGTAATACACACAACAAGACTGCAGGACAGGAGCACATAATGCTGGAGGTATTACAACCATTTTCATGTCAAACTATTTTCTTAGTATTTGAGAATTTGTATAATTAGATTATATAATAAGTAAGCCTGGTCCTTATTTTTTCATATTTCTCATTCTATGTGTGAACATAGCTGTTGTTGGTGTTTCTTTTCTCACAGTTTGTGATTGCATGAAGGATTTATAGAAAGCTGAAACAACATCTACACACATAATAACACAGTGCACTACCAGCCTATCTTTATTCCAAGATCTTGCAAATGAACAACGATGGCCTTATTTGCCAATAGATACTGAATTGTCTCATGCTAAATGTCACTCTGTGTGGTTGCTGTGTGCAAGCACAGATCTCTGTTCATTCCAACAGCATGTGGAGGCGGAATTAAGCAAGAGGTGAGGAGGGAGGCCACTGCAAATGCTGCTTGCACAAATTCCATAAAGTATTTAAAGGCACACTGACTGAAAGGAACACAGCTGAGTTTTATATCACATCACCTTTGCGTATTCTGGGATCTTCTAAGTTTTGCATCATGTTGTTCTGAAAAAAAATGATTGAAGAAGTTTGTCTTATTTGAACAGGAGATCTAATCCAGAGTAGATTTAATCCTTTCTGAGCTCCAATATGAAGTTACATTGGCCTGGAATTAACACAAAACTCCTTCAAAATGAGGGCATTTTGAGCCACGCTAAAATACACAGACTTTACTGGGACTTCTGTCTGATAGTAAATGACTACATCACACAACTGCTCCAAAACTTATCCTTACATCATTTACATAGCGGTCAAGTGGGTCTCTAAATCCAGGATGGGTAAATGTCTCAGGCTCTTCTTGTTTATCTGAAGTAAATGCAAGTTTCAAGCCAGTACTTTAAGATGAAATTATTCCTGTTCTTCATATTCTGTCACATTAAATATACATAAAAATAAAGTTGCAGTTTCATAGGGCTTCTACACAGCTTTCCTGTCAATTCCAAGCTTTTATTAACTCAAATTTCAAGAGTTTATAGTCTTTTTTTTTTTTTTTTTTTTTTTTAAAGATAAGTCATTTGTAAATATTACAACAATACTTTACCATGAATTTACAGCAGATATTCTATAGTGGTCAGGTTTTAAATGTGGAATCTACAAAATATATATATATATATATGGATAGATGCTTTGTGATGAATGGATGGATGTTTTGATTGATGTACGGATGGAGGGATAAAAAAGTGCACAGATGTTTGATCGTGAATGGATGGACAGATGGATGAACACATGGACGAATCTTTGATGATCCATTAAGGGATGGATGGACGGATGAACAGATATAGGTAAATAAGATGTTTGATAACGAATTAAAGGATGCATGGACAGATGGTGATGAATGGATTGGTGGATAGATGTTTGATAATGCATAGATGAATCGATGAACAGATTGAGGGATGGATGAAATGAATGGATGGAAGGATTACCAGCTCCATAGATGTTTGACAATGAATTAATAGACGGATGCGGAACTTCTAGACAATAGGACTAAAATAAGAGACGCAGGGGTCTGACAAAGAGTTGAGAAAACCATGGTGAATAAAGCAAGTGGAACTAAATTTCTGGTGCCTGATATGCTGTGCCATCTGTCATCTTCTAGGATGTTCTGGGTTTTTTTATCTCCCAATCAGATCAGAGCAGGTTCGGATCAACGACAGCAGACTAGTTTGGCCTCTTGCCTTTAAATGAAATTAAATATTTCCAGAGCCAAAAACTTTGATTCCCTGTGTATTTAACTAGGATAAACAGCTGTTTAAAATATCTAGGCCATGTTTTTAAAAATGTGTCATCCATAACTGAACAAATTACAAGCAGTTTTGGTTTTGAACGAATTTATTTTCTTATTTTTCTTCTATGGGGCTTTATAACATTCTTAAAAAAAAAAAAAAAAAGAACAAGCTCTTCAATTGTATGAGCAGTATATGACATATTTATGAGGCCTTCCACTGAGATTTAAACTGTACAGAGAGACAACATCAGCCACTCGGCCCTTTCAGGACCATTGCGTAATTAGAGAGTAATCTCAAACAGAATGACAGCTTCCTGTCCATACACATTCACACATACATACTTTCAGTAACCCCCCCGCCATCATCCACACCAGTCTCTCCGTCCAGAAACACCCCTGCTTTGGTTTCAGCAGGTCATTCGTGCCACGCCAAGCTCCAGACTGACAACAGCTGGCTCCTCTTTGGCAAGTTCACCATTGCATGTCCCTTCCAGCTCTCCGTAGCTTTGCTTCCTGCTCTCGGTGCCACTGCTGCCCTCTACTGTCCGCTCGGTGTCTGTACTCTCCGTGGCCTCCTCGCCCACTTCGTCTTGCTCATCCTCCTCCTCGCAACGCTGCACCTCTTTGTGGCTGATCGGTGCGCCTAGAATAAGGGAGTCAGGCCGTGGTGGCAGGGGGTTGGTGCGCTGATCTCTGGTCGGAGGAGGTGCAGGGGGGTCACAGGTTGCAATGGGGGTGACACCAAGCTGTTGAAGCCTCTGAATGAATAAGTTGGGACAAAAAAAAAAAAATGTTTTATTCACCCGAGCCGGATACATTTGTCAAACTTTTGCCTAATTTTACTATAACAATAAATAGATACTAAGCCACAGTGATCAGTGAAATATATACAAATAGGTACGTATTGTTTATTTTTTATCTCTTCTAAGTTTACATATTTATATTTAAACGTCTCCATGCTGACGGCCTTTTGAAGTCAAATTTCTTAACTGTGAGCACAAACCTGGCTAATAAAGTGGATTCTAAGAAGACAATATATTACTTTAAGATATCATTTAAATAAATATGGTCAAATTCAATATCAGCTATTACTGGCACCATTATTGGTAATCACTTTAAAATATTTTTTTTTTTTAATAAATTGAATGATGGAGTCTTTTCTATACAAGATTTTTCAATGTGAGATTATGCAACTGAAGAAAAAAAAAATCTTAATTAAATTTAAGGCTATTTGACCAGGGAACCAGAAAAGTGCCCACGTCTGTATGTACAACAGCAAAAACCAAAATCCAGTACTGCAAATAGAGTCCTGTTCTCAAATTTCTTAAATTAATTAGCTATACAAGCAATAAATAAATAAATAAATAAAAATAGCTGATCTACTAAGTGACTAAAGTTAAAACATTTATATCTTTTCTTATTTTAAAAATCTGTGCATCATTTTCTAGAAAATAACAACAGAAAAGTAGACTTATGTGTAAAGTAGGATACCTTATGACATTAGAGCTCTGCAAATTCAGAGCTGCCTGTTAAGGCCCCAAGCAATGAGGGCATTAGAGTTCACATTTGCCTAGAGGTAACAGTGCAAAGTGATGCAAATTAAATGGATCGAAACAACATTCTTTTCTCTCCACCAAATACTGTGTTGAAAAAAGGAAAAAAGTGGGGGATCTAAATACTTGTAGTGAGATAAGAGTATCAGCTGCATTTTGTGAGATATCAGTCTTTCATGCCATCAACTATCTGAGTGATGATAACATATTGCTCTAAGGCAGAGATGAAGTGAGGCTAAGTCTACACCACAGATTCCCTCCACCTTTCTTCTTTTTTTTTTTTTTTTTTTTTTTTAAATCAATGCCTTAGAGAGCATAGTAATTTCAACAGGGGGGTGAGACTTTGCTCTGCAATAAATTATCAGCAGAGAGAAGTAGCTTTGTGTGATCTGTTCTCACATATAGTCAACAACTGATGAGGGAAATTGAATTATTAAGTATGGAGCTTTCAGTCCTCCTCAGAAACCAAACTAAATATGTAAAAATATCATGTGACAAATAGATAAAAACAGTATACTGGTTGTTGGTGCTGTTTATAGTGTTATCATACCTGTTAATCTGACTTTCTATGAATACTTGCAAACTCAAATAATACTTGTGGAAAGTCACTAGTCTTTTCCAGAGTTATTTTAGGGGTTAGAATACAAAAAAAAAAAAAAAAAAAAAAAAAAACGTTCAGGAACCACCACTTGAAATTAAACATCTATCTGTATATGGGCTAATGTACATAAAGAGAATTCAACTCACAGTCTCCAGTGCTCGCAGTGTGCTCTCCGCTTTGCGGCTGTTCTCCTTCAGAGTCAGAGTGGTTTTGAGGATCGACTGCCGCGGATGCATGGACCGATCAAACTGGTGGTACATGTTCCTCCAGAACCTGGGGAGCACGGGATTACAAAAAATGTGGAGGCAATATATATTAATACCGTTTGCTGAACTATTAAAGTGTGAAACTGGTCATTTTCAAGAGCAGGTGAGTTGGGTGTCCTGTACTGACTTGAAATGGTATGGCAAGGTGGAGGGCTCCAGCACAGGATGTGCTTCAGAGTATGAAGGCTTGTAGAACGGATTCAAGTAGTTCTGCTTTTCACTCATCAGAAAGGCCCAGAGTGAGTGAGTTCGCTCTCTAAGCCTAAAAACACAGCGATGATTAACAACACCACCAAGTTTACAGAGAAGTTTATCCAAAACATCTGATTTCAAATGCTATTTTTTTATTTATTTATTATCTTTGAATTGTGTTTTCCAACATACTTGCATTAATAAATCTGACCAGAGAAAAAGAGATTTTCAGTCCTTATGTCTAATTTAATTTCAGAGGTGGATTACTTAATATTTCACAAGAGAAACCACATCTTCCAAGAGCCTGTTCAAAGCACTTCAGACATTTAAAAGTGGTATAACTGCCAAGACATATGAGCAGCGCTGTTTCTTTCACAAACATCCAGGGGATGTGTTACACTTACTGCAACTCCTCTCTCTGCCTCTGATTGTTTCCTAGGAAGTTTCCATACTGACAAGAGTGCACATGTTCATGGATCTGCAGCAGGAACCACTCGCTGTACTCAAAAGCCTAATGAGAGTACCATTATGAGATGAAACAGTCAAACACATTGGAAGTCGGATGCATAATGCAAATCTGTTATGTTGTCATCAGATTTGCACATACTTGCGGGAACTGCTCAGTCAGCTGATACACGCACTCAAGAAACTGAGTGAAGATAGGAGACACTTCCTTTGGATCCCCAGCCAACTGGTCACACCTTGAAATACAGAATCAAATGTAAGGTAAAAAAAAAAACAAAAAAAAAACGACATTAACCATGGGCACCCGATTCCATTTTGTCTTCATGTTTACCTTTCTGCATTAGAAAGGTTGCTATGAATTTCATCCCTGGTGAACATTTGGGCAGTTTTTCCCTTATTTGCTTTATTCTGATTTAATAAGCTTATTCAAAGAGTTTTCCACTACATTTAGTTCCCAAATAGTCACATGGGTGCTGTTTCTACAAATTTTAGAACGCTTCATTACAAAAGACAATTTGAATGTCGCTGCTGCAGACAGGAAGTCTCTAAGATGCCTTAAAAGTACAAAACCATGCAAAGTTTTATACAGCGTTTGATCCATTTTATGGTGAGTGATTAAATGCAGCAGTGTTACAGCACTTAGAAAGCCAACTGAGTATCCATGACTGTCCACTGTGTTACCGAGGAGATCACACAGATAAACATATACTTCCAAATCAGACTGTGAGGCATTGAGTGAGTTGGACTGGATCCACTCAGACGTGATGGGCGTTGAAACGAAACTTTTGTGACAATTTGTCACGCAACTTTTTTCAAGATTATTTGTTGAATAAATAAGTACAATAAATTTGTCTAACAGCAAGCAGTGATCAGATATTTTTGGTTTATAAAAAAAAAAAAAAAAAAAAAAAAAAAAAGGGGA
The DNA here is from genome assembly GCA_014839685.1 of Anableps anableps. Taxonomy (NCBI): domain Eukaryota; kingdom Metazoa; phylum Chordata; class Actinopteri; order Cyprinodontiformes; family Anablepidae; genus Anableps; species Anableps anableps. Next base: position 20,320,849 of record CM026082.1, read on the forward strand.
GCAAAAATATAAAATATAAGTTTCATTTAACACCTCCTGCCTCATGGTTCAGTGTGTAATAATTATTAAATATCCAAAGAGTTAGAAAAAAAAACATATAGATGAGGTAATGTACTCAAGCAAACAATCTTAGAAATGGTTATGGATAGAGGAATAAGGAAGTAATGTGAGCTCATTTTGAATGTTAAAAACTGATTACACCTGTTGGCTTAAGTTGAGTTAACCTTCACCTGTCTGCAAACTTGTGACCAAAGGAGATCCAGTCTTTCTCTATCAGTACCTGGAAGACAAATTATTATAAAACATAAGTCTGAAGCAATAGCAACTCACACAGATACAACAGATTTATACTGGTATACATACCATAAAGCCCTTGATAGTGCGATAATAGGGGTCCATGAGCAGTGACCCCAGGGCGCATACTTGGGCTGTTCTGTCCCATCCGTCTGAGCAATGAACCAACACACTGGCCCCTTCTACTGTCACTGCCTGAGGAGCAAGTGTGTGGGAAGGAGTTCAGATTTTAGTATGATGACCTGGTAGAAACGGGGCAACATTGATGAAAAGACTAATAGTTACCTTGGTCAGAAACACAGCTGCGTCTACTATAGCCTTTATGTGTCGCAGCCAGCCACTGCTTTCTAGTCCCACCAGGTAGTCGCTCATGGTAAGAGACCGAGTGCCAATAACTAAGAGAGAGAGAGAAAGAGAGAGTCAGTCAGCGTGTTAAAGCAAAGAGGTGTCCTGATGTGTTTGACAAAAGCTCTCTAACCTTCCAGTAATTTCTGCAGGCTTGCCCTCATTACGTGGATATTTTCAATCCCAACAAACTGAAAGCGGATATTGGAGTAGTTGTCCTCGTTCTCATAGCCTTTGCCTGCAGCGCGGTTGGCCAGCGCGTTCAGCTGCAAGAAAACACAAGACACAAAACGTACATCCCTCTGAAATCTCTGCTGTTTTCTCGTCTTTAAACTCACCAAAACCATTTCTGCATACAAAATACCGAAAATGTTAAGGTTGTAACTTCAGAATTGTGATTTAGTCAAAAAAAAAAAAAAAAAAAAAAAAAAAAGGATCCATGTCTGGCTCTCACTATCTTACCTTTGGCCTTGTGTCCATGACGTAAACAAACCGACTGTTGTGATTGGCCTTGCTGATGGCCTGCAGCATGCTCTCATCTTCGAGGCATCGGGCGCTGAACCCAGAGAGAGGCTGACTGCAGCGACACACTGCGGCCTGTTACACACACAGTGGGGCAGAAAGTTACAGAAATGACCAAATACTGACAACATTTCATATACGTTCTCCACAAATTACCTGCTATTTATAGTCATGGATTAACATTTAAAAGCCTTCATTTAAATTCCAATTAATTATTTTTTCATGCTGCTAAGATCATGTGATGAAGGGCCAAGCAAGATGCTGGGCAGAAACAGGCAGAGCTTCTTGCTTTTCACTGTTACCTCACAAGGAAGTTCAGCTAACTCAGGGGTAGCTATTCACTCAGTATGCCACACAAAGGTTCTGTCTGAATTTCCACTTAGGAGTCATGAAAGGTGACCAGACACATTGCTGTAGTATTGCTCTAATTCAAAACGATGTTTTTTTGTTTGTTTTTCTTTTTTAATCAATACAAAAGGCATGCATTTAAAAAGGACAATTTCTTTAATGCACTTTCATTAAAAACAAACAAACAAAAAAAGGACCTCAACTAAATTCTGCTTGGACTTGCATGAAACGTGGTTTGCACATTAATTAAGAATGCACCAACAACTAGAGACTGGAGTCTGACTTTTTCCACTTCTGAGCTGAAGGAACTCACACCATTGTTGGGCTTTAAACGCGTCAACTAACAGCATGTATTGTGATTTTATTTTTCATTTTAATTATTAAACCTTTGTTTAATCAGGATATAATCCGCTGAGATTCAAAATCTCTTTTTTCAAGAAAGCAACATGATGATTACACATATAAAAATGCAAGACAGACAGCATGAAAAAAAGCCAATTGAAACAACTGACAATCTAAACCAAAGTACAACTATTACCAGAATCTTTGGGTAAAAGCAGATGTACATTCTGTTTTCAAATACTCCTTATTCATATTTTAAAATGACCCATACTTGGCAGGCAACACTATTTAAAATGTCTCTGTAACTCACACCAGGAGGAGGGTGTGCTTCTACTAAAGCAATTATTGTTTGAGTAATCACATACACAAACTGCCTGTCTGATCAAAGGTTATAGTTCCTGGTGACTTTAGGAACCAAGAGGAAATGCAAGAAAGAAGGCAAATCTCCTAAAATGGCCTTGCAAAGAGAAAAGCCTCAATCTACGATTGTACAAAGTTTTGATGCATAAATTGGGATATTCATGTAATTTTTTCTTTTTCTAATGGATCCCTGGCTACTTCCTCTGTCAAAGAGCCTGCAGCACATTTTCTTTCTGTTTAGTATGTTATTGGCGTAAAAAAACAAAACTCATAAGGAAAACTGGAGATTCAAATATGATCAGTGAATGCCTAACACTGAGACAACTCAAGTAGCTACCATCATCCTTGTCTTTGCCATATCAGCTCTCCTAACTGTGCTTAATCATATTTCATTTTCTGCTCAATTTAAAAGGAGACTTTTGTTTTTCTCTTTTTACACTGTATAAGCATTCTGAAGCATCCAAAAAGGCCAAACTAGGCTTTAAACATTGACGCGTAAAAACATATTGCTCAGTGCTACAAGTCCAAGCTCTGAAAAGCAGAAGTTAAACAAAAAGTACCTTTTTCTCTTGGTAAAAGTATGTGAGCACAGGAAAGCGTCCTTTGCTTCGGAACTTGGAGCTGCCGACGATGATAGGCTTACTGGCTGTGATGGGAACATACAGGTCGCGTGGATATGTTTCACACACCTGGAAAACCAACAGCAAAATGTGTACACATCAACAAAACAGAAACAAAATTATTATTATTATTATTTTTTTTTTTTTCAGTTTAACAAGTTGTTTTGTTTAAACAGATACATAAACGAAGTGTTTGCCACTTTACTGCTGGAGCTCGACAGCAAGATAAAAAGTAAAGTTTCAGCTCCCTCTAGTGTACAACCATGGTAAGACGTTCCAAATGTGCAACAATTGTTTATTTTGCTGTCATGTTGTAAATTATGACGGCTGCACATCAGATTCAGCACACAACCTTGGGAAAATGTTCCCAGAACATAATAAAATCATTTTTGATGAATATGTTATGTCAAACATAAAACAACACAGTCAACTACAGCTATAATGCAGAGTTTGTGTACTGGAAGCTGGAACTTACTTTATTGTAACCATGTGATCCGAGTCCCAAGTCTTTTATTTCTTTGTGGAAGGTTGAGATTACAGACCACAAAGATGGTTCAAAGGTTCAAAATGGCTGCCTTTATGTTCCTCATGTGATTCAGTTCTTAACTTTTAATTTGCTGGAACCCTCCATAATAACAAGCCCTGAACTTTTCCACATACTCCACCAAACACAATCATGCAGCATGTTTGACAAGCTGCGTCTTTCAGGCCATCAAGTCCTAAGTTGACCTTCCAAAGATAAACATCCTAACAAGGCAGAAGGCACACAGTAAACCCAAGGCTGCAGCATCGGCAAATATAAGACGAAACAAAATGGGTAAATGTGTCAAGTTATCTTAACAGCTTCTGGAAGAGATCATTTTTTTTTATGACTTTAGGTAATGGTCTACCTTATAGTCTCTGTTAACATCAGTGTGCTGCCATTGGTCATTGGGGACACCCATTCTCTCAAACTCCGCCCCCAGGTCAATGAGCTGCCAGCCCTCCTCTCTCTGCTGATCATTTTGCTTGGGGTTGTAGGAGAACGCGTAGAGTTCCTCGTAATATACTGAGACGAGAAAAAAAAGCACAGAGAAATGTCACAAATTCCAGTCAGTATGCACAGTTAAAGTCTACTTTGCCTGCAGAAACCTGTTCCAGGAGGTAGTAACTTTAGCATCTCTCTTGAAATCAAACACCTGGGCGCAGTTTTATGGTGGGAGGGTGCTAAACATTTCTTAATGGTTTGTTACTTCCAGCATTTGAGTTCACTCTTCTCCCAATTTAAACTCTGTGAATTTAAATATTTAACGCCACAACATCTCAACCAGATTTAAGCCCCGAATCTTTCTAACCCACTCCAAATTTTCATTTTGTTTTTATTTAGCCATTCAGAAATGGATTTGCTGGTGTGCTTTGGATGGTTGTCTTGTTGCATAGCTGCAGCGCGTTTAGGCTTTAGGTCAGAAACTGATGGCTGGACATTCTCCTTCAGGATCTTTTGCTAGAGAGCAGGATTCGTGTTTCCGTTCGTGATGAAAACCTCTCCAGCAGAGGAGCCCCAGACCAGGGTAGGACCTGGGTTTTGCAAGTAAAACCAAACCAAAACAGAACGGTGGAAATCACCTGGCTGCAGAAGACGCAGCAGTGAACTATAGATGTCATGGCAGTCTCTTTCCCGCTGTACCACAAAATGAACCACCCTGAAGTTCCGACACTGGATGACCAGCGGGCAGCCTGTGGTGGTCAGGCTCTGCTTCTCCACTGAGGCTATATGGTGGTGCAAAATCTGTGAAGAAAAAGGGAGGAAAAGAGCTTGGATTATTTTCAGCAACGCAAGGATGCATTCATAAACGCTTAATACTCAGCAGATTATATCTCTCAGTGTAGTTTGTGTCCCACCGCCATAGGAAATAATTAAAATGTAGACTCATCAGCATTGGGTAATGATAAATAAGAGGTCACTAAGATAAACACACACACACACTTGCACAACCTTAAAGCTGATGGCAGCAGTTGTTGAGACATTCACTCTCACATGGTGTGTAATACCTGATGAGGTTTCTGTTATACTCTGATAAAATCTCTCTCTGGACCTAACAGATTGATCACAAAACGCCTTCCTACGCCACTCACATGTACAGTATCATGCACATTTCACATCGAAAAACACACACCGGAAGCTGCAGACACAGGAGGACACATATGTTTAACTGTGTCAAAAATTTCCTGTTTCCTTTTCTCACCACAGTGAGCAGGAAAGAGGGCGAAAATGAGGTGAGATCTTGGATTTTGCTGCGCAGAGCATTTTAAACCACAAAAAGCTTTTCCACAATGCAGAACAGGGACCAGACCTTACAACATCACATGACAAACGACAAGATATGTTAGTGGAGAGCAGCTCAATCAAATTAGTGATATTTATAAATGGTTTCAGATTGAAAAAAAAAAAAAAACAACAGCATTCTACACATAAGTAAATTATCCATTAAAATATAATTACAAAAAGATAAACTGCTAAAATTTATCCTGGTTTAGATTACTGCTCTGGGCTCATTAGAGGGCTAATGATTTCCTTCCTAAAGTGTTTTCACATCCGTTATGCTTCCTTATCCCCTCACCCTGCTCATGCTCTGCCACTGCAACACAAAAACAGCAGCTTATAAGAACATCATATCAGGATCTTGCTGCCACAGACACTGAATCCAGATCACACAGCTCCACGGCCGCGATCGTCTTTCAGATCGCGGCCAAAAACACACGCAACTTCGCGAGCGTGCAGAAACGTCCAAAAGGTAAACCTGCTACTGTCTGAAAAACAAAACTCTACCCATCTTCCTCTAACCACACACAGCTTTGTCTACTTTTTCACTCTTTCCTGACGACTCTACAGCTGACACGCAAGCAGTACTTCCTCAGGCTGCAGACTTGCTTTGTAATGTCTCTGCTAAGACCCTAGCACGACACTGAAGCTCCAGTTTCAGGACAATAGTCATTAATGGTCTTGGATTGCAACTGAAGCATTTGTTGAGAACTCGACTGTTCAATACACTGATCTGTAATTTGGCTAAAAGAGTTACAATTACAAAGCTCGTGCAGTTTTCAATATTGCACTACATCACTCCTTCCATCTGGAGAGAGCATCAATAATACGTTGCAAAGTAATGAAAGTTAATTAGTAGGCTAAATGCAGGTTTAAAATAAGAAACAGGCCTGATTATCTTGTGAGCAACTTCATTTTTTTATTTTTTTTAATGCTCTTAAACTGAAGCCCAACCTAAAAAAGACTATGGCCCTTTTCACCCCCCACCTCTCAAGCCGTGAATCTGTTATGTGTCTGTGTTACATACAGTAGCGCAGAAGAACAACAGAGGATTAAAGCTGAGCCTCTGCTGATACAGCTCTGATTTCTGCAGCTGTGAAACGGCACGTGCTCCAACCAGCAATGCCACCAAGACAACTCGATGAAGCTGGCACGTTGTGTGAAAGAACACACTGATGCAGCTCTAAACCACCTTTATTTCACATCCAGAGAACATCACCACAAAGAGCTGAACCAACAGGATGCAACTAATGTGAGAAAAGCAGTGTCTTGTGTAAACGGAGTATGGACAGACAGCGTAGAAAGACAGAAAGATGGAAACAGTATTAAAAGAAAGACAGATGGAAAGAGTATAGAAAGAAAGGCAGGCAGAGTATAGACACGCCACAATGGCTCTTTCAGCTCCACTCACTGTCGTCTGCAGGGCGCTCTTGTCTGCATTATTGCAGCTGTAGTGCCATTTTAAAATAATGGATTTGTGTCAAAATAATACAAATATTTTTAGTTCAATTAGGACCCTGATTGGTCAATTTAGACAATTTATTACTTTTAATTTGAGCAAGGTACAGTACTTGGTTTAAGTCTGTTTACTATGTAGGATTTTGAGGAATGGTTTGTGCCATTTCCCAATTTAATAATCTCTTTATGAGTTGGATTCTTATTGGGCTAGTCAAATCCCACTACCCTTAAATTGGTTTTAAACTAGTAAACCTCCTAAAACCCAGTGGAGGTATGCCAATTTCACATAGCGTCATGCTGCAACCATATTTGATCACGGGGAGGGTGTATTCAGGGCTACGGGCAGTTAGTTTTCCGCTATATATCCCTTCCTTTTAACGCCACAGTTATGCACAATTTTGCATTGGATTATCACATAAAATCCCTAAAATACTTTGAAGTTGCAGTGTGACAGAATGTGAAAATAGATGGCGGGTATTAATACTTTTGCAAGGCACTGGACTGAAGAAGTCTCAACATGATTATCATGCTTCCTGGTTAGAATTAAGTTGACTGACTTAACTTAAAACTAACCAAACTGCTAAAACGAATATGTACCTAGTGAGTTGTTTTGTAGAAAAATGTGAATTTGAGACTTCTCGTGTAAGGGCTGTAGGTTTTATTTGATTTCTTTCTCTGAAACATGATTCTGGTTAAAGCTGCATCAGAGAACATTTCTTTTTCAGGCTAAAGTAAAGTTATTCAATGTAATTTTGCTTACATTTTACAGTTTATCCATCTCGAGGCAGAAAGTAGGTTCACCTTTTATGTTAAACTGTATGTTTGTGTTACTTTTGTATTTTAAAAATAAGATTTTACCAAAATCTCTCCAGTCAAATTTCTTGAAAACCCACTACAACAGAGAATAGAAAGACGGAGGAAAAACGGTCTTTCTATTTTCACATTCAGCTTTTGAATGAGGCATATTCTAGAATTGCACTGCTCATGGTGGGAGCAAGTTGTAATAAATCTGTTAGGTTAGTTCTGATTTGTTCTTTTTGTTGACTTTTCTTCAACTTTTTTTTTTTTGTTTTTTTTTTTTTTTTTTTTGGCTGAAGCATTGCTTTTTGGACAATTATTCCCCCCTTTTTTCACAACTGGGAGCAAAACTCAAGTTATGAGATTGTCATAGAGCAACAGTGTCTTCAGTCAGAAGCCTCTTCAGAATCACTGCAAGACTGACTGCTAGTGAAGATCCTTCCTGCATTACCATCCACAACGAGTCTTTGAAAACACTTGGATGATATCAGCCACGACAACATTTAATTTCCCTTTGGGATGAATAAAGTATTATTGAATTGAATTGCTTTAATGTCCATCTTTCACACGATTTCCTCTATCAAATCCTAACCATGGAGTCAGATCCATACAGTGAAACTTGTGAACATATAAGAAGAGCAAACGCCTCGCCATTCAACCTACTCACCCAGATCTCCTGTCCAGCAGAGGCTGTGTTGTTAGAGCTGCTTTCCACAAAAATGAGATGTGTAGCCGTGAGGTACAGTGTGCCATTTGTGGATTTGTTGCTGAAACGATCCACCAGTCGCACCTGCTCCACCTGCAAAGACACAATTGGTGAGAAACTAATCCATGAGCCATGAGCAGTAAAGTTTGCTTCTTTGGCTGTACATCAACCCTATTAAGACAAAAAGATAAATGATGAACACCTGCGAAAACAAAAAATAATATGGGTAGCGCTTGGCGTTGATTGTAGCAGCCTCATTAAATAATACTGACCACCTGGCATTTGCTTTTGGCTGCCAGATCTTTTAGAATAGGAGTTCACAGTGACTTAAAAACACAGGAGAAAATTGTAACCATTAACCGATTAAATTTATAGAAAGATCACAGATTTTTTCAGAAAACCCTCACATCCAATCAAAACAAAACATGCACCTTATATATTCCTATTCATCAATGACATATGTAATGCATAAATTGTCTAAAATCTCCTTTTCTCTAAAATACACTTTAAAGTTTGCAGTTGTTACATGACAAAAAGTGAAAAGGTTGAAGCGGCATTCATATTTTTGACTGGCACTGTATGTGATTCTTCATTTCTTGCTATCGCTACTCAATGTCCAAAACTGTGATACACCATTTTAACTCTGCTAGAGTTGACTCAGACATCCTCTTCCTTCCTGCTGTTAAGCTGCTGTTCCCTGATACGATGTTGTAACAGAGCCTGTCTGTCTCCCAGCAACCTGAGGGTCAGAGTTTTGTCATAAATCAGCCTCTCAGAACATACGGGAAGTCAGAGCTGTGTTTAAGTAAAACTAGAAGTTAAGTCATTTTTTGAAAAAAAAAAAACAAAAAAAAACCAAAAAAAAAACAAAAAAAAAAACAAAAAAACAAAAGGGGGTGGTGAGGGCTTAACACAAACATTTCTCAACAGTTTGTCATTACTGAATAGAGACTCGGTTTTTCTGGAAGAACAAACAACTGAGTGAACAAGTCACGGTTAGGACACACCTTGTCTGCAGGTAATCACACCCTCTTAATCCCAATCTTCTTAGCAGTGCCTTGTGTATTCAACTGGCTTCAAGTTAAGCAAAACAAAACAAAAAAAGTCAAACCATTGACCTGTATGATGAAATATCTAAAATCCACACCTTTATAAGTACACATAAACTAATTAATTCCTCTTTAACTTACATGCTAAAGTATATTTGACAGGGTAAAAGCAGAGATTCATAAAGTAATCAGACTGACACTGGAATTTTCCCTTGATTGGTTCTGATCGGGGGATCGGCCAATTTATTGATCAATTATTCATTAGATTAATCAAAACTAAGAACGTTTAACTAAGAATGGCAGTAATTAGGTAACTTAATGTGTGATACAAGTTGGGGACACATTTTGATCCATAAATTGATGAGTCTTGTAAATCCTTCATTTTTCTGTAGCATTCAAAGCTACAACCTTTATCAAAGAATATTGAGCATATTTTTTTCCCCCTCTTGTAGGTGTTACAGTGATTTCAATTTTAAAAAATAGGAATTGGTCGTAATCAGAAGTGGCAGGTCATAAATTGGTATAAGCCAGTAAAAGCCTGATCGGTGCATCTCTAGTAAAGTGCAACCCTTACTAGAGATATTTCCACTTGGAAGTATAAAGTATCTGATTCAATTTGTATGAGTTTCACTTACTTTTTCTGCTGTTTCAAAGCAAGCTGGGTCACACACTAGGAAAAAAACACTTACTATGTTTTTTGTCTGGCCAGAAACTCTTTAAAGCTGAAATCTCACATACATCACTTGTATATTAGCAACATCTTTTCAGCTGCACATGCCTGCCAAAGCTAAACTAATACTGAATTACCTGTTTATATCTGGGCTATGGCTTCTATTTATGTTATAATTTCCAGAAAAAGTAGCATATTTTTTGGCAGAACGTTAAACAACCGAGGATGTATGAATTTGCTAAGCTTACAGAACAGCTAAAGATCTCCAGCTGATGTACGAACAGCTGCTTTGCAAAAAGGCCTATCAGTCTGCCACTCCAGCTCAGTGCAACTTCATTTTTCCTTGTGGTTTCTATCTTAATAGATCCCCAGAAGGACCTTACAGAGGAACATTAGCTAAATCAATAATAAAGAGGGTAACTCATAATATTACAGAATGGATGTTATAGGGTATCTGCTATACGGAAAGAAAGAAAAAAAAAAAAAGACAAACAGCTAATTGATGTACGTCACGTCTGCCACCTGGAGCTGCTGAGCGACACCTGCTAGCCGTCCCACTAAAAGCTCAATCCACACACATTCAGTTCAACATCTGCATGTGCTTAATGCAGCTACATTCAAGCTCTGCAAACAGACCAAAAAGACAGGGCCCAATTGCTGACTGTATCCCATCCAACTGCAAACAGAAGACATGTTAGTTACCTTAGGCGTTCGGATATGTTCCATTTCTCCGAGAACAGACGACTGCAAGGGTTCACACGATGCCCTCCGGAGATAACGCGATCATTGATTATTGACAGCCTTAACGGTGGAATTATCCCTTTTACTTTTTCGGTGGTGCCTGATATGAGTTTATTGTCAATTATTTCGGTCCTCCATCCGCGTAAAGTCCCCTGCCGTTACGTCAAGACATAGGATGTAAGACTTTCAAAATAAGGGAACCGAGTAATTTCTGCAGAAAACAGGTGGTGGTGGTGGTGGTGGTGGGGGGGGGGAGGGGGGGTGAAGGCAACATAATTTTCTTTTCCCCTGAAAATAACTGTCAGTGTCTTGCGATTGATAAAGTATTCTTAAATTTGAGTAGCCATCCCTATAATTTTGCTGTCCCACTATCCTGTCGGAAATGGATTATGGATATTTTAAGATCAAGAAAGGAAAAACTTAAATGAACGCCAACATTTATTTATTTATGCATACATTCGATTGTTTTACATCATAAATACCCAAATATGACATATATGACAAAGGTGCAATGAATTTTTGTACTGGTGTTTGTATGTCATGTATAAGTGGCACCCTTCAGGCCAACACTGAGAAAAAAAATCAACAAAAAAGAACTACAGTCCAAAAAGGAGTTATTGTTAAAGGTTATCAGGAAGAGGACTTGAGCCATAGATTTTGGATGTATTAATGGTGCAATTAAAATCGACTAGCTTCAAAAATGTACTTTTTGGTTTCATATCTTAAATAAAATATTAGTAAAATTAAGTGGCATTAAATTTCTTCTTAGATGTAAATAAAAACAGAAAAAGTTCCCATTTAAATTTTATTTTTTTTAGTCAACAGGTCTTATTATATCAGCCAAATCCCAGACTGCATTTAAAGAAGCACTAAATACATTGTATAACTTAAATGATACTCTTTTGACTATGTCAGTCAGGTTTCTTGTGTTACATAAAGTTTTGCATTGTATTTTTCTTTACCATTTGGGTTTTCTTAACTAGTACACCAAATAAACTAGATTTCTGAAGAATTGCAGATATAACTCAGAAAAGAAATCAATATTTCATCCAAATTAGCCAGGAAAAGATATATGGTCTGTTTTAAATCTGCTAGATAGGAAACCTGATATCGTCACCTCAAAACAACACTAAGGTTGTCAAAGCAATCCCACTGTCCATTATGATACTTATAATGTGCACTACAATGATATAATTCCACAACTCTTTTGACATCTGTTTACGGTGAACCTTATCTCTGTTAATAAATTATTCAAGTCTTTAATAAGGGAAGCCTTTATTAAGGAAATTTACCCACATAGCTTGATATCTCCTGCTTAAAGATGAGTTCTTTAAATTCCGTTTCTCTTAAAAAGTTAAGTAAACGTTGTTTAAAACTGTTAATTTGTCAGAGCTCCAAGGGAAGATTTGCATGATGGGTTGTTCTATAAAATTGCTTCTGTGCCTATATGTACAGATTCTGTGTTGCTTGGTTGCTTCTTGAAAGTTAATAATGCTGATATCAAAGTGAACACCATCATCATCCCTGCTAGGTTATTCATTGACAAAAATCAATGCTAAATTAAAAAAAAAAAAAAAACAACTATCTCCTGCTAGATTACTATTTTACACGAAAAGTTAAGGAAGGAACAAAAGACAATTAGTATAAACGTATTAAAACTTCTCCCTGTATTTTATGCATTTGTTTGTTTGTTTTATGTCTTCTTCTTATTGATTAAACTGCATGTCTTGCCTTAGGGCCTCATATTACTTTAGCTACATAATAAAAATAAATAAATAAATAAAACAGTAATCTGTAATCACTAAGATTTCCACAACTCCATGGGCAACATGATACAGCTGTCTTGAAACACCTCATACACAATGCCTTCTAACTATGCATATAATTTTGTTTAATTCCGCAAAACAGATCCATTGGTGAATAAATATTGCATAGATATAAATTTGTCTAAGCACATTTTAATGATATGACAAGGCTGGATGACCTATTTTTGAAAAGTTGTACTTTTTATTTAAAAAGCAAGGCCGGAATAAGATTTGTTACGACTGCACAAACTGTGGTGTTCTGCGCATGCACAATTTTTACAGGAAATAAATTGGGAACGATAGGCAATGTAGTTTTACAAAAAATTTACCCAAAATGCACTAGCATTCGGGAAATACCAGGCGGGCAATAGGAAAACTAATACTATGCAGAAAGTACGATATTTGTAGCTTTTAAAAGCTTAAGAATAATACCACATGGAGTAAAAGATCAGTAGTTAGCAGTGGAATACCTCTGGACTCATTGGGAAAATAAAACCATCTCGTTTTAGGATGTTTTGAGCAAAGAGAAGACCGCGTATTTTGCTCTCACGCGGGCATGTAGGCTAACTGACGCTTGCTAACGGTCAACACTTAAGCTCGTTATCCAACAGCTTGTTAATGTAAATTGTTTCCTTTTATAAGACAATGTCTGGTTTTAACTTTGGCGCTGGGACTCCCGGCTCCACCAACACGGGTGGAGGATTCACATTCGGGGGCGTCACAAGGTAAGATATACATTTAAATAGCCGACATGGTTAACGTTAGCATAGTTTCATTTTTACCTTGCAGAAAACGTGGGTTACTTTTTAATGTGTTTAAAGAATGTTATTCTCTAGAACCCTGCTTAGCACGGGGTTTGATTGAGGCATGTTATAAGATTAATATATTAACTACCCTTATCTGTGTTAATTTTAGTTTTCAAATATGTGTTACCACTTTGTGCTGCACTTTCATGCTAAATAAATGGATACATCTCTATAATGAGAGGACAAAAAAAAACTTGCCATTAGTGAGTTCCTATTTTTGTTTTGATCCAACTATATAGCAAATTGTGACAATGATTTTCTAAGTTTGCTTTCTAAAAATGTTTAATCTGCTGTATAAAAAGATTTATTACCCTGCAGATGACAGATTTTGTTTTAATAACGAGTTTTAGTATCATTGAAGGGAAATGATTATTGACTAAATTATTTTTAAAAAAATTTTTAAGTGCACCTGCGGCCAATACCGGTGGTCTTTCATTTGGGACTCCTCTGGGAACAGCAGCTGCAAACCCTGCTTCTACCACAAGTAGCACCCCGTCTCTTGGTCTTGGAGGCGTTCTTTTTGCTCAGAAACCTGCTGGAGGCTTCTCTTTCAACACACCTGCCTCAAGTAAGTGTTACACTCATATGGCGGATAATTACAAGAAATCATTGACATTATTATGTTGAAAGTCATCCATTTTGTCATAACCATCATCATGGAATTTTATTCTCTGTTAGCTTCCTCTGCAGGTCTTACATTAGGTACGTATGCTAATTTTTCTTAACTAATATTTTATTTAAGTTAAGGTTTTGCCTTTAAGTTTTTTTGTTTTGTTTTTAAACCTCTCTTCATGCAAACTTTCTTTTAGGTGCCCCAGCTACTACATCTGCAGCCACTGGCTTTAGTTTAGCCTTCAACAAGCCCACTGCATCTGCAACACCCTTTTCGCTCACCACCACTACCACCTCCTCAACTGCTGGGCCAGGTTTAAGTTTTGGCTCCATATTGACATCGACAGCTCCACAGCAGCCTTCAGCCACGGGGTTCACACTCGGTCTTGGTGGCACAACAACCTCCACGGCAGCCTCAACGGTGCCGTCACTAGGCACTAGTCTCTTCTCCAGTACTGGAACCGCAGGTGGGCTAAGAGTAGAGTTATACAAGGAGGCAGCTGTTGTAAGCTGTCTTTTACATAGCATTCTTAGTGAAACCTTAGCCTGAAAAAGTTGTTTTTGTTGGTGTGGACAACATAATGACCGAGGGTCAATTTAAATGTGTTGCATAATGTTCAAAGCTGTTCTTTATTTGTTGGTGCAGGTTTGGGTCAGACCACTCTTGGAGGAGGAGCCGGGCTAACCTTGGGTTCCCTGTTGGCTACCTCAACAGCAGCATCAGCTGCTCCTGCCCCAAGCATTGGTCTGGGTGGAGTTGACTTCAGCACTTCCTCTGAGAATAAGAGTGATGCCTCATCTGGAACCAATGCACAGTATGTCCTGCAGACCTAATATACTTAACTAATTGCATTAAATAATAGGTACTTAATTGTATAACATTTCTAAATATTAATAAGAGGCACTTGGTAGCCATTTGTCATGATGTTGTTTACCTTATTAGCAATTATTAATAAGAAAATTCTAATTCTTACCTTCAGGGACAGCAAGGCTTTAAAAGACGAGAATCTGCCATCATTTATTTGCCAAGATGTTGAAAATTTTCAGTAAGTACCTGATATACATAGGAATATCAACAAATGGTTAAATGTTGAAATGGTTTATTGGTCTCCTGCAAGTGATTTCTAAATGTCAGCTCTTTATGTCCTTTTTACAGAAAATTTGTAAAAGAACAGAAGCAGGTTCAGGAAGACATAAGCAGGATGTCATCAAAGACTATTTCTAAAGTCCAAGATGACATCAAGAGCCTCAAACAACTTCTTTCTGTCTGTGCCAGCGGTCTGCAGCGTCAGGCTCTGGCTATTGACAAACTGAAGTTGGAGACGGCACAGGTAAAAAATAAAAAAACATCGTCAGAGGTTTCACTAACTGTGTTTTTAGAGATTATATATTTACTGTAGAGTATTTCAGTTCAGGCTTCACCAGTTCGCTTCAGCTGCCTACCTAAAGGCCCCAACATACTTCATCTGAAGTGCGTCGTTTTGTTTGCAGAGAGCCATTCGCCTGTCGAACTCCACGCCAGGCCTGGGGTGAACTATTTCGACAGAGCTCTGCACGAAGTGTTGTCTGATTGGTCAGAAGTTTGTTGCCATGTTTTATGCAGAATG
Organism: Anableps anableps; assembly: GCA_014839685.1. Taxonomy (NCBI): domain Eukaryota; kingdom Metazoa; phylum Chordata; class Actinopteri; order Cyprinodontiformes; family Anablepidae; genus Anableps; species Anableps anableps. The sequence goes on from CM026082.1 coordinate 20,336,234, forward strand.
CGCTCAGACAGCAGTGTTGATATTTCGCTTCAACTAGTCTGCTTCCACTATCTGGTTTTTGTATCATGAATACTTTGAATACGTTTATCTGATGACATGAGGAATTACATATATTTGTATGGTTCTTCACTAATAACTACTATAATAATAAGACTGGCAAATGGCTAAAAACTCCTGGATGGAAATTGCAACGTCGTAGTCCACTCAGGACGCTGTCTGTATAAAAGTGTGGCGCTTTCTCTGTGACCGTTTCCTAAAAGCAAAATAGAGGATGCAGGGAGGGAGGGGGAATCTTGGCAGGTAGGGACGTGACGTATACTGAAGAAGGAGGGGTGTCCCCCAGCTGGTCTGCGCCGTTATATCAAAGGTGTGTTTTGAAAGCGAACCGTTCGCTTGTGGACAGCGTGTCAACTGTTCAGGTTCGAATGAAGTATGTGGGACCCTTTAACCTCCAGGAAATGGAGGGAGAATGATATCAGCTGTGTGTGATGCATTTAAAAAAAAAAAAAAAAAAAAACCCCACAGCATTATTAAAGATGACCCACAATTAAGGTGCTTAACTGTCCACCACTGTGGTTAAGGTGCCCAGAGATCCTTCTCATGAATTTACATATTCTGAGAATAAAACCAATCAACCCCAAGCTAAAGCTTATTCGTCTGTACTCTGATGCCGCCCCTTCAGTGCAACATGCTCAGTGTATATATGTGCATGTGCTTGTGTTGGTCTGCTTAATTGAATGGAGGGAATTGGCCCTAAGATCATTATTAATGATCTGAACAAACTTACGTTCTTCTGATTTGCTAGAGTGTCAATGTTGCATAGTCCCCTGTGGACGGTGAGGACAGGGGGATAATAAAACTGGTCTGCACACCGTTTACTGTTCTTGTTTTGTTTGTTAGGAGCTAAAAAATGCTGACATTGCACTGCGCACACAAAAGACACCCCCTGGACTTCAGCATGAAAACACAGCTCCATCAGAGTGAGTTATTAAGTAAATTCCATGCAAGTATGCACAGTTGTGAGCAGATTAATCTGTATATTCTAACTTTCATAAATTATAGATTTTAAAATGATGTAAAGTTGCTAGTATCTAGAGCTTTTGACGATCAAATGACAAGCAGTACCTCTTTCCGATATTGTGGCAATCCTTACTTGTTGTTCTTCCCTGTTTTAGTTATTTTCGTAGCCTGGTGGACCAGTTTGAGGTGCAGTTGCAGCAGTTCCGGCAGCAGATAGAGGAACTGGAGAATCACCTGACCACTCAGAGCAGTGGCTCACACATCACCCCTCAAGGTGGTAATAAAATCTGGAAAATAATGTGATTTTTAAATGTTTTTATTTTTGCCTTCTGTGCCAGTGGATTAATTTACATAAAATGTTGAAATATAGCTTGTAATTATTATTTATTTATTATTATTATTATTTTTTTTAATCTACAGATCTGACTTTGGCCATGCAGAAGTTATACCAAACATTTGTTGCACAGGCTGCTCAGCTTCAGTCTGTCCATGAAAATGTTAAGGTCAGTTTTTTTTTTTTTTTTGCAGCGTGTGAATTTCTTCCAAAAAGATCTAGGACTAAACAATTTTTTGCATTTCAAGTATTTCTGCAAAATGTCTGTGCATTTGAAGAAAAAGGTGATAATTTTGATTTTTCATATGCAAGTATTTGTTTTTTCTTCCTGTTATGATTCTCCACAATAGATCTTGAAACACCAGTACCTTTCTTACCGAAGAGCCTTCCTGGAAGACTCCACTGACATCTTTGAGTCCAAACGAGCCTCCAACAGGAAATGGCAGAGCACGCCTCAAGTCACAACCGGACCCGCCCCATTCTCCAGTGTACCCAATGCCGCAGCTGTTGCTATGGCAGCCACGTTGACCCAGCAACAGCAGCCAACTCCAGGTCTGACTGCCTTCAAGTTTTAGAAAGTTCTCCTCATCTTCACCTTGTTTAAGATTTTCAATGAGGCAAAGGAGACTTAAATTTAAGAGTGTTGTAGACGGGATGATTGTGTGTTGTTGAGTTTATGAAATTTTGGAAGCAAAACATTCAAAAGATGGCAGACAGAATCATTAAAAATTACTGGACAAAACATATGTAGCTGGTTCCAAAATATGTGATTATCAAAGAAAAGGGAGAATGAAAAGGAAAAAAAAAAAATCTGCTGCACAGTTCTGACTGGAAACCTTTGTACTGCCTTATTAGCCTTTTACTAATTTAAAAGACTTTGTGGGTTATAGACACTTATTTTATGCACCTTACAAAAGTAAAGTAAGGAAATGTAATAGATGTGTCCAATGCACAACGAACACCAGACTGTGTCGTTTTGTTTTTTTATTTTATTTTTTTTTAGGCCTATACCGAAATATCCCATGAAGACCCTGGCAGTTTTTCCAGTTGCTAAATCACCAGGGATCCTCTTTTATTCAAACAATCCAAAGGAGCCTGACGTGTGAATGTTATGAAGTGGAGTTAGGATTATCAGACATTTGCTGTGATTTATATCTAGATAGCAAACATACCTGCCGACTGATCTAAATATTGTGCAGAGCTGTAGATCTACGTTCAATTAGGTGAGCTGTTGTTTTATTTCTACATTGAAATATAACTGTTTTTTCAGTCCAGCTGTTCTTTATGGGAGCTCTGGTTGATCAGAGGCCAAATGATATTAGCTTTCTTATACTCCAAAATAGACATTTTAAGCAGGGTGGACAACTCAGCTCTTTAATTAAAAATTAAACTCCCAGTTCAGAGAAACTGGTTTCCTAATGGTTTGTGTAAATCTTTATCACCTTTTAATGGAAACAATTGCCAAATGTTCATTAAAGGTGCCCCATTACATTTTTTTTTTTTTTTTTTTTTTTTTTTTTTTTTCCAAATGTAATATTTCAAACAAATCTAGGAATATTTACCCTTGCAGTTTCACAGTATAGTGTAAGCAGACTAATTTATACAGGTGATTTACTAATTGTTTGCAGTGTCTCAGCAAAAAGAGAGATATCCCGAAGTACTTACTACTATGCTACTATTTATTTATTTATTTTTTTGTTGTCGTTTTGATAAAATAGTTTACAAGTAAAATAACAATCATCCATTATATTTGCAGGCATATCTTTGGGTGTTAAGTGTCATCTGTTGAGCATAAACAGGCTTATCAGGGCTCTTGGCATATGACAAACTAACCTATTATGTAGATTTGTGAAACTTAAAGTGTGGTAGAGTTTTAAGATTTGAACTAACGTGTCAAATGGCAAAATACACAAGCATAGGTCTAGTTTTCATCTGCAATGTTCTGCTATTTTCCTTTTTTCAAAAAGATTTTTGGCTGCGCTTGGACTGTTATGAATTGTCACGATTAGCTTTGCTTTAAATTTTAGTATAAATTGTGTTAATTCAGCCACAGTGGAACATGGTAAAAGAATTACAAGTAATGATTTGACTTATTTTAAACATGCCAAGGAGGAATCTGTTGCTTTTTTTTCACAATTTACACAAAGAAGCACTTCAGACATCTCCTGCAACAGGAGCAGCTTGTGTGATCCACATTTGTGGTAAAAGTAAAAAGCCACCTTGCTGCCTGCTTCCAGTCCCTTTTTTCTCTTTTAATGTAAAGCTAAGTTGATATAGATTAACTAGATATTTTCAATTTTATATGTTCTTGCTGCCTAGTTGCGATGCTTGCAGTTTTAAAAGCGCTCCATATTGGTTTTAACTTAAAGTTGTTGCATCTTTGTTAAAGATAACTTTTTTTGTGTGTCAGTGTTAGATTTTAGCAATATCGTCATCTTTTTGTGACAGATTTTTTTTTTTTTTTTTTTTTTTTTTTCTTCTCTGAAAAAAACGGCACAAAACTTTGATAAACTAATCCTAATCACACATCTTATTTATTAAACTATTTATTTCATCTGTTTTTCATGTGCTTCATTTAGTGCGAGCTACAAATAACATTGAAAGATGTTTAGTATCACAGCAGATGCAACACTAAATGTGCTGCTGGCTGGCACTTACCTCTAAAATGTTGTTTTACCTAAATACTTGACAGCGTCCCAATGATTGTGTTGACCCGGTATTGTTTAGACTTGTATCTTTCGGGACGGAAGGGGGAACATGCCAAAAGACTCAGGACTAGAATACAAACCATTTAATTGCCTAAACTGGAAATCCTGCTCAATAGTCACAAAGAGGTTCTTTGTCTCAGTTTAATCCATTTGGTAGGGTTGCTCGCAAGGAGGCCATACCACTGTTACTTGATAAAAGCTGTTTCACCTAAGGGCTACTGTCAGCTTAACAGGGCTGGTCCATTTTTTTTTTTTTTTAAATTACTATCATTTCACTGAAAGTGGTCAGGTGGATTTTTTTTTTTTTTTTTTTTTTTTTTTTTTTTTTTTTTTTTTTTTAATGTAGTACTCCCTTTTTTATTACCTCCTATGAGCAATTCTCACTTTTATAAAATGAACACTTTGTTGGTCAGATCTGATTCCGAGTCAGTTGAGATCATATTTTTGTTTCTTTAACTGTTGGAAGAAAGTATTTGCTGCTCACACTGGTCCACAGCTACCAGTGATCTACATCGGTGCCAAATGAAACAGAGAGGTCAGGGAGGTCACGTTGTTTATCCATATTTACAGATTGCCGTGTTTCATCGCACCATGTAAGGTTACATTTTTGACCTGGTGAGTGTTGTATTAAGAAAAACAACTATTTACTCTTTTTAAGCCAATGAACACAATAGTACTACTGTCGCTGCTAGGCATAGTGGTGAGTGAGCCATTCTGTTTCTCAATGAAGGGTCACTTTGCATTAAGAAAAAAAACACAACTTTGAATATTTTATTCCTTATTTATTAAGAGTAACCATTTGTCAAGTCAGACTGCTAAAATATCTCTTTTTATTTTGTGCATTCTTCCATTAACATTTAACACGTCGTCTTCCACAGTCATAGTTGGCGCAATAACTGAAAATACTGAACACGAATCGATCGAAGGTGTTTGGATTTCGAAGTTTTTACCTGAATATTTTCTGGCCTTATTTCTTATGTTGAGTGTCTGACAGTTCTATCAATTTGAATGCTGTATTGTTTTGAATGTTATTGGAAAGGCAGGTGTTATCCTATGTAACCCCCCACCCCCTTTTTTAAAAAATTTTTTTTTAATTTATTTTTTTTTAAACTATGAAGGGGAAAAAATGTGAATTTCTTTATTTTGTCGATTCCCAGAATTTGTTCTGTTTTAACCTGCTCAATTAATGACAAACCTCTCAGTTTTCCTTTTTGTTCAGGTTTGGCACAAGAGTGCAGAAAACTGAGCCACAGAAAATTTTTGTGTTTTTAAATTTACTTTTTTTTTTTTTTTTTTTTTTTTTTTTTTAATTCTTTGTGTGTTTTTATACGTTATTGCCATCATTTTGGCCTGGAGCAATCATATGTAGGTTTAAGATGCATTTTTATTTATTTGAGCTTCAACCACCAAAATTATATGTCCAATATTTCCAGAAATTCACTGAACGTTGTACATTCATTTCCACAGTATTCTTTATGACAAGTTTTCTTTATGAATAGTTTACACTGAAGCTGAATCACAAATGCCATTTTCAGATTTTGTTTTGTCGTAATCTCTAGTTCTTGCAGTGGTATGTTTAAACCTATATATCCAATGCCTGTTAATAACAATACATTAATATATAATATGGTGTGCCTTTTTAAGCTATATACAATAACTGTGTGGTGCATTTTCTTAGGAGGGACATATGCTAGTTCATTCACTCTCAGAAATCTTGAAGATTTGGAAACTTGTCAAATGCAGTAGCAGTTAGCAAATAATAGCCAATTCTGTTCCTAAATGTTTGTGTTTATGTAAGTGGAATTGCATTTAAATTGACAATAAATCAGTTTTTAAACAAAGAAACGTTTGTCCTTGTTTCTTTTTGACTGAAGTTGTTTTAGCAGTGCAGGCTAACCAGGCAGTACAGAAAAAACAAACAAAAAAAAAAAAAAACAACTGCATAAAAAAGGGAAAAAGGACAAGTTTCTGAGTGAAAGAACTAGCAATCTTTCTAGTTAAGTTTTCCCTAGTTGATAAGGAACTGTAACATTTTTTATTAGGTGGAACTGATGTTTATAAAGCACCTCTGGAGTACAGAGCAGTAGCCAAAGCACATTGAATTTTCTTATTGATCATACTTTTCCTTGTAAAACTGTAATAGCTACTTAAACTTTTCATTGTCTATATGTTTAAAAGAATAGAAAAACCTCTTAAATTACAACATCCCTGCATTTCTCTAATAATTTAGTTCTGCCGTTTGCAGAACTAAATTATAAACCAATCAATAGGCCAAACACTGGAATCGACATTTTTCCCTTGACCAGTTTTGATCAGTGTTCTGCAGGTTCATGCTGAAAAATCTTTGATCTTTTTTTTTTTTTTTTTTTTTTTTTTTTTTCTCTCCTCTGTTTAACTGTAGCAAACTTAAGAATGATCATTTTTCCACTGATAAACACATCAACCAACAACATGTACGTTGATAGACTTTTTGAGTTTAATAATAAAAAAAAAAAAAAAAAAAAAAAAAAAAAAATCAGATAAGGGTGAGGGACAACATAAATGGGGATAATTGTAATTCATTCTCTTTTGGATTCAAACCTGCTACATCTATCAGAGGAAAAACTTGAAGCTGTGAAAATCAGTTGCAACAGGTTAGAAAAAGATAATCGGTATGAGCCAGAATGCTGCTTTTTTTTTTTTTTTTTTTTTTTTTTTTTTTTTTTTTTTTTTTTTTTTTTTGTCTAAAAAATAAGGGACTTTTACAAAGAATATTTTTTTTTTTTTTCAGTATTATAGCTGTGCAAATTGCATTTGCTGTTCATTTTTAACTTGCACTCTAAAGGCACATTTTATAAAAGTAAAACAAATCCTGTCTTTTTGTACCTTAGGCACCCAGGCACCCTTGGGGGCAGGGTTTGGAAACCCCTTTGCCTCAGCAGTAGGCACTAGTTTGGGCTCTTCTACACTTGGAGGTACTACCTCTGCCTGTTACCAGTTGGATATACTTGCCTCCATTTTCCTTATAATCTTGCAGAGTCTTCCCAAATGCTAGATGTTTTCGTCTGTTTTTTGACTTATTAAAATTACTTATGTGTGTGAGAGAAAGGCAGGCCTGACTTGTGCAGGCTCAGAATCTTTTTTTTCCCCCTCTTATTCCGCCCCCTATTTTTCCTTCTCAGTGGTAATGTGCGTTCACACCACAGGAAGACTTGACAAACTGCGTTGTTTTTCCCCGAACAAGCTAGTTTTAAAAACTAAATGTGTCACTAATTTGTCATTCTGTAAAAGGAATCGGTCACTAAAAGCCCTTTTGCAAATTAAAAGGCAAATCGCTTTGAGAGTTTGGGAGCAGGTGGTTTGAGCGCACAGTTTCGGTGTATTTTCTTGTTGAGTGTATTTGGTGAAACGTTACTATTTATCTTCCCTTTGTCTTTGGTTTGCTGTGCGTTGCAACACATTGCTTCATAAGCTGTAATTAAACGCTGAGATGTACATAAAGCTTGATGATCCAGCTGAGGTTATTTTGCATACGCTTGCTTATGCCTGTCTGTGTGCATCCCTGAGGCATTGCTCCTTGTGTTTGTTCTGCACGCCTACCTCAGTCTGACTTCCTTCTCATTTTCCCCCGTAGGTTTTGGTGGTGGGCCGGGGTTTGGTGGCGTTGGAACTGGGGGGTCTTCTTTTGGGTTCTCCTCCACCAATAAGCCTGCAGGGGGCAGTCTGAGTGCAGGTACATCGGAGCTGCATCACACATGCCCCAGTAAAAACTTTTAGAAAGACAGTATCTAATAAAACTACACTCATTTTTTGGATGATATTCTCTGCTCTTTTGTGATTTTTATGGATATAGAATGAAGATAAGTGTTTTTAAGAAGTAGAACATGTTCCAGTAAGCTTTCCAGCTTTGTCTCAGCAGAATTTGTTAGTATGCATGTCTACACACCTTTGGCAGACCGAAATCTCTGATGTCAGTTTTAAATTCTGAGGTTGAACACCATCTGTGAAAAGCAATCATCAGAAATTGGTTTTTGATGCAAATTGTTTTTTTTTTTTTTTAATGTCTTAAAAACATTTATGTACAACCTCCTATATTATGTTTTGTCTTACCCTCTTGTGTTCCTAGGTTTTGGTAGCAGCAGCAGTTCTGGCTTCAACTTCAGCAACCCTGGCATCAACCAGTCTGCTGGGCTGACGTTTGGCGTTTCAAACCAACCAGCCACCGCTTTCGGCACAACCCCAGCTCTCCAGCTGAAGAAGCCCCCTGCTGGCAATAAAAGGGGGAAAAGATAGAAGTAGATTAAGACAAGAATATTACTGAGCATCTGACCAACTAGTGGCTTGTAGCAAAGAACAGCTTGGCCTCCTTAAAAGCATAGAAACAGTGCTAAAATGATCACCTTAAACAAAAACAGAAGGAACACCGGTTTGAGGGGAAAGATTCTATCATGTAACAGATTATTTTGAGTTCTGTTGAGTCAATGTGGGGAAAAAAAAAAATCCTGTGGACAATCTGACATTTGTCCTATTTTTAATTTTTTTTTTTTTTTTACATTAATCTGTTATTCTGCCCTGGCTGCTTTGAGAAAAGAGGCAACAAATCACGTCAGTACAGCGTCAGATGGCGAGATGTCATTTGAAGCACGATTAAACCCATTAGAGTTGCCTTTAACACTGTGGTCTGTGGTGTAATAATGCTTTGGGAAATACTAAGCCAAGAATAGTTGGTTCAACAACAAATTGCTCAGTTATTTTGAGATTTTTTTTTATTATTATTTTTTTTTTAAGTATTGTATAAGATAGACATGTTTTTGTGCTTTCTGATGGATTGTAGTTTTCTTTCCATTGCATCAAACACTTTCAGAACAGAGGTGCTGTGCAAACAACTTCCCTCACGTTGCGTCCAAAGAAAAGTTTAAAAAAGAGATATAAAGGGAAAGAAGCCTGTTGTAATGCTAGGGAACAGCATAGCCTGAGTCCACCAGTGTCAATGAGCGTCCGATCCCAGAGTTTAGTTCCCAGACTGTCCGAAGTGTCTTTAGGGAGATGCCGTTTTATTTTTGTATCGAGTGAAGGAAGTTATGACATTCAGAAAAAAGTTTAAGAACACAAACGTCTTTTGGGTTTTCAAATGTCATGTCCACAAAACCTGTTTTTCTGATTGTTTGATCATTTCTTTTAGACAAAATTTCTTTATGCCTGTTCACCAATGTATTGTAAGACTGTGGGGAAAAATACTGTGCTCTTTGTCCTCCATGGGCCTATGAAATTTAAGTTTATTCTGACAGTTTCTCAAGCATATTCTGCTTGCTCAGTTTATACATGTGCTAGATAAAGTTTGCACTATCCAGTATATGTGATCTGACAGTGATTGTGTGAATGTGTAACTCTGCCTGTCACTCAGCTATCATGCTTCTGTTGAGCGTTGGGTTAAGAACTACATCTGTTTTTGTCCGTGTCCCCTTGGTTATTACTAAATAATTGTAGTTGTACTCTTGTTTTCTATTCAGTCTGTGGAGATCTGTATTTTTGAGATGCTGTTTAATAATAAAATTTTTTGCCTGTTTATGGTATCACTTTAGTGATTTTTTTTTTTTTTTTTTTTTTTTTTTTTTTTTTTTTTTTTTTTTTATTGGCTGCTACAGTCTAATTTCTGGAAGTTTTTTCTAAGATAAGTGGCAGATGTCCTTTATTATTAAAAGGGATATATTATTATTGCATAGGAAATAATTGTCTGAATTTAATGCACATTCCAAGGGACTCCACAAACTAAGGACAACAAATTGTGGATCACAAAAGTAAATTTTGCATTTCACTTTTTTTTTTTTTTTTCCCATTGTATAGTTCAAAGTACAATTGAAGTCAGTGAATTGTTTTCTGCTTTCCTTAATAACCGATTTAGATTTTTCAAAACTACGTCATATTTTATGCACAAATCTTGGGTGATCTTTTTAGTTTTGATTTAAAAAAAAAAAAAAAAAAAAAAAAAGTAATTTTATAGAGGCCATGTAGCAGAGCAATTTTGACATACAAATAGGTCTTCATGCATTAGTTCTGCATGATCTCAGTTCAGGACGATGAACGCATGGGTTTTACATTTAGTCACGTCCATTTTCAAGTCAAAAAATGTGCCAAACTGTCGTAATTACGTTGTGAACACGCCCACAAACCTGTGAAATGTTTTGTCGGTTATATTGCCTGAAAGTGTTTATATAACGTGCACCCAAACATTATCGTTGCAGTGCGATTTATTAATCTGACACTGTTTTCAAACAGCTCTCGTCAGAAGGAAGGGGGCGACATGACAACATGTTGCACTTCCGACGCCAGAAGAAGAGCGCCGTTGCTAAGTGACAAACACACTACAATATTAAAGTGGATGAAACAGCTGCTTTTTTTTTTTACTCCTCGGCTCGCTAAACAGCTGTTTATTCAAGAATCATCTCTACATTTAGTTTTTTCACTGTCCACAGTCGTCATTCTTCAGGTGGGTAACATAACAGTTGTAATCAACACCTCAAACAGCTGGAAAGAACTGAAAATAACAACAAAAACTCTTGGTGTAAAAGACATGCAAACAGAGATCTGTGTGAGTTCTTCGGTAAATTTAATCTGCTATTTTATTTTTCTTTGAATCGGGTAGATTTTTTAAAACTAGCTCAGCCTCAGTCAGACTGGATGGAGAGCATTTGTGAGAAAATATTTTCTCGTCTTGCAACAGATTTTTCCTGTTGGATCTCTCCAGCTCCCCCAGAGTTGATCCTGGTTTTGATCATTTGTCTCCTGAGGAGAACCACTCTGTTTTAGTGGGTTTGTGGTTGTGTCTGACTCTTTCCGTTTTCAAACCATGGATTGCACTGTGCTCTGTGAGTCGTTAAAATCTTGGGATATTGTTCTACAATCTAACCCTGCTCTCAACTTCTCCACAACTTTATCCCTGACCTGTCTGCTCTCAAACTGAGATTAAATTACTCATAACTGAACTCCATTTACTAATTAGGTGACTCCTGAGGGGAGTTGGTTGAACTGGATTTTATTTAGTTAAAGGAGAAAAGACAGCTAAATACAAACGCACAGCACACTTTTCCCATTTTTTTTTTTAAAACAAAGAGGAAAACCATGTATCCTTTTTTCTTCCACTGTACAGTTATGCACTACTTTGTCTGTCACCTAAAATTAAAGTAAAAAAGGCTGAATTGTGTGGTTGTAACATAAACTGAAAATGTTCAAAGAGTATGGGCGCTTTTGTAAAGCACTGTACTTGTCAGGGGTGTCCTCATATTATCTTCTATTGGTTCTGACTGTTATCTGCTAACCTGACTATGTTGCAGTTTATATGTGTGTACACTACAGGCATGCCCCTTCCAGACACATTCTATTGTGCCCAGCAAATCCACATCCCTCCCGATCTGCCAGACATCCTCAAAGACTTCACCAAGGCAGCCATCCGAACACAGCCAAAGGATCTGCTGCAGTGGTGTTCAGCGTAAGTGTTAAATGTCATCGACACTGGTTGGGGTCAAGGATAGACGTGTGTGACTTTCTTTCAGTTTATTCTAATATTTATCCGTCATTTAATTCCATGAAAAGTGTATCCAAGCAACCTTTCACCTGTGCATGTCTTTTTTTTCTGTAGCATTGACAGGCTGTAATTAGCTCCCAGAAGCTTTCATGCACTTGCTGTGGTTAAACTAACTGACTCCCCTCAACAAAGCAAAAAAAAAAAAAAAAAAAAATATGTTGAACATACTGGCTGAATGTGAAGCATGCAGGATGTTTGTTCTTCTACCCAAAGGATTGTCCCGTCTGCTATTGTGTTAACCTGCTGAGCTTCCAGGAAAATCTAAAATCGAGTAACACGTTACAGATTTCTTTTGTGGAAAAAAATAACTGAGGTAAAACAAGGCTCTGCTTTCTTTGAGAGATACTGAATGATACAGAAAGTCATCCTGACTGTTGAGTCGTATCAAAATATTATAGAAGTAAGATGAAGAACAGGGTGAAGTCTCATGAACTATACATGAACACAACTCATCTGTTCGTCCAGTTAATAGTATGGAATGTTATTAAACTGACTGAGGAGCAAATGCTCAGCTTTACACTGTTACACTCCATATTTTAGACATGTGTGGTTATTACTTGTCATTACTACATCCCAGATACTTCAATGCGCTGACCAAAGGGGAGTGTCTGCCAGTGAAGGAGAGGCTGGAGATGAATGTTGCCACCCAGAAGACTGACACTGGATTGACTCCAGGTCTTCTGAAGATCCTCCATAAGCAGGTGAGAACAGTTTGCTCAAAACTGTTATTATAATTATGAATATTTATTTATTTTGTATTAAATACTGCCAGATTGAGGTTATACAGTGGCTCTATGTCGAATTCAATCAGATGGACCTGCTTCCATTAGCAATCATCCTCCACGAGATGGCAAAATTAAAGACTTTATTCATGTTTGATTGTTTTTGCAATTTAGCAAAACATTGTCTTATAAAGTTACTAGTATACCCATAAGTAATTACTTAAATTCCCTTTCTGACATGATATGATTTACTTGACAGTCACATCAGTTCCATCCCGTTATTGATGTCCTTGATTAAAATGCTCACGTTTTAAAAATGCATTTAGTTTTCAGTATTTCGCTTCCAGATTAAATTCTTTTGATCTACTGACCACTTCAAGACGTTCTAGACATAGCTGTCAAAAAGCACAATTATTTGGTCAATTTTTCAAAACTATTGCATGAGGGAAAAAATAGGTTGTCTTTCAGAGGGTGACCACTTTGAATGAACAGAGTTATTTCTCTGGCTTACTCATTTAGTCTGGCGGTTGTGTCTGATGAAGCAGCTTCATTACAGACAGGGCCCACGTTTACTGTAAAGTTCGCATGCCGCAATGTAAAAGTGACAACTATTGGATAATTGGAATATATATAGCTTATGATTTATAAATCAGTAAAAATGATTGCATTTTTAGGGATTTCATTAAGACTTTGTTTACATCAGTTTGAAGAGTTTATGTGTCCAGTTTGTATTTGTTAAGTTCTCGTGGGGCCCCCCACACCCCATGGGGCCCTGAGACGCCGCATATTCTGGCCGTGCCTCAGAGAGATTCAGAAACAAATGTTTTCTAGTTTGATTCAGAGTGTTTGCATGTTATGTACATCTTCTCCCACATTTGTGTGTTTGCTTAGTTACTACGTGTAGCTTTCCATGTTTAACATAAGCAATACATTAAAAAAAAAAAAAACAACAACTTTCTCTATTTCACCCATGATATTTACTAGAATCTTTGGGAGTTTTTTTTAAAGAACATATTTTTAAAATTCTTTTTACTCTCTTAGTTGTCATGAAAATCCTTCTGTCTGTGTTGAGATTTTCTTGATGCTAACTTTACAACTACAGATGCCTACTAACGGCAGTGTCGGATTATTGTTTGGGTCATTACAATAAGGATACAAGTAAGCTCCCGATTTTCACCATCATATTTGCATCTCTTTCTTTTCCCACCCAATCATAGCTGTCTCCAAATCACACCTGCAGCAAAAAGGAGCTAGAGATGAAATGGAAGGGTCTCTGTCTTCCCATGGAACAACTGGAGGCCCTGCTGTCATTGGGGAGCTTCGATTCAAAAATTATCTGGATGGAGTTTTTTGCCCTGGGCTGTAGTTCTCTTGGAGGGGTGAGGTCTTACACACTGCTTCATACTACTTAATATAAAGGATAAGCACAGCAGGAGACCCTTAAGAGATGTTTTGTTTGTTCATCTCCTAGTCTGAGCATTTAGTGGAACAGACTAGATCCAGAAATCTTTGGTCCAGGCTTCTCTTTTGGCTTCCCCAGGCTCCTGTTAGAAGAACTCCATCAGCCTTTTCCTTAACATGAATCTTTGTTCTGCAGTTAAGTCAGTGATTTTTGGACCAAGGGAAAAAAAAAAAAGGCACTGGAGACAGATCAAAGAAAATTTATTTAAGCAAAAAGAAATTCCTAGAAGATGTCTGTGTGTCTGCAAACGAAAATGCAACCAGGAATTAGGAAAGTACTGTGTGGGTAGTTTAGGAAAAGATGCGTTCAAGTCTGTTGAACACTAAAACCACATGAGGGCAGTCTTGATCTACACTTATTCATAGATTTTTCTTTTTATATATCATTGGGCTCTTAACTTTATGCTAAAAGTGTAGATTTTGCGTGTTTATAACGTGACATGTAATTTCTTTTCAATGTTGAATGCATATTAATTTTCTTGCCAATTTTTTTTTTTTTTTATTTTGCCAAAAACTCCTTTGTCTGTGCTTCTTTCTTTGGCATTTCCCAGTCTCTTATGAGCTCTCTGAAGTACGCTTGTGAGATCCTGACAAATGATGAGGCGGGTGGTCCTGCAAGGATCCCATTCGATACCTTCGTCCAGCTCTACACCTACCTTACTCATCTAGAAGGAGACGTTCCACAGGACTACACTGACAACTTCCTCAACAGACTGCAGGCTCAAGTGTAGGTGTTTTTTGTCTATTGCATGTCAGTTGTTTCTGTACATCATATTTAGTGAAGCACAGTCCTTATACATCACAAGCAGTCATACCTTTTTGCTCCTTTGTTTTTTTTTGTTTTTTTGTTTTTTTTTACAAACATACATATCTTTTGCTTTCTTCACTTTCTTACATTGATATGTTTATTATCCAAACTCAAATCTTAAATAATTTAGAACAGTTTTTTTTTTACATTGATTTATACACAATTCTCCATTATGGGAAATCTGAAATGTAATATCATAATTTGTGGCATTTAAAGATGCATTTGAACCATTCTTTTTTCAAGGTTGGAATCATACAGCAAACAACTGTAATGGATTTTAAAACATAGAAGGATAAGTTTCAATGCTTTGTGAATTCCTTCTTGTCCAGAATTTCTCAAAATTATACATGCTGCTTCAAATATACACTGTACACAGACAGCCACTAATATTTAGATAATTGTCTTTAAGGACTTTGCAAAAACACTCTTCACTTTTTGGTTGGCTTCTTGACACTGATGCATATTTCAAGCTTAGTCCGTAAACATCCTGTAGGTTTAAGGCCAGGGGCATCGCAGAAGCTAAATGTTAGAGTGCTTTATCCATTCCAAAATCACTTTTGATATGTGGTTGTGATTATTGTCTTTATTTCATTTAGACAGTGAAGTGAGTTTAACATCAATACGCTGCCTATCAAAAAGGAGAAGCCCTCACTTCAAAATGTACATATTTAGGCTTAACTGAATTTTTCAGCTGCCCACACAAACTATCCAAATTCCCTAAAGAGAAAAGTTTTACAGACAGAGAGACAAAGATTGTGTTGTCAGGCCACAATTATGTATGTACTGTATGTTTGAAAGAGTAAATGTGAGACTTTCAAGCCTAAGAAAATTGTGCCAGTTGTGAAGCATGGTGGTGGTAGCCTCATTCTGATGGTCTGTTTCATGCACTGGTGCATTGGACCAAGTGGATGGAATACTGAAGGAGAACTTCCTTCAAGTTCTTCAACTGCCACCAAAATTATATGCCTAGGTGGTTGAAATGTAGAGACTGTTCTTAAAAGTCAAGTTGATGCCAATAAAAAAAACAACAAAAAAAAAAAACCAAATTGAAATTAATCCTAAATTTTCTGATAAGAACCATGGCTAAATATCCTGGCAGAATTATCTGAGAAGCTTGCTCAAAGCTTCAAAAAGCTTGTGTTTGTCTCCAACATGTTAAGAGACACAAACATGTACAGTCAATTCTAGTTTTTAAAAAATCATTGGAGTTGTTTGCTGTATTATTATTTCATGCCGAGCAAGAAAACTACTAACATAATATGACATTCATGATCCTGATGAGTATATTTAAACTGCTCATATCGACTCGCACACGTCTGTGTTTCACCCACGACAGAGATAGGATGAGCTCAGGGTCTCATCACAAAGGATTTGAGACATTAGATGAAATGTATTTTCCCACCATTTAATTTTTAACACACAAATACATCTAAAATATGAATCTGCTTTGCTTTTATGGAGAATTGTGCATAGATTGATGACATTTATGCTGAAATAAACACTGTATGTAGAAAAAAATTGCATCACATTTACTGGAAGATGCAGAGAGAGTGCTGCCAGTATGTTTTTTCTGCACAGCGTTGACAGTGCAGAAAACACACACTGCTTCAGTTCAGCTTGGTCCACCATTTGTGACAGTCAGTGTCACTTGGCTAAGAAGCACAGGCAGTTTATGAGCTGAGCCAGTTCCTCTCTGCCTCAGATGACGTTGTGAGATTGTGATATTCACTGTTGCGAAAATCCTTATACTGCTGAGTCCAAGTGTTGCCTTAATGCGCTGGTGTCTCTGCCCGACAGCAACAACCAAAATGGCATGATTCAAGTTTCCAACTTCTACACCAGCAACAGGTTTGGGAAGGTCAAAAAGAGAGCTATGGAAGACTGAAAGACGCAACAGAAGAAAGAAAGAACGTTATAGTGGTGAATCATTAAAAGAGCACATGAGTACTCCAACTCGTCCAATTTATTGTCAGAAATACTCACTTTACTCTGTATATATATTGATGTGAAGGTGAATCAGCTGATGTCGGAGCTAATGTGATTACTTTTTCTGAGCTTAAACAGTGGTACAAAACTGCCTCACTGCCTGTGTTTTATTCCTCATTTTCTTTTGTCTGGATTAGCCCAAGTTCATTTATCATCCACGCAACCTATCAGTGTGCAGTCTCACCACTACTGGCCTTTCGTCTTGTGTATTCTTTCTTCCTGAGCAAGTGAAGAAGAGGAAGCGGTTAGCATCAGAGCATGATTTTCAGCTCAGTTTAGAGGCTTGTGTTTTGTTCACTTTTCCAAACAAGTGAACAAATGCACACAGGCAGTTGTCATGTAAAGCTTTCAGCAAAAGCTATTCCAAAGACATGTTCTTATGTGGCAATCAGAGACTGTCTTTTCTTATGAACACATCCTCCATTCTCACACACATCTCGCAGGACTGCAGCTGTGATCACTTCAAGGCGACTGAAGGGCAGATAGAACGACTGATAACTTAATAACAGCAGTCCTTCCGCCCATGTGACACAGCACAGAAGGAATGTTGTCAGGTCTTAAAACAGCCATGCTCAAGATGACCCCCAGAGAAATAAGCTGGCAGTGTCTTGACAAGACACAGATTAAATTCTTTGTAATCTGCCCAGAAAATCACTCTGTTTGTAAAATGCTTATATCAAATAAAATAGATACAATAACGTTATTAAAAAAAAAACTGAGTTACACATCACTCAAGAAAGTGTGCTACATTACATTAATATATATATATATATATATATATATATATATATATATATATATATATATATATATATATATATATATATATATATATATATATAATACAATGCCATGCAAAAGTATTCATACCCTTCAAACTTTTTCACATTTTGTCACATTACAGCTACACACAACATTGTTTTTAAATGACATTAACATGATACATCAACACAAAGTAATGCATAATTGTGAAGTTGAAGAAAAACCCATCCATCCATATAGGAAGCTGGTGCCTATCTCCAGCAGTCATTGAGTGAGAGCCGGGGTACCACTTGGACAGGTTACTGGTCTATCACAGGGCAACACAGAGACACACAGGTAATACAACCGTACACACACACACACACACACACACACACACACACACACACACACACACACACACACACACACACACACACACTTAAGGGCAATTTAGAGAGTCCAGTTAACCTAACAGTTGTGTTTTTGGACTGTGAGATGAAGCCGGAGTACCCAGAGAGAACCCACATATGCACAGAAAGAACATGCAAACTCCATGAAGTACCCCAGGCCAGAATTCAAACCCGGACCTTCTTGCTTCAAGAAACATTGCTACCCACTGCACCACTAGGCAGATCTGGAAGTAAAATAATAGATGGATTTTTTTTTTTTACCAAACAAAAAAAAAGAAAGAAAAGTTAGAAGTTTGATGTACACAGTATTTAGCTGTCTTCAGTCTGATACACCTTAACAAAATCCAATCCAACCGATTGCCTTCAACTAATTGGTAAAAAGAGTACACCAGCATTGATTTATTATCATTATAATTACAGCTGTTCTGTTAATGTCTCATAATGCAAATCATCCTGAACACACCATCCCCACAGTGAAACATGGTAGTGTCAGCATCATGCTGTGGTGGCATTCCTTTCTGCAAGGACAGGGAACCTGTTCAGAGTTGACTGGGGAATGGATGGAGCTAAATGAAATGTAAAACTGATACTTAGCAGTGAGGAATAGTGAATAATTTAAGTCTCTAGATCCACAAAGCCAATGAAGACATAACGTACTGGCTGCAGCTATAATTGCATCAAAATATGGTTGACCAAGGAGGGCTTAATTTAAATCCACACCACACTTTTCAGATTTTTTTTTTTTTTTTTTTTTTTTTTTTTTTTTTAAATGTGATCAATTTTCAAAACCATGGTTCCTCTACGTTTCACTTCACAATTATGTGCTATGCGGCATTGGTAAATCAGATTAAATCATCCGACAAAATACGTTAAAGCTTGTGGTTGTTATCAGTGGCGGAGCCAGAAAATTTTCATAGGGGTGGCCAGGCTAGGACCATTGCTTACTCAGGGGTGGCCAATAACTGATCGGCTCCAGAGTCACTTTGACAATATTTTCTTTAATTGAATGAATTTGTGCCTATACATATATGCTGTGTTAGCATATATCACTGCAGCCACAAACTGTTTTGGAGGGGAACTGCTTATTCCGGAGGTGTGCTCTGCTGGTAAGTTACCTCCCCCATGGCAACCAATCATTTGGCAGGGGTGGCGAATGATTGGCTCTGCCCCTGGTTGTAATGTGACAAAATGTGGAAAATTCAAGAGGTATGAATACTTTTGCAAGACACTGTAGATAACTTATGTTATTCTGCAGAAATAAATACTAATTTGAAAAAAAAATTAAAAAAAATAATAATAATTCCAAGCAGAAATAGATAAAGACTTGGACTTGCAAACTTCTTTTTGCTGTACTTGACATTGCAACATGACAACACAACAATACGAAGAAGGTCTTTATTTTGTGCATTCAATCAAGCAATTCATTTTTTCCAAGTATGAGTATGATGGAGTTCTGCTGAGAACTTTGGTTAACTTTGTTGCATAGGAAGTTGACAGTGGATATTGTTGCACCGTGACACCGGAGTATATGAATTATAGAAGGAAATGGTGGGGAAAAAATTATCATTTACCCTTGTTGAGTGACTTTAATCTTTGTTTTTTTTTCTTCTGCAAGTTTAAATTTAAAAAAATCTCAATTCACAACAACAAACTTCAAACAGATTGTGTTGGCAGAAGAAACACAATCTGTTTCTATGGCTTTAGTTTTTTTGTTTTTTTTTCAAACTAAAGCCATATAAAAGCCATAAAAAAGTGCGCATGCTTACAAATAGAGCTTGCAATAGAGAAATCTACCTTGTCAGGTAAGACCTGTCCTTCTTGGTAGTCCTGGTAAAATAGATTATGCTCTAATTCATGAATAATTCACCCAAAACAACATGAAGATGTATTCCTATATTTACCAATCTTTTGATCTTCTGATACCTTCCACGCCTGGGATGATATTTACAGAATATTTATTTTCATATCCTTAAGTTTCCTTATGTATGTCCTTAAGTTCTAGTCTAGAAAACTCATTTGTATTTTCAGGATTTATCTTAGGGAACAATGGTCACATTTACAGGTCCAGTCCTATAAGCTCCATTGTTTTAAAGGTGCTGGAACATGGAAAGAATATGATGTCATTGCAAATATGTCAGCCCTTCAGGAATCTTTGCTGCAGGGTGGACCTTGTTGCACCATTTCTACTGTTTCTTTTTCGAAGCTTTGTCTATAACGTCACATCTCGAGGGAATGAGGGAAAGTTGCAGAACAGTTTGTAACAGGCAAGAGAAGTTAAAGTGGACACGAAGACCCTCTGTTAGTGTCACTGTGTGTAGCTGTTATGTAACAGTTCTAAGGGTGAGAAAAAGGGAAAACATGATTCATGTTGTTTTCTGATACTGTTGAGCATATCTATTTCATAATTATGGTGGAACTATATCTGCTCTTTAGTGAGAGATAACTGATTTATTTGTGTGCTTTACATGTTTTCTTTAGTGAATATGAGTGACTTTGTCTTTATTAGAAATTGTTAACATACCTTAAATATGTTCTTTGCAGGAAGATCCAGGATGGGATGATAAAACCTGTGAACTTTGTCCACATGGATGAGATTAATTCAACTCCATCTAGCTTTTCCAATTTTTCCAGAACAACCACAGGAGCTGAATAGTAAACCAGCACACCTAGCTTTTGTTTTTAGTCAAAACAAAAGCTAAAAAGGCCTACTGGGAGTTATGTATAGGTTTGACTGGGAGAGACTCAGCTTGTCCATTATGACATAATTAAGAAAGACTACTGTATACATTTAAGAAAAATTATGATTATGGCGAGAATGCACATCTTTTACAGCTAATTCCTTTCTTGTTGTGGATTAACATTGAACAGCTTTCCAAATCTTAGTTTAGTTTGTTCATTAATGGGGTTGTAAGGATAATTATCCATAGTCTGACAGCAGAAGACATGCCCTCGACTTGGACTTTAAAACTGCCTCCCCAGCATGAAACCTGTATATATTAGTGTGTGTTTTTTCAGCTCCAAAAAGTTTTTATTTTTCTCCACATGAAATGAAAAACCATCATTGATTTCAATGTAAATAGAGTCAAGTTTAGCTGAAAAGGTTCTTAATAAAGCATAAAATCTAGGGTTGCTCTTCTATTATAGACAGTGTCTTACAAAAGAACTCATATTCCTTGAACTTGCGCACAGTTCTATGTATGTTATAACCAGAAACTGTTTATGATACAGGGTTTTTTAAATTGCATACAAATAAAAATCTGGAAAGTGCAGCTTTTGTTAGTGTTTAGCTAGCCTGGCCATTGCCTTCCTGTGCTCTTCCACTCAATTCAAATCTCACTTACAGCTTAGTCTGGCCTTTCTCCCATTAACTTGGATTCCTCTGGTAGAATTTTAACCGGGTCAATCAGGGAACAGAAGAAGTTGTGAACAATGATGTTGATTTTTTTTTTTTTTTGTGCTGTTTTAGAATTGTAGACTGCCTGTAGTTTTAGCAATGGCATTGGAGGAAGTGAACGAAGCCGTGTTGGCCACACTTCCAAATACTGAATTAACATCAGCAGCCATCTCGTTCAGCCCGGCACTTCTCTCTTCGCCGTGGAGAATGGTTGTTTACAGCGCAGGCAATTTCTGGTAAGCTTCATAGCGTTGAACTGAGATAGTACAAACGTCACGGACAAATGTTAGCAATTGGGTAAAATTTAAAACCTCAGCAGAGTCCACGCCTCTAGGAAGCAGTCGTTTCTCAATAGCTGAGGGTCCAGATTCTTTGTATGAAACAAAGCGTAGTACAAGGGGCTGGTTTTTACCAGGCTAACGTACGTTACAACCAGAAACTATTTATGATACAGGGTTTTTAGAATGACATAAAAATAAAAAATTGGAAAGTGCAGCTTGTGTTAGTGTTTATCCCCTTTGACACCTGAATATGCATACATCTAAACCATTTCATTGCATTTGCAGGTGTACATCAGCTCTGACCAACATCTTTTTCCCAGCGGAAGAAAAGCATCCCCGCAGTATAATTCTGTCAGCATTATATTTCAGCCATGAAAACTATGCTTTCAGGATTATGTGATTATGTGTAATGTTTACCTTTATGGCACACACAGATATTTGCATGTAGGTCAGTTGAAATTGATCCAGTTTTGGTCTCACTTGACCAGAGAACCAATTTCCAAATGTATACAGGCTCCCTTACATGGCCTGTTGCAAATCGCAGACAGGATTTTGTATGACTTTCTTGTATCAATAGCTTTCCTCTTGCGACTTTTATAAAGGCCAGATTTTTGCAGTGTATGACTAATAGCTGTAATATTAAGCTGTGGATCTCTGCAGGTCTTCAAGAGTTACCATGGCCCTCTTGGTTGCTTTTCTGAATAAAGCTCTCCTTACCTACCCTGTCTGTTTAAGTGGATGGCCATTTTTTTGGTAGCTATGTAATTTGCTTTTCTCCTCACATTTAGGATGATAATTCGAATATTAGAGTAATGATGGGTAAGACAACATACTTTCCAGAATTATTTTCAACAATGTGTTGATCTATCACATAAAATCCCAAGAAAAATAAAGATTTTGGTTATGACATGACAAAAAGTTAAAGAGGTATGAATAATTTTGCAAAGCACTGTAGAGCAAAATGGCCCTGGATTAACAAAATTACAGCATTAGGTAGTAACATTGATATCACCACACAGACAGTAATAGTCAAAAGTGTAGCCACTCCTTGTTTATAAATGCAAAGTCTAAAAAATAAATATGAGGGGATACAATCTGCTGATGAGGGAACTGTTCTTTGTTTTTGGTTTATATACTTTTGGTTAAATAGAAATTAGAAAAAATAAGCACATTTTACTACTGACTGTATTTACAGTGACAGATTCTTCTGGCCTGTTTCTCTAAATTAGGTCCTTCTCAGCAGCCATCTATTATAAGTGGCTGATAGTGTGTGTGAAAGAACCTCATTCAGACCCACTTTAAACAAACCAATACTTCCTTAATGCAGATGGTGGAAGAGAAGCTGAAAACCATCACAGCTGTTTGTGATAGTAGATTGTCAGTTGGAAAAAATCTTTCAGGTTAATTATTTCTGTTATGGAACAGTCATTTAAAAATGCTAAATTATAATACACATGAGCTAGTGAAAAATTGTATTCTGGATCTGAAATGAGAAAAGAAATATGTATGTATGTTTTATATTCCAAGATGAAGCTGAAGCTGTTTTCACAGCTTTCATCACTGTTTGGGATGTCTTTAAGCCACATTCTGGCAGTCATTAGCATTTACGATCCGTCTGCAGTTCCTTTTTTGCCTCAGTCCCTCATTTACAATGATTTTATGTTCTGGACTGAGCCTAAGAGTGGGTAAGCATCAGTGCCTCTTCTCGGGGACTTGGATTCTTTCTCTCAGTCTCACTTTGAGGTACTATCCTCTAATTATGTTTCTGTTAAATGTTCTTTTTATTATTAATAAAAATTTTGTGTTAGCGCGCACATAATTTGTGGAATGTACCAATAAATGAAGCTTCTTTAACCAGGGAGTATTTTGTAGGTTTTTTTTTCCATTCATCAAAAGAAGACTTAATTAAAGGCTGTTTCCAGCTGACTAAAGTTAGTTAATTATAACTTGTGGACAATTGAATTTTTCTTTTAGAGCTGCCGATAGATGTTTTCCTTATCCTTGAATCTGAGTGTTACTCTTAGCTTTGGAGTAGCTGGTGTTCTCTGTGTTGGCCTCACTAACTGATTAAACTATCATGCCAAGAGTTTCCAATCACGCTTACATAATCAGTCATTCTGCCTTTGGTATGAAGAAGGAAAAAGCAACCATTTCCTGTTAAATTTTAGACAGTGATGCTTCTGTTAGAAACTCTTAGATAAACAAATTATTTTGGTCACATTTTCTCTTCATCACACATGCAAACACAAACCTAACAGTTCCGAGCTTGTGTCCAGGGGGAGACTCACAGAAGATCTTTGTGCTGCATAGCTGCAACATGCCATTAAGGAGAGCATGGTGTGTGGGTGTTTGGGTAGTTTGTGGTTTTAGGGGGTATAAATGCATGACTGAAAGAGAGGAGGCATGCAAGAGCTTGTCTAAACCCTTTGGGAATGTTATGCTATGCTCATGAGATGAGTGCAGGCGCTCTTCTAAGAAGTGTGAAATGGAGGAAATATATTTCTGATCAATCAAACCCTTTAAAAATATGAGAGTGATGTGCAAACTAGCCATTCAGTGTGTACCTTATACCGTCATGGAACAAAAACTTTGTTTACCCTAACACACTGACACATCAACAACACTGAGAGAGAGAAATAAACAGGGTTGTTGTGACTATTTGTAATACAGATTTAATCCTTCAAATTTCAACACAATAAAAATACATAACGTTTATGAATGACAAAAGTCAGCAGCAATATTGACTGAAATTGGAAAATCTTCAGAAAAGTTGACTCAATAAAAAAAGTCCCTGCTTTTCTTTTTGTTTTTTTAAATGTGTGCTATCCAGCAGTGTGGCCCTCAGAATTGCCATCTGAATATCAAGGTAAGGCCCAACAGATTTGTTTCTCAAGCGCAGCATTATGGCTTTCGCCATGATGTTCCCCTTGGTATATATATGAAACTAATACCAGGACAGCAACCTGCAGGACAGTATGCCTGGTTTGCATAGAAGGGTAAGAGGTGGAGAAAGATAGGTTGTTAGGTATTTTTATCAGTGAGGAACTGAGCTGGTCACATCACATCAATGTGATAGCCAAATTAGCAAGACCCAGGCTGTTTTTCATCAGCAAAGGAGAAGGTTCAGAATGTTCTCCAGAATACTGATTATTTTCTACAGGTACACTGATGAGAGTATTCTGGCAGGCTGTATCACAACCTTGTTTGGCAGCTGTAACACCCTAGATTACAATGCTTTAGAGAGGATGATTAGATCAGCACAGTGCATTATCAGAACATAACTGCCAGAAATTCGGTACTCTTTAAAGTGCTGTGGAAGGAAGGTGCAGAAGATCTTCTCTGACCTCCAAGCTGCACACTGTTCTTGCTCTGGCCATCTGCTGAAAAACCAAACCCCTGCGCAATCATTTGGTATTTTTTTTAAATGTGAACTCAAACATCTAATCCCTATGTACTGCAGTTCAGTAAATTAATATTATTAGGAGTGATAGTAGTAATACTTAGATTTTGTCTGCTTTTTAAGTGATATTCTCTGCAAATGCTTATTTTTACTTGTGTATTATTTATTTCTCATCACTGATTGTCTATTTCTCTTATATTTTAAATTCAGCTGTGATACTGAGAGGCTTGATCATTGCAGTAACAATGTTCAGTTGTTACTTGTACATTACAATTAATCTCATTGGTAACTATGATGTAATATGTCACGCTACACATAAAGCAACAGGCTTTTGAAATGTAACTTAAAGCACACTACGAGGAAATATATACCTAAGAGGATCAGAGACATTTGCTACACACAAAGTGTTCTTGACTGCAACAAAGATTGAGCACTGGCTCGGTACTAAAGTGAAAATTTAAGAGCTAAAGAGCTCTTATCTCTAATCAGCTTCCAGTCTTAATCAGCATTCATCATTATCATTCATTTTGGGGCAAGCAAAATGGGGCCCTCTGGCCTCACCAAGTGTTCAACAAGTCACTTTAGAGGACTGGCAGTTTAACTTAACATATAATTCATTTGTCTAAATGTGATATAACACAGATAATGAAAAAAGAGCCTTTTATTGAGTATTGTAAGAATAAACATTTGTTTTGCACGAGTACATTGATGCATTAGGAGTACTGAATAATTGCTGCAATTTTACAGGCACTTCCAACAAGCATTTTATTTTAAGCATAATAAGATGGTACACATATCAAGACTGTACACCATTTTTTATCTACAAAAAAGTAATATTTGAGGGAGTTTACAGTCCCCCTTTAAACTGTAAACCCCCTCAAACGGGAAACCCCTGTAAACTCGACAAATTACTCAGTCAAATGCCTAAAATATGAACACTTTCTCCTGCGAATCTTAAAGACATCTTCTGTGTATGTCTCACAGAACTAACATTGCTTACATCACAGCAGCTGGGAGAATGAAGATCTGCAGCAGAGTAGAGCTGCGTCGGGCAGCTGAACATATGATTATGGGTGTATGTTAGGCCTCAGGTGAATTTTTTTGTTTCTATCAAAAACAGGGGCGTTGGATACAGACTGTATTATTTACTGCCAAAAATCTTTAATGCTGATTTGGTTGTGCCTAGTGTAAGTAACTGCATTGTGGCTACAACAGAGATAAAACTCTGAAAAAACATTTTTGTAACTTCAGTTGAAAGTCTAATGTGCACCATGTACATGTAAACCCCTCATCAGGTGCTAACGGTTAGTCTACCTCACATGTAAACAAGAATACACCCTGGGACATTCAGTACAAACTGATGCTTAGGGTGCTAAAAGTAATAGCACTGAAACTAATAACACCAACTGTACAGTCAAATATGGCACTACACACATTAGTTCCCCATTTTGTGCTATCGGGACCAAATTCATATCTTGTTTTGATAACTTTTGCAAAACTTTGGGTAACCCCAGATGGATGGTTTTGCCTGCCAAATAAAAAAAAAAAAAATGCATTTTCCTACAGATAGTTTTACAATTATCTCTATAGTGTCATACCATGCATTCATAGACCAATTGATGTATCCATCATCGAAAAATTCCTGGTGGTTGAAAATATGAAAGAAATGAGAAAATATGCTTCTACTGAGTTTTTAAAAAAGTTGTCTCAAAATTGTACTAAACATGACCACAGAAAATGTAAATTGTGTGGCTCTTCAGTTTATTATCTCACCAGAACCCCAGTGTACCTTTTCATGCCAAATGACTTCTTGGGCTGGTACACACAGGGTAGGTGTTTTTTTCTCCAAATGTATCTTCAATAACCCACATGCACACCAAACATTTATACATGTAGGGTTTTTTTTTTTTCCTGTGGTCTTTTATCTTGTTGTCTGTATTGCTTGAAGCTGAGTTGTGTCTTTAACCCAAATACTGCTGGGACAGAAGTTTGGTAGTTTTAACCCAATGTTGTGCTGAATTTGTGACTATTTTTGTTGGATTAGAGAAGAGAATACAAGAAGCTTCATTATCCTTCACAATCCCCAATTTTAAACTACACAGCAACCTAATCAGACTTCCCTGAACAGCTTTCATAGCATGAAATAAGAAATGGTAGCGTGTCAAAATCATGGTGTATAATAGTATTAATGTCAGTAGGTTGGGTTAATGACTTTAGTTCAGCTAATGCTATCTATGTTTAACATTCCCACCTTGACCTATGAATTGGTCATAAATGCAATATAGAAAGGCAGTCTTACATTATTTTGAGTTTATATATTAAGTATGAATTAGGTTATCCAAATCCAGTACCTTACCTTTACCTTCAATCTGATACATTTTTAATGCAGTTAACTAACAACAGAATCTCTGTATATTTAAACACAAATAATATGCCTACTTGCTAAATAGGTTAAAGAGTTTTCTTTTCAACAAACTCTTAACACAAAACCTTAGTGACCCATTTTTTGATCTGAAAGCATAACTCAGCATGCTGGGTCAAACCCATAACCAGATCCTGTAGTGTAAAATCAACCCAGGGCTGGATCAGTGTATATTTGACCCAGGTTTACACACACACACACACACACACACACACACACACACACACACACACACACACACACACACACAAAAGATGTTGTTTTTTTTTTTTTGTTTTTTTTACCCAGCTGTTTTTATAGTGTATGACTAAGTTTATTCAAAGTTAGGTTTAAATAGAAATAATCGGGAAAAAACGTCACCTAAAATATGTCAGACCATTTGGCATTCAGCATCCATGAAAACGTATGATATTATATAAATGTATAGAGTTTTCCAAGAAAAAAAAAAGGAACTGCCAAATAAAAACAAACAAAAATGTACATCTTCAGACCGGAATATTCTAAAAAATATCCATGTTTCACAGCAGCGTTGGTTGGGTCCAGCCGAATTATCTCTTACTAGAAGACATACCTCACATACGCGCACACACACACAGAGGTCCCAGTTGCGTCTAATCGGATTAGGTGACTATGGGTTAACAGGCTAGCGGCTCTCCACCCTGCATGGGACAAGTCTTGTGCGCAGTACTTTTTACTTTCTGCTGAAAAAGCGGGGTTTTTTGTTTTTTTAGAAAAATACCCAGGCCCCGACCAGTCATCTGTGTGCTCTCGAGATATAAGTTTGAAAAAGCGTGCTTTCGCTTTCGGAAGGAACGACGGGAAATCTAACTTCTAGGGACATTTCACTGCTCATCTGTGCCACCGCAACATCAGCTCATCTGCGAAGATGATTAACGGTTTGATTCAGTCAAGGCGCAACTTTTTTCAACTAGTGTAATCTAGATAAAAGCAAAGTTTTAAAGACTTTGTGTGTTTAAGCTGTAGTGGGTGATATAAGTGACTTTTTTTTTTTTTGTTATGTCCGTGCCCCGTGTACCATCCTGCACTCCACCCCGCGGACAGTGCCCTGGGCTCGGGGATTAGATGGTGCTGATCACGGACGACAGGGATGGAGGAAGCGCCTCGTCGCTCCGCGTCAAACAGCTGCAGCAGCAGAAAAAAGTTGGGGGAAACGTCGGCCATGTCCACCCGACGATAACCGAGGAGCCTCTGTCCAACTCCGAGGAGGAAGGTGAAGACGACGAGGGCAGCGAGGAAGACAGCGATGAGTTCGAGGAGGTTGACTTTGAGGACTTGGAGGACTGTCGGAGCATCGCGTCGGACGACTCTTTCTATCCTCCGGACGACGTGTTCGCGGACTCAGAGCGCACCCCGTCTCCGGAGAGCCCGGAGCCGCTGTCTTTTTTCAGGGCTTGTTGCACGAACAACGCAGCGATTGTCCGGATAATGATACGACACGGTGTGAAGGAAGAAGAGGTCAAGGAGACTGACAAGAATAACAGGGTATGAAGCGCATGCAGGCCTCCTGCACCCCTCAGAATATGTGCACACAAGTACCTTTGGTTACTCTACAGGTTTTTACATCAGGAAACAGCCTGTAGACCATCTGATTACTTCCTGTCCTTGTTGCAGTTTTGCGTTCAGTGTGAGTTTGTCTTTCAAAATCTGTGTTTCTTGTTTAGTTCCAACTTGACCTTAAAGTGCACCATGTGTAGTTAAGGAGCATCAGGTTCAGAAAGTGTTGAGATAATTAAGCCTAAGCTTTCTCCTCTGGGTTACTTGCTTGTTTCCAGGCTTTTGTTAAGTATCTGGTCAGACTTCTGCTATATCCAATGTATATGCAACCTTGTGATTTACCCTGTGTTGTCAAAGGATGTGACAAGGCATGAGCTGCTTACCAGGATCAAGGTATACCAAGGTTTTTAAAAGCTACAGTTTCAAAAACCCAGAACATTTTCTATCATACTGATGCGACTGTTTAAAGGCATTTTAATGAGATGCAGGGTAAAATGTCTTGCTAACCACAGATTTATGGCAAGACTTGCATGCAGCATAGATTATTAGAGAGCTGCCACCCTACCCCCATCTGTTGCAGGTTAGATGGCTAAAAAAATTCCTACCACAGTACTTTTCACCTTGCATGCCATACAGGAAATACTTTGAGCTACAAAAAATTTGGACTGTCAAAAAAGGAGTGCTACTCAGTAATATTAAGGTAACACTTTTAACATGTTCCAAACTGCACTTGGTGAGTTTGGAACATGTTTGTGAAGCAGCAAAAAGCAGCCTCTGCTGGACAAGATAGCCCAACTAATTAAGCAGCAAATATCAGTGTGTTAGACTTATGTTATTCAATAAACAGCAGAATGGAAAGATGGTATAATATTCTGTGCAAAAAGCACTTTCAATAATATTATGAAATATTTTTAAAATTAGGAGAGAAAAACCAATCCCAAAGCGCAACCAGTAATTTACCATGTCATGGTATGTAGACACCTCATTCCATCACAACTACATGTTGAATCATCACACCCTCCGCCTCCCCTTTTCACCTACAATAAATCTTTCAGCATATGGAGGCTCAGGATTGCTGAGTTTACATAGAAAACCATATCCTGCCAAAGAGTTCCCTCTTTTTCTTTGTCATTTCACTGGTAGGCTTGGTATGCACTTGCAAATTACTACTCAAATTAGTTGGTGCGTATTCTGAACTTTTGTTAAGCCTGTGTAAAAACATCAGAATAAGTGATACGTGTTATACATAACCATCATAAAACATAATGTTTTGGATTTGTGTTTTAAATTCTAAATACTGTGACATGGTAAAACAACAATACTTTTACTTAAGGTTGTCATACTATTAGTTTCTCATAAAGGCACATGCCAAGCTGTGACACACTATAGTGCTTGAAAGGGGTAATGACTAAATAAACACTTCCTCTTTCAAGCTTTCAGGAAAATCCCTGGTTTTTATGTTGTATTTGGGTTGTTTTGTTTTTTTTTTTTTTCTCGGATAATTTAGATCTGAACAGTTTACCCCTTTCACAGTTTGTCAAATATTTCACAAATCGTTTACAGTGATGGTGCATGCATGCATAACAGCTAATTTTATGGAAAGGAAACAAACTTACACCATTTCTCATTTTAGTCTAACTTAACATCCTTTATATGACCTGTGGGTTTTCATGCAAACATAATGTCCACAAATGGGGTTTAACAGCTTTTTAAAAATTTTTTACTTTCTCTGATTCATATAATATATAATAGCTTTGGGTGAGACCACTAGATATCAACAGCGTGGTAGTATTAGAGTGCTCAAGAGCAATTTGACCCGTTATGCATTTTAATACCATAAATCCCACAGTAGTGATGGATGGACGTCTCAGTTACAGCACAGGATATGAGGTAGCAGAAATTTATTAATAGCAAACATAACATGTATACATGCATACGGTTTAGAGAGCATGGTGTCTGAGAAGGATGTATATATATTTTTATATATATTGACCAGAAAAGTCATGTCACATGACTCATGTAGATTTTGCTGTGGCAAATGAAGTGCTTGGCAACAACCAAGGTGTCTGAAAAGAAACATGTGCTAGATGCTGTAACTAACAATTTTTAATAATTTAATTTAATTGCTAAGTAATTATTGTTCATACTTCTAGTTTAGGCACTATTTTCCCTGGCTCAAAGCTATGTGCTTGTGGTACAAATGCATACATTTGGACCAGTCAACTTTTTCTATAATCTTGTGTTTGCTTTAGGTTTAACAACTGCAAAATATGTGCTTACATTCTTACTGGCTTCAGATATATCTATTTATTAACGTTACTGATAGAAGTTCCTTGACAATAGTTCCAGAAAGATACTTTGTATGATTGCTTGCCCCCTTTTTCAAACTTTCTTCACATATTTTCCCAGATGGTACCATTATGCGCATCTTACATCTCATATAATGTCATAGTTTATGTTAGCTTATGTCAACATATTGTCATCATTGATGTTGTTAAATATAAAGGAAGGTTCAATTGCTGTGCATTCCATAAAGTAATGCATGTGCATCATCATTTGATGTGCTAGATATTTTCTCGCACATCCTGGCTTGTCCTGGAAGGAAAACCCTGGAAACCAGGATTTTGCTTCTGTACTTGGACAAGCCAAGTACAGTAGCAAAACTCTCTTCTTTTTGCCTGTTTTTTAAATTAAAAACTCTAAATTATCAAGCAACTTTCTTTCCTTTTTATTGCTGAATGCATGCTACAGCATTGATATAGACAAATCCCATAATTTGATTCTAATTAAAACTAGCATCAAACTACACCCTTTATTATATTTAACATATATCTTAAGAAGAGCAAAAAAAAAAAATTTTTTAGGATTTTTAGAAATCTTTTTATTACATAGTTTAATTCTTCATCATAATTTATTTTTAGATTTGGCATCAATATATAATTGATTACAAGTGGAGCACATAAAGAAGTTACATTTATATTTAGCATTAGATATTGTCTGCTTGTGTGTCTTAAAAAAACACAAGTTATCAGGTATTGCTTCCATGGCTACTCATGCGATTTATCTATACAGTACATGGTGGCAAACCAGCATGTGCGGTACAGATAGCATTCTGGGACAGAAGGGTAAATAGTGACAACATTATAAACAAAACAAATGCTTTTTAATTAGATTTTTAAGAATGTGATGGAAACTTGACAAGCAGAAGAGGCATCGAGGACTATTTCTTTGACAACTTTTTGATGAAACTTCAGAGTAAATTTTTATTCTTCTTTAAAGTCTCATCCTAAGTGGCATACTTTTATGTAGAAACACTCATGTCCTTAGCCATCAGCTACAGCTTT